>CAJGYO010000015.1:5255465-5855465 GCA_904845875.1 Miscanthus lutarioriparius
CATCCAAAAACAAACTGGTTATGCTCATGAAAGCCAACCTAGAGCACGAAAATATATAATTGTTTGAATTGGTTAGTGCACATGCATCTTAATTTGATTTTCTTGACCAAATTAAACTATATGGGGTCTCAATGAACCCTGTCCATCCCCAACAGCTTTCAAATAATTAAGCAGCTTTCAAACCAATTCGACTCTTCCCAAATAATTAAGCAGCTTTCAAGGATATTAGTGTTACACACAACCAGGCTTCCTACTGTTTCTGCGAATCATCAGAGCAGCGTGAAATAATAACCCGCTGGTTGCCTTATATCAATATCTCTGGCCGTGATTATTGCCTTATGGGTCATGTCTATATAAGGCCTTGGGCCCAGCAGGCTTGCTGCTATGTATGAATATAACACATGGGGGCTGCTGCCCGCCACTTGACTTGAATATGACACGTGGGGGCTGTCGCCCGCCACTTGACAAGAGCAGGCTGTGTCCTGTATATGACTATAACACATGGGGTCCACCACTAGCCATTCGACAAGAACGGTATAGCCATAGAGGCATATAAAAGGGGAAGGTGTGCAGCGACGTGCTGCATCCTCTCCACCTATTTTACTTTGTCATGCAGCTGTACATTATGTGCCACAAATCTCTTTCTTGTTTCTCCCTGTCCGAACAATCTAGACATGCATTGGTGTAGATCAAGTCTTGGTTGCTACTAGTACAAGGCATGGGAAGCAACAGGATATCCTGAACTACAACAACAACCGGTTGATCTGGCACAGAATTTTTTGGTAGCCTTTGGGTCAGGAGCTACATCGGTAACTTGAACTGATAGCAGAGCAGGTCAACATTTTGTTTTCATCCTAAGATTAGTCACAGAGTACCAAGGTTTCAAACTATGATTTCACTTACATGTAGCAGCAATGCTTCATCTTAGGGTTTCACTGCAGTGCATAAATATAAGCTTCATTTGTGGAACCCATGAGGTTAATGAAAAAGAAAATACCATAACTGTTGCCTCAATAACATCAGCAAACTAACTGGTGTCATCAAAGATCAATGATGCTGTTTTGTCTTAAGACTCTAACCACATGGTGACAGGATAAATGAAGATTGTATTACTAACATCTGAGCTCTACTGCGTTCACTAACTCCTTGGCTCCAAAATTTAGAGCACCTACTCGTTCTTAGGGTTTGTTCTGCTAAGCGGGATTGAAACCTTCACTTTCAAAATTCAGAGGTTTGATCCATTGCAGACATGCATAATGTCTGCTACTATTGGTAGCTCGACCTCGAAATCCATGTACTCTAGTGCTTCAGATCATAAAACATGGGTTCGTGCAATACTCTGTGCCAAGCCGGCCAGAGAAGGAGAAATCCATGTACTCTAGTGCTTCAGATCATAAAGAAACTGGAGCCAGTTACTTTTTACGCATAGGTCCCTCGCTTATTGACAAGGAAACATGGAAGTCACATGTCGTGAAAGGCCTATGGTCATTAACTCATTATTTGTCTTGTCAATTTAATTTGTCCCCGTGGATCTTGTATCAATGAAGGACCGAAAACGGCGACGACAGAGGGGGTGATTGGGAGCCTCAAATTTCTTGCAGAAATATTTGGCGCTTATCCCAAAATCACCGCCAAACGTGTTCCCAAAACTAAATACCTAAACCAACTAGTGATGAGAGTACCTAGAGATTACTCGGAATGGTAGAAAGCCAACGCAACAGTCGGAACATGATTCGGAGCTCAAATGAAGAAACCGCAGACCAAACAAAATTCAGGGCCGGAAATTTGCCTGCAAATTTTGGGCCTGAATTTCTTTCTAGAAAGAGAGCACACGGTAGGTCTGCTCACTGCTGCCCCTGCGCCAACTGCAAGAAAATCAAACAAAGCTTGAGACAGCCAATCGCTACTTAGGGAGTAATGATTGTTCTACTATTGCTTGAAAGTGACATCTCTGAAAGCTTGATTTCCATTTAGCCTTTGTTTAGTTTGCGAAAAGTTTTCCAAAAATGCTCTACAGTACCCATCACATCGAATCTTGCGATACGTGCATGGAGTATTAAATGTGAGCGAAAAAAACTAATTGCACAGTTTGGTTGGAAATTGCGGAATGAGCGTTTTGAATCTAATTAGTCCATGATTGAACACTAATTGCCAAATAAAAACGAAAGTCTTCTGATGGTCAAATTTCAACTTTTAGCGAACTAAACGAGGGCTTACACGGACTCATGATACTGGCACAAGACGAGCAGCACAGCTGCCGCTAGCGGCAAGGCAAGAAACAGAAAAGAAGCAGCTGGGATGGAACCAAATTGGCCAGGGAGATGGACCAATCAGACTGGAGACCAAGAGCGAACTGCAGAACTGAGAGGACATCGAGCAAGCTGCAGTCGGACCAAGCAGCCAAGAAGCGGACCTGCTGCCCTGGGTCCGACTCCTTCAATCACGCACAGAACGAAGAAATAGGAAGCCGCACCGGTGGGGCTGCAATCGGTCTTGTGCAGAAGAGCAGCGAAGAACGTACAGAACGAGGCCGAGCGCTACTAACCGGAACTCGACCGAGCTGGCCAACAGGAGGGGGCGCTGGGCGACGGGGCTCCAGGCGGACAGGACGAGCGCCGGCTCTGGTAGCGCTGCAGCCTGACCCCATGTGTCTGCGCCACCAAATCAACGACGAACAGGACACCGACGAACAAATCAACGAAATCCGAGCCAAATCAAAAACAACTCGCCCCCAAATCTTGCACAGATGATCTCCAGGAGGTTGGTGAGCTATCCCAGAAGAATCATGGCTCAAATTTCGTTAATTTCAGATCACAACCAAAAACGCAAAACTTTCCCAGAAACGAAAAACACAGCACAGTGAAGAACGAAAATCACAGGCTAGAATGCTGAATCCCGGAGGACAAAAGGAGGATTTGGGCCTCCATTCCCACACCAAATCACAGCCAAAAACACCACGAAATTAGCTGTTTTGTGATGTTAACTGGTCAGTGGCGATTAGTTTGTTACCTTGCTCGATCTATCGTGAAACGCACTGTCGCTGCCCTTGTGAACCATGTCCCTTTTGTTGCATGGTCACCGAGTTTTTTTTTTCGTTTCCAATCCTCTGCTGTCGGTGACACCGGTTTGTTGGCGATGACCTAATTAACAACCAATTACGTGTTGTGTAGTAATACGATGGAAAATCAAAATAAGAAGCACAAGACAAAGAGACTGCATTTGTCAATTTTTGCCAAATGTGCTTTTTTTCAAGAATCAGGAGGGCTAGAAGCCCTACTATACTGGTTAAGCCAAATGCACTTTTGTTGCTCAAACTGAGAGCGTGTGTGCACAAGGAAGGAGGTATACGGTAGCTTACTAATTAACCTGAATTTAGCTCATGATCTACTGGTGCTACGTCTGTGTTCACATATGGGACATGAGAGCACGAAAAGCTTCTTAATAACAGCGTCGAGTAAAAACGCAGGAGGACGAATGAAGCCCATCACTTTTTTATTAAACTAGAAGTGATTTGCTAAGGTCAGATACGTCAATTGAACATGTTGTCACGAGCTTTGTTACCATCTGTTACTTTTTACTCTTTATAATTGACGGGTCATACTAAGGACCTGACCCAATGGAGATAAATGTGATGTGCTTTGTTTATATCCGTCAATCTGGAGTCGTTAACGATAAGCCGGAGCCTGAGCTTGAGCCTGAGCCCGTCATTCATATATGAACAGTGAAGGCTGCCACCACCACCATATGTGTGAGGAGCATAAAAAGGACAACGTGCAGTGATTATGTTGCTGCATCTGATAGAAAACCAAACTGTGTGTAAACCAAAACTTTCCTCAACTTCTCTCGGTGTCTAAACACCCTAGTTCTTCAATCACTAAAACATATAATTCCCACCACACAAACCCTTGGACAGAGTGAGCAGGGTTGCATGCAAGCCATGCAACTTGCTTCAGTGCAGGTCGCTGGATCCAAGTCGTGTTTAGCTACGCATGGGAAGTACCAGGAGGTATTGGACAACTTTAGTAACAGGAAAAGCTAGCTCACAGTGTCTTTCTATTCTTTGCCCCTCTATCCAACAACAGGTTACATGCTCCATAACATCAATATGGTCAGATGTTGCAGGGTAGATGGGATCATGGGAGGATTAGCTGGCATGGGGGAGGGGCAAGTGTCCGCTCTTCATTTCTACATGAAGACCCTAATCATTCAACTTAGCGTAGTTTAGTAGTCCAATCATGAAACAGAGTATATGTTACCATGCGGGATGACGCTATACTAGAGGCGACGCCCACAAAGACACCGACGAAAGCAGGATGGGAGAATCCCAAGGCGCGAGCAGCAGGATGGGAGAATCCCAAGGCCCAAGCTCATGTCGTATCATACTCTCTGCTCGGTCATCGAGATGAGCCTCTTCAATCCAATCTTGATGCGATTACTGATTATTCCACCAAATAAGTCCGTTCATTTTCAGATTCAACAACACACTAACAATGGACACCAACATATACATGCAAACTTCGTTTGCATTTATATATTTTCTGTGCATAGTAAGGCGACGGAGAAATGAAACAACAGAATGCCCTCTCCTGTTCAGTTTGTAGTAAGCAACGAAATCTCCAAAGACAGAAGCAATTCTGAAATGATTCGTGAACTCATGCATCCTTTCTTCCCAAATGTCCAACACAATTCCACTGTTTCCCAAAGAAGCTTTCAAGGATATTAAACATAACTAGCTAGCCTTCCTAATCTTTCTGTGAATCATCAAAGCAGCATGAATAACCCTCTGTGCCTATCAGTATCTCTGACCGTGATTATTGGTCATGTACGATGCCTTGGGCCCAGCAGGCTGTCCTCTGTGAGTATGACACGTTGGGGCTGCCGCCGGCAATTTAACAAGAGCAGTATATCCATACAGTCATATAAAAGGGAAGGTGTGCAGCGACGTGCTGCATCCTCTCCACCCGTTTTACTTTGGCATGCAGTTGCATTGGTGTAGATCCAAGTCTTTGCTTGCTACTACTACTACTAGGCATGGGGAGCAGCAGAACATTTTGGACTACCACAACACAGGTTGAGCTAGCACAAAATGTTTTGATAGTCTTTGTCCATCTATCCAACAGCCGACTCCGTCGGCAGCTACATCGGCAACTCAAACTGATAGCAGGGCAAGCCGAGACTGTTGTTTTCATCTAAAGATTAGCCACAGTGTAGCAAGGTTTCAAACATGATTTCACTGACATGTAGCAGTGATGCTTCAACTTGGGTTTTCACTGCAGCATATTAGTATAAGTTTCGTTTGCGGAACCCAAGAGGTTAATGAAAAAGAAATATTGTAACTGTTGCCAGATGGCATCAATAACCATTCTTTCAAAATAAGCTTTCAAGTTGATAAATTCAAACAACCAGCCTTTTTCCTAATCTTTCTGCAAATCTTCAAAACAGAGTGAAGCTGTCCCAACGTACAAAATGCTGTATTCATATACAAATGATGATGTCATCATTATCACCCTGTTGGATGCCTATCAGTCGTTGTCTCTGGCCATGATTATTGGTCATATATGATGCCTTGGGCCCAGCAAGCTGCCATGTGTGACAAGTGGGCGGAGCCCTGCTGCCAACCATTTAACAAGAGCTGTATAGCGGTACATATGCACAGGAATACGCTTGGTCAGGCGCATACGCCTCAAAGCTGTTGAAGCGGAGCGGCATGGCTGAGTGTAGGCCGTCGTGACTCCGATAAAGGCGCGGCTGAAGCGACGAAGGCGATGCATTCACGCGAAAGGTAGATGCAACACTCTCTGGAGCATCGTCGGTGATCTCGCGTTACTTTGGTCCATATGAGGCGGACATTGCATTCGCCCGTGGGCTCGTCACCGTTTCATGGAGGATCCCGAGAGGATCAACTGGGCTGCAATGAAGTGGTTGCTTCGCCTTCGTCAAAGGGATGGTGGATTATGGGATCATCTTCCCCAAGACCGGTGGAAGTGGATCTGCACCTCACTTGTGTTCAGCGATCTGAGACATGGCGGGGACATCGACGAACGTTGGAGCACCTCTGGCGTGCTCGTCTTCCTCGGTCGGCTCAAATCTCATGGTATCGCCGAAATAGAAGGTGGTGGCGCTGTCTATGTGCGAGGCGCAGTGCGTGGGCGGCGGCACCACGCGGCGCGCCAAGTCAGTATGTGCTGTCTGGCCGCTTTGGCGAAGCTGACCGGTGTGGAAGCTCACCCACCGCACCGATGGTGGACAACCAGCCCGCCATCGCCCTCGTGAAGAATCCGGTTCTCCACGGCCGGAGCAAGCACATCGACGTCAAGTTCCACTTCCTCGGGGGGCGTAGCCGATGGAGGGCAAATGTCATCGAGTTCATCGAAACTAATCGGCAACTCGCGGACGTCCTCACCAAGCCGTTTGACCGTCTTCGGTTCACGGAGTTGAAGAAGATGATCGGCATGGTGGAGGTTCACAAGGTTAGCAGCGAAATTAGGGAAAGAATTGTTAAATAATCTGCTTCTGTCATATGAACGGACGGCGGCAGGACAGGCGTCAAAAGGCTCCTCGCTGTAAGAGCTGCGAGGCGGGCGTCGAAAGGCTCCTGCCGCACTATAGCCACAACAAGGGCAGACGCGCCAAAGTCAGCCTGTTGTCACATCTAGTCATTTGTAGCAACATAGCACTGACATGTCTGTGTACTAGGATTAGATGGGTAGAGTTGTATATATAGCTTCCCACACGCACTCGGTAAAAGAGAGCGAGTTCGGTTTTGCCATCTCCTCTGCAGAGCTCCGGCCATGGCTGGTGCTGTGCTTGTGCTGTGTGTGTGCTCTATTCTTCCTCCTTCTTCTACCTCTAGCCATAGTGTGTAATCAGCAATCTTTGGTGAGTGGTCGGTTCACAGCGTTCATGAAAGATCCAGGGGCTAACAGAGCCTCTGTGTAATGTGTCCCAAAAACCAAACATTAGGAAGCTTCTGAGAACCATGCTATCTCAAGTTGTCTTTGTAGCTCCTATGGACACCAACATGGAAATTTGGGAAGAGACAGAATTCGTTAGTGCGCTACACAAATTCCTTCTAAAACAGAGGTATGCCTGCGTTGAAATAATTTTATGCTTAGTATGGTTTATTGTGTTTTAGTTTTTTTTAATAAGGGAACAAAGTTCCAGCCTCTACCATCCGTGTTTTAGTTTGTTCTATTTAGATGTCATTCTTCTTGAGCATGCTACTATTATGTACTCAACAAGTCAACATGCTAATCTGTCCATAAGGATTGACTAGTTGAAGTGAGTCCCTCCTGTATCCTTAGATCCAAGTTTATATGTTTCTGTAGTACAACTAATTAACACTCTAATTAATTGGATTATATGTTTAATACTTTTGCACTTTATTAGAATCATCAAAGTTGTTATACATATAAACCAAATAAACCATACAAACAAAGTATTACAGTTCTTATAAGAATTTTGATGCTGCATTTCATATCTATTCTCGAAGTACTGTTCCTCAAATTACCATTTTAGTTCTCACCAGCATCTATAGGCTAGTAAGACTATGCGTTAAGAAATAGTTACTTTAAAAAACAGAAGGCATTGCTCTCATAACTTTTCAACCGGAACCCTTATCAACATAACCACTTTTGAAGTTTTTCGACTTGAGTTCTTGTTTTTTGTTGTGGTTATTCTAGCCTCTAGCTATGATGCTTTCACGTTTTCATGAACACTGTCCTCTAAAGGTAAGCTACACATGGTATGGATTTACATGTCAAATACCTAATTGTAATTGATAACATCTGGGAGGCTTCTGTATGGGATATCATTAGATGTGCTCTTCCAGAGAACATTAATGGCAACAGAGTATTAGTAACTACTCGAATTGAGACTGTGGCTAGAGCATGTTGTGCTAAGAACATTGAATGTGTTTACAAGATGAAGGCACTTAGTGACCAAGACTCAAGAAGCTTATTCTTCAAAAGAATGTTTGGTCCAGAGGAAGCTTGCCCTCCATATTTGATGGAAGTGTCTGCTCAAATTTTGAAGAAATGTGGTGGTTTGCCACTAGGGATGAAAACGAAAATGATAATTTCTGATTTTTGGAAATTGTTTTCAAGTTTTTTCTGATTTTCAAGCCTAAACGAAAATGGTACGGTAATCGAAAAAACAAAAATGATAATGATAAAAGTAATAAAAAACGAAAGCAAAAATGATTTTGCCCTCTTCCGACCGTTTTCGAAAATTGCCGTATTTAGCCGATAATTTACCGTCATAGTTGCCGATTCAAAGGCCTTGAATCCTAATTTATCTATAAACTATGTAATACATATACTTTAGATTTAGTGGGCCCACATCTAAGCATCCCATCTACACACGCAAGCGCATAAGGCAAATATTTTTGGAAAGGAACTATACGGCAAGTATTTCATCCGTATAGGAACAAGAAGGCAATCAACCAATCACGTACTGCACCCTAACTCTAGCAGGTCACCACGAACACGAACGGAATCTGCGGTTTAGCTTGTTTTAGACCTAAGATGGTGTGAATTGTGGTTTTAGCTTGTGGTCTTGTCAATTATGGCTTTATTTATTACTATTGTTACGTGAGATAGGTTGAGTTTTATGGCTCTTCTCATATTCTACGGTTAGGCGTGTTTATCATTTTTTAGGATATCGCTCTTATGGATTTCGATCATTATCGATATATTTTTCGATCGACTATTATTGTTTTCGAAATTACCGGAATATCAGTGCCGTATTTGTTTCCGACAATACCGTACCAATTTTGTTTTTGAGAAAAAATGTGAAAATGAAAGTGATTTGGCCTCGTATCGATCGTTTCCAATCGTTTTCATCCCTAGCAAGATGAAGGCAATTAGTGACCAAGACTCAAGAAGCTTATTCTTCAAAAGAATGAGGAAGCTTGCCCTCCACATTTGATGGAAGTGTCTGCTCAAATTTTGAAGAAATGTGGTGGTTTGCCACTTGCAATTATCACAACATCTAGCACGATAGCCAGACCAACCAAGAATACTAAAGGAGCAGTGGGAACATGTAAGGGACTCTCTGGCTCCAACTTTGAAGTGAGCCCAAGCTTGGATGGCATGAGACAAATATTAAACCTCAGCTACATAAACCTTCCACATTATTTGACGACTTGTATGCTATATGTAGGCATTTATCCGAGGACTACGATTAATAAGAATGATTTGGTTAGACGGTGGGTAAGTGAAGGTTTTATATGTGAAGCTCGTGGGGACAGATCCAGAGGATATTGCAAAGAGCTATTTTAATGAGCTTATCAATAGGAGTTTGATTCAGCCCATACATACAGACTATAATGGTGAGGTGGTGTCTTGCAGGGGTTCATGACATGATGCTTGATCTTATCCTACATAAATCAAGAGAAGATAATTTTATCACTATAATAGATGATATACAAGATTTGACAAGACAGCTTTGCCAAGATGCGTGACTCTCTCCTTTCGATTTGGATGGTGCAATAGATGAAACAGTAGGAAGATCCTTCCAGCTATCCCAAACACGAATGCTAGCAAGATTTGGTACCTCTTTATATCTACCTCCTATTTTACAGTTCAAGCATCTCCGAGTTTTGACGATTGAAATTTCAGATGGGCCCTTTTCATCTGAACTACTGGACTTGAATGGAATATATGTCATTTGTTTCAGCTGGGATTCTTAAAGATCATAGCAAGTGGTCGTCATGTGGTGTTACCTAGTAAAATTGGACGTCTGCAGCAACTGAAAACATTTGAAATAGATGCTGCAGCATCTAAAGGACAATCAGATCTGCAGCTACCATCAGATATTGTTCATTTGAGCCGTTTATCGCATCTGATTGTTCCAAGCAATGTAATATTGCCCAATGGGGTCAGTAACATGAAATCATTGCGTTACTTCGGCCCGTTAAGCGCTTTGAAAAAACAAGTTGAAACACTTTATTCCGGCTAATTTGTTGTGAGAGAAAATCTTTGTTCGGCTAAAAAATAAGTTGAAAAAATGGATTATAAGAGAAGCGAAACAGGGGCCGTTGCTTTCATTTGTACGACTCACTAGACAATATCAAAGTGCGAGAACTGACCAATCTCGACACATCTCGAAATAACATATTACGAGTTATCGCCCAATAGAGGCGAGTTTCTTTGCAAGATGTAGGGAACTTGTGCATGCACTTGGAAACATTTGCAGCCTCAAATATCTACTTATTACTGCTAGTTACCTACATATCAGAGCCTGCTTAGATGAATGGTGTTCAGTCTCAGCTTCTTTCATTCATCTCCAGAGCTTCCATGCAAAGTACAGTCCCTGGTTCTCGAGGGTTCCTGGGTGGATTGGCCAGCACCATAGCCTCTATGACCTGCACCTTAATGTTCAGGATGTGTATGAGGATGATGTTGGGGTGCTCTCACAGTTGCCCTCCCTTGTCCGCCTCAAATTGCACATCCACAGGACTCCTAAAGAGAAGATCATCATCCGTGGAAGAGGATTCCCTAGTCTCAAGCATTTTAAAGTTGGCTGTATGAGGATATCATACCTGACCTTCGAGGCACGGGAGATGCCGAAGCTTGAACTGCCCAAGCTAAGATTCAATGCACAGGGATGGGACAGGTATTTTTTTATTTAGATTAAGGAACAAATGTATTCCGGTCTCTCACATTCATAATCGAATAGGTACAACCAAACTGAACCAATACAAAACCATGGTCTAAGACCAAAGACTGCTAAGCGGACTAGCCTCAACTCCGGACTCACTTGATAACCAAAAGCGACCCTTGCGATTGTCTAAACACAGTAGCATAGGATGCAGACCAAACTAAAGACGCTAAGCAAATAAACCCCAACTCCAAATTGTAGCTAAACAGGCAACACTTGTAGTGTCCAAACACCGCACTCGAGGATACTGACAAAAAAAAGCTAGTTCTCTAAACTCTTGTGTTGCTTCCACAACGGAACTTCTGAAGATTTCCATCCATCATTTCCAACTTCTTGCATCCAAACTTCATAGCCGTTCTCTCTTCCTTTTTAGATAGCTACGACCATTCCTGGATCTAGTACGTCCCCCTGAAGATTACCGTTCTATTCTCTTTTGATTCCTCCACCCACTGGATCCAAAAAATTGCAGTGACAAACCTTCTAGACGCCTGCAGCCCTCCTTCAACTTTCTTCCCTCTTCCTCTTTAGACAACATGGACCATTGCCTGATCCAAAAGTCCCCTGAAAAGTACACAAAGCAAGAATTAGTAACTCGATTTTTGAATCTTTGCCTCATTTCTATTCAACCATAATACCCAACACATGGCTACAATCACCACTATTATTTGATTTCTTAGTCCAGGAGCAGATCTCCTTATCCAAGATCCGAACATGTGAGTAATGCTCTTCGGTGGTTGAAAGTTAAAGGTGATGAACAATGTATTCTAAACCGATCTAGCTATTCGGCAATCAAAGAAAAGATGTTGGATATTTTCTTCTAGACAGGTATGGTGGCGTGCCTGCTGGCATCGAGTACCTATCAGGCCTCAAGGAAGTCATCGGAAACATTGCAAAGGGATCCAATATGTGGGGGTATTAACCCTACCCTTACGGCTAGGATTAATTGGCCTGCACCAGAAGGTCAGCCCACTAGAAGACGACGCGCGGCCCGGCCAATCTGCTTGGAGTCCCGCGCAAGGAATCAAGGCAAACTTGGAGATCAAGCAAGATCTTGGTCGGTTAGAATAGGAATCCTTATCCGGCCACCTATGTCAATTGTAACCGGTTAGGATTAGTTTCGATCTCGTACCACTGCTCCCCGGACTATATATAGTGAGGCGGGGGGGACCCCTCTCAAAACATCTCTCATTGACATACAACAATACAATCAGACGCATGACGTAGGTATTACGCCCTCACGGTGGCCGAACCTGGATAAAACCTCGTGTCTGTCTTGCGTCATCATCTCGTTCGTAGCTTGCGCACCTGTCTGACGATAATCTACTACCTTGGGCATACCCCTAGGTAGACTGCCGACCATATTTCGTCGACAGTGGTGCACCAGGTAGGGGGTGTGCGTACTGCTCTCCAGATGAACAAGATGGTCATCATCCCCGGTTCCATGGCTACGCCAAACGGTCTAACGTTCACCATCGGCCAGATCACCTGGACCACTGGCTCCGACAACTTCATCGCCATGACCACGGAGGAGGCGCGGATTCAATCTACGTCGACCACTGCTTCACCAGCGTCAGCTACGGCTCCGACCACGTTGGGTCTGGCTCCGGCCACACCAGCATCATCTTCAGCCACGCCGACAACCCGTCGTCCGCTTCCTCGCTACAAAGGGAGGCAGATCGACAACACTGACCTGCTCGACTCCATCGATCGGGTCGGCACCAAGCTTGCTAAAACCCTAGCTCTGGTAGATTCGATTCAAAATCAACCTACCGAGCAGGTAACCACTACCCACAACAGATCTACCCAACCAGCTCGGGCCAGTCGTCCTGCACGACTCGGTACGGATCTCGTGGTCACATCTACTCCTGAAGGGCACTCCGTTCGTCGACGACCAGCCCCCGTGATGGGTCTCCGGCTGTCCGAGTATGGCCTACAAAACACTGCTTCCAACTACGCGCACAATATACAACGCTACTCGGATCTATGTTCTATACATCGACCTCGGCCAAAGCCACGCAACTTCGTCAACATGGTTCGGATCGAGGAATATCAAGAAGGGTCGGTCCACATAGTTCAAGAGGGCGGTTCAAGCTCCCCGTCCAGCATCGCATCTATTGGCTCCGTCCACACTGAGCTCCAGCGCCGTGACAATGAAGAAGTTGAATACGATCCGGATATCCCGCACCACTCCCGGGTTTCCCGATTCCCATCTTTCCCACCAAAGGCGAGGAGACTTGATCAATGTCGTCGATAATGATGAGCCACCGGCGATTGGCGAAAGCAAACAAGAAAGGCTAGCCGCGAAACACGCAATATTGATCGGTTTAATCGTCGACAAGCGAAGCGAAGGCGAAGAAGAGGAGCCTGACGCGCAAGGGTCCAGCCATGCGATCTTAACAATGCCTTTGATAGGGTAGGGGACAAGCGGGTTTTAGGACTCCAAGCGCTAACGTAGCTGTTGCTATGGCAACAATGCAATGACTACCCAATACCCGGCAATCTAGGCAGTTCGTGATGATGTACAAGCTTACTTGACGGCTGCTATGGCCCAGACCGCAGAGATTGCAAACCAAGCCCGGGCTCCGTCCGTCTCAGTCAAATCAAGCCGCAGCCGCCAGTACTCAAGTCGCTCACAGCCACCCAACCAACGTGGCTTGCGCAACAACGACCCGTCAGACAACCGTCAAGGCAGAAACGGTGGTCATGATGGTAACCCGGACGACAACCGCCGCAACTTCACGGGCGACAACCGCCCGAGACAACCGCGACAATCGCCGTGATAACGCGGTCGTGGGGTCAACACAGGGCAATCGAGATCGCCGTGATGGCGATAACGATCTCCGCCATTACCTTGGAGAACGCGATCTACGCGATCGCATTAACCAAAGAGCCAACGATCGTGCATCCCACGAAAGCTATCGCTGTATGGAATATGATACCACCCACGGCCCTCCGGGTTTGAAGCAGTTTACCCATCACCTTCGCCAAGTCATATGGCCCAAAAACATCAAGCTCGAAAAACTCCAGAAGTATGACGGCAAGGAGAACCCTGAGTTATGGGTCATGCTCTATGAAACCACGTGCAGATCGGCCATGGCTGACGAGCACGTCATGTCTAATTACTTCCTAATCGCCGTCGGCCATGCAGGCCACCAATGGCTGGTCAGCTTGCTGATGAACTACTTTGATTCTTGGCAAGAGCTCAGGCAAGCATTCATCGACAACTTCATTGCTACTTGCGAACAACCTGGCAACAAATATGATCTGCAGCGGATTCGAGATCGCAAAGATAAGCCACTGCGCGAGTACGTCCGACGCTTCTCGGAGATGCGCATCAAGGTCCCGTCAATCTCCGACAACGAGGCAATCGAAGCTTTCATCACTGGTCTCCGCTTCCACGATGCCCTAAGAGACAAGCTCCTCCGCAAAAGACCTGAATCAGTCACAGCGCTCCTAGCCACTACTAAAAAATATGCCGATGCCGATGATGCTAAAAAGATAATCATCGAAGAAGCAGCAAGGGTTCCACGCTCCGACCACCCCCACACCGCGACGACTACCGCGACAACCGTGGTCGGAACGACAATTTTGATCCCCGCAACCAGCGCAACGATTCTCGCGACCACCACGACCGGCGTAATCAGCGGCTTAATCATCGTGATGATTACAGGGGCAAGCGTGCTCAGGAAGATGACGGCGAAGTCAATACCGTTAAAAAAGGTGGTGGATGTCGCAACTATGAAGAAGACTACACCAAAGCATTGAAAGGACCCTGCCAGCTCCATCCCAAGTCAAACCATACCATGGAGAATTGCCGCGTTCTCAAATCTATCTACACGCACCAACAGGCTCCGGATACATCCGACAAGCCTAACGACGCAGGGGAGCAGCGTAATGAGGACAACGATGATGAAGACGCAGATCCCCGTCACAAGTACGTCAAGCCAATCGACCGCGTCCACACCATCATTGGGGGTAGAATGTCCATCGAGACCAAACAAGAACGCAAGCTGCTCGCCCGTGCTTGCTTGAACGTGGCCAATGCCGACAACCTCATCGCCGATCCGCGGCTCCCTCCTTGGTCTCACCGCGAGATCTCCTTCAGCAGAAAGGACCAATGGGATGCAATACCTGAGCTAGGGCATTTTCCTCTGGTCCTCGATCCTTGTATCAACAAGGTTCAATTTGATAGGGTGCTGATTGACGGCGGCAGTTCCATCGATATACTATTCAAGAACAGTTTGCCGGCCCTGAAGATAACCCAGACTGATCTCAAGCCATACGAGGCACAGTTCTGGGGCGTTCTCCCCGGACAGAGCTCCACACCTCTCGGGCAGATCACGCTACATGTGCAATTTGGTACCCTAGACCACTTCCGCACCGACTACATCAACTTCGTGGTCGCCGACTTCGAAGGCACCTACCATGCTATCCTTGGCCGACCAGCGCTCACCAAGTTCATGGCCATACCTCACTACAGGTATTTGGTGCTCAAGATGCCTACTGAGAAGGGGATTCTAACTCTCAGGGGCAACGTATACGCAGCTTACACCTGTGAGGAGGACAGCTTCAAAATAGCAGAGGCTCACGACCTCTCTATTCGCATGGCCGAGACCACGCTCGACGCCAAGAAGACCCCAGCCGATCACCTGGAGATTCTAGAGCTCGAGGCCCCATGCAAGAACATCAAGTCCAAAGAGCACAAAGCGATCTAGCTGGTTGATGGCAATCCCAGCAAAACGGCCCTTATCAGGGCCAACCTAGATCCTAAATAGGAAGACGCGCTCGTTAGGTTCTTGAGAAGCAACGTGAGTGTGTTCGCATGGAAACCCGCTGACATGCCCGGTGTACCTCGGAACTTGATCGAGCACTCCTTAAATGTCGATGGCAAGGCCAAACCCATCAAACAGAAGCTACGATGGTTTGCTCGCGACAAAAAGGAGGCTATTAGGGTAGAAGTTACACGGCTTTTAGCAGCCGGATTTATCAAAGAAGTATATCATCCGGAGTGGTTAGCCAACCCGGTTCTTGTACGCAAAAAGAATAATGAATGGAGAATGTGCGTTGATTACACTGATCTCAACAAACACTGCCCTAAAGACCCCTTGGCTTACCTCGCATAGATGAGGTCATAGATTCAACCGCCGGCTGCGAGCTGCTTTCCTTTCTCGATTGCTACTCTGGTTATCACCAGATCGCTCTCAAAAAGGACGACGAGATCAAGACATCCTTCATCACGCCCTTGGCGCCCTCGCTTCACGACCATGTCGTTCGGGCTCAAAACGCTGGGGCTACCTACCAACGCCATACAGGCACCTGCCTCAAAGATTTAGATAAAAGATGACCTTGTCAAGGCTTATGTTGACGATGTAGTCGTTAAAACCAAGGAAGCATACACCCTTGTTGACAACCTAGAGCGTACCTTTGCAGCCCTTAACACATTCCAATGGAAATTAAACCCAAAGAAGTGCATCTTTGGTGTTCCATCTGGTATACTGCTCGGCAACATCGTCAGTCACGACGGCATACACCCTAACCGGAGAAGGTAAAAGGCTGTCTTGGACATAAAGCCGCCCAAAAGGTGAAGGATGTTGAAAGCTTACGGATGCATGGCTGCCCTCGGTCGTTTTATATCAAGATTAGGCGAAAAAGGACTACCGTTTTCAAGCTACTCAAAGCATCCGAGAAGTTTGAGTGGTCGGAGGAAGCGGTATTTGCCTTTACAATTGAAACAATTCCTTACATCACCTCCGGTCCTCACCGCTCCCGGAGAAGATGAAACCCTCTTGCTTTACATTGCGGCAACTAATCGAGTGGTCTCCATTTGCCATGGTGGTCGGTAGCGCGAGCAGAGCCCGACCACGTCTTCAAGGAACAATGCGACCAATTTATTTCATCGGTGAGGTGCTCAATGAATCCAAGATCGGTACCCACAAATTCGAAACCGATCTCGCCATATTGATTACATCCCGAAAGTTGAAACACTACTTCGGCGGATATCGTGTGGTGGTCATGACCGAGTACCCTACGGGAGACATCATTCGCAAACAAGGATGCGAGCAGGCGCATCGTCAAATGGACAATGGAGCTATGCTCTTTCTCCTTGGACAACCGGAATCTTCGGCTATAATCGTGGTTCATCTCTTGCTCTGCATTACGGCGAAATACTAGCACATTCGCTTGGTCAATGTTTCAACCAGATTGGAGATGACATGAAGACGGATCACATTAGCGAAGGAGATCGAGCGGTGTGTCGCATGACATAATACATGGAGCTCGGGGACTAGGCGTGGGGTATTAACCCCTATACCCTTACGGCTAGGATTGGGCCAACCGGACCGAAGTGCGCCCACTAGAAGATGACGCGCGCCCGCCAATCTGCTTGGAGTCCCGTAAGGAATCAAAAGCGGACTTGGAGATCAAGCAAGATCACGGTCGGTTAGAATAGGAATCCTTATCCGCCACCTATGGCAATTGTAATCTGGTTAGGATTAGTTTCGGATCTCAGAACCCTGCTCCCCGGACTATATAAAGGCGGGTGGGGACCCCTCTCAAAACATCTCTCATTGACATACAACAATATAATCGGGCGCAGGGCGTGGGTATTACGCCCTCACGGCGGCCGAACCTGGATAAAACCTCGTGTCTGTCTTGAGTCATCATCTCGTTCGTAGCTTGCGCACCTGTCTGCCGATAATCTACTACCTTGGGCATACCCCTAGGTAGACTACCGACCATATTTCGTCGACACAATATAAGACTATCTCCAACAGCTCAAATCCAAATACAAGACCCATTCTAAGACTTGGGTCACGAGCAGATCCTTTGGGTCACCCACCCAAAATTTCCTTTCTCCAGCAGTGAACCCAAAATTTCCTCTTGAGAACAAAATATCTACCGCCTCACTCCCCATTCCTCTCAACTCTCCAAATCTATCCCTCTCTCCATGACGGTGGCGGTGCACCCATGCGTCTTGTGCCTCTCTCCCTCTCCCCGATGTGGCAGCGCACCGGCCAAGCCTCTAGCATGGGCCGCGCCCAGCCCCAGGCCTCGGCGGCGGCTAGCCCCCTCCTCGCCCCTCTCCTCCTCCGGCCGTCTCTCTCTCTCTCTCTCTCTCTCTCTCTCTCTCTCTCCACCGCCCCCCGCGGTGCTCGCTCGCCGGCGCTCCGGTGCGGCCAGGCCTCGCCGGTGTCCATGGCCACTGGCTCTCCTCAGCAGTGCCCACCCCCAAGACAGCGCTGAGCCCCTTCCTCGGCCGGCCGGCGCTAGGCGAGCCCAGCGCCCCTGGCCTTGCGGCGCCACCACCACTGGCGCATAAGATTTTTAAGCGTCGTCTCTCCTCGTGAAGCTTTTTTGCGTTTTTGCCGGCCTCGGACCCAAAATGGGTTCTTTGTATGGGTCTTCTGTTGGAGCGTGATTTTTTATATGCAAAGTACTATGCAACACTGATTTTGTGTTCGGGTGTCTCTATTGGAGACAGTCTATGGGCTGTAGAGTCTGCGTTGTGGGACGTGGCTTCCCTGCACCCAGGGCAGGGCACCCTGTCTCTAGCACCGAACTGATGGGGGGGAGGTATTATATATTTGATGCCAACGATGATGACCCACGGGAAGAAGAGGACAGGAATATTGGGAGGAGTAGCAATGCCTGACATAAAGGTCAAGGCCAGGTATGGACTACATAGTTTTTTTTATCTTCAGCCTATTCGGCTGGGGCTGAAACGATCGTATACGATCGTGGATTATTACTGCTGGCTAGTTTGGTGTGAGAAAAATACTGTTCTGACTAGAAATTTATGATCATTTACGACCCGTGAACAGGCCGCTTATGTTTGCGCCAACTGTCGTACATATCATATTTAATTAATTATTACCTCCGTATGTCATTTATATAGGTATCGTTTCCTAGCTACCCGCATTTATTTATGTACTACTCCTACCATGTTAATAACTAACGTCAATACTTGCAACATTTCAATTAACAATAATAATTTGACAGGCGTAGCATGCATGCAGCGGCGGATCTAGGAATAATTTTAGGGGACGCTGAACAACACATATCTCCAACTGCTGCTCGATCTTAAGTCTCAGCCCTCCTACACTATAGAACTTTGCCTAAAAATTCATAAAGGCTCCACAAGGGTTCCACTACTACGATCTGGGTAGCCCCGGTTGGATCCACCCATGCATGCATGGACTGTTCCTGTGTGCGCAGGATTTGTGTGGCAAGAGCCATTCATAGTCATACCCACACGGGTGGTGTCGACGGTGATGTATCTTTGTAGTCTCTCTACGTTCATCAGCTGGCACCACCGTCTCCAGCATGGTTACGACATGGATCCAGCTTCAGAGCAGGCAGTTGTTTCCAGAATTATCACTAGGTACTATTTTTACGTCAGATTTGATAATATGTAGATGCATGCTGATTGCTGTTGGTTCTGATGAATCTGCAGCATCGCTTGTGGTAGTATGGTTTGAGGCTTCGGGCATGTTGAGTTATTAGGGGACTGGGGACCAGCTTCTTCTTGCCTTACTGGCTCAATTTGCCGTAATAAGTAACACGGATGCTGAACGTGCCGGTCCTTTCTTTTATGCAAAAGTTATATGCTCTAAACTCAGTCGATCCACTTAACTTTGGAGTTTTGTCCAGCAGAATTTGGTCCTACTATGGATCTGTTTGGATGCACCTAACTAAAGTTTAGCTGGCTAAAATTTTAAAGTAAAACTTTAGCCAGCTAAAAGCTTCCTAGCTAAACTTTAGCTGAGGTGTTTGGATGCTCCAGCTAATAGACTCAACTAAATTTTAGCTGGCTTTAGCTGGGTTGAAACAGCTAAACTTTAGCTGGTCTTTTATCTGGCTGTTTGGATGCCGAGCAGCTAAATTTAGCCGGCTAAAGTTTAGCTGGTGCATCCAAACATACCCTATATATGCTTGAGTTGATGACTGTTCTCAATCCTTGTATTGTGGGGAGTTTTCCTTCAACAAACATTATATTGTTTGAACGTGTGATTTGTTTTGGAGCCCGGATGGATTAGCGCAATGCTATTCACATATACTTGTTCGAGCCTTCTGCTGAGTCTCTAACAGAGCCAATTCCATGGCTCTGAAGTTCAGCTGGGCTGGTGTTTAGTTTTCTGTTTTCAATAATAATTGACTGAATTTGTTCAAAAAAATAATAGTAGATCGAAATTTCATCAATCTTCCCGTGGCTGCATTGTGCTGATGCAAATTTACTAACCTGATGACTAAATGACGAAACACGTATCCTCTGCTTCAGAGTCAATTTTTTAACTGACTCATGGAGTCCTCGCAGTTGTCGATCAGGGTCTGGTGGGCTTGTTGGCTCCTCTACTTTTGTTTAAGAGAGAAAAAAAAGAGATCTAGTGGGCCTTCACCTATTAGTAGTGTTGGCCCTGTCTGATTTTCGCTCTGCGACCCCCGCAGCCCTAAGGCTCCTATTGATGCAAGCGATGGGGAGAAATCAGAGCTCACTTACAGCTAGCGGCCAGGTCTGTAAGTGCTCCTCATACGGAAATTTGAGAGATTGTATCACATATATATATATATATATATATATATATATATATATATATATATATATATATATTCTTTTCTTTTCTTTTCTTTTCTGTCGATGCATCAAGTGGAGCGAGCTAATTAACCCAGTAGCAGGAGCTGTTAGCTGCAGAGTCTTTGCATCATGTTCATCAGTTTCTACTGGGTTGTTACACATGCCAAACATTTGATGACTCACTTACATAATCTTAATTATTATTTCCACTCCTGATAGCTTGGGAGCTTTACATAGTGGCTTCGTTCGTACAATTACCTTGTAAATCACCATTATAAGAACTACTAGTTGGCGTGATTAAGAGTTCTTTGCACTTGATGGCGCAAAAGGAAAATGCTGATTGTCGCCGACCAGATATGCGACCTTCTAGACAGCACGACAATGCGCTTTACGAATATCAATACAATTGATTGATGCTCACATGGACCTGCCATTGGTATTGTGTAAAGGGCTTCCCCTGTTCTCAATTAGAGGAACTTTAGGATTAGAATATAGCATTGGTCAGCCTTGAAAGATGCATATCAATGCTAATGGAGTAATCTTTGTGCATTCCAACTCATCTTCACACACTCTCTTCCTCCTCTCATTCTCTCAGTCCTCATCCTCTGTTCCAAGCTCTAACATGACCAACCAAAAAAAAATGTTCCACCTCAACCACAAATGTACTGGGCACTGCCTTGCTCCACTGTTGGGAGGCTGTGCCACAAAGCCCGCCACCTTGCTAGAAAATCGAACCAATAAAGTTGATCTTCATATGGACCTCCATCTTTGTTTATGTTTATATTAGTATTGTGGAGAGGCCATCCTCTATAATAAGGACCTCCATCTTACATATCTCAATTAGTAGAACTTACCTTTATAATACGTTGGTTGGGGCTGGCTGTGAGATTATGGTGGTTAGGAACCTGTGTGACAAGTGTATCAATAATGCCGCTGGAAAAAACTAGAATTGACGGCTCAACTAGAAAAAAAAAACTTAAGCCAAAAGTGTAGCCAAGAGACTTCAGATTAACTTTGAACGACTGAGCTATGAAATTTGGCAAGGATACATTACAACAGTGTTAATGGGGTAAGCACTGATTCTAAAAAACTAACTTGCATGACTTTATACAAACTGTTTCCCAGAATTAAGTTAATTACTCCCTCCGTCTCAGGATAGAAGGCGCAACTCCCTGTAGCACCAAGACCAATAAGTAAATTAACTCCTACACATTAAATGCGTTTTGGTTCTCCATCCAATTTACTGTGATGCCGCATGTGTGCATGCAGAAACGGTCTAGCCAATTAGCTTCCAGCATTCATGCATGCATGCTGCACAAATGCATTCCCGAGGGAGCCCAGGAGTCAGATTTGGTCCTGCATTAGTTGTTGCATGTGGGAGCTAAAGTATAGGCGCCTTGTATCATGGGACTAAGAAAAAAACAGTTACCCCTTATATCCTGGGACCGAGGGAGTAGTACTAAATATAGTCCAGAGATTACTAGTACCATTCAGTTAAATGATCATAGTTCAGGTAGTTGACTTAAAATTGAATTTGTACGGCATGTACAACGCCCGTCTCCAAGACGCGAATTATGCAAAACAGTCCTCAGCTTCGCTCAGAGATGCTCGCCCCGTCGCCTCGCGAGACGACGGCAAGGGCTCCTGCTCCTAGGTGGAATCGACAAGGGCAGCAGTGTTGTACGGCTTCGTTTCCATGAGTCGACCCTGTGCTCGGATACCGTGCAGGCGCTCGCGTGGTCTAGTTTTGGTGCTCGCGGGATTTCTTTGGTAAACGGTGACCGTGCTCTAGTTTTGGTGCTCGCGAGATCCATCACCTTCCTTGCGCTGCTGTCGCCGCCGCCGCCGCCCGCTGCCGGAGATGCCAAGCCCGATGATCCTGAGCGCCACCGACGGTGCCCCGAGCCTTCATCGCGAGATCCACAGCGCCGTCGTCGTGCCGCTGCCGCCGCCGCCGCCGCTGCCGGAGATGCGAAGCCCGACGATCCCAAGGCTAGACGCAACCTCGCCAGTGCCGGTGGACACTGACATCACGGCGAGCTCGGCCTCTGGCCCGAGCACTAGGACCTCTACGGCAAGAATACGTTCTTAATTCATGGCATTTGTATGAAGCTTCAGCAGTCTTTGGGGCTAATGATAGCTGTGTGGAATGGTAGCTGTTTTTGGCTAATACATGGAAAACATTGTCACCATGCTGTTTTCATAATGTGAAATGCTAGCTGTTTTTGGCTGACCTGGGGCTATGAGGATGCTGTGTAGATATTTCTAGTGAAATTTTTATTGAAGTCAAATCTGTAGCAGTTGCCTGCGCTATGGAAAGAAAAAAATTAGACAAAGATGTTTCAATTATATATAATATGATATATTGATGATTTAAAAAAATTATAATCATGTTCATCTTATTTAAGCTTAATCCATTTTTTATCGATTAGCAACACAATGGTGTACAAAATAGTGTTCACAATTCATCTAGGCCACATGCGTAGCATTAAATAGTGTGTAGTAAAACAGACAGCCTATAGTACGACCTGTCTTTTTAGCTGTCTTTATGTTTGATTCAAGGTCTATGGAGACGATCCCTGTCTGTGGGTTGAACGTGCCCTAAGGAACCAGAAGTAAAAGCTACTGATCCCAATGCTGGTACTCGGACGATTCATGTAACCCCTATAAAACACCAACGTCGCCAATCGACGGGTCCATTCGCGAGCCATGCCTCCGAGAGGACACCAGCCGGTTGATTCATTGGCGACGGTCAGCATGTATAAATACATGATCAATCAATGGAAACAATCTCAATTCATTCATTCTCTTTCTCGGTTACAACCACGCTCAAATAGGGAGCACGCGCAAGCGCCTCCATCTTAATACCAGCGTCCGTCAAATGGCTGCACTACTACTAGGCCTACTACATTCCAACACAAAGCAATAATGTCTCTTAACATCAACTAGAATTGAGTCAATTATTAGGTTGATAAATGTGACGTACAGACAAATTTTGCAGCTCCTGCGACGAATGGGCCAAAACTCCATGGCTAGGCACTCAGGGCTCATACAAAGCGGATCGGAACTACATGCAGTTTGGGTTATTCCCAGTCAACATACAACCGAGGAGAAAACCTCAGACCACTGGCGTCAAGTGTTCTCCTGCTGGCTCCATCTTGGAGGATCCCATTCTGTTCTGCTCATCTGTGTTCCACCAACACCATGATGGCATCCATTTCCTGTGGACATAATTTGATCAAGGGTTTGATCAATAATGACGTGAATCTTTTTTGAAAAGATCAATGTTTGAAACAGTCGTGGAGGATGATAGGTCTCCTATATTATTGGTCAACACCTCTCGCTCTAATTAGATTGTATTTTTACCTCACATATTTCTGTTTTGTAGAAGTGGCATGGGCCACCACCTATGTCAAATGGTCTCTGCTAAAGTTCTAAGAGGCCATTTGCAGAGGCGGCCCACAACATCTCAAGTGACTTTGTATAATTTATATGGCCTGTCTCACAATTTTGTTATTCCGGCTGGCGATTTGCACGGACAGAGCCCAAGCACAATGGCCACTGTAATTTATTTGCCCTGTCTCACGAAATTGAATTTTTCATAGTGTCAGCTAGTCTTTCACTCTCTGGTTGGGGATGTATTTGTGCAGCTTTTGGATCAGTCAGCTCAGTGTTACTGTGTTAGAGAGTGTTGGGTCCTGTGAACTCAAAATAGCGTGATCGACTCCTCTACTCATCTACTGTGATAGGTTGCAGGAACCTACTTCCAGTTTGTTCTCCTCTGGAGCTCCCCAAGGGAACAAGATCCTCTGAAGTCGAGCAAAACGACTTGTTTCTGCAGTTGCGATAAATCCAACCACTCGTGCGTATTGGACGGTGAGCAGAGTATATCGCTGCCCTCCTCTCCACGCTGGGCTTTGGCCCAAGTAGAACACAACCATGACGTTCCTTTTTTTTTATGCGAGTAGTCGCTGTTTTGGCGCCGTTCTTCTTGTTTTTTAGCGCGAGAGTGCAGTCGGGCGGGGCGTATCTGGGTGCCGCTTTCGGGTTCCATGCGCCGGTGATCGACATCGGCTGGTGTTGCTCGGTCTCTCGCTCGGGTTCCATGCGACGATGATCGACATCTCCTGGTGGTGCTCGGTCTCCACCGATATACAGGTCCCAAAAATCTCTGCACTCACGTCCTCTCTTCTGTATCCTGGTGCTGCTAGCTAATTTGATTCTCGTGTCCTCTCTCATCTGATTGTGCTGAAATGATAGATTTAGGAAATCTGGGATAGAACTGCATCAAAACAAAATCAACATGTTTAAGATGGAAGGTTGAAGGAAACAAAATCTGAGATCTACTATGGAAGAAAATGGGTATGTAATGCCACTACTGCTCCCTTTTATCCATCTGATTAGATGTTCAGATCACCTTCACCACCAAATCAAATATTTATTTGAACAGCATAAATAATATCATGTTCATCATTATTTGTTTATTGTAGGGAGGGTTTGTTTCCTAGTGTTTCACTTCAAGTTGGAATGGAGTTCAGCACTATGGATGAGGCTTGGATGTTTTGGATTAGCTATGGGGGTCAAAAAGGCTTTGAGGTGAGAAAAATGTATACAAACAAAAGAAAGTTAGATGGGAAGGTTAGTTCCTGCAGATATGTTTGTGCAAATGAGGATCATAGAAAGCCAGATAAAAGAGATCATCTAACAAAGTGTCCAAGAGCTGAAACTAGAACCAACTGTCAAGTTCGCATGGGACTTATAATGGACAAGAAAAAAGGAAATTATAAAGTGACTGATCTGTTTTTGGAACACAATCATACACTTCAGCTGCCACAAACCTCACACTTGATGGCGTCCCAAAGAAAAATTTCAGAGTTACAAGGTTTTGAAATTGAGACGGCTGACGATGCAGGAATTGGGCCCTAAGCTGCTCATGAGTTGGCTTGCATCCAAGTTGGTGGCTCAGTTAATCTCAGTTACACTCTTCAAGACCACAAGAACTATTTACGGGGCAAGCGACAACGGGAGATGGCATATGGTCAAGCAGGAAGCATGCTTATGTATTTTCAGGAAAATTGCCGAGAACCCATCATTTTAATATGCACTGCAGATGGATCGAGAAGAACAGATTGCAAACATATTTTGGGTTGATGCTAAAATGCCCACTGACTATGCATATTTTGGTGATGTTGTCAGTTTTGATACTACCTTTGGTACAAACAAGGAGAGTAGGCCTTTTGGCGTATTTGTTGGGTTCAACCATTTAAGAGAAACAGTGGTTTTTGGTGATGTTCTCATGTACGACGAGACATTTGAATCCTTCAAGTGGCTATTTGAGACCTTCCTGAGAGCCCATAATGGCAAGCAACCTAAAACAATATATACCGATCAAGATTATGCAATGGGGCAAGCAGTTAAGGAAGTTTTTTTAGAAGCATGGCATGGTCTGTGCACTTTTCACATTATGCAGAATGCTGTCAAGCATCTAGCTGAACTGGATGATGAAGAATCAGGTGCTTCTCCCAAACAAGAAGTAGAAGACAACAATAAAGAACCGAGTATTCTCTCAGATTTTAGTGCGTGTATGTATGAGTATGAAGATGAAGCAACATTTGAAGAAACATTTAACATCATGAGGTCAAAGGCAAGCAAGCAAACTTGGTTGGATAGTATATACAAGGTAAGAGAAAAATGGGCTGAATGTTATATGAAGGATGTGTTCACATTAGGGATAAGAAGTACACAACTCAGTGAGAGTTTGAATAGCGACCTAAAGCGACATTTCGAATCTGATTTTGATATAATCAGATTTCTTAAGCATTTTGAAAGAGTTGTGGAATATAAAAGAAAGAAGGAATTGCAATCTGAATTTGAATCAAGGAAAAAATTATCTAGAATCAAAATGAGGACACCTATGTTAATCCAAGCTAGCAAGCTGTACACACCAACTATTTTTGAAGCTTTTCAAGGTGAATATGAGAGATCAATGGTAGCATGCACCAGAACATTGGAAGGCACAAATGAATATCTTGTAGCAATTGGGAGTCTAGATGAAAATTTTACCTTTGAGAAGGAGTACAAAGTTATTGGTGATCCATTAGAACAGATCAGTACATGCAGCTATGGGCAATTCAATAGAATCGGAATACTATGTGGCCATGCTTTAAAAGTCCTTGATTTGATGAATATCAAATCACTTCCCACACAATATGTACTGAAGAGATGGACACGAGAAGCACGCAGTGGAGCAGTACAGGACAACAAAGGCCGAGACATAATAGAGAATCCAAAATTAGATGATATGCTTCGCTACAAAGATATGGCTCGCAAATTTCTCAATTTGGCATATCGAGCTGCCAGCCATCCAAAATGCACCTTATTAGTAAACAACACACTGGATATGCTCAGCAAGCAAGTTCAAGAAGAAATGAATGGTGTTACAAGCCCTATGGATCCCATCATCGCTCCCACCAATGTTACTCTGCCTAATGAATTGTTGAGTACAGCAAGCCTAAAGAAAAGGAGGTGGAAACAAAAACCTCGAAGCGCAAAAGAACTTGGCTTGACAAGAAGCGCAAGTGTACAAAAAAGGGAAGTAACAAAAAGGAAAACAGTACAAAGGTGTGTGACAAGAAAAAAAGTTCGAAGGTTTGTGACAAGAAAAAAGAAAAATGTTCAAAGGTATTTAACAACACAAAATATATCAGATTCTTTCTAACTGTATTCGCTACAAAAAGTTTCAATTGTATTTAACAATTTGATTCTCTTCTATCTGATCAGGAGCAACAGACTACAAAAGTGTCAGTCGATGATGGCGCAACACTACAAAATACATGCCTGAACCATCCATCTTTACCTCAGGAAGAGATCTGTGAATCATACACAGTCATCAATAGTTTCTCTCAACTATTGACGGTAATATTACAAAGTAATACATTTTTCCTCTGAATCATACATTGTCATTATGTTGAATTATTTTTGTTCTATTTTTCAGGGAGCAATGACAGATGGTGTTATTGGTGAATTCTAGTAGTACAGATTATGTCCCCTCAGATAGTTTTGGTTTTGTGGTTAGAGTGTAATCAGCCAAATGGAGCTTCCAGTAATATGCATCATTTTGTGCATCTTGATGAAATTGCAGTAACCAGCAACATCTTTTGTGCAGCCATATGAAATTGTAGTAACGAGTGACATCTTTTGTGCATTGCATTCACAATAGCATTCCAAATCAATTTACAACACAATGACGATATTTACGTCTTCTGTAATCACAAATTGTTTGCTAGCACTTGAACAATTTACAGAAGGGATTCCCTTTACAAAACTGATAGCAATTACAGTATCTTCAATCACTACTCTTTTACAGTCCACCGATGGGCCTGACCATAGGGCGCCAGGAGCTACGGCCACGAAGCCGATCGGTCTCCAGGACCAAGCTCCACTGTTATTCCTCAGCTCGGTTCTCAACCTCAGCACCAGCATGACCAAAGCCACAAACAACCCAGCAAAGATGAAACCACAGAGCAGGGAGCGGGCAAATTCTCCAATCCCCTTACCCACCACATACTCCATGTCTAGATCAATTGAGAAGTCTCCATCCATACCTCCACTGGTCTTGTTCATCCTCTTTATCTCCAGTGCATTAAGGATGCCACTTACTTCATCAGATAGACTCTTCTTCGAGCCACCAATCGCCAATTTCAGTATCCCTTCATCCTTCACATCGACAATAAAGTCAATGTAATAAGGATAGGCCAAGAATCCGTTGACACTGGAGAGATCGAAATCCTTGACTGCCAGATCACCATTGACGTAGATATTGAAGTAGAGCTCGTACAGCGCCTTACTGGCAATGTCACAGAAGTGCATACGCACAAGGTATCGGCTGCCAGCAGGCACAGGCGGAGGATGTGGTGCCCGCGGCAGCGGACGGCGAGGTCGTAGGACACGCGGCAGGAGAAGACCCGCGCGGAGGCATGGAGCGGGGACGGCGGCGGCGGGGAGCCGGCGGCGCCGCAGAGGAGAGGGACGGGGAGGAGGACCGGAGGCGGGTGGACGCACAGTCGGAGTCCGACACGAAGCGGCGGCCGTCGGGGAGGACGGCCGGCGCCGCCGCGCCACACGCGAGGAGGTGGTTGTCCACCGGGGCGAAGCGCGCGGCGACGACGGTGGAGCAGAGGGCGCCGATGAGTATGAGGCCGAGGGCGAGGCGGCACGAGGTTGGTGGAGCGGCCATGGCGGTGGGGAACGCCGAGTCACCGACCCTTCAGACCTGGGAGGAAGAGGACGGCGGAGTCGAACTAGTGGACGCTAGCAATTGGGCTGATATGGGCCTGGTTACAGGCCTGTGAGATTGGTTCGTTTCCTTGGCTCACGGTTGGATAGAAATCAGATGGTTTAGATCAGTGACTGCAGAGACAAGTCGTTTTGCTCGACTTCAGAGGATCTTGTTCCCCCCAAGGACCCCAACGGGCGACTCGGGGGCGATCCGCCGGCGCCGCTCGGCCTCCCAACCGGCCGCCGTTGCCGCCCACCGGCATACGGTAGCGGCGGCCAGCGGCGGCCCCCAAAAAGGGTACCCGTCGCAGCTCCTCCCCCCTTCCTCCCCCTCGCTCCCCGTCCCCTCCTCACCACCCCTCCCCTGCACCTTCGGCTCCGGCGTTTTGGCCGGACGATGGAGGCGGACTTGGGCCTCCTGGGGCCGGATCTAGTGTCCGCTCTCGACGCCGCCTCGCGTCGTGGGCTCCACCGCGGCGGTCGGCGGCAGCCAGGGCCCGAGCGGCCGTGGCCGGATCTGGCCGGGCGCGGCCTGCTTGAGGTCTCCCTGCGCTGGATCTGCTCGCTCCAGGGGCAGCGGCTGCTCGGGAGGCCGTTCTGCCCACGGCAGCTGGCTCTGGGACATGCAGTGGCTGGCCGCGACTGGTCTGGGAAGGGCCATGCCTGCTTGTGGCCCTCCGCGCCGGATCTGCGCGCTACGGTGCCAGCGCCTGGCCGGGAGGTTGCGTACGGTGTGCAGCCGCCTGCTGGGGACGGGCGGCTGGTTAGGTCGCGCTGCGGCTGGCCGTGTCCGTGTTGGCCGGTCCGACCGCCCGCGCCTACCGTGGGCCAGTCCTCCCTGCTCACCGGTGCTGCAACATCGTCGACACCTTTGCAGCCCGATGCCTGAGCGTGCCGGCTGTGGTCGAACTGGTCTGGGTGAAAACTCTGCCCGTCATCTTGCTTCGGGCCAGCGGCGGTGGTGCAGCTTGTACCATCTAGCTTCTTGGAGGCGTCGTCGTAGGATCTATTCGTCACACGAGTCGATGGGGGTCATATGGGATGAAAGTCCTTCTCGTGCGCTCCTTCCAACGTTGTGATGAAGCGGCGCCTCCGCCGGCGTTTGCGGCGCCCGTAGATGCGTCAACTGAAAACCCGCATCACCAAGCCTCGGCGGAGGAAGAGGGCGATTCCCCACAGCCACAAGTGAACACTGCACAGGTGCCGTCGCAAGAACGTTCACCGCACACCGGCAACGGTAGCTCGGCAGCACTACGGCTCAAAAGATTCACTGAAAAAAATACTGCAGAAGCGCCGCTGCTCCCTGCGCCTACGCCCGAGCAGACAAGGACATTCGTTCCCACAAGAAGCAGGTGGATCGCCTGCGCCTACCGCTCAAAAGATTCACTGAAAAAATATTTTTGGAGACCAATATAAAAGTTTTTGCGTTATTCCATTAGAAATTTATGGATTCCAAATTTTTAATGAAGCAACTTGAAAGTTCACATAGATCAACTTGGAAGCTCCAGATTTTTTTTTTTGAAATAGATTATAAAATTTTGCTGGATTGACTTGAAAATTTTGAACAAATCTAGTTTAAAGTTTTTTGTTATAATATTTCAAAGTTTTTAATGAAACAATTTTAAAGTTCATGTAGATCGACCTAAAAGCTCTAGAATTTGTTTTTTCTGAAATGGGTTATAATTTTTTTGTAAATGGACCTGAAAGTTTAAATGATTCAAGTTTGAAGTTTGTGTTATTCTATTTGAAAGTTATGGAGTTAAGGAAGTTTCTGAATCCTGGCTACAAAGGTTTCTTTATCGGAAGCTGTTAAAACCGACTGAGTTCTACGAGCACCACAGAATTTGGGGCATTGGAGGCTCATCCGCGTGCCGACACCTCGCGCTACTTCTTTTGCAAAAAAGCCCTCTAGCTTTTTTGAAACCAACCCGTAGTCTAAATCTCTCGATGTTCATCGGCCTCACTCCCGCACAGGTTGGGTGGCGCCCGAAACCCTAGCTTCCCTCATCTCTTCCCTCTTATCACCTCCACTCGCGGTGACGGAGGAGCTCACGGATCTGCGAGGACCTCCCCTCCCCTCCGCTCGCGGTAACCGCACGGATTTGCGAGGACCTCCTCTCCCCTCTGCTCATGGTGACGGCACAGATCTATGAGTCGGTGTCATCTCTCTCGTCTGTTTCTCAGTCTCCCTTTCCTCTCTCCCTCTTTACCGTCGCCGCCGGCGCCTCCATGCCCTCTCCTCGGCATGCCTCCTCCATGCCTCTCCCCACCTCGCCCTCTCCTCCTCGCGTCGTCTCCATGCCGGCATGAGCAAAATATCGCTTTATCAAGACGAGGTGAGCTCCTCCGCCTCTGAATATGGTGTAGTGGCCTCGATTCACACCCCAATCTGTGAAGGGAGGAGTGTGGTGCAGTGGAACCCGAGCCCTCGATGGCTCCATCTTGCCCCTTGGGCTAGGACAGTCCAAGCACATGAAGACTAACAGCTTCGTCGCTCCCACCGGATCTGCTAGCTCCCCGGCCATCATGTTGGAGCGTTCCTGCTTCCGTCGGATCTGCGAGTTCCTCATCATGTGGGAGTAGAGATCGGAGAGGAGGCGACGTCCAGCAAGGGTGGCTCGCGGATCTCAGCGATCTAGCAGCTGCCTTGAGCACTCTGATGCACACTGGAGTGGTGGACTCTGTAGTCAACAGTGAGCTGCAGCAAGTTCATCCCACCCATCAAGTACTGTGAATTGGTTTGGTTTTGGGATTCATCAATTCACAAATAGAGTCCCTAATTTCTTATCCATTTCATAGGGGTTTAGAGAAGTGGGAAGATTTCATGATAATTCCTAAATTAAAATTAAAATTAGCAGATGAAGAGTGCTACAATGTTGAAATGTTACTCATTGAGAGTGGAATCCACAATGATGCCATATAGCATTGCTATCTTGTTTGTCGTATTAACAGCTTTGCCCATGTTTAGTTATGATAGTAATTCAGTTATGCAATTTTGCAATCACTTATCATGTATTTTATACCCGTTGTTTTGTTGTGCTCTGTCTGACACTGATGATACGCTTGGTCCTGGAGGATTTGTATTTAGATCTGATTTACTTGCAAACAAGTGTATGCAACCAACTTGGATTTTTGTTTAAAAATTTATCAAGTCCTATGCTGGTTCCGCCCATGAATTGTGAAATGGTTGGTTTTGCATTGTGCTTCTGTAGCACACCATGAAGGGATGTTTCTTTCAGGATATACTTCATTTCTTAAAGAAAGTAATTGTTCTGTATATTCCAAGAGTGTCGACACCAGTTTAAGTTTGTATCACTTGATGTGTGAACTTCCATCAAATTCAGGTAAAGCACTTCTGAGTTATGCGACCATACTTTTGTTCTTTGGCATATTTGCTTTCTGGCATTCATAGGTTTTATCTACTCGCAATGTTGGTGCAAAAGTTGTCAAGATTTCATAACTACACAACTACTTCTCAAATGCATAGGTTTCATAACTACACATATACTTCTCATAGGCATGTTTACTTCAACAATAAGTTAAAATAACACGACTACATATGTTTTTTGTTCGGATTATGTTGAAAAAAGAACAGTTTAATATGTAGTTCTAATCCCCTAATAAGTAGTCAGATGTAGTTTGTGTTTCTGTGGCACCTATAACACTATACATGTAGATTGCAATATGACTATTTACCAGTGTGCTAATGCTAAGATGTAATTCAAATCTGCAAGGCAAAGCTTAGTATATTAATCATTTTCTGATTTTAATTTTTTTCTTCTTTAGTTGTGTTGTTCACTGCACATTGAAATATTTACTTATTTTCATTTGCTACCAAGACATGTAAGTAGATCATGTAGGTGCAGGATCATGAATATTCATTTACTTAGTAAGTAATGATTTTGAGAAAATACTTAATCACCAAAACTCCAAAAGAGGGGAGAGCAATGACATGACATATTAATTCCTTAGAGTTATGATCCAGATGTTCCAATAGCCCATAACTTTATTGCCCTGTCATAATCTATGCACATCATACCTTATGCCATATTTTTCCATTTACAGACCTATCCATGATACCTAATCACATAAGGAGGAAGGACACATCTCTTTTGCTCCTCTATTGGTTGCACCAGCTTTTCTATGTGTATTTGCTCAACTGTTGATCGACGTCTGATGTTCAGCATCAAGGGAACTTGCCACTATGATGATCGACTCTGTGTCTTTTGCAAACCTCATGGCTGCAAACTGTGTAGTTTGCCGTTCTAAGCTACCAGCTTGAGTGTTCGATTGTTGTGAATTCCTGATCGTAAATTATACCTAATAGTTGTGTAATGTATGGTTCAACAACACCGTTAATGTAATGAAGGGTGTGAACAGAACCATGAGAGCTACAGTGGACATACAAACCATATCATTGCTTCATAATTTGTCATGTTTCTAATGGTATATGATATGATATATCCTTGATCTTGGGTACTGACATCTTAGCTTTACTGTATCTAATTATGGAACCATGTCTATCGAGCATAGACTTGCTTTTGTTCTTCAAATCATGGTAGGGAGCCCGAAGGGTGTAACACCTCTGGTGTTACGAGCTCGCTAAGCACTGAGATTATGGCATGAGAAATAGATCTATAAGTATAGTAAGTTAGTTTAATCAAATGCGATAATGAAAATCCTAACTAGAAAATAAGAAAAGTAGTTTTAATTGTTTGGCACGAAAAGCGATTTCTATAAACTAGAATAAAACATAACTTGTATTTAGTACTTAAAAAAATTGAAGTACAAGTTTTGTAGATGGAAATGCAACATTAATGTTTGGGAAGTAAAGGTTGTTAATTAGTGTTCTTGGAAGCTCAAAAATCAAATTGGAAATTAAAATTTGCCCTTTTCGTTGAATCGACAAAAATTTGAAGTTGTGTTGAAAGTATACTTTTTGGCGCTTTATAAAATACAAAATAGTTAAATAATGCCCTGATATTTTGGTTCTATTGTTTGGTATAAAGTGTGTGCTATGCTGTGAAATGGTTGTTGGTGAAGTTTGGTAAAGTTTTGACCGTTTACAAATTCAACCAAAAGTGCTAGGGAGTGTTAGTTCTAACTGGAATCTTGAATTCCTTTGAGTTTGAAAAGATGATAGACAATGCTACTTCGATATTTAATTATCCACAAAATTTCCTAAGTGCCAATTTCATGTTTTTGCACCGTCAGTGGCGTCGAAATGAGTACTTGAGAACGGTGTAGGTCGGGGTGGCAATGGGTGTCACGGCACTCTCGTAGAAATTGCCTAACTTCGTTAGAACGTGTTGCGAATTTAATCTGGTGCTCGTTCACGAACCAGCGTTCAGCATCGTTCACAACCGTTCATTTCACCTACCACAGCCTGCTCGCTCCTTGCGTCCACTACCGAGGGGAGCACATGGCTCTGCTCCTGCCCGCGTCCTTGCCATGTTGCCTGTCTGCTACCTCGTGCGCCATTAAGCCAAGACCGAGCGGCTGTCCTCGCCTCTGCTCTCTCTCTCTCACACTCTCTCGGCCTCTCTCTCTACTTGCCTCTGCCAAGTCGAGCGCACGCCATGGCCACCGCAGCGAGCTGCTGCTCTCGCCTTCCCCACCACCGCTCGGCCTGCCCTGCTGGAGCCACGGCCGCGGCCTCTGCACGCTGCCGTGCGCATGGTTGGCCCGCTGCAAGCACCTGTGGCCACTCCCATCGCTCGACCACCGCGAGCGTGAGCGCGCCCGAGCCACGCGTTGCCCCACGCCGCTCCATCTCTGAGGTCACGCCCCTTAGCACTGCCTTCCATGCTCCTCCCCCGGCCCCGTCGTAGCAGCAACCGCGGGCGCCCGTGGCCAGGCTTTAGCGGGCCCTCCCCGGAAGGCTGAGAGCTCCGTCGGGTCTACGTGGGCCCTGGACCACCCCCGCACCATCACCTCGCTGCCGGCGCACCCCCACCATAGAGCCACCCGTCCTGAGCGTCGACGCACGTGGCTGGGGCTCCATGCTCTAGCTCTGGCCGAGCCACGTCCACCAGCGGGTGCGCCCGACAGCGGGCAAGCTAAAAGGGTCGAGATGGCGACTAGAGGGGGGTGAATAGTCCTTTTTAAAACTTAATCGCGTTGGCAAACTGAAACTAGTGCGGAATTAAAACTATCGGTCTAGCCAAGACTACACCCCTCTTACTTTATTCTCTAGCACCTTTCAAATATGCTAATTAAGCTACTAAGGTGCCGGGTTAGCTAGAGCTCTCCTAACCAATTCTAGAAGCAAGGTCACACAAACATATGCCACTAGTACTTTAAGCTACAAGGGAGCTCCTACACATGCTAGTAAGCAAACGCACAAAGCCACCTAAGCTTACTAACAATGCTCAATAACAAGACAACCAATGCCAAATTAGAGAGCGCAATTACTTAGCTACACAAACTAAGCAATGTGACTAACAAGGTTACTCAAACCAAATTACCCACGCAAGGGAGCTACTTCTATGCTACACAAGCAAGAAGGTAAGTAGTAAGCTACATGCTGAAAACTGCTGCACTATAGCTGACAAGAACCACTCCAAAACCAAAGCATTTCTTTTCCAATTTTCATGAAAATTCTACAGCATCTTATAACATAAGTCTAGAGCATGTACACCAATTTTCATGCCAATCCAATATGTTTTGGACACTCAAAAATGGCTAAGATTACAGATAGCTCAGATTTTGCAATATAGGACATATTTCAACAATTGAGCTAAACTTCATTAAATATGAATCAAACTTGAAACTAACTTGTTTGAATACTTCTATAAGACATATATCCATTCAAACCACTTCCTAAAAGTCATCTCATGAATTTATCCAATACAAATCAATCCAAACTTGATTACTAATCAATTATCTATTCAATCAACTTATAGCAAGCAACTATGCATATTTGTCCAATTCGATCAACTCATATGCACCCAAATAAAATGATCAACAAGAGATATACCTTGGTTATCTCATGATCATCCAATTAGAAAGCTTTCAACTCAATTATATGCAAGCCATCAAATAATCCAACAAATTACCACAACTAAAATATGACACTTGTATGTTGTAGCACTTGGACTTCATTCAACTATCATAGCATTGGGTTAGGATGTGCACTAGGCTTCATATCTTGATTCAACATTTGATGATCAATATGAAATCAATTGAATCAAGCCTCCAATGCCAATGGTACCTACAATCATTCATCCACTTTTTGATGGTACCCAAACTAGTTTGGGTCCTCTCAAGTTAGGTGCAACATACTTAGGCATAGCCTTAGTATGAATAGCGGGATGTTTTGCAATAGCAACCATAGAGTTACCATTACCATCCTTTCTAAGCACATTATTATCAACAATTGAAATAGGCTTAGAAATATCACCTAGGGGACATGAATGTGCCATGTGTCCCCTTTCCCGGCATGAGTAGCACTTTCTCTTTGATTGAGTCTTCTCTTCCTTGCTCATGTGGTGCTTCTCATTGCCTTGCCTCTCATGGATTGCTTGAGCCTTCTTCTCAAGCTTGGTAGGACACTTAGAGGCAAAGTGTCACATACTTCCACACTTGAAGCACTTGATGTAAGCATAATCTTTATTCTTGCTCATCATCTTTGCATCTTGAGTTTGCATTGGATGCCTTGCCTTTCCACCCCTTCTTGATTTCTTCTTCTTTATCATCAAATCACCACTATCATGGTTGATCTTGATTTGCTCTTGGGGTGTCTTCTCTTGCTCAACTTGTGGCTTTGGTTGAGGCTCTTCTAGTTGCTTCACCAATTGCTTGGTTGGGCACATTGAGGTAAGATGACCCCAAGTGTGGCACTTGAAGCACTTGACATGCTTTAGCCTCTCTTCTTCTTTTATCTTCTTGAGCTTCTCAATGTTAGGGCAACCATTTGCAAGGTGTCCTGCTTCATGACACCGGTAGCACATGGTATGAGAGAGCTTTAATTGTTGTAGCTTCTTTATCTTTCTCTCTCTCTTTCTTTTTCCCTTTGTCATCTTCTTCTTGAAGCCAAGGCCACACTTGTCACCATATTTTGTTTAAGTCTTCAACATATGCTCAAAGGTGACTTGAGAGTTGTAGCACCTCTCTAACTTGTTGCTCAATTTCTTCACTTCATTTTTTAGCTCATTGTTCTCCTTCAAAAGGTTAGTCTCACAAGACATAGAAGTAGAACAAGCATCTATTTGTGAAGAGCATGGCATATCTAATAAATCATCACAAGAGGTGGATACATGCTTCTTGCCTGCAACACAAGGGTTAGCAATAATTTGTGATTTATCATTTGATCCATGTGATGAGCTCTTATTATTTTTAAGTTTCTTTGTAAACATTTTAATGAGAGAAGCATATTTTTCTAATAATTCATCATGAGATGCAAGTAGTGTCTCACGATTCAATTTTAGCTCATCATGTGAAGATTTATAAGCATCAAATAATTTCTTATGTTCTTCACAAGAGTCCTTTAGAAATGAGTTTTCATTTTCTAATTTCGATGTTTTAGCTTTCTTATTTTCTAAAGACATTGTCATGCTAGCAAGTCTACTAACAAGCTCATCATATGAATCAACATGATCAACCATATTATCATTTGATACCTTGGTGTCACCTTGTGACATGAATCAATGTGGTGATGTAGAGGAGCTTGTAGTAGCATCATTATTATGGCTTGAGCATGAACCATCATCACCATCAAGTGTGCATGAGGTAGCATCATCACTTGCAACACTTCTGGCATCATCATCAACCTTGTCAAGTGAACTTGTAGTGGATCGATCATCGTCATCATCACTTGACCATGAGGTGGAGCAATCTTCCACAATCACCAAATTGTGGTTATGCTCGACACACTCATGCGCCTCCTTCTTGGGCTCATCATCATCATCATCGGAGACCATCCCATATTTCTCATTGAGATAACTCCAAATCTCATGGGCGGTCTTCATGTCAATGATCTCCCCAAAGATGTTATCATGCAAAGATCTATACATGATGTTAGTAGCTTGGATGTCGAGATCTAGCCCTTTCTCTTGTGCTTGAGTTAGATTATCTTCATCCAACACATGAGAAAAGCCTACATCTACCATCCACCACATTTCAGCGCAAATAAACTTAAAATTGCATATCATCCAATTTTTTCATCGTGTAAAGTGTGTGCCATAAAAAATGTGTGGACAATCAACATCTATCCTATAAGCTGCCATCCTCTCAGGTCGGTGAAGACCACAAATGAGAGACCTAGCTCCGATACCAATTGAAAGGGTCGAGATGGTGACTAGAGTGGGGGTGAATAGTCCTTTTTAAAACTTAATTGCGTCGGCAAACTGAAATAAGTGCGGAATTAAAACTATCGGTCTAGCCAAGACTACACCCCTCTTACTATGTTCTCTAGCACCTTTTAAATATGCTAATTAAGCTACTAAGGTGCCGGGCTAGCTAGAGCTCTCCTAACCAATTCTAGAAGCAAGGTCACACAAACCTATGCCACTAGTACTTTAAGCTACAAGGGAGCTCCTACACATGCTAGTAAGCAAACGCACAAAGTCACCTAAGCTTACTAGCAATGCTCAATAACAAGGCAACCAATGCCAAATTAGAGAGCGCAATTACTTAGCTACACAAACTAAGCAATGTGACTAACAAGATTACTCAAACCAAATTACCCATGCAAGGGAGCTACTTCTATGCTACACACGTAAGAAGGTAACTAGTAAGCTACACAAGCTAACTAATTACAAGAGCAACTACACAAGCACAATATATATAAAAGTAATCACAAGCTTGTGTAATGGGGATGCAAACCAATGGGAAGAACAAGGTTGACACGATGATTTTTCTCCAGAGGTTCACGTGCTTACCAACACGCTAGTCCCTGTTGTGTCGACCGCTCACTTGGTGGTTCGGCGGCTAATTGGCATCACCCGCTAAGCCCACACGTCGGGCACCGCAAGAACCTACCCCAAAAGTGAGGGTAGCTCAATGACACGCTCTTACTAGAGTTGCTCTTCGCGGCTCCCGCGGGGCGAGCACAATGCCCCTCACAAAAGCACTTCTCCGGAGCACCGCACAAGCTTCTTGCGGGCTTCAACGGAGACCACCACCAAGCCATCTAGGAGGTGGCAACCTCCAAGAGTAACAAGCACCACCGACTTGCAACTCGATCACCTAGTGCCACTCGATGCAACCTCACAATGCAATCGCACTAGAATCGCTCCCTCACGCAATCGGATGATCACTATCAAGTATGTGTGAGATGGAGGGCTCCCAAGCACTACTACACAAGCCACCAAGACTCTAGTGTGCTCAGCTCTACTCAGCTGCCGGCCAAAGGCCGACCACGGCTCTTATTTATAACCCCACGAACAAATAGAGCCGTTATCCCTTCACTGGGCAAATATCAGGATGACCGGACGCTCTGGTCAGATCGACCGAACGCTGGACCTCAGCGTCTGGTCGTGCGATGCACGCCACGTGTCCCCTCCTTCAAACGCTGTTCGCTGGATCTCAACGGTCATCAATCGACCGGACGCTCCAGCAACAACTGACCAGACGCAGCAACCCCAGCGTCCGGTCGTTTCCAGTAAGGTACTGGACATGACTGGACGCGTCTGGTCGGTCGTGATCGGACGCAGCACCAGCGTCCGGTCACTTCCAGCTTCTCTGCTCTGCCTGTGTCACCATACGTCAGCCTGACCGGACGCACCCAGCCAGTGTCCGGTCACTTTCAGCGCCAGCGTCCAGTCGAAGACCGACACCTGCACGCTCTCTGCTGCTACTGACCGGACGTAGGACCCTAGCGTTCGGTCACCACGTGACCAGCGTCCGGTCCACTCTGTGAGACCCTGTCTTTTCTAACTAGGGTGCCCGGTGGCACCGTCGAACTGTCCGCACTCTACGGGCAGACACTCCGCCGGTGGGGTTTCGACCCTTCTCGCCTCTGTTTCATCACCGAGTTGATCCACATCAACTCCAACTTCCTCACCTTTGTAAATGCGCCAACACCATCAAGTGTACACCACCATGTGTATGTGTGTTAGCTTTTCACAATCATTTTCCAAAGGATTAGCCACTCATCTTGCCACGCCACTCAATCCTAGCGACGATGCAAAGTTAGATCACTCGAGTGGCACTAGATGACCAATATGCAAACAAGTTTGCCCCTCTTGATAGTACGGCCATCTATCCTAAACCCGGTCATAAACTTCTCTACACACCTATGACCGGTGAAATAAAATGCCCTAGGTTATACCTTTGCCTTGCGCATTCCATTCCATCTCCTCCAATGTCGATGCAACACATGCACCAACATGATCAACAATGATATGATCCACTTCATATCATCATGTGATCATATTGGTTCATCGATCTTGACTTCACTTGCTCTTCCCCATTGCCATCGTCCATCGGCACCAAGTCTTGCTCAAGCTTCACCGCCATGCGGTCCATCACTCCAAAGCCTTCGACTTGCCCTTCACGCTTGCAACCGGTCCATCAAGCCAAGTCATGTCTTGATCTTCTCCACCTTGATCACATGACTCAATGTCATGTCTCGTGTGCAATAAGCTCCTTCATCATCACATGTGTGAGCTTTGCAACATCTCCAAGCCATTTTCACCTTCATGGCATATGTTGCTCACACACATGTACCTGTGGACTAATCACCTGTATATCTCACATAAACACAATTAGTCCACCTAGGTTGTCACTCAATTACCAAAACCACATAAGGACCTTTCACAAGCCATGATGCCGCCTCCCCACCGCCGTCGACGACCTCACGGCCGAATTTGGACCGCTGGCCACCCCCACTGCTCATGCTCTGCTTGTGAGGAGGGAGAGAAGGTGAGAAAATAAAATAGAAGCTTTTCCAGGGATCCCTATGTAAATCTATGACTCATGTAAATAGTGTTGCATAGTGTGTAATGTCCTATAGGTTGATTAAGTAAAAGTTCAGGGGTCTTCGTGCAAGATTGCCGCCACGCCTGGGCTCATCCGCGCTGGGCTGACCTGTCGCCGCCGCGCCTGGGCTGCTCATGTCCGCGCTGCGTTGGGCCACACTCGCCGCGCTTTGGGCCACGGCCTATGGCCGCGCGCACGCCCCGCCCCCGCCTAGGCTGCCTTGCCCGCTGGACCAGGCCGAGCTGGGCCGCTTCGGGCCCAAGGACCCTTTTTCCTTTTTTTGGTGTTTTGTTAATTTCAATAATCGGCTGAATGCTTGGAAATTGATAATAAAATGTAGAAAATCACAAAAATGCCAAACCAATTTTGTTAAGTTTCTAAAATCACGATCTATCTGATAGGGTATTTCGTTCGCATAGGTTTTGTATGTTTTTAGGGTTGCTCTAATTATTTTAACATGCTTCATATTGTTAAGACATAAACTTGTAGGAATTTCTGTGATAAATTGATGATAGTGTTAGCTCTAAAAATTTCGCAGTAGGTTAGAAGTGTTATCAAGTATTCTCAGTAATTTTTGTAGATGCGGAGTAATTAAATTGCTAAGATAGCAAATGAGCCCTAGTTTGAATATATAGTAAATCAATTAAATGAAATAAAGAAACACATTGGAATTGTATAACTAAACACTTGTTGGGAAATAACACCTTTCTCGACGATGTTGATACGTAGATTAGTACGTTAGTCATTAGAGGTAGCTTGTTAGTTCGTAGTATGTACTCTGTTTTAAGAGTTCTTGTTGCCTTGTTAATTAACTGTTGGATCATCTCTGCATCGCATTGCATACCATAATATGGACGACGATGGATCACGGAGTCACCAGGAGTTACTGGTGAGATGGTACTTTTGGAGATCGTGTCACCAAGATGGAATACTAACTTTTGGTTATATGTTCCCAGGCAAGCCCTGGTGCATAACCCCTACTTTTCTGCACTTTATATTATGTTTGTGCATTAAGTTTTAAGGAGTTGAATGAAACACACTTGCATATATATATATATATATATATATATCCTTATCCTATGAGTTTTACTAGTATGATAGAATCGTGTAGATTGTTATGCTACAGAACTTCGGTAGAAGTCAAGTGATTGCCTGTCACTCACGAGAGATAGGAAAGATATTATTATTGCTATTATATTATTATCACCTAAAAAATATATATGAATGATAATTGGAGACTGGGCGGAATGGTACTTTGGATCTGGACTTGGTTTGGCATTCGAGCGAGGCTCGGATTGCATTTGTTCCGCCTATGTCGGTTAAGGACCGGCCATTGCATTGAGTTCTAGGCAGATCACAGACTTATTATCCTGAACACATACTTGTGTATGGGTGCGGAAAGGCTCATTGCTCTTTTATCATGGGTTCCGGCTCTTTCCAAACCGACTAATTGGAGGCGGAGATGATGGAGGTCTAAGCATCGCACTGAGTCCGGGACTCAGGAGCGGGGGCTTGGAGTCCAAGTTTGGGCGAGGACCTGGACCCCGTGACAGGAGGATAGTGAGTTGGTCTTGCTTGTGCCTGGGGTACAAGCGGGGCGTGTGTTTCAGGGTACCCAGCTCGGATACATTGGTTTATGAATCACGGGGTGATCCGGTATGACTTGTCTACAATCTAACACCGTAGTAAGAATTAGAAGATGAAAGATGGTAAAATAATTCTGATTGCTTACCACCTGCTTGAAAGTAGCACAGGTGCTTACATAGAATGGTTAGTTAATGAACTAATGATGACTACTAATAAAATTGAATATAAGGACCCACGTTTAGTAATGCTCCTGCAGATGCAATAAACGCACAAGCCAGATAGCCTTGCATATCTTTGAAGTTTTTTCTTTTCTCCTGACGGGTAAGTCTTGTGGAGTACAATTGAGTACTCAAGGTTTGTTCTACCCTGTTGCAGGTAACAGGTGGATGCTAGAGATGACTCTTGTGTGTGGATTTCTCCTGGTGGGCTCAGAGATGATTCCTTTACGCTGTGATCATAGTTTTTATGTATAACTCTTACTAAATGTTTTTATAAATAGAAGTTGCATAAGCTGTTGTCGTAGCTTATATATCAATGCTTCATCATGTCATGACTAGATATTTATTGCTGATGTAACTCTGATCACATGTTTATATTCTGCTGTTAAATTAAATTGTTCATAACTCTGATAACATGATCATATTCCGCTATTATAAACAATAAATATTATCCTCTGATGTTGCATAAAAAGTGATGTAAGAAATGGCTAAATGTTGTAAGCTTTATTCTCTCATTTGTGATCTTGATGGAAAAATATGGATTTTCAGGTTCTCCCATGGGGTGTGCTCGACGGAACTGCGTAATTTAGTGTCCTCCCTTGAGTACTTAATGTCTAATGGAAGACAAGTATTCCTGGGAGGCATTAGATTAGGTGGTTTTGCCACAAAGGGCGTCTGATGTTCTAGTGCAATATGAAAGTAGAGAGGTAGGACGTTTGAGCTATACAATCTTTTTGGATCTGAATATAATGTTGGTTATTTATGTGTATAAGGTTTACTAAATTAAGATTTGAAAGTTTTGAAACTAAATGTACTCTAGTATAAAGGTCGTAAACTTTGTGTACAATACAAAGTTTTGGATCTTGGGAATAATGTTTCAAGTGATCAAGTTCCAACCCTGGAGTGAAACGGGATGCCCCCAGGAATCTTTTAAGGTGATGCCATTTCTAGTATTTTTGGGTTATAGAAGTTGAAATTGTAGGAATGTGCTGTATGAAGCCTCTGAATTTAGAGAGCAAAGTTTACAACTAAAAGGTTTTATAGTTTAGTGTATAAAGTTTAAGAGTGTTATAGTTAAATGTCACAACATTTGTGTTGAAAGTTTTTAAATTACTTTTTTCTTCAAGTATAAAAGTTTGGATGCTGGGAATACAAAGTATATAGTGTCCTACTTGAAAGTTTTTAGATTCAGAGCGCAAGTATATATTCCAAGCATTGGTTATAAAGTCTATAAACAAACTTGAAAGTCTTCTAGAACTTGGGGGCAAAGTTTGATTTTTTTTTGGACATATATGGAAGTGTAAAGTTTGGAATCAATTTTATAATTTGGTGGTACGCATTTTTTTTATATATACAAGTGTAAAGTTTAACGTAACTTCATACTTTTTAATTTGTTTATCTTGTCTTGTTTTTTAGGGTATTAATGACAACTACTGTAACTGAAAACAGAAGCTACATGTCCTTTCTATTAGCTATCTGCAAAGACATATATATCTCGGTAAATTGAGATGTACTATATTGTAGTTTTTTTGTGCTAATAACTTTGACTGTCTTTTGTAGACCATTTTTTATTTTTCTGTATCGGTATTTTGAAACATATAAGATAGTATCAATTTTGAAAATACTACTTCTGCATCTATATAGATGTCAAACCATCCCCCGCCCTTTTCAACTCCCACATACCCACTATCCGGAAAGGGAACAAAAAAAACCCATAGAATCCAAATACTGGGCCGTGAATCTAGACACAGGAGAAACATAAAATGGCAAATGGGCCAATAGAACCTATGTGGGCTGAAGCTAGACATGAGAAGGGAGAAAAAAATCTACTTCGCGGACCACAGAGCACAGATCGCAACCCGTCAACCCACCTCCCGCGCGTCGACAATCGCGCTCCTCAGGTTCCGCACGTGCACACCGCTAATTATTTTGGTGGGCGTGATTGTCGTTCGTCGTCGTATGAAAATATTAATTGATGAATCCTGCACCGCAGTCCGTAGCACACACACCACAGGATTCCTCAGTCCTATTCTTCCGCTCGCCATGCTTCCTCACAATTCCATCTCCATCCGAACACCCCTCCACCCTCTCTGCTTGTGTTCAGTCATCCTCACCATGCATTGACGGGGCGACACTGAGAGCATCTCCAGCAGTACTAATCAAATCAGACTATCTAAATGTAAGTTTGGGTAGCCATCTATTTTTATACTATCCATATTTTGCTCCTAACTCCAGCAGTACTACCTAAAACAGGCTACCCAAAACACATCCTAGTAGAGAATGACATGTGGGTCCTACATGTCGTCCCCTTTGGTGTTCTTTTTGCCACAGCCGCACGCCGGGGAGGAGGCTGCGGCACCGGGTAGGAGGCCGCGTGCTGTAACAACTCTGGTGTTACGAGCTTACTTAGCACCTAGGTTAATGCCTAAGAGAAATCGAATCCAAGATTTAAACTAGAACTTTTCGTTGAGTCGGCGAGAAATTGGATTTATTTTCGAAAGATCAATTTTGGCAAATTATGTTTCCATAGTGCTTAAATGTTTTGCCCCTATGAGTTAGTATAAAGTGCTAATGATTGTTAGCTATAACCTAAACCTTGAATTTTTCAAAATGACGATAGACAATAACGTGTTAGCATTTAAATTCTAGCTCAATTTCTTAAACACTAGCTTTATATTTTTGTACCGCTAGTTGCATCATGGTGAGTGCTTTGGCGTGGGGTGGTTCGTAGAATGGTCTGACGTAGCAGGGTTATCCCAGGAATTGCTCGAAGCTCTTTAGAACGCGCGAAGAACCACGTTCGTTGTTCTGTTCGGGAACCGGCGCGCTGCGCAACGGACTCATCTTGGCCTTCTCGTATCTTTTTCCCTAGTCACTCTTTGGTCGCGCCGAGTGCTTCACTAGCTAGCTGGTGGCGTGGACATTGGGTTAGTGGGGTTGGTCGAACCTTAACCGCACTGTTTCGCAACCTTGGCATCGCTTTAAAAAGTGTGCACGACACTTGTTTTGACCGTTCAGCCTGTGGCCGCGGTCACCACGTACACCACGTTGCGCCGTCGTGTTCAGGCGCCCCTCACGCTTGTGACGCGCCCACCTTTGCGGTCTCCTCACAGGTGCGTCGTTGTCGTTGGCCAGCCCATCTGAGCGCGGTCGCTGCTGCGGGGTGGTGTGTGCGCGCTGCTGGCGGGGCTAGGAGTAGCCAGGCTGGTGCCGTGATAGCAGCCACCGGGTCGACATGGCTCCCGCCTCGGCACCTAATCCAACTACCACCGAGCCATTTACCCCGTAGTAACTGCCGCCCTCCGCTGTCTCGCCGAGCTACCGCCTTGTCGGGTTGTCGATGCCCTTCCCGCGCGCTCGCCGTTCTATTTTTGCCGCCCGCTCTCGGACAAGGCCAGGTGGTCCCGTCAAATAGCCGCCCATCTTCGCTATCCTATAGTGCAGCCGCCTTGTCGCCCTCACACCACAACAGGTTGAATCGCCCTGTGTCGCGCACTGCTGCCCGCTATGCTCTGTCGCGCCCTCGTGCTGCTGTAGGCGGGCACCGTTCAAATTCACGACGCATGGGCCGTCTCGGATCGATTCTTTGCACTAGTAGCTAGATCACGGAGCTGGTCAACCGCCCGACCCGCATTTAGCCATAGTCATGCTTTAGCGATGGCCAATTTCTATGTTCTGTCGCCGCCGGAGCAGAGCGCAATTGGGGATGAGGCCCTATCCCTCGGTTGAGGTCCAACTAATTGCCCCTTTGCGTTCGCCTTGGTCCCCTCGTGCTGTTGCTCACCTCGGTTTGGTCAGGGACGGCGCGGGCAGGGACCTAACGTGGTCTTGCCATGCTTGGGCACCGTCGTCCAGTGCAGGCGTACGTGGCCAGGGTTCCTCGGGTCTTCTCCGTTCCTACTGATTGTGCGGCTGGCTTCATGGTAAGCCCATTTTCCTTCCCCGCCACCCCTATCGCCTCTCTAGACCGTAGAACCATCGGAACAGGAGCGCCATCGTGGGTGTTGTTCACCAACGTGGATAGCGCACCAGGAGTCACCTCCTAGCTCCCAATCATAGCCTGGGGTTTCGTATTGGCTCTTTGGTGCTAGCCGGCTTGCTCCCTTGCCCGACGCACCGTGCTTCCTACCGTTGCGAGTGTGTCGTGTTGGTCCGAGTTGCGCCGCTTCGCCCAGGCATGATGGGGGCTTCGTCTTTGCGAAGTTGATGTTTTTCGGGTGCTCGGTGCGAAGTCTGTCTCTGCTGCAATAGTGCGCATTGCGCCGCGTAATAAATAGTTGGACCGGGGGCTCTTCTGCAAAAATGCAGGCGCATGCGCGGGCTACTCGCTGTGGGTCGATGCTGGGCCGGCCCACTGCACGTGCAACCGTTCCGCGCGGGCCATAGGGGCTGCTGGGCCGAAAAGGGGGTTGCCGCCGGCCCTTTCCATTTTCTAAATGTTTTTCTAATATAGGTTTCTAGTTAACTTGTAAAATCAATATAAAATAGTCTAGGAATCCAAAAATTGTGAAACTAATTTTCTTAGGTTCATAAAATCAGGATCTATTTGTTAGTATAATTTGTTCGCCTAGTTTTAAAATGTTTCCAGTGTTGCTCTAATTATTTTAAAATGTGTAATATTGCTAAAATGTAAATTTGTAGGAATTTTTGGGACAAAATGATGAAAGTGTTGACTCTAAAAATTTTGCAGTAAACTCCTAATAATATTAGTTACTCACTGTAATTTTTATAGCTCTAGAATACTTAGTTTGCTAGGTTAACTATTGAGTCCTAGTTTGGATATATATTAAATCGATGAACTAGATAAAGAAATGCCATGGGGTTTTATGACTAAAGCAATTGTTGGGGGAGTAACGCCTTATTCGACAACATAGATATGTAGCCTAGGTAAGGTCATCATTAGGACTAGATCGTTAACTTGAGAGACATAAATCGTATTTTACGAGTCACGATTGTAGTCGATTAGTTACGTCTTTGCATTGCATCGCATTGCATATTATAATAGGGACGTCGATGGATAGCGGAGTCATCGGGAGTTGCTGGGAAATGGTGCTTTTGGAGATCGTGTCGCCATGATGGAAAGCTAACTTCTGATTAAATCTTACCCAGGCAAGCTCCGGTGCATAACCCCTACTTTTCTGCACTTTAAATTATATTTGTGCATTAAGTTTTAAGGAGTTGAATGAAACCCACTTGCATATATAAATCTTATCCTATGAGTCTTACTAGTATGATATGATCATGTAGATTGCTATGCTATAGGACTCCGATAGAAGTCGAGTGATTGCCTGTCACTAGCGAGAGATAGGAAATATATTATTGTTGTTACTATATTATTATCACTCATGATAAAATGGTGGAAAGAAACAATGGAGACCGGGCAGGGATATGGTATGGGTATTGGGGGTGTAAGAGGTTGTGTCCTGCGGTCAACAGGGCATAGCTTTATTACATTTTTTCCCTGTCTGTGTCGGTTAAGGATCGGCCATTGCATTGGGTTCCAGGCAGGTCACAGACTTATTTTCCCGAGCACATACTTGGGTATGAGTGCAGGGAAGACTTGTTACTCTCTTGTCATAGGTTTCGGCTCTTTCCGAACCGACTTTCAAGGTGGTTTTGGGGTGGAGGTCCTTGCACCGCACTAAGTCCGGGACTTAGGGGCGGGGGCTTGGAGTCTAAATTTGGACGGGGACCTAGACCCCGTGACGGGAGGGTAGTGGGTTGGTCTTGCTTGTGCCTGGGATACAAGCGAGGCGTGTGTTTTGGGGTACCCAGCTGGGCACATTGATTCACGAATCACCGGGTGATCTGGTATGGCTTGTCTACAGTCTAGCAACATAGTAGGAACTGAAAGATGAAAAATGGTAAAATGATTCTGATTGCTTACCAGCTGCTTGAAAGTAGCACATGTGCTTACATAGAATTGTTGGTTAATGAACTAATAATGACTGCTAATAAAATTGAATATAAGGACGCACGCTTAGTAATGCTTCATGTAGATGCAATAAACCCACAAGCTAGATAGCCTTGTATATCCTTGGAGTCTTTTCTTTCCTCTTGTCGGGTAAGTCTTGCTGAGTACAATTGAGTACTTAGGGTTTATTTTCCTCTGTTGTAGGTGATAGACGGATGCTAGAGCTGACTCTTGAGTGTGGATTCCTCCTGGTGGGCTCAGAGGGGATTCCTTTGCGCTGCGATCATAGTTTTATTTATAACTCTTACTAAATGTTTTTATAAATAGAAGTTTATAATCTGTTGTCATAATTTATATATCCATGTTTCATCGTGTCATGGATAGATAGTTATTTCCGCTGTAATTCTAATTATCTGTTTATATTCCGCTGTTAACTTAAATTGTTCATAACTCTGATAACATGTTCATATTCCGCTATTATAACTAATAAATAATATACTCTGATGCTGCATGTAAAGTGATGTAAGAAATGATTTAAGAATGTTGTAAGCTTTATTCTCTCATTTGTGATCCTGATGGAAAAAAGTGGATTTTCGGGTTCTCGTCTGGGGTGTGCTCGACGAAACTGCATAATTTGATATCCTCCTTTGAGTACTTAGTGTCTAATGGAAGACAAGTACTACTGGAAAGCATTTGATTAGGCGGTTCTGCCACACGTGCCTGGGGCAGGCCGTGCACGGGGGAGCTCTGCCCGCAGCCGCCTGTGTCAGGTAGCTCTGCCCGTAGGGGGTAGGGCCGCCCACGCCGACAGGCCACGCCGGTGAGGGCCACACCGGCGAGGGCTCCCCTACGATGGAGATGCTCCAGATCCGGTGAGGGGCACACCGGAGATGCTTCCCTGCGGCGGCGACGGCGAGCTCCCCTATGTTGGACTTGGGCGGGAGCTCACGTGTGGACTTGGGCGGACACGCTTGAGCAAAGGAGAGAGAGAGAGAGGCGTGGGTGGGGGAAAAGAATTTAGGTAGTCACATGTGGCCCAACAGGAATGGGTAGTGGTAGGCGGGATTTGGGTAGCCAACAAATCGGTTAGGTCTAATAGGAGTTGCTCTGATGGACCGAGAAAGATTTTTTTTGGATGGCTAGCCCCAGCGGCAAGACATCATGGCATGTCATCAATTCTAAATTTTGAGTAAAATATTGGAAATGATTGGTCAAAGGCAAAGGGGGTGTTCGGCTGATGATTTTTGCGGCTGATAAGTCGGCTGATGCTATTTTGTTGTGAGAGAATAACACTGCACCATGACTGATAAACCGGACTGATAAGACAAAAGAACAAGACGAAGAAGTCCGACGAACTGATCCTAGATTAGTTAGTTGGGTTCCTTGTGGTGAAGGGCCAGTTCTCTGGTCTGACCAGCCGGCTGGTTCCCCTCACAAGTTTCAGCCAGTTTCAGCCGCTACAGTGTTTCTCTCTTGCAACAACCAGCCAGTTTCAGCCAAGATTCTGCCAGCCGAACGGAGCCGAAATCTGCCCACCTGGATTCAAGTCCTCGACTTGGCACGGGTGCTCATATTTTCCTGGATTTATTCTAGGATTTATGGCGCTATGCTTTCAGTGGTAGGTGACGTTCCCGTCGATAGCGAGGCGCTTGTGGTGACTTCGTGATTTTCAAGATCTGCTGGCTCAGTTCTTTGGAGGTGCTTATAGGGGTAGGATTTACGTACGTGTGTTCGTAAGGGTGAATGTGCATGGGTGTTATGTGGTGTCTACGTTGTACCATGTAATTCTTAAAAAAAAAGTCAAAAAGTCCGAACTCATTATTGTGTTCATGAACTCATGATTTTAGCAAAAAAAAATTGAAGGAACTTGTGGAGATGCTGTAACGGCTAACCGCTAGGCGTGTGCTAACTCACAATTTCCTCGTCGATCCTTGCAGGAAACTAGGAGTACGTATGTATATCCATGATAATTTTTTCCTTTTTTGCAGTTTTGAATAAGAAAAGGAAAAAAAAGAAACTCGGTGTATCAATAATTGATGGACAGAGGAATCTTGGTGCGGGGCCTTCTTTATCGTACGAAAATAATTAAACTGCCCCCGTCACAGCCAACAGCTTTTATTTCCTCACTCAGGCGTTCTGCTAGGGCCATGGTAAGACTGGATGAAAAACTCGAAGCTCGTTAGCTCGTTCGGCTCGTCGCTGGTTTGACTCGGCTCAGCTTGGCCGAGCGGAGCTAAGATTTTAGCTCGCTAGCTATAACGAGCCAACTCGAGCCAGCTTACGAGCCGCTCGCGAACTAAACGAGCCAAGCTTCCAGGAAAAAAAATATCAAAACTTATATTAGTTTTTATATTACTTCATGTCTTGCACTTTACAATTGACTGGTAACTGGTCTAGACCTTATAAATTAACTGATAACGGATCTAGATGCATTTCTTTTATAATATTATTATTCTTAAACTTTAGATAAATGCAAATATTATATTTTGTGTATTTTTTATATCTAGCTCACGAGTTTAACGAGTCAGCTCGATCTTTTAACAAGCCGAGCTGAGCTGACTTTCTGGCTCGTTAGGATAACACGCCGAGCCAAGCTAGCTCGTTATCTTAACGAGCCAGAACGAGCCGAGCCAGCTCGTTATGGAGCCTTAGGCCATGGGCATTGTAGCTCTGCTCAAATGTCACGCCCTTGTCTGGGCCAGCCAAAAGATTCATGATGTCCCTGCTGGCGGAGTGTCGGTCGGGACGTGGAGACGTGGCTTGTTTTTGCCGAGCCACCGCCAGCGCCAGACTCCTTGAGCAAGAGGCTGAGGCCCTGTTAGATTAATAGCTGAAAGTAGTGTTTGTTGATTTGTTATGAGAAAAAAAATATTGCTCTTTCGCTGAAATGGTACGGCTCATAAGACAAGACAGGGAACGGGGCCTTGGCTTGTTGCTCAGGTTGGCGGGGATCTTGCCTGAGATGATGTTGTTGCTCAGGTTGAGGGCTTGCAGGCGGCGGACGCCGTGTTTAGTTACAGGAAGTTGAAATTTTGGGCTACTGTAGCACTTTCGTTTTTATTTGTCAATTAGTGTTCAAACATGGACTAATTAGGCTTAAAACGTTCGTCTCGCAATTTCCCACCAAACTGTGCAATTAGTTTTTTTCGTCTACATTTAATGCTCCATGCACGGGCCACAAACATTCAATGTGATGACTATTGTAGCATTTTTTGGGATTTTAGGTTGGAACTAAACATGGGCGGAGGCGTCCGAGGCTGTCGGGGATGCCCCTGCTGAATGCGTTGGAGCTGAGGTCCAGAGTCCTGAGGAACGACAGGTTCCCAACGGCAAGCGAGAGGGCTCCACTCAGCCCCCGTGCAAGCTCAGCGCCACAACTCGGCGGTGCCTGCCCCCGCACGTCACCCCCACACAGCCGCAGAATCCGCCGGTGCTGCTACTGTTCCACAACGCGAGGGTGTCGCCATTGCTGCCGCCAGCGATCGCCGTGGCCTAAAGGCAATCAGCGCGGCCTCGTCGTCGGCTCCTGCGGCGGCCACCACAAGCGTCAGCAGGAGCAGCAGGCTCACCGAGCGTGGTGCCATGCCTCCTTGGGTGCGTGCGGGAAACCACGTGTGATTTTGGTCTCTGATCTTTTGGCAAGTGCTGTAGCCCGCACAGCAGGATAAGATGGTTGTTGCTTGGCAATTGCTTGCGGGTAGATAGGATGATTTTTCATGTTCCGCGGTGACTTGACTGCGTTGAGTCACTCACCCGTCAAAGTCCACTGAAGAAATTAGATGCCGTTTCCGTGCAGTAAATGGCACTGAGTCTGAGTCTCTGAGACTGACAAGAGCTCTTACGCGCTCCTCATGAAACATATATCATATTTATGATTATGATGATGACGTCTGGGATTTTTTTTCCTTCGGCGAAGTCTCTAAGACTGACTACAGCTCTTACGTGCTCCACATGAACATATATGATACCAAAATAACTTTGATATCTGGGATTTTTTTTTTTTTTTTTGCCACAATCACCATCTTGTCACTCGGATCATCCATTCATCCTGGTACTACCAGGCCTTTCCCGTTGTCCAGTGGGGGCATGCGAGCGCACCCACCCAAGCCCGTAGGCGTTTAGGAGAATCGGTCAGCACAGTGCTATGATGTTAATCTAGAGGTTTAGATAACCCGTTAATTGCCAGGTACTCGACAAGCAGACACAAAGAGGGCGCGATGGTTATATCATACACGCAAGGCCGCGGTGTGCATCTCCTTTTATATTCGCTAGCACAGGAATACGATCCCCTACTAAAGTGAGTAGGTGGAGAAATGCAGCAGGACATTTCCATGACGGAGTAATCGTGGAGACACAAAAACTACCGCATCAATTCCTCTGTAACTGCACATCGGGACGGAAACCACCACACCGATTCCTCTTGTAACTGCCCATTTATAACCCAAGTGGCAAAACCCAGCCCACCTCGCATCACATTATGGTGTGGCATGGCCTGGCCTACCGTGGCCCAAGCCCGTGCAGAGCACAGCACCGGGCAGCTTGCGCGTGTGGTACGTCCTTTGCCTCTCTCTAATTCACGACAAGCACAGATACAATCTATCCATATACTATTAAGTAGTCAACTTTTAGTCAAAATCTCATACAACACTAAAAGTTTAATGCACCTAGCATTTAACATGGGCATTAGGACCTATTTGATTGACTTGAATAAAAAATGGGCCTAACCCAATTAAAATCCAACATTTGGCTGAATACGAACTATTTTGTGTTCAACAATGACAAAACAAATTTTTTTGAATGTACTATTTAGGGGAGGCACTGGCCCTAATTTCTGAGCTCTATTGCAGCACACTAATGACTAGAAGGTTTGGTTAATTAATTTCAACAGGGCCAGTTGTAGACATTAGACCTATGTAGTTCTTTGCTTCCCATGGATTACCTTTTATGCGTGTGGTAACTCACCATTTCCTCATCAATCCTTCATGTAAACTATCTCCATGATAATTTTTTTTCCTTTTTGAAAAAGAAAAGGAAAAAAGGGCCTCTTTTATCGTAGGAAAATAATTGAACTGGCCCCCCTCACAGCCAACAGCTTTTACTTCCTCATTCACGCGTCTGCTCCTCTCCCCCTCGCCTCCCTCAACCTGGTGCTCCAGAGTCCAGGCCTGCTCTCCCTCCTGGTTTCGCCGCCGTTGGAGAAGACGGCTGCCACGTTGCAACTCGCAGCAGCGCACAATCGGCAACGACCTGCTGCTCCGTCACTCTTAATTTTCTCTTCTCAGAAAAAACTGGGTACGTAGGTTTCCAACTGCTTTATATTTTGTTCAAGTTCGTATATACTAGATCTTTCCATTGTGGTTCCACATCTCGCAGCCAGCGTGCAACCTCCCACAGTCCTCTCTTTCCCTGTTGGTTTTCTTGCAGCTTGAGGACTGAGCTTACAAGGTTTTTCATAGGAAGCTGCATACTGTCAAACTAGCTAAGAACAGATCGAGCCAAGAAAGCAGAGCCAATAATGGAGGCTGTACTGTAGTGGTGAGTGGCCTCAGAGAATCACGCTCTCTTCTCTCAGTTTTTTTTTTTCTTGTTTATGTTTCTGCTCCAAATGAAACTGCAGATTGTCAAAAATAAATCCTGATTATAAGTCCAGAGACTAAACTAGTAGTCTTTATTCACGGAAACAGATCGTCTGAACCTATCGATTTTGATGTTTGATTTAGGAGTGAAATCAAGAAAACTTTACATCGCCAACTCCAGATTCAGAGAGCGTCAGGCATTCCATGGAGGCTGCCGTGGTCAGCGCATCTCACGGTGCTATGGGATCCCTGATAGGGAAGCTTGGTGATTTGCTCACAGCAGAGTACAAGCTGCTCAAAGAAGCTAAAGGACAGATCATGTTCCTTAAAGCTGAGCTCGAGAGCATGCACGCGTTCCTGAAGAAGATGTCAGACATGGAAGAGCCTGACGAGCAAGACAAGTGCTGGGTGAAGGAGGTACGTGAACTCTCCTACGACATGGATGATAGTATCAGTGACTTCCTACACCGTGTCGGGCACAAGTACAACAGCATACCACATGGATTCAAGGGGTTCATGGATAGATGCATGAGCCTGTTGACAGCCATGAACACTCGGCATCAGATTGCCAAAGAGCTGGAAGGCCTCAGGAGTCGTGTCATGGAGGTGAACGAGCGACGCAAGAGGTACAAGGTCGAAGAAGCTGTTTCCAAGCCAAACAACACAGTCGTCGATTCTCGTGTGTTGGCACTCCATGCAGAGTCAACCAGCCTTGTTGGTATCAAGGAGCCGAGGGACCAGCTTATAAAATTGATGGACCAAGACAATGTGCCTTCACCTCAGCTAAAGGTGCTCTCTATTGTCGGATTTGGAGGTCTTGGAAAAACTACCCTTGCAAATACGATTTATCGCAAGCAAGAGGGCTTGTTCCTGTGTCGAGCTTTTATTTCTGTGTCACAAAAACCAAATATTAGGAAGGTACTAAGGACTATACTATCTCAAGTTGGCTTTGAACCTCCTATGAACACCAACATGGAAATGTGGGAAGAGTCCGAATTGATTAGGACACTGCAAAATTTTCTTTTGGATAAGAGGTATGCCAGCAAAGAAAATAAATGCTAAGTAACTTTTCATGCTTTTGGAGCTATTCAGTTTTAGCTTGCTAGAGTGTCCTACATATGAAATTTTTATGTGTCTGTTTTTTCTTCTTTATACCTTGTTCGCCGCGTTTGGTTAACTAGGTCGTGACATCCATGTTGTTTCCTTAGAACGATCCTACAGATTTCAGTATATAATAATTAACTAGCACTCACACACATCGAGTAATGATTTATTGTTCAATGTATTTCATGACACTGCTACATTATATATTTCTGCATGCGGTCAAAATTGGTTTCTGCAGGCGGGCATTCCGTCCGCCGGGGCCAAAACGCCTGGGTTAATCAACAACAACGCAGGCAGACTCCCTGCCCACTTGCAAATATAGGAACCACTTAATTGATAAATAAAACAAAAAAACTCACGAACCTGCCGGTGAGCTCATTCCCAAGCCCACTGGTGAGCCCACTCCCAGCCCCGAGCCCGATCTGCCGCCGCTCGAGGCCGCGCCGTCGCTCGGGGGATGGAAAAGTCGCGCCGCCGTGCCGGATCCACCTCTCGGGGGGTGGGGAAGGGCCGCTGCCCCGTCGGATCCACCGCTCGGGGGTGGGGAAGGGGTGCTGCCGCTCACCGGGGAAGGGGCGTCGCCGCACCGCCGCTCGCTGGATCCACTTGGTGGTGGGGATTGGGAGGAAGGGGCGCGGATCCGCTTCGCTCGGTGGTGGGGAGGGGAAGGGGCGCCGCTCGGGAGCTGAGGGAAGCACGTGAGGGGTTAGGGTTTCAATGCTTGTTTATATACCTGAAATGGTAGTGGGCTGGGCCTGACAGGGCGTATGCGTTATAAATGTCCACCTCCGTAAATGGATTTATAGGGGTGCCCTCTTAATGTGTCCGTCTCTTAAATTAGACCTATTTTTAGAGGCAGACGTATTAAGAGGTTCGCCTCCGTAAATCTATTTTGGTGGTGGACATTTTTTACCGTCTTCATAAATCAATTTTGGGAAATGGGCATTTCCTAACCACCTCTGTAAATAAAATGTCCGCCTCGAAAAATCCTCAAGTATTTTAGGAAATGGTTGAATTTTGTGACCGCCTCCGTTAATGATTGGGTAGTGTCTTGCAAAATCATTTATGTAGTAGTGTCATAACCTATGAAACATTTATTAACATTTGCAAAAGTCAGAGAAACCCAGTAAACAAAGTTTTACAACTATTATCTGAAGATGTTGAATGTCTTTTGATTTCTATTCTGCAGTCATGTTTGTGAAACTAGAATTGCAGATCTCATTAGTACCTAAGTAAGATTCAGTATTGAAAAAAAGTGTCCTCATGAAACAGCATGGCCCATGAGCTACCATTTTGTTGAACTTCAGCACCATAGGGGTTGTTTTGAAGTTTTAGCCCCAGTAGTATAACAAAATTTGAAGTTTGATTGATTGAGTTTTCTTGTCGATGTTTTAACATTTAGTGAATATATTTTCACATACATTGTGCTAATTATTGTTGTATTTACATGTCAGGTACTTCATTGTAATTGATGACATATGGGATGCTCCTTCATGGGATATGATAAGATGTGGTCTTCCAGAGGGTATGAATGGTAGCAGAGTAATCACGACTACACGAATTGAGACCGTCGCTAGAGCATGCTGCACTAATCGCTCTGAATATGTTTATAAGATGAGGCCACTTAATGAACAAGGCTCAAGAAGGTTATTCTTCAAAAGAATTTTTGGTTCGGAGGATGCTTGCCCTCCTTATTTGAAAGAAGTTTCAGCAGAAATTTTAATAAGATGTGGTGGCTTACCTCTTGCAATTATCACAATATCTAGCCTTTTAGCCAATGAGCAAAATAAACTGAAGGACCGGTGGGAGTATGTGAAAAACTCTCTAGGGTCAAACTTTGAAGTGAGCCCAAGCTTGGATGGCATGAGACAAATATTAAACCTCAGCTACATAAACCTTCCTCATTATTTGAAGACTTGTATGCTATATCTAGGCATTTATCCAGAGGACTACACAATCAATAAGAATGATTTGGTTAGACAGTGGGTAAGTGAAGGTTTTATATGTGAAGCTCGTGGGACAGATCCAGAGGATATTGCAAAGAGCTATTTTAATGAACTCATCAATAGGAGTTTGATTCAGCCCATAGACACAGAATATAATGGTGAGGTAACGTCTTGCAGGGTTCATGACATGATGCTTGATCTTATCCTACATAAATCCAGAGAAGATAATTTTATCACTGTAATAGATGGCATACAAGATTTGACAAGACAACACAACAAGATCCGTCGACTCTCACTCAGTTTGGATGGTGCAATAGATGAAAGAGTAGGAAGATCCTTCCAGCTATCCCAAACACGAATGCTAGCAAGATTTGGTACCTCTTTATATCTACCTCCTATTTTACAGTTCAAGCATCTCCGTGTTCTGACGATTGAAATTTCATATGGGCCCTTTTCATCTGAACTACTGGACTTGAATGGAATATGTCATTTGTTTCAGCTGGAATTCTTAAAGATCATAGCAAGTGGTCGTCATGTGGTGTTACCAAGTAAAATTGGACGACTGCAGCAACTGAAAACATTTGAAATAGATGCTGCAGCATCTAAAGGACAATCAGATCTGCAGCTACCATCAGATATTGTTCATTTGAGCCGTTTATCGCATCTGATTGTTCCAAGCAATGTAATATTGCCCAATGGGGTCAGTAACATGAAATCATTGCGTACTCTACGTTGCTTTGATTTGAGAAACTCGCTAGACAGTATCAAGGGTCTGAGGGAACTGACCAATCTGACAAATCTTGAAATATGTTATAAGTACGACCCACCCACCAGTGACGAGTTTGCTGCAAGATGTAGGGAACTTGTGCACGCCCTTGGAAACATTTGTAGCCTCAAATATCTACTTATTCGTACTAATTTTGACCTACCTGTCAGTGCCTGCTTAGATGATGTACGGTGTCCAGTCCCGGCTTCTTTCATTCATCTCCAGAGCTTCCATGCAAAGTTCTTTCCCTGGTTCTCGAGGGTTCCTGGATGGATTGGCCAGCACCATAGCCTCTATGACCTGCAGCTTAATGTTCAGGATGTGTATGAGGATGACCTTGGGATGCTCTCACAATTGCCCTCCCTTGTCTGCCTCCACTTGCACATCCACGGGACTCCTAAAGACAAGATCATCATCTGTGGAAGAGGATTCCCTGTTCTCAAGCATTTTACAGTTGGCTGTATCAGGATATCGTACCTGACCTTCGAGGCAGGGGCGATGCCGAAGATTGAAAGGCTCGAGCTACGTTTCAATGCACACAGATGGGGCAGGTATGGTGGCGTGCCTGCTGGCATCGAGCACCTATCAGGCCTCAAGGAAATCATCGGAGACATTGGGGGTCTACATGCAAAGGGATCCAATAGAAGGGCTGCAGTGTCTGCGCTGAGGGACGTGGCTCGCCTGCACCCAGGTCACCCTGTATCCAGCATCAGATCAAACCCCATGAAGTATTATAAATTTGATGAGCCCCCGGAAGAAGAGGACGGGAATAGTCAGAGTAGTAGCAGTGTCTGATTTATAGGTCAAGGCCAGGTATAGACTACAGAGTCTTTTTACCTTATATGTTTGCGCCAGCTGTTATACATATCATATCTAATTAATATTATTAGTACTTTGGTATGTCATTTATAGGTATCGTTTCCTAGCTACCCACGTTTATTTATGTACTACTCCTATACCATGTTTATTTATGAGCGTGTTCAAGCTGCCTGTTACCCTCTGCGATGACTTGATGAAGCATATAAGAGTCTAGACTCTCAAGAGTCTACTGGTGGGGTTCGGAAAATGGCCGCAGGAAGGTCCAATGGGTGCCGTGGGAAAGAATGATCATGCCAAAAGGTTTTGGGGAAATGGGTTTTAGGGATCTTCGGCTGGTGAATCAAGCTCTGTTAGCACGGCAGGCCTGGCGTTTGGTGTTTTATCCTGACAGCTTGTGTGCGAGGGTTCTGAAGGCCAAGTATTACCCGAGGGGAAATTTACCGGACACGGTTACTGCAGGAGATACCTCACCATCGTGGCAGGCCGGGAGTCGAGCATGGCTTGGCCCTACTAAAACAGGGAATGTGATGGATAAGTCATGTGTGGCCGGTCTTTGTGGGGGTGTTGTTGTTCACATGGTCCTTGTGGTACATTTTTACATTTTTTAGACACATCTTAGACTAGAGGACAAAGATCTTAGAGGACAACATCTTAGACTAGAGGACATCATCTTAGCTAGGACAAAGATATTAGCATCTTAGACTAGCATCTTAGACTAGCATCTTGGCATATGCTTGGGTGGCTAGCACCTATAAATATGTAACCCCAACCCCTCAGGTTGGTATGGCATTTGTGTGAGCTTGTGTGAGAAATAGACAAGAAAATTGCCCCAACTCCTAGTGTCATCCTCTCTCGATGAGAGTAAGAATTCTCCTACTACCAAGAGTGAGAATTCAGCGACTAACAAGTGGTATCGAGCCGTAGTATCCTTATAGCCTGAGCATCTCCTGCTCATCCCTTGCTCCACCTCATATGACCCCAAATGAGAGTAGCAGCAGCTCCGGCCGCTCATGTTCACTCCTCTCCTAGCTCGTCTGAAGCAGCCCTCTCCCCACGCAGCAGCCCCCCGGTAGCGCGTCATGTCCGCAGGGCAGTCTCAGCGCTCGGTCGCCTCGAGCACGCGGCGTCGGCAGGAGGCCAAACTTGCCGCAGCAGAGGAACGCGAGCGAGCGGCGGCAGAGACCGCTGCGGCGGCGGCAAGGGCGTCGAGGTTGGCAGCGGTGGAGCTGGCAGCAGCCAGAGCGGAGGCGGAAGCGGCGGCGGCGGCGAATGCAGCGCGTGCGGCGGCGGCGGAGGTCGAGGCTCTGCGCGGCAGCATCGGCAGCTCCATTTCCGCTGACGACACCGCCGACGCGGACCTCGAGCTGCTAGAGAGGGAGGCGGCGGCGAGCCTGCGCGGCGCGCGAAGGCAGCCGCGACGCGTCCTGAGCGTGGCGGCAGCCTGCACAGCGCGGACGGGCCGGGCGGCGCTCTGAGAGGCGCGCGCGCGGCGGTGGCGCTCTGGGGCAGCCCAAGACGCCCACGCAGCGCGCGGGCAGCCGCACAGAGCGGCGGACGCGCCGTGTGCGCTCTGGAGGAGCGCGCGCGCGCGGCGACGCTCTGGAGGAGGCGCGCCGCGACGCAGCGGTGGCGGAAGGGTCGATGGAGAGCGCGGCCTTCCAGCGCGCGTGGCTCTCTCTCCCCGGATCGGTACCGACGGGTTGATGGAGAGCGCGGCCTTCACAGGCAGCGTGGCTCTCTCTCTCCGGATCGGTACCGTGGTTACCACGGGCTCCAAAAGTCACGTTGTCGGGGCGTCGGTCCCGGCGGTGGGTGGCCTACCCTCACCAAGACCAACTACGTCGAGTGGGCTGCGGTGATGAGGGTAAAGCTCCAGGTGCGGCACATGTGGGAGGCAGTCCGGTATGGCGACGTCGACTACGACCTAGATCGACGGGCGCTGGATGCTCTCATCGCTGCAGTCCCGCCCGAGATGCAGTTCTCGCTTACCAGCAAGCGGACTGCCAAGGAGGCTTGGGACGCCATCGCTGCGGCACGCATCGGCAGCGACCGCGCTCGCAAGTCCACGCTGCAGGCACTTCGCAAGGAGTGGGAGAACCTGGCCTTCAAGCCAGGTGAGGACGTTGATGACTTTGCTCTCCGTCTCAACACTCTGTTGCAGAAGATGGTGCAGTTCGGCGACGACACCTACGGCGAGGAGAGAGCTGTCGAAAAGCTCTTTCGCTGCGTCCCCGAGAAGTACAAGCAGATGGCTCGCTCGATCGAGTCGCTGCTGGATCTCTCCACGATGTCGATCGAGGAGGTGATAGGTCGCCTCAAGGTCGTCGACAGTGATGAGCCACAGTCCCTCTCGGGGCCCATCACCACTGGCGGGAAGCTCCTTCTCACTCGGGAGCAGTGGCTTGCCAGCCAGGGTGACCGGAGGAAGGGGGAGCCTTCTTCCGCGACAGGCGGCCGCAAGCGTGGCAAGCCGCGCAAGGTGCGCAGAGACGCCCAGGCCGGGGCGCGAGGACGTGCGAGGGTGATGCCAGCGAGGCGCCAGGCGGCGCCGCCCGGCGAGCCTAAGCCGGCACGACGAGACGACACTGCCGCAATCAGTGGCCAGCTTTTGGCCATTGGGCCAAGGATCGTCGGCAACCCACGCGCTGCCAGCCCACGTCGCACAGGCGGAGGAGGAGGAGCCGGCTCTGTTCATGGCACATGCCAGCATCGAGCTACCTCCAGCGGCACCGGCCGCAGCGGCTCTCCTCCACCGCGACGAGCCAAAAGCACACGCCCTCCTCGGCGACAGCTCCGGCAACGACAAGACTGACGGGTGGTGCCTCGACACCGGCGCCACCCATCACATGACCGGTCGACGGGAGTTCTTCACCGAGCTTGACTCTAGCGTTCGAGGCTCCGTCAAGTTTGGGGATGCCTCCAGCGTGGAGATCAAGGGCGTCGGCTCCGTCATCTTCACCACCGTGTCTGGTGAGCACAGGCTGCTCACCGGAGTGTACTACATCCCCGCGTTGAGGAACTCCATCATCAGCTTGGGACAGCTGGATGAGAATGGTTCATGCGTGGTGGTTGAGGACGGAGTCATGAGGATTTGGGATCGTCGTCGTCGCCTTCTTGCCAAGGTATCCGAAGCGCCGTCGACTCTACGTTCTTAACGTGCGGTGGCACAACCCTGTCTGTCTGCTTTCGCTCGGGACGACGAGGCGGCGGCGTGGCGATAACGCAGCGTTCGGGCACCTTCACTTTGAGGCCCTGAAGCGGCTCAGTGCCACGGAGATGGTGCGAGGCCTGCCGTGCCTCGACCATGTGGAGCAGCTCTGCGACGTCTGCGTGTTGACGAAGCAGAGGCGACTCCCCTTTCCCCAGCGGGCGAGCTTTCGAGCCAAGGAGAGGCTCGAGCTTGTGCACGGGGACTTGTGTGGCCCGGTGACACCGGCTACACCGGGAGGACGACGCTACTTCCTGCTGCTCGTCGATGACCTCTCCCGCTACATGTGGGTGATGGTCCTCGGCAGCAAGAGAGAGGCTGCGGACGCCATCAGGCGCGCGCAAGCTGCTGCGGAGGCGGAGTGTGGCCGCAAGCTGCGCGTGCTGCGCACCGACAACGGCGGCGAATTCACGGCGGCTGAATTCACGTCGTACTGCGCTGACGAGGGCATTCAGCGCCACTACTCCACGCCGTACAGCCCGCAGCAGAACGGTGTCGTCGAGCGGCGCAACCAGACGGTTGTGGGGATGGCTCGGGTCCTCCTCAAGCAGAGGGGGATGCCGGCTATCTTCTGGGGAGAGGCGGTGGTGACGGCCGTCTACATCCTCAACCGCTCGCCTACCAAGGCGCTCGACGGCAGGACGCCGTACGAGGCTTGGCATGGGCTCAAGCCGGCGGTCTCCCACTTGCGGGTCTTCGGCTGCCTCGCATTCGCCAAGGAGCTTGGCCACATTAGCAAGCTCGACGATAGGAGCACTCCGGGAGTGTTCATCGGCTACGCGGAGGGCTCGAAGGCCTACCGCATCCTCGACCCGAAGACACAGCGTGTGCGCACGGCGCGCAACGTTGTGTTCGACGAAAGCGCGAGATGGGCGTGGGACAAGGCGATGGGCGGCGGCTCGGCTCCGGCGTCACGGCGACTTCACTATCGAGTACGTCCACTTCGAGGGAGCTGGGGGAGTAGGTAGTTCTTCTTCGGTGAGCGCGTCTACCCTAGTCTCCGAGCCTCCACCGACCCCCAAAGACTCGCCACTCGACAAAGACCACGCTCTCGGCCAGACCTCGGCCGCGATGAGCTCTTCGCCGGCCGCACCACGGCCGGCAACGCCACGCACTCCAGCACCGACAGGCACCACTCCGGGCACGTCTACTCCACCACCAGCTCGTGTCGAGCACGGCCCGGTTGAGCTCGCTACTCCGCTCTCTCACGACGAGGAGCGCGTTGACGCGTACCACGGCGGTGAGCCGTTGTGGTACCGTACGGTGGAGAACCTTCTCGGCGACCAGCCGGTGCCGGGACCGGTGCCTCACGACGACACAGGCGCGATTGCACCTTGCGTGTGACGGCGCGAGCCTCGGTCGTTGCGAGGTTTAGAGAGACGCGCATGCATGCGCGCCGCCGCGATGCGATTGGAGATGGATGCGGTTGAGAAGAACCGCACCTGGGAGCTTGCTGACCTTCCTCGTGGTCACCGCGCGATCACCCTTAAGTGGGTGTACAAGTTGAAGAGGGATGAAGCCGGCGCCATCGTCAAGCACAAGGCTCGCTTGGTGGCACGAGGTTTCGTGCAGCAGGAGGGGGTCGACTTCGACGACGCTTTTGCTCTCGTGGCACGGATGGAGTCCGTGCGACTCCTCCTTGCGCTAGCTGCCGAGGAGGGCTGGCGTGTTCGCCACATGGACGTCAAGTCGGCGTTCCTTAACGGTGACTTGAAGGAGGAGGTCTCGTGCACCACCACCGGGATTTGCGATCCCCGGCAAGGAGGGCAGGTGCTCACTTGCGCAAGAAGGCCCTCTATGGCTTGCGGCAGGCACCGAGGGCGTGGAATGCCAAGTTGGATTCCACGCTAAAGGGGATGGGCTTCGAGCAAAGCCCGCATGAGGCGGCCATCTACCGACGGGGCAATGGAGGAAATGCCCTGCTGGTGGGTGTCTACGTCGACGACTTGGTGATCACCGACACCAAGGATGCGGAGGTGGCGGCATTCAAGGAAGAGATGAAGGCCACCTTCCAGATGAGTGACCTAGGGCCTCTCTCCTTCTACACGGGAATCGAGGTGCACCAGGGATGACTCGGGATCACGCTTGACGGACCGCCCTCGCCAAAGCGCGTCGTTGAGCTAGCAGTTGGGCTCACCGACCGCAACCTAGCTCTCACTCCGATGGAGGAGAGGCTGGTCAGTCGAGCCATGACAAAGACGACGGAGGAGGTGGGCGCTACACGATCGCGCGCCTTGTGGGGAGCCTTCGCTACCTCGCCCACACACGGCGGGACTTGGCATTCTCCGTCGGCTCGTTAGTCGGTTCATGCAATGACCGACGACGAGCACCAAAGAAGTCGTGAAGAGGATCATCCGCTACGTTGCGGGACTCTCGACCACGGCCTCTACTACCCGAGGTGTCCTAGGGCGGCACACTTCGTCGGGTGCAAACAAATGACCACGCCCGGCGACATCGACACCAAAGAAGAGCACGCGGGATCCTCTTCTTCCTCGGCAAGTGCCTCGTTAGTGGGCGATCGGTCAAGCAGCAGGTGGTGGCCCTGTCCAGCTGCGAGGCCGAGTACATAGCGGCCTCCACCACTTCGACTCAGGCGCTCTGACTCGCTCGACTGCTTGGTGATCTCCTCGGCAGAGACACTAGAGCGGTGGAGCTCAGGGTGGACAGCAAGTCCGCTCTGGCCCTGGCAAAGAACCCCGTGTTCCACGAACGCAGCAAGCACATCCGGGTGAGGTACCACTTCATCCGAGGCTGTTTGGAGGAAGGGAGCATCAAGGCGAACTACATCAACACCAAGGATCAGCTTACGGACCTGCTCACCAAGCCCCTTGGGAGGATCAAGTTCCTTGAGCTCTGCTCCAGGACCGGGATGGTTCAACTCTCCCACAAGACGACGCACAAGACTTAGGGGGAGAATGATGGATAAGTCATGTGTGGCTGGTCTTTGTGGGGCTGTTGTTGCTCACATGGTCCTTGTGGCTGTTTTTCTGTTTTTAGGACAACATCTTAGACTAGAGGACAGCATCTTAGAGGACAGCATCTTAGACTAGAGGACAGCATCTTAGCTAGGACAGCATATTAGCATCTTAGACTAGCATCTTGGCATATGCTTGGCTGGCTAGCAGCCTATAAATATGTAACCCCAACCCCTCAGGTTGGTATGGCATTTGTGTGAGCTTGTGTGAGAAATAGACAAGAAAATTGCCCCAACTCCTAGTGTCATCCTCTCTTGATGAGAGTAAGAATTCTCCTACTACCAAGAGTGAGAATTCAGCGACTAACAGAATGATATATCGTGTGGGTGATGGGAAGAGCATTTGAATTTGGCGCGATAATTGGCTTCCCAGACCACATGGCTTGAAACCGGTCGGGAGTGTCCGACACTGCAGATTAAGATGGGTCTCTCATTTGATTGATTCTCAGTCCAGATCATGGGATGAAACGCTTGTGAGACGGTACTTCTATGCCTGTGATGTTGAGGAGATCCTGAAGATTAAACTTCCTCATAACACCTGCTCGGATCATGTGGCCTGGAGTTTTGAGAAGTCTGGTATTTTTTCTGTGAGAAGTGCATATCGGCTGGCCATGAGAAGTGAGCACGGTGAAGGAGAGATTGGTAGCAGCAATACTGCAGCTGATCATAGGAAAGTTTGGAAGGCCCTGTGGTTTGTGAAAGTTCCTGAAAAGGTCAAAGTTTTCGCGTGGAAAGTCGCTAACAATCGAATTCCGACTCAAGCTAACAAGTGGTATCGTCATATTGCTTCTCAGGCGACTTGTGAGATGTGTGGCCACTGGAGAGAGGACTGCTTCCATGCTGCATACAGTGTCCCCATGCGGTTGCCTTGCGCCATGCTATGAGACATCATTGGGCGCTACCGGCACACTGGACCGGACTGGTTGCTAGTGCTCATGAGTAAATTTTCGGTATGCTGCTTTGGCGAACATGGAGTGAGCGTAATAGTGTCTTGCGTGCTGAGCAGAAGATCTCAATGGAGGGTTCTGTTGTTTTTCTGACACGATATATGGACTCTCTTGTGCAGTATCGGCATAGCACTCTGCAGCCTGATAGCAAGGGGAAACAATGTGCGCTGGTGGGGAGTAGGCGGTCAGCAGAAGTGGCTCTGCATGTCCAGAAAAAATGGGTTCCACCTCCACCGGGTATGATGAAGATTAACGTTGATGGAGCTTTCATCTCCAGTTCGGGTACTGCAGCTGTGGGAGTGGCGATTAGGGATCATAATGGCTAGGTAAAATTGGCATCGTGGCGCTTGCTCCGTTGTTGCAGGGATGCTGAGGAGGCTGAAGCTGTTGCCTGTTGTGAAGGGATCGCCCTTGCTGCGCGGTGGCCGGATGTTCCCATGGTGCTGGAGACTGATTCTGCGGTGATGGCTGCGAAACTGAAAAGCAATGTGATGGACCGATCGGTGGGCTGGTTCCTTGGTCGAGAAGCGCGGACGAATATGGAGTTGTGCCGTTTGGAGATTGCTAAGATTAGTAGGAGTCAGAATAATATAGCGCATGAGTTTGCTCATTTTGCAATTAGGTCGGGTCATAGTAAAGTCTTTTTTGCTTCTTTTCCTGAGTTTGTTTTATCTCGAGTCTGTAATGATACTACTTGATTTTTAATAAAGTTTCTGTTTCGCGAAAAAAAAAAGTTAACATCAATACTAGCATGTTTCAGTTAACAATAATTTTTTGACAGGCGTAGCACGCATGGACTGTTGCTGTGTGCGCAGGATTTGTGTGGCAAGAGCCACTCATAGTCAGACCCACACGGGTGGTGTCGATGGTGTTCTCCAGCATGGTTACGACATGGATCCAGCTGCTGGAGAATTATCACTGATTGCTGTTGGTTCTGATGAATCTGCAGCATCGCTTGTGGTAGTACGGTTTGGGCTTGTTGAGTTGTTATTAGGAGACCAGATGCTTCTTGTCTTACCGGCTCAATATGCTGTAATAATGAACACGGATGCTGAAGGTGCCGGTCGTTTCTTTCTGCAAAAGTTATGCTTTAATTCCACATATCTTTGGATTTTTGACGAGCAGAATTTTGTCCTACTATGCTGAGCTGATGACCGTTCTCTCAATCCCTTGTATTTTGGGTTTTCCTTTAACAAACAACATACTGCTGTTTGAACGTGTGATTTATTTTGGGCCCGGGATGAATTAGCAGAGTGCTATTCACATATACTTGCTCGAGGCTTGTGCTGAGGCTCTAACAGAGCCATTTCGATGGATCCGAAGTTCAGTCGGGCTGGTGTGTTTTTCTTGAGTTAAATGCACCAGAGGTCCATTAACTTGTGAGTATGTTTTGGTTAGGTTTATCAACTTTCAAAGTGGTTTTTTGGGTCCATAAACTTTGTATGCCGTATCACTTAGGTCCATATCCCGCCACGTGGGCTTCTCATGCTAACGTGGCCTGCTGACATGTCCTTCTGAAGCAGCTCTTGACAATGCATTTTGTCAAACAGCTTGTGGGCAACGGCGACAGCGTCCTCGGCGTGCCTTGCGCGCGCCGTTCGACTTGGCCTCCAGCAGGCGCACCAGGAGCGGGATGCACCCGTGCTCGCCCACCAGCCGCTTCATGTCCATGCTGCTGCAGATCTTGCAGATGGTCGCCGTGGCAGCCTGCTGAGCACCCACGGAACCGTCACGGAGCACGTGGACGAGGCGCGGGAGCACGCAAAGCGACACTAGGCTGTCTGGTGAGACAACGGTGACCAGGTTCCGGAGCGCGGCCACGGGTGACTCCTAAGGAAGTGGACCGTCGAGGTAGGCGAGCAGGCTCCGGAGGCCGCCCTTGGACACGACGGCACGCCGTAGGCTGTCGTTGCTTGACGTAAGGTTCTGCAGGCACTCCGCGGCATACTCCTTGGAGCCGAGAACGACGCCGGAGTCGAGCAGGTTGATCATGACTCGCACGACGCCTTCCTCGGCCAGCGCTTGCCGGACCTCCGGCACTACAGAGATGTTCTTGAGCGCTCCTGCCGCGGCAGACTGTGTGATTGAGTCCCCGGTCTGGCACATGTCGATGAGAGCGCGGACGCCGCTGGGGCCGACGATTGCACGGGCAATGTCGGCCGACATGGAGGGCCGCTGGAGCGTGATGACAGCCTTCTCCCGCCCAACAAGGCTGCCAGACTCAGCCAGCCGGATGAACGGCGGCAGAGCGCCTTCTGACATGAGTAACCCCTCGCAGCTGCCAGACTCGGCGAGGAGGCACAAAACAGTGGCCGCCTTCTCCCTAACCTTGGGTACCGCCGCCGTGAGCAGCTGCACCAGCGCGGCCACGTTGCCACGGCCGAGCGCTGACAGCACACTCTTCTCGTCCTCGCGCAGAGCATCGAGCAGGCCATCCATGGCCCGGTGCTTCGCCTCTGCGTGCCCAATCTGTAGCCTGGCATGCAGCTCCCGCACGTCCGTCTGTGCGCCCGCAGCCGACGCTATCTCAGCCGGGGCCGCCAGAGAGCAGTCCCTGAGGTTGAGGTCCAGCTTCCCGGCCAGCGAGCGCATTGCGCCCAGCCTCAGCAGGGGTCCGGCGCCGCGTCGGCGCGCCCGTGTCCTCGCTGGGAGGGTTCGACACGTGCTTCAACACCACCGCCGTGGCGTGGCCGCCCGTGACGCTGCTGTTCGACGACATGCAGGTGACGCTGCCGGAGGAGAATGTGGTTATCCATAGCACGTACGGGACCATCAGCTGCCTGGCCATGGCCACGGCACCCGACGGAGCTCCGGCTGCGGCCGTTGGACGCTGTGGAGGTCCGGTCGCGGCCTCGATGCCCGCCCTCCCCACGAAGCTGCTCGACGCCATGGAGCTCCAGCTGCGGGCGCTGGACGCCATGGAGGTCCGGTCGTGGCCTCGACCTGCGCGGTGCTAGGATGCTGTCGGTGCTTCTGCTGGTGGTGGTCGCGGGCGGCGCGGCCGCGTCGCACTCGAGCTCGAGCTCGTCGTGCCCCGCAACGCTGCCGGACGCCGGGAACACGCTGCAGTGTCGCGCGCGTTCGATCCGTCCTCTCCGCCATTGGCCCGGGGCCGGCGGCACCGTCGTGGGCGGGGTTCTGGCGGACCAGCGTCGCGTGACGCATCGCGGCTGCTATACCTAGACTCACTTTGGCGGCGCGTGGCCACGCCCACGCCAGACGCCGCCCATCGCGTCGAAGGCGATAAGCTGCTGCAGACGCCCACGTCGCGGTGCACGCCCGCTGAGCACGCCGCCGCAGCGAACTGCTCTCGCCGTCGACACCAAGAACAACGCCGCGAGGGCTGCTGGGGAGCTCGGCCGTGGCCAGCGTCGTTCTGTTCTGCGCGACCAGGGACATGTACCAAGCCACCTTCTCGTGGCTCATCACCGACGCCACCTCGTGGTTCATCCGCTACCGCACCGCCGCGGTCATCCTCGCATCGGTGATGCCAGTCGCCGCCTTGACGGCCAAGATCCCGGCTTCGCCGTTGCGTTCGTGCTCTTTGTCGGCTTCGTCGCGCGACCCCGGCCGGTTGGTACATCGCGTACATAAGCGTGACCCGCCAATGGGGCGCTCCTCTCGGGCTCCTTCGTGGTGGTGGTCATCGCCGCTTCCGCTTTGTCACCGGTGACGGACGCCATCGGGTTCGAGTACATGATCGGGCCCATGATGCTTTGTGGGCGCTCCCGGCGGCAGCCCATCGGCGCCACCATGACGGAGCACCTCGACTCCTTCTTCATCGCGCTCTTCCCGCCCGTCTACATGGCGCTCTCCGCCTACCGCACCGACCTCACCGAGTTCACCAGTCCGAGGCGTCCGGAGAAGTGGTGCGCGTTGGAGCTGTTCGTGGCGCTCTACGTGTCGGGCAAGCTCGTCGGTGCCGCGTTGCCGCTGGGCTCTTCTTCGCCATGCCATTCCGGGGCGCCATCGTCTTTGGCGCTCATGCTCAACATCCGGGGCATCGTGGAGGTGGCCGCCATCAACAATCGGGCGACACCATGAAGGCGACGGTGGAGCACTACTCGTCGTGGCAGGCGATTCAGCAGCGAAGCGGCGGCGGTCGCCGAGCACGCGCGGCTCGGCGTCGACCTCCGTGTGCTCACCGCCTCTACAGCGAGGACCACACGGCGCCGCTGATCGACCTACTGGAGGTGTCGGGCTCCTCCCGCGACTCGCCCATGTCGCTCATCGTGCTCCACCTCACGGAGCTCGTCGGCCACGCGGCGTCCGTGCTCCTGGTGCGCCTGCTGGAGGCCAAGTCGAACGGCGCGCGCGAGGCGCGTCGGGGACGCTGTCGCCGTCACCCACAAGCTGTTTGACAAAATGCATTGCCAAGAGCTGCTTCAGAAGGACATGTCAGTAGGCCACGTCAGCATGAGAAGCCCGCGTGGCGGGATATGGACCTAAGTGATACGGCATACAAAGTTTATGGACCCAAAAAGCCACTTTAGAAGTTGATGGACCTAACCGAAACCTCCTCACAAGTTAATGGACCTCTGGTGCATTTAACTCGTTTTCTTCTTTCTACAATAATTGACTGAACTTGTTCAAAAAAAATAATTGTTATTCTGAGCCTTAGCCACAGAACACCTGGGTTTCGAATAGGAGACAAAGATGAGGGGAATGACCCAAGTGGGGAAAATAATGTGGGGAAAAAACGAACACAAGCTTCAGATTACTATTCCATTTCATATGCTCATGTCCTGTTCAACGCGGGCTCTTATTTATACACGCCCGTAGGCTTTTGCTAGACCAAAATGTCCCTACTACTACCACAGATTCCAGGCATATTCCTGGCCCGCCTGGGCTCCTCCGTCCTTCAGCCGCCTCCGCCTTGCCCAGGGGCGCCGCCCCTGGCCCCAGGCCGACAACGGGCTTCCATGCTTGGGGGCCCCACGGTCGAAGTGTCCTAAGACGCGGCGCCTCCGAACCTCCCTAGGGCGAGCCTCCCTAGGGCGAGAGCGGGGGGCATTTCGCTCCTCCCCCTCACCCCGTGGCGAGGTTCAGCCAGTGCGAAGACAATTCCGCTCACCTACGAACACAACTGCCAAGAACCACCGGCTCAACGGAAAACTGCCTCACCCCATCAGTGAAAGTAGGCTCGGCCACTTCGGCGGCATGAAAAGGCCGAGCGCGCTAATCCGAGCCTAGCCGGAGCGCGGCGTAACGGCGCCCGCCGTTACTCTCGTGCGAAATGATGCGGGGGGAGTCTGTCTGAACCGGCAACGTAGACAGCCGCCTCATTTCGCGTGCGCGAAACGACGGCTTGGAGGGCCACACCATTTCGTCTGTACGAAGCGGTAATGACGGCGGAGGGCTACCTGGGGTGGCAACAGCCCATCCTTCCCCTAACAGTAGCCCTCGGTGTTGTGCCGACGGCATGTCGTCAGTGGCGCCGTCGATCATGTCTGCCCGACACCATCCCCTCGAAGGGGGAAACATCAAAACGTGCTCCGGCGTTTAGGCTTGGCGCTGGGGTTCGCCTTGGCTGGGCTTAGTTCGTCGTTGCATATTGTTATTATTATTTATTATTATTATATGTATATACATATTTTTATTATTTATTTATTTATTTTACACTACTTCGCCTCTTGCGTTGGGGCGCATGCGCTGCCTCAGGTGAACCGACACGACCGTTCGGTTCTCGATCGGTGTGCACAGAGGCACCTGCTGCGGGGCTATAAAAAGGGGCAGGGTGAGAGGTATTGGACTCAAGATGTCAACGGGAATTCCCCGTCGGGGGACAGCTTCCCATCCCCGTCCCCGTGGGGCAAAAATTTCCCCATCCCCATCCCCATCCCCGTGAATGCCAACGGGGGAAGTTCCTCACCCATCCCCGTCCCCGTCACAAAATCCAGCGAGACGGAGAAGACGGGGGGATGGAGGATCTGGGGGAGCAGGAACAAAACGGAGAAGAGGGTGAGGTACCGCGAGATCCGGCTGGCCAGCTGAGCCGCCGTCGCTGACGGAGGGGAAGAGGCGATGCACCGCGTCCAGGGGCAACCACCACTGAGCGCCGCCGCTGACAAAGAGGAAGAGGCGACGGGCGCTGTCAGGGCCAGGAACCAGGTGGAGCCGCAGGCGGAGAAGAGAGGAGCAGGGGCCAGTGGTTCAAGCCGACGCGCACAGGATTGAACGTGGTGGGGCAGCCGCGGCACTGGGTCACCCGCCCTCTCCCTTGTTGGAGCGGCCACGCCGCCGGGGGCCGGCCGTTGCTCGGCCGATGAGAGGTGGAGGGAGTGCGAGACTATGAGAGCGAGAGGGAGTGCGGCGAGCAGGGAGGCAGAGTAGGAGAAAGGAGCTAGGTTTTTCTATATATATGTTGCATTCTTACGTGGGCTTTGTTGGGCTGATGGGCCGAGGGAATGAGTTGGAGGCTGTGATGAGCAGGTGAGGAAGCGGGGACGCGGGTTAACGGGGACAGGGGACAGGCTCCCAGACCCGCCCCTGCCGGACCCGACGGGGAATGATTTTCCCCTATTTAGTCCCCCGTGGTGATAAATTTAGTCCCATCCCTGTCCCCTAATAGGGGAATTCCCCGCGGGGAATCCGGGATCGAGTCCCCATTGACATCTCGATATTGGACTCACCCTGCCATTCATTCAGTGCCTGGGCTCGGAGACAAACGACGCCTATCGCCGCACGTTCCTTTCGACGCTTCGCCCTTCGGCTGCCGCTTTTGTAAGGTTAATTAGCTTTCGCTCTTGTCATTCTGTCTTCATGTTTGGGAACATTTTCTTTTTGAAGGTTTTCCGTTTCAAATTAGTGATATCGCTGCGTCCAAATAGATGTCGTCCAGTGAATCTTCATCCGGGGGGAGTTCGTCCAGCGATACCAGATCTAGGTCGGCTTCGCGCTCTCGTGCGCATCGGGGCAGTCCGATAGAGATCTCGTCAGAACGCACGCTTGAAGCAGTTGCGGTTGCTGGTGCACCTGTTGCGGAGCCTTCGCCCCTTGAAGGCCCGGCAGTGCTGTAAACGTAGTGGACGAGGGATCCGGGAGCTCGTCAGGGACTGAATTGGTGCCGTCAGATGCGAAAAGGCGAAAGAAAGGGGAACTGGGGTTGACGTATCGGCTTGGTCGATCTCGCGTGACCGGAGGAGTCCTGCGGGAATATGTTCTCCAGGGGCTCCTGAATGCTGAGTTTCCGAACGCTTATCGGGCGCCCGGCGACGAAGAGGTTCCGAAGACCGAGCCCTATGAGGCAGTCGTGTCTAGAGACTTTTTTGGTCATGGGTCTTCGCTTTCCGTGCGAGGACTTTGTTGGTGAAGTGCTCGAACGGTTTGGAATCCAAATCCGCCAACTTACGCTGAACGCCTTCGCTCGTCCCGGCGTCTTCGTTATGGCCTTGAAAATGATGGGCTGCGAGCTGAAAGCAGACACCTTCATTCAATTCTATGAGGCCCAGGTCCACCGCAAAGTGATTAAGGACCGCCAGACTGAGGCAGAACTTGTGGTGGAGTTCGGGTCGTACAACTTCGTCCCGAAGAAGACCCGAGGCAATATCAGCATTGTTCCCACGTACCGGAACAAGTGGCCTCGGTGGACGAACTTTCGGTTCTACCATAGGGTGTGCACGGACGAGATGGTGACAGAGGCTCTGGCGAATGATTTACCTCGCGCTTCGACCCTGGGTTCGGAGATGACGCCTATGGCTGGGTGAGAAAACCGGAGTTCTCAGCTACTGGGGCAGAAGTCACAGGCGCTTGCGATGCTTTTGCCTTGACTTCGCGCTGGCAAACAAGCCGAGATCTTGTTGAGGAATGGCTCGCGTGTCAATGACCTCCACTCTGCAGCTACTTCCGCGCGCTTTAAAGGCATTGTCGAAAAGATCAGCTATTTTGGTCCTAACTTGCGCGTGACTCGCCCGGCGGGGTATCCGAATGATGTCGCGTTCGTTAACGCGATCAAGCACGCCTGCGGCCCTGATGCCGAAAATCAGCTTTTCCTGACCGAGGACATAGTTAGAAGTCAGCTTTTTGGCCATGGAGGGCTGAAACTGAATTCGAGACCTGAGGATTATGATGAGATGCGCTTTTATTCGGGGTCCAGCTCTTCGGGCGAGATGGATCCGGCAAAGGAGGAGGCTTACCGAATTGCTCGTTATTTAGGGATTCCGGCGAGCTCTCGCCTGATCGGGAACGTGAACTATCGGGAGATGGAGATGTTGCCGAACAGCAGGGCTGCAGAGTTTGGTGACTTCTGCAGCGAATCGTTTGCCCTCCCGGAGCTAGAGAGGGACATATTGAAGGAGCCAGACACGGCCCTGATGGAGGCGGCGAACTTCCATGCCGCAAGCCTAATTTTGACTAGCGCATTTCACCTTGCTTTATTCTGCCTTTATGGCCGACAAGTGTTACATCTTTTACTTTTTGCAGGCTATGATCCTGACCCGGGGCATCCATCGCCAAGGCCAGGCGTACAGAGAGAAGATGGAAAGGGACATAGTGGCCAAAAACGAAAAGATACAAAATCTCGAAAGGGAGCTCGCGCTGTTGAAGCGAAAGGCCAGTGAAGAGGAAAAAGCTAGAAAAACCGCCGAGGCCTCGGCCGCAAAGCTAAAAAATGACTCTGACTCATACCGGGAGAGGAAGGCCGAAGAGAAGAAACAGTTCGCCGTGGACGCTCAACGTGCCGCGGACTGATTGATACTGTACGATCAGCTAGCATAGATGGTACAACCTCTTCTACTTGTGATAAAAGATGTAGTTCATCATAGTACATGAAGAAATAGAGTAACAGAGAGGGTTGGTATGCACATGAGCCAAATTAAACTTGTCATCCTAGGAATTATTAACCAGCACCCTATCTAGGACATACATGATTGGGGGAATCTGATTATCAGTCCATGTGTATCTGCTTCCTGATCTTTCGAGCTCTCTCAACTATGTGGTGTCAATCATGTTATTAAAAGCGTAGATAAATCTCACCTCGACATTTCCAAATGATTTCTTAGCCACTCTTCTAACCAAGTTAAAATCTCCTCCCAACAGAATAGGTCCCTGTGTGTTTGTGATTTTGGTTTGTAGCTCCGAGATAAACTCCATCTTCCTGTCATCCTGTGCCAGTCCATATACATTTACTATTTCCCACTCAAAATGATTATCCAATTGTGTTATGGCAAAACTTTGATAGAACTCCCCAACCTCTTGCTGCTTACCTTGAAAAATCTCTCTGTTGGCACCTGTAAGGAGAACCCCTAGAGGCCAGTATATATTCCATCATCTCCTCCCAAACTAGCCCTGTTTATGGTTTGGGCAATACCGGCAGCCAACCCAGGTTCAGCCCAGAGAGAACCATATTTGTAGTTCATATATAGTTTGACCGGGTAGCATGTTCAACCTGAGGAAACTGGTAAACCAGGCTAGTACAAGCTGTAGGGTGTGGCGATAGATGCCGGCAGAGGTGCAGAGCCATCACAGAAGCTTCAGCGAGGCGGTGTCCCTAGTCGCCAGTCCAACAGCGCTGACGATGAGCCATAACTTGTCGTTCCATATACTGCCACCTTCGCTCCCCTGTCGGTGGACAGCAGAGTCGGTGTAGCGTGCAATCCTCAGCCTCGGTATCCTTGCCATTGCTCAGGGCACTAACATTAACCACCAGGCCCGGGGCCACAGCCCACAGCCACGGCTGTGGCGACCAAACCATAATGGCAGTCAGGCCTCATAGATAGAGGAGGGGGAATAACCATCAAGTCTCGAGAGCCTGAAAGTCTGAAGACATGAGTAGTAAAGCCTTGAACTCTGAGGGGAAGTCAATTGAATGAATGTCTGTGATCTTTTGAAATAGTTTTACGGTGAAGGTTTATAATTGCACTCGCATTAATTTAACGCTGAAGGTTTACATTAACTGTTGCTGAAATTCTGAACCGGGGATTTATAATCCCAAGCTGGAATGGAGGGAACAAGAGTTTCATGGTTATTTCATTTTCTTCTTTAGTATCTTGGTTGTAGAACCATTGCTTTTCCGTTTATGATACTCTCTATTTACATAGTTCTTGTCCTCCTGACAAGTCTGAAGACTGATGAGTTTCAGACTTGCAGACTTAGACAGTCCATCCGTTCTTCATCTACGAAGTTTGACAGAGCAGTGGGCATGCGGCAATGACAGGTTATCTGGCTATGGGCGATGGCCTTGTGTGAAACCTGCCGTACCACCTGGACTGCCCAATCCAGTGAATGCTTGAAATCGTTCTGAAGTCGCCTAGAAACCAACCCAACCTGCTCGGAGTGTTAATCATGCTGTTTGGGTTGCAAACCCACATTCACCCTCAATAACCGGACTATGAACACGGCTATCCCAAACAGTGGCTTGTCTCTTGGGTCTCTTGGGCCTATTATAATGTTTTTGGGTGGGCTAATTAGAATTGTTGTTAAGCCTTTGCTTAGCTGTGTTGTTGTTTGTAATGTGCTGCTGTGTCCACCATCTATTATAGTAGAGCAAATAGTGCAATGCAGGTACCTTGGCACTAGCTACACTGATGTAGTATGTGTATATGGAATATGGTTTGCATATATAGTATAAAGTTAACATACATATATAGTATAAATTTAACATACTTGGGGCCTTGGGTACCAGGTTGAATTCTCATCATGGTTGAACTTTGCTCCACTATTGTTTTACCTTTTTCTTTATATATATTATTAATAATATTAACAATGGCTTGTACATTTAACAGAATAACAATGCCATTCGGAGGATGCCATTTGATGTGGAACGTATCCGAGATGATGTGAAAAGATACAAGATTGAAGATGAAGTTATGAGGTAGAGGCACTAGACTCTATTTTGATTGGCTTAACACAAATGCTTCTGATATGTTTTATCCATGTATTTGTTAGGGAAAACCTCAGATGGGCCTCAAGGTTTTACAAAACCCTGGAGTGGTCTTGCTGTGTTATTCTTTCAGTTTCCGCTGCCAGTGTCATTGCCTGTGAAGTGGTTGTACGAAGCCGCAAAGATAAGGGTCATGTACGGCAAACCTAGTTTGTTTAATGGCTGATGGGCAACTATCTCTTTCTGTTTATATGGCTGGCTTGGTATCTGAGCAGTCACTCAGATCCGTTGTTGTGGAGCAGAAATTATATTAACTTGCTTGTTGTTTGGGTCTTGTTTGAACCGCTACGGTATGAGTATGAGATAATTGCAAGCGTTCGCTTTGCTACAGCTTGGGAGTCTGGGATATCTGTTTCATGCCCTATGTCAGCAAAGCACGCCGTGAAGCAGAAATTGTATTAACCTTTATATGTGTCCTCTATGAACGTTTTTCTGACTGCTATCGTCACTTCCCTAAAATTCCAAATGAGTGACTGAGCACTTGCATGTGTCCTCGATGCCAATGAGTCGGCTGTTCCATTCACATCGAAGATTTGATGAACAGGACTTCGGATTATATGATAGAAAAGTAGCTTATTCAGATATTGGCATTCATCAACAGACTAAAATTGTTGTATTTCTTCAAAAAAGTAGCTAGCTTCCAGTTCTGCTCCTAAAATAATAAAGCGAGTTAATAGTACACCTCACAGAGAAACCAATATGAAAGGCACCGAAAGGACCACAACATGTGAATCAAAATAAATCATGGGTCAAACAGGGACCCAACTTATCAATTGATCACAGCTTCCTAGACAAACCAAATTACCAGCAACAAAAAGGGTCAGATATGTACCAAGCCACACTTGCAGTTTCATTGGACAGAAGTCTTCATGAGGTAGTTGGCATCCAGTTCTACCAAAATATGAATAAATCAAGCAGGATGCAACAGCAGAACAATGCGCTTCAAATGATTTGGTGACACAAAAGAAAGCAGCACAACAAATTATGAGAAACACTGAAAGAAAAAAATATGCCATCCATTGCTCAGGGTCAGAATCCCAAACATCCAGCAAAGGCAAAAGAAATCGTTTCATTCAGGAACCAAAGAGATCAGGTTCTCTTCCAAAAACCAGATGTCTGTCGCACACAAAAGGACGTTTTAAGTTCCACCCATGTTAAGCTACTCTCTGAAACCAGAAGCATTCGGACTGTTTTGACGCACCAGATACCAGTAAAGGAAGTTGGACTATGGGCGCCGGTAACGCTCGAAGCGGTGATCGCCGACGCTGGCGCGGTAGAGGATGCGCTCCCACGGGGTCATGAGGCACTCTGCGAGAGCCTCGGCTCTCCACCTCGCCTCGTCCTCCTCCTCCTTCCTCTTGCGCTCCTCCTCGGCCATTTTCTTCCGCTCCTCCGCCCGCTTCTGCCTCTGCGCCTCGGCGATCACCCTCTGCTGCTTCTGAACCATGGTCTCGCCAAAGATGCCTCCAGAGGTCTGGTATATGAAGCTGTTCACATAGTCTGCAACCACGGCGTCTTTTTGGGCAGCCCATTGTTCAGGAAAGAAGTGGTTGTAGACGACTAGACAAATCGGCAGCAGAAGCGCCACGACGAGGATGGCATGGAGCAGGCTGAGGATCCACCTGTGGCGCTGGGGGTGGCACTGGTTTGTTGGTGCCGTAGACCTTGGCGAAGTCACTCATTACTTTTGATGTCTCTTCCACCCTCTCCCGTGTGGTCCTCGGGCGGGCGACGTCCATGTTGATCTGGCGGACCAGCTCAGCAAAGGACGCGGCCACAAGTGACATGGTAGGGTCTTGGGACTGGGTGGCAGCGAAGGCCAGGGTGGCCGCTGGCTCAAGCCGCGCGGTGGTGACGGAATACTTTGTGAAGTCGGCGGTCATCGAGCTGTCCCCGGAGGATGTTGCAGAGGACACCATCCTTTCCTGCACACACACACACACACACACACAGAGAGAGAGAGAGAGAGGTGTAAGGTGTTAATCCCCGTTACTGCCGCTGCCGCTGCATGCTATGTTGAAGAAATTAAGAAAGGCAGGAACAGAACACAAACCATGACACGTTCTACAAATCGCTCCGTCTCCCAACCCTTGGTCCAGCCCAGGTTGATAGACTCGTACTTCCAGCCGCCCCGCCTTTGCAGCTTGTTGAGCCATGGCGACGATAACATCGCGGACGTGAACCGCGGCCACGAGAGTGTACAGCTACGCGCAAGGATTCAAGCAATTGAAATTGGATGAATCAGATCTCCCCCCAAACCCACCGAGCAACAAACCCAAACCCTAACTGCACGAGAAATAGGGAAATCACCTCGCATAGGCACTCGCAGGTGGCCTCGATAAGGAAGATGAACCCATCGCCGTTACTCGCCAGGTGGCGTGGCACGACGATCGTCACAGGTATCGGCACGCCGAGAGGGAGGGGCTCGGGCTCCATATCATCGATCGGGTTCCGAGGGAACGGGCCGAGCCCCACCCGCTCCTTGCGGCCCCCGCCGACGGCGAGGTCGTCGACCCTGTCGGTGTCGCTGTCGCTGTCGCTGTCGCTGCCGCCGGTGGCCTCCAGGCCATGGGCCCTCCTCCTCTCCCACCAGACGTTGGTCCGCTGGAGCCGATCGAGAGCCGGCTTCACGTAGAATTGGGGATGCGTTGCGGGGAGGCGGAGCATCCCCCGCATCGCGCGCACCATCCCACACTGAACCATCGCCATCCTCAAGTGCGGCGGGCGGCGGCGGGCGGCGGGCGGCTGGTGTCGGCGGCGGAGGAAGGGGGGTTTGGGTTGGGGAGGCAGGGATTTTTGTTTTCGGTTCGGTGGCCTGGCACGCGGGGAGGGAGGGGAATCAAATGGAATTGGGGGAGCAATCTTTCGGACCGGGCCGGGCCGCAACGACTACTACAGTAAACTACTTAATGTAGTAATTTGTTTTTTTCCTATTTTGGAATTTGGAGGACTCGAGTTTTTGGACTACTCCTAATAATAATTATAGGAATTTTATATACAATTTTTTTGTTCTAGATAGATAAATATATGACAACTTTTTCGAGTATATATCTCTTTTTCCAAAATTAATAGGTAAATCTCTAAAATTCATAAATATTTCATTTCAAATTGAAAAATATAAAATTGGTACAAAAAATTCCTAAAAATATAATCCATATTATCCAAAATAAATTAGTTATGAATTCTTAGAAATCTAAATATTAGTCTATTTTAAACATAATCTATCTGTTTGAAGCTCTCATATTTTGGAATTCCTTTTTCCGAATTGTTCGAGTGAACTCGGATGGAGAAATGACCAAAACCAACTTTGTAGTTCATGAACTATTTCATTTCAAACTATTTACAACCCTAGAAATCTATTTGAATTTCTCTTATTTTGAAATTCAAATTTTTTGAATTGTTCGACTAAACTCAGATGGAGCAATCACCAAAACTAAAGTTGTAAATCTTGATGAGATCTACAACTTTATAGTTGACAACTTTTTTATTTGAAATCATTTACCGTCCTAAAGTTGTATTTTGAGGATCTCATATTTTGAAATTCAATCTTCAACTTTGTAGTTGACAACTGTTTCATTTGAAATTATTTATGGTCCCAAAATTCTATTCAAAAATCAAAATTTTTGAACTGTTCGAACGAAGAAATTATCAAAACCAAAGCTTTAGATACAGATGAGATAGATTATATGTTTAGAAAAAAAAATTTGGTACCAATTTCATATTTTCTGATTTAAAAAAGAATTAATCATGAATTTTATCAATTTACCTATTATTTTATTATTTTTTAGAAAATACATATATACTCAAAACCACCTTTGAAACCATCCACGGTGTCCAGGTTTAATTGTTGGAGAGTTCTGCACGTCTGGTTTTATAGTTCAAGGGCTAAATCCAAACTTCAACAAAAGTTTTAGAGCTAAAAATAGACTTTTCCTCAAATCAAAGTCTTCCAACTTATCAACCACTTCAATAATTATCCTGTCCACTAATGCTACTAATATAAAAAGCTATCCAAAGGACATGTAGGGTTATCAAAGGATGAACATATTTCATTTTGACGCCCTGTTCGCTTGACTTATAAGCCGTACTTTTTCAGCCAATGAACAGTATTTTTCTCTCACAACAAATCAACCAACAGTACTTTCATCCATGGCTTATAAGCAAGCGAACAGGGCATAGAACTGCAAAAGACATAAATATACATATAAAAATTGAAGTTCATGTAGCAGCTAGTTTAATTTAGCAACATATGGAGTATACAGTTGCAAGTTCTTGCATATTTGCTGCTGTTCGAGCATTTGATTGTCTCCATTTCAATTCATTGTGTTTTCCAGCGACTCACTCAACATAAAAATGTTCGAGTCAGCAACATGTGTACATGTAAGTATGTAACCAATTAGACTTTAAACTTCCCAGCAGGGGGTAGAAATCTGCTATTATAGTACTTTAATGGGTTAATTGTACAGTTTGCACTCACCTAGAGGTCAAGAAATCAAAATACAACATAAACGTTTGGATATATTCACGGATAGAAAAGCAACAATAAGCTTTACTTATGATTATATCCTATTGTTTGTTTTCTCTTTCCTTTTATATTTGACCAACCAAACTTGGTTGTCGCCAGAAAATAATTTTGAAAACAATGGTAACCAGCGACCAAAAATTTGTATGCTATTCACCGACATAAAACCTTTCATCAACGGAAAATAAATAAAATGTGACTAGCATGAATGAACAACAGGCATCAACTAGGCAGATGGATATGTTGCTGATTAATTCAACATAGGTAATTTAGAAAGCTCGAAAAATATGTCTTGGTCACTTGAAAAAAAGAGAGATCAGAATCATAAAGTACAGACTGATAAGTGGTGAACTCTTTTGCTGATGCGCTAACACCAAAAGTTACCATGCAAGGGGAAACCAACACTAGTGTTTGATGAAAGCATATCATTTTTCCCTGTGTCATATATAATTATCAACAGGGCCATGGAAACATATTATTCTGAATGAAACTCGGTAAGTGCCATTTCTTTTCTGCTATCTATAACTGTTTTTCTTCACTGGATGTAGTCATGATCGTAGGTGTCGCTGATCACTGACACAAATCGCTCCAGCCATGGAAGCTGGTGGAGGTCCATGGTGTCAGCGATGTATGAGTCAGCACAGCGGGGCAGCGACTGGCATGGATTGTCTCCCAGGCTAACCCCCCCCCAAGTTGGCATGCAATCAAATGTGTCCCATGCCCAGATCTCAGATGGTGCTTGGATTAATCATGCAGCAGCATGCAGCAGAGGCGGGCTCCATGGCTTCATCATCCCAGAACACACATTGCATGTTTGTACACCAGCAGCATAGTCAGCACCGCAGGAGTAGCAGAACTCATGCCCACACCTGCACAAGTAAAGTTTAGCACCAAGATAAAGACCAGCACATGTATTTATGAATGCACAGTCTCTATTACATGCATTTTAATGACGAATGGCTATCTGTGATGACAACACAAAACATGCTTCACTACTTAAAAGCAGCACGATCGCCGCATCCTGATATGCCCAATACAAACAGAATGCTAGTGTAGAGAAACATTATCATGATCCTATACTCAATCAGCTACAAGATTTGTATCAAGTTGCTTCTTATGTCATGCAACAAATTGCAGTGCTGTTTTCGGAACCAGAATTATGGAAGACTGCACAATCAGAACTGAATATCAATATTTTCATGCAAGCAACCAAGCCTCCACAGAAATGTAAGAATATGGCAGTCTGACACGATATAACTACCTAACACATTTCCATTGATTTGGGACAACTACCAATATTGGACTATTAGTCAAAGGAAACTAGGAATGTTTACTGCACTTTAAAACATAATCAATGTTTCTTCTGGGTCACTAATCACAAGCATTTGGATTACCTCAGTTGAGGAGTCGGATACTTTTGACAAAACCACAGAGATCAGGAAATAAGTACTGGTTGTTGATTTAGACAACAAGACAGCTCAGTTCTATGCAAAAATTGTCTAGTTTTCTTTAGAAAGTACATGCATCAGAGGATGTTTGAAGATTGTCAGACTTCAAATATCTGGCATATTTACAAAAAACATACGCAGAGAGAGCATACCAGCAAGTCATATGGAAGCAGCCCTGTGTTAGTTCAATCATACGTCGACATCTCTGACAACACCTCCACCTATTGTTTTGTGCAAGGCGAAGCAAAGATAGGTCTCCAGCATCTCTTTCGTCAACAGGCCTCTGGTACTCATCACAGCCCATCATGATGTGCCACTCCATAGTTGATACATAGTATCTCTATGGCATTCTGGGCACTCGATACAACTGAGATCTTGCTGACTTGATGAACTTGCCCTAGAGAAGTGCGGACTAAGGTCTAACAGCACTGAACAATTTGGAAAGGGGCTATAAAATCTTTCTATTTCTGAGGTGCCATCTTCTGCAAATATCCTCTTCAGGGAATCATAGCTGCTAACTGGAAGGAATGACTTACACTCACTAGCAAAAATAAGATATTTACACCTTAATTGCAGACACGAAATAGGCAACTTTGAGGCCAGCAGCTTCTCTTCAACATACCCAGTCAGACAATTATAGCAATATGTGTGTGAACAACCAGTCTTGAACTCTTGATCATCTGAGCACCTAGTTTCTCATCACGGCAAATCAGGCAGGTGCCAACCTCACAGGGAGATAGATATCCAATGCCTATAGCTTCTTAGTGGTGAGCAGATCAAATGGAATGGGTGTGGTTTAGGGTATGATCTGGCTAAAATTTAGAAACATGTTCTGTGATTGAATACAATGAACCAACTAGTTCATCATGCCAGTTGTCTGAACCCTGCCAAAGAGCATACCTTTGTCATTGGAATGAAGCATTGTCCTCTCTATGCGCGTTTATCGGTTTATGCTACCTCAAATGAACATACAGGCTGGCCACTTAGCCCTAACATTTGACAATGAAAAGAAAACATTCTATCACACTAAACAGAATGATGGAATACAACGCAAAAACATACAACATGCACCTAGGTTGCCACTATATGCATCGCAGAAAGATAAATTCGCAGACACTGCATCATGAGTGTGGGTGTGGCGTCGGCGGGCGTGGAGACCTGCCCCGCGGCGCACTGGACGAAGGGGAGGCGGCCCAACCGCTTCATCTGCACGACGGAGGTCTAGGGTGCGGAGGCGGAGCGCACGCACGTCCGTCGCTCCTGACAGAGCGCCCGTGCCGGCCGCACAGCTCGACGACGCTGCTCGCGCCGGCCTCCCCTCTGGTGCGGATAATGGCGGCGCCCTCGCGGACGCAGCCCAGCGCCTCCACTCCAAAGCCCCCCAACGGAGCCCCGAGAAAGGACCGGACCGGCTCACTTGGGGCTCGGCATCCAGCTCCTACCGCCCCAGCCCCGTGGCGATGGGCATGACTTCCTCCTGCACCCTCACCGGCTTCTCCCCTGCAGCATAGCCACGCGGTCACCGCCGGACGCCCGCCAGGGAATCGAGATCTGGGCTCCGGGGAGAGGAAATCCTGACCTGAGAGGCGCGGGCTGATGCGGCGGACGCCGAAGAGAGCGGGGGCATGGCGGAAAGCCGAGCTGCCCCAAGGCTGGCAGCATTGGAGATAGCGATCTGGCCTGGGCCTCGGCCCTCGGGGTACAGTGTTTACAGCCCGCGGAGATCGCAGGCCGGCCCAAAGTAGATGATGAATTTGTTTGTGGCTGTTATAGGGCTGGGTTGAGCCACAAAGCAAAGCTCAACCAACACACACACACACACACACGGCAACAGCTGCGGCTGCGATGATCTCCCCGATTCCTTTTCAGTACGGAGGAGAAGATTCTCTCGCTCGGTCGTTCGCCTGCGCGCGTGATCTCATCGTCGTTCGATCCCATCCCCGTCCCATCCCACCGGAGTCCCTCTCTCCCAGTCTATTTCCTTCTTTATTATCGACTTCTGACATACAAAACACCATATATTTTTTTCTTAATCTAAGCATGTGGGATATCAATTATTTAAGTATACTTAAAATTATATTTATATCCATTATTCATGGTATATATGCTTAAATTTACATGTACATTTCAGCTTGGACCTCTCCTGCCCAGTTCGCTTCAAACAGTTCAAAGGTTAACGGATACGAACGTTGTTATAGCTTGTTCTTGAAAGGAGCAAGCTTTTGAATATAAACATCCTTCCTCCCATTTATTAAACCTAGATTGAGAATTTCTTCAGTTGCCCACTTTTGATCCACCAGTTGAATCCATTATCTCTCTTTTCTTGGCGAGAAATTGAATCCAGTATCTAATCCCTAAAAAGTGCAAACTTCAAGGTTCCCCTAGTCACCCTCGATCCGAGCTTGAGACCTCCAGACTCTTTTAGTTACTTTCTTCTCGGTATCTCATTTTGTTGCTTGACCCTTTTGGGGTTCTTTGTTGCTTTGTTGTTCTTGCCCAGAGTTTGGGTTTTCATCTTTATTAATACAACCAGCAGCTCTCCTATCCGGTTCGTTCAAAGCAAAAGTAAGTCATAGCCTCAAAGGATGTCAGAGAGGGAGGAGGCAGGTAGAGGGAAGTGGAGCTTCGAGGAGTGGATAAAGGAGGGTGAAGTAATGGATCAAGATAGGATTTTTAGATCCGCGATCAACGCGTCAAGAATATCTCTGGCATGTATTTATATATGCATGGTTTGGACCAAGGTGGATTAGTGTTAGATTTTACTATTCTCGAAATTATTTATTTCCTATTTAAAAATAATTCTAAGGTAATTTACAGACGACGACCTGTCTATAAGTTGTACGTGCCTTAGCCGGCGAGACATGGGTGAACTAATAGGGGATGATTTGGTGCAACAGGATCTCTCTTAGTCTCTTCCATAGCTATACAATTTTTATTTGTGAGTCTCTAATGAAGCCAGCCAGAAATGGTGTAAATTAAGAACTTTACAAAGGAATTATAGGATTTTGTCAGGGTCGCGTAACTCTGGCGAACGAAAGAGCCTACCTCGGTCCTTATTTTTTTAGAATTACACGGTACAACATAGACGCCCACAATATGCACGTAGACTCGATCACCTCTATGAACATACGTACGCAAACCCTATTAGTATAGTGGTAGTCTTGTTTGCCTCCCACGGACGTTCCTATATTTTAGACTTGTTTTTTAATTAAAGGTGTCTAAGATATGTGTAATTTGCTTTATGCGGTATACCTTGAGAGATAAGTTTGATCCCATAATTCCTATGATGAGTTAATTTTTATCATTAAAAAAGGTAATGCTACAAACAAGACGTCCGACATCAGACTCCCCTCCAGACGCGTGGCGTGACGTGCACCATAACTTTACCTCTGTGTCCGCACGCACCGCTAGCCTAAATAAATAAAAAACAAAATCAACTCCTGGCCACCTCGCCTCGCTCTGCACGCACCGCCTGCCCAACGACCTCTCTCTCGTGCTTCCCTGCTGCTCCGCTCCTCTCTCTCTCGCTTGCCCACCCCGGGGCACGCCTTGTCCAACCACAACATCCTCCACCCCCACCGCGGCGACTCCTTCCCCACACCGGCGCCGCCCCTCCCCCACCCCGGCGTCCTCACCCACCGGGAGCCCCCAATACCGCATATTCAGTGGCCCTCTCCCACACCCTGGTGAGATCCATGGAGCACGAGCGAGATCCATGAAAGGTGGCTTGGTGGTGTTGCAGGGGAGTGGGCGGCTCTCCCCCACCCCGGTGCGGCGTCCTCCCCACCCCCGACAGCGCCCTCTCTCACCCCAACGACTGAGCTCCCACCACCCCAGCGCCTATGGCACTTCTCGCCCCCCATCTCCCACCGTCGCCGCCGAGCCAAGCCCGACACTGTTATGGTGGCGGTGGTCCTCGCGCGTAGCCGCTCGCTGTCGTCTTCGACCCCGACGACCGGAATTGACCGGCTCAGCCTTTCCTTCCCTATGTTGTATATGTATGTTTCAAGTGTTTCAGGCATTTCAGATGTATGTTGCAATTGTTTCATATGGATGTTGTAAAAGTAGATCAGGGGATGTTGCATATGTTTCAAGTGTTTTAGAGGTATGTTGCAAGCGTTTGTTCAAAATATTTAATCTGCTTTCAGACGTATGTTGCAATCGTTTTGATCTGTATGTTGCATATGTTTTTACACATATGTTGCAATAATATGTTCCAACATGTTTCATCTGTTTCACTCTTCTGTTGCAGCAAGTGTTTTCATGTTGCAAGTTGCAAGTGTTCGATCTAGATGTTGCATATGTTTTCACACATATGTTGCAAGTGTATGTTTTAGATATTTTATCTGTTTCAGACGTATGTTGCATTCAAGTGTTTCATGTTGCACATGTTTCGTTCTGTGTTGTCAAGGGGCTCTTAGCGACGCTGCTTGGTCGGAGAGTCAAGGGGCTCCGGGGAATGACGGAGTGGTGGTGCGCCTGTGGGGTGTGGGGCGAATGGATGAGGATGGGGTGAGTTAGGCGTCGGGGCAGACGTGTCAGGCGTGCGGGCAAGCTTATAGATAAGCATGGTGAGGTGCGAGATTTTGTTTTATTCACATATTAACGTTTCAGCGAAAATTTACACCGTCCGACGTTAAGTGTCCGGATCGGAGTATCAGAACCCCGGGCGCTAGCAGCTCTCAATAATTCTCGAGTAATAATATAGTATGCCTGTACTATGCTGCTGATCAGACGTTAGTCGGAGCCGGCAGGGCAAGATTGCGAGGGCATGATAAATTAATAAAAAAACAAATTTGGGTACGAGTACAGAGCATGTGACAAGCTGAGAGCATTCTAGAAAGCATGTGAAAGCTTACATATAAGCATGGTGAGGTGCGAGATTTTGTTTTATTCGCATATTAACGTTTCAGCGGAAACTTGCACCGTCCGACGCTAAGTGTCCAGATCGGAGTATCGGAACCCCGGGCGCTAGCAGCTCTCAATAATTCTCGAGTAATAATATAGTATGCCTGTACTATGCTGCTGATCAGACGTTAGTCGGAGCCGGCAGGGCAAGATTGCGAGGGCATGATAAATTAATAAAAAAACAAATTTGGGTACGAGTACAGAGCATATGACAAGCTGAGAGCATTCTAGAAAGAGCTAGCTAGGTGCCTGGCTACAGGCCAAATTGACCTGCCACCACCACCGCCTTCTGGACTTCGAGAGGCTCAGATTGCAGAGCCGGCCGGTCGGTGTATGCAAACAAAAAGTTGAACATTTCTTTTCTCGCTCTTTGCGTTCAACGTCCGTCGTCCACAAATGAGAATGAAAATGGGTCTCCTTTCTCTTGGTGAGCGACGACACGTTGACCAGTTGGTAGATGCCATATTACGGAGAGGACCCCCCGCCTTTTAATTATTTCTGCGCTGAAGAGTCGGCGCCGTGGTGTTGACTTTGACCGTTTACTTACTCTGATCCGATGACGAGTTCCTAGACTGACTCTCAGTTCGTGTAGTATTTGGAGCAGATGAACTGTTCCTTTTTACTGTATGTTGTTGGTGAGATGGAGCAGATACGCTAGAGCAATTTGGACGACCATTATAATTTCAAGGCCTTGTTTAGATTACCTCAAAATTCCAAGTTTTTTCACTCTCTCCATCACATCAATTTTTGGACGCATGTATGGAGCATTAAATGTAGATAAAAAAAATAACTAATTACACAGTTTGGTTGTAAATCATGAGACGAATCTTTTGAGCCTAGTTAGTCCATGATCGAACAAAGTTTGTTAAATATAAACGAAACGTGCTACAGTGTCCAGATTGCAAAAATTTGCAATCTAAACGAGGCCCAAGACAAACTTCAACGTTCTCGTGGACATGGTCTAGAAAAAAAGTACCTGGCGACAATCAGAGGCATTTTTTCTCCGGTGAACTGACAAGGAATTTTACAGAAATAAGCAGATAATAACTCTAAAAAGCTACCTATACAAACAAACAAACAAACAAAAGCAACATGGGCCACCCGGCTGCTATATTTTAGAAGCAATGCTCTTTGCAGCTACATTTTAGAAGAGAACTTCCATCCAAAACAAAGAAAGTTTGTAAAGTTATTATAGTGAAGAAAAAATCATTATAGTATCTGACATCAATTTCAGCTCTCTAGAGGCCATGCCAAGGTGGCTAGACTAGGGCCTGAAACGAGAGTTTGACTCGCGTTCACACTAGCGCCTTGTTTAGATGCCATCCAAATTTCAAGTTTTTTCACTCTTTTTTCATCACATTAATTTTTAGCCGTTTGCATGGAGTATTAAATGTAGGTAAAAAAATAACTAATTACACAGTTTAGTTGGAAATCACGAGATAAATCTTTTGAGCCTAGTTGGTCCACGATTAAATAATATTTGCCAAATAAAATGAAAGTGGTACTATTTATCGGGTTCATTTTTTTTTTTTTTGGCAAAGTGAATGAGGCCTAGCATGTGCACCGGTCAAAGACCACGTACGCAATTACGAAATAAACTAGGGATGGAATCGGATTAGGAAAAAGAGTCGCAACGCTGCTTATTGCTTCATCAGCCAGCCAAAAATCCAGAAGGAGACGCAGTAGCAAAAAAGCAGAGGAGAGGAGCCAACACGGCACGCTAACAAAAACCACACCACGCGGAACGGCAACAGCTGCCTTGCCTTCTAGCATCTCCCGATTCCTTTTGGTTCAGCAATCAGCACAGGGGGGATACGGAAGAGAGGAGCTCCCAGATTCTTGCTCGCTCCGTCGCCTGTGCGCGCGTGATTACCCATCCAATTCCACCAGAGTCCCTCCCTCTCTCCCTCCGGCGTCTGCTCCGATCCCAAACTGTGATTCGCTCGATGGCGGCCACCGCCGGCGGCAACAAGATCCGCAACGCCAAGCTGGTGAGCAATCCTCACCCCGAACCCTCGATTTCGAGCGCATATGTCCCGTTCCTCTCGGTTTCGAGTCTGGATTTCAGTCATCTACCAGCCGGAGGTGTCGCCCTTCCGCTGTTGGAATGGCGGCCTGGGAGTTCCCTCTTGGGGTTTCTTGAGAGGGGGCAGATAGACATTGCAGCGATCATTTCAAGTCGCATCTTTTCTTTTCTTTTCCTTTCCTTTTCCGTTAGTTAGGGTTTGTTGTTTCGTACGGCGACTTTGAGCTATGCGGATGCTGACACGCGCTTGCTTCCTCTTCCTCTGCTCGGTTGGATTTTATCGCCAGGTTCTTCTTGGGGACGTGGGCGCCGGCAAGTCCAGCCTGGTCCTCCGGTTTGTGAAAGGCCAGTTCGTCGAGTTCCAGGTGAGGTTCCATATCACTTCAAATTCCTTCAAATGTGGATTGTGTCTGAATTCAGGACGTGGGTGCTTGAATGTGTTGCTTCATTTGGCTGCAGGAATCAACCATCGGCGCAGCTTTCTTCTCGCAGACTCTGGCGGTTAACGACGAGACGGTGAAGTTCGAGATATGGGACACGGCGGGGCAGGAGCGGTACCACAGCTTGGCTCCCATGTATTACCGCGGCGCTGCGGCTGCCATAGTTGTCTACGACATCACCAATGCGGTTAGTACAATGAAATATACTTACTTTAATTGTAGTAATGTTGAATTGTGCTGGTAATTTCTTGATATTATGATTCATTGTGATTGGCAATTGTGAAAATTAACAGGTAGGAGTCATGTCACAACAAATGTGAATATATGATTGTTGAATTACTGATATAATGGCAGACGAGAGCTTAAGAATCACCATTTGTACCTCTTGATGAGAATTCCCCTGCTCTGATTAGAATAGCACACTGCATTCTGTTTCTTTCATGATCGATGCAAAATGTTTCGTTTTTTATTGAATATAGTGCTTCTGGTCCGTATGTTATGGATTTTTTTTATGATAACAGCTTCTGAAAGGAGGACTATCCTTTGCTCGTAGGAGCTCTTGATCTAGAAGTAGAATTAAATATATGATTGTTGAATTACTGATATAATGGCAGATGACAGCTTTATTAGAATGAAACCATAATGAAGTAAGAACAGTAACAACAGTTGAATGCAAACCCTAAATCCAACATCGCATAACAAAGCAACCGGCACCAAAAGCTCAGATAAGCCGCAAAGACAGCACCTTGTACAAGTACAACGAAACCCTAGCATCATCCAAATCAAAGAGTAGGTCCATTGGGGGTGGATTTCACCTCGGGGTGGTGGACGGAGCAAACGCGAAGTGAACAACGGAGAAGAAGAAGCAGAGGCGACGAAGAAGAAGCAGATCCCGACGGAGAGGAAGCAGATCTGGTACACAGCACACCACGCGCACCACCGGAACCGAGGAAGACGAAGGAAGAAGACTGAGACGCACTCAGGGAGTTTGAGAATATGGTACATATGAGCTATGGTCCAACTACGGTGACCTACAATGCACCTATTTTCAATTTTATTTCTGTTGGGGCTTTGCATATGTGCATCAAGGATTACAAGGATATGATGGAAAAGAATTGTCCCACAAACGTTGACATGTACCCCAAGATAATTAAAGCCTTTCTGAAAGGTCGCAGGTTAGCTGATGCACTCCACATGCTTGATGACATGTTGGCTCGAGGAGTTCTGCCAAATACCGGGGTGATAACATCATTTATCAATCTATTGTGTACATTTGGACCGCCCCATGCTGCTTTGATGATATCAAAAAGAGTAGGAATGCTGGTTGTGTAATATCTCTCGATCGAGCTCCGCGCGTTCTTGCTCGAGCTGAAGTCGCGCTTCCTCGAGCTCTTGGTGTCGGGCCTTCAGCTGCTCCACCCGCAGGCGGGGTGGGGCCCTTGATCCCTCTCGACCTCGTCGTCGAGGTCGTTTGTTGGGGTAGTCTCTTCCTCGTGGATGCTTTCGACGTGTCCCTCAGGGGTACCTACCATAAAGCATTCACGAGAGGGGTGATGGCTCCCCCTGTTGGAGTCAGAGCCGGAGGGCGACTCCGTTTCTCCCGCGATGAGGTCGTGGAAGGACTCCGCAACATATTCTGTCATCCCCACGAACTCGTCGTTCGCAGGGGACGAAGGCGTGCGTCGTGCCACAAGGTGGCCAACGGTCTCTGCGGCGTTGCGGAGACCGGACGGGAGCACTGTCGGGGCGCTTCGGATGAGGTATTCCGGGGAGAGCGGCTCTCCCTCGGCAAGCTACGCCATGACATTGGCGAACGAGAATGTGAGGTGGCGCAGGTCCTCCCGGGACGGTTGGGGTCCCAGGAAGGCGCTGAGCTGGCGCTCTAACCTCCCGTAGTCGAAGCCGAGGAGCTGGTTGCTCCCGGGGGCGCGGGCCTCCGGTGGGTGCAGCTGCAGCTCCTCAAGGGCCTCGGCGATCGCGTCGAGGCCGGTGAAATGGAGAGGTTGGACGGCGGCGGGAGCCTGCACCAGCTCTCCCTCCGTCGTGACGATGAAGTCCAAGTTCCCGAAACGCACGTGCGCGCCCGGGACCCAACTGACGTTGTGACTAGCCATCCGAGGCCTGGTGTGGATGTCGAGACGCGCAAAAGGCCCCTACCTGGCGCGCCAACTGTCGGTGTTTCGAGTTACCACCAACGAGTAAATTTCTAGTATTGCACGTCTGGCTCGGATGGTGTGCTTAGAGGACACGAGGTTTATACTGGTTCGGGCAGAATATCCCTACGTCCAGTTCATCGCTGTTGCTCGTGTTACTAGCACCAAAAGTTTGTAGTAGGGGTTACAAACGGGCAAGAGAGGGATAGGTCCCAAGTCTGTGATGGAAGGAATGAACGGGTGTCGAGAGCTCGGTTGCTGCTCAGCCGTGTGCTTGTGTTCTGCTCTGATCGGTTCCAGGTTCGATGGGTTCGTGATGGGTCGATTGGGTCTGGCCTGAATCGATGCGATGCGGTGCGGTGCCGTGCCCCTTATGGGACGCTCTGCTTTCCTTTTTATAGGTCAAGAGAAAGCACGGGTTACAGCGGAGAGAAAGAGAAGAACGAGAGAGGGAGAGAGAGCCGAAGGCCTTCAGGATCGCCGGGTCCTTCTCCTTCATGCAAGTCCCGCCGACCCTGTAGATGTCAACAGGGACGGCTCCACGTCGCGGCCCTATCCGTCACTGGCGCCATGCGCAAGCGTCGTCTGCCGGTCATGGCGCCATGCTCCGCCTCCCCGCAACGCGTCCTCAATTCTACGTGAAGCCGGCTCTCGATCGGCTCCTACGGACCAACGTCTGGTGGGAGAGGAGGAGGGCCCATGGCCTGGCAGCCACCGGCGGCGGCGACAGCGACACCACACCGACACCGATAGGGTCGACGCGGCGGGGACCGCGAGGAGCGGGTGGGGCTCGGCCCGTTCCTCGGAACCCGATCGATGATATGGAGCCCCTCCCTCTCGGCGTGCCGATACCCGTGACGATCGCCGTGCCGCGCCACCTGGCAAGTAATGGCGACGAGTTCGTCTTCCTTATCCAGGCCACCTGCGAGTGCCTATGCGAGGTGATTTCCCTATTTCTCGTGCAGTTAGGGTTTGGGCTTTGTTGCTCGGTGGGTTGCGGAGCGATCTGATTCATCGAATTGCAATTGCTTGAATCCTTGCGCGTAGTCAGTACACCCACCCGTGTCAGCGCTCACGTCCATGATATTATCGTCGCCACTGACTCAACAAGTCGCCAAAGCGGAGATAGTGCAGTATGGTGGAAATGCAGTCTATCGACCTAAAATTGGACCAAGGGTTGGGAGACGGAGCGATTTGCAGAACGTGTCATGGTTTGTGTTTTGTTCCTGCCTTAATTTCTTCAACATAGCATGCAGCGGCAGCAGCAGTAACGGGGATTAACACCTTACACCTCTCTCACTCTCTGTGTGTGCAGGAAAGGATGGTGTCCTCTGCAACATCCTCCGAGGACAGCTCGATGACCGTCGACTTCACAAAGTATTCCGTCACCACCGCGCGGCTTGAGCCAGCGGCCACCCTGGCCTTCGCCGCCACCTAGTCCCAAGACCCTACCATGTCACTTGTGGCCGCGTCCTTTGCTGAGCTGGTCCGCCAGATCAACATGGACGTCGCCCGCCCGAGGACCACGCAGGAGAGGGTGGAAGAGGCATCAAAAGTAACGAGTGACTTCGCCAAGGTCTACGGCACCAACAAACCAGTGCCACCCCCCAGCGCCGCAGGTGGATCCTCAGCCTGCTCCATGCCGTCCTCGTCGTGGCGCTTCTGCTGCCGATTTGTCTGGTCATCTACAACCACCTCTTTCCTGAACAATGGGCTGCCCAAAAAGACGCTCGTGGTTGCAGACTATGTGAACAGCTTCATATACCAGACCTCTGGAGGCATCTTTGGCGAGACCATGGTTCAGAAGCTGTAGAGGGTGATCGCCGAGGCACAGCGGCAGAAGCGAGCGGAGGAGCGGAAGAAGATGGCCGAGGAGGAGCGCAAGAGGAAGGAGGACGAGGCGAGGTGGAGAGCCGAGGCAGAGCGCCTCGTGACCTCGTGGGAGCGCATCCTCTCTCTGCTGCCCGGCGTCGGCGATCGCCCGCCGGCGTTCTGGCGCCCATAGTCCAACTTCCTTCTTTGGTATCACAGTGCGTCAAAAGCAGTCAAGATATGCTACGGTTTGAAGGTAGCTTAACATGGGTGGAACTTAAAAGCGTCCTTTTATGTACAGCAGACATATAATTTTGAAGAGAACCTAATCTCTTTGATTCTGAATGAAACGATTTCTTACGCCTTTCTTTGGATATGCAGGATTACGATAGAAAAGCAATGGGCGACATTTTTTTCGGTGTTTCTCATAATGTGTTGTCTTTCTTTCTTTTATGTAGTGTCACCAAATCATTTGAAGCGCGCTGTTAAAATAATAAAGCTGTTGCATCTGCGTGATTTATTCATGTTTTGGTAGAAACCATATGAACCAAGCACCTCATGAAGACTTACATCCAATGAAGCGCAAATGTGGCTTGGTCCATATCGACCCTTTTTATTCTTTGATAATTTGTATTGTCTAGACAAACCAAATGATCAATTGATAAGTTGGGTCCTGGACTCATGATTTATTTTGATTCACATGTTGTAAGTCCTTTCATATTGGTTTCATCCTGTGAGGTGTACCAAAATATGAATTTATCAAGGAGGATGCAACTATTAACTAGCGCTTTTTGAAAAATGATTTTAGTGACATGAAAGAAAGCAATACTACACATTATGAGAAATACCGAAGAAAATTCATGTCTTCCATTGATCAAATGCCGTAATCCATGATAGAATAAGAAAGGCGTAAGAAATCAAATTATCATTCAGAACCAAAGAGATCATGTTCTCTTCCAAAACCAATATATGTCCGTCGCACACACAAAAGGACGCTTTTAAGTTCCACCCATGTTAAGCTACCAAACCGTAAGCATTCTGACTCGCTTTTGACGCACTGTGATACCAAAGAAGGAAGTTGGACTATGGGCGCCAGAACGCCGGCAGCGGCGATCGCTGGACGACAAGCGCGCGAGAGAGGATGCGCCCCATTGTGGTCATGAGGCGCTCTGCAAGAGAGTAACGATGGTCTTCTTCCGCCTCCGCCGCTTACCTCAGGCTTTGCTGCTTGCGATCACCCTTTTGTCGCTTCAACCATGGTCTTGCCAAAGATGCCTCCAGAGGTCTAGTATATGAAGCTGTTCACATAGTCTGCAACCACGACGTCTTTTTGGGCAGCCCATTGTTCAGGAAAGAGGTGGTTGTAGACAACCAGACAAATCGGCAGCAGAAGCGCCACGACGAGGACGGCATGGAGCAGGCTGAGGATCCACCTGTGGCGCTGGGGGGGTGGTACTGGTTTGTTGGTGCCGTAGACCTTGGCGAAGTCGCTCGTTACTTTTGATGCCTCTCCCGCGTGGTCCTCGGGCGGGCGACGTCCATGTTGATCTGGCGGACCAGCTCAGCAAAGGACGCGGCCACGAGTGACATGGTAGGGTCTTGGGACTGGGTGGCGGCGAAGGCCAGGGTGTCCGCTGGCTCAAGCCGCGCGGTTGTGACGGAATACTTTGTGAAGTCGACGGTCATCGAGCTGTCCCCGGAGGATGTTGCAGAGGACACCATCCTTTCCGGCACACGAGAGAGAGAGAGAGAGGTGTAAGGTGTTAATCCCCGTTACCGCTGCTGCCGCTGCATGCTATGTTGAAGAAATTAAGAAAGGCAGGAACAGAACACAAACCATGACACGTTCTGCAAATCGCTCCGTCTCCCAACCCTTGGTCCACCCCAGGTTAATAGACTCGTACTTCCAGCCGCCCTGTACCATCTTTGCCTTGGCAGCATGTTGAGCCGTGGCGACGATAACATCGCGGACGTGAGCCGCTGCCACGTGGGTGTACAGCTGCGCGCAAGGATTCAAGCAATTGCACTTCGATGAATCAGATCGCCCCCCAACCCACCGAGCAACAAACCCAAACCCTAACTGCACGAGAAATAGGGAAATCACCTCGCATAGGCACTCGCAGGTGGCCTCGATAAGGAAGACGAACCCGTCGCCGTTACTCGCCAGGTGGCGCGGCACTGCGATCGTCACGGGTGTCGGCACGCCGAGAGGGAGGGCTCCATATCATCGATCGGGTTCCGGGGGAACGGGTCGAGCCCCACCCGCTCCTCGCGGCCCCCGCCGACCCTGTCGGTGTCGCTGTCGCCGCAGCTGGCGGCCGCCAGGCCATGGGCCCTCCTCTCCCACCAGACGTTGGTCCGCTGGAGCCGATCGAGAGCCGGCTTCACGTAGAATTGGGGACGCATTGCGGGGAGGCGCAGCATCCCCCGCATCGCGCGCACCATCCCAGACTGAACCATCGCCGTCCTTGAGGACGGGGGGGTTGGGTTGGGGAGGCGGGGGTTTTCGTTTTGGGTTCGGTGGCTTGGCGCGCGGGGAGGGGGGGCGGAATGAAATAGAATTCCTACTGGGCGGGGGAGCAATCTTTCGGACCGGGCCGGGCCGCAACGGCTACTACAGTAAACTACTTACTGTAGTGATTTGTTTTTTCCTATTTTGGAATTTGGAGGACTCCAGTTTTTGTTTTTGGACTACTACTAATAATTATAGGAATTTTATATACAATTTTTTTTGTTCTGGATAGATAAATATATGACAACTTTTTTGAGTATATATATCTTTTTCCAAAATTAATAGGTAAATCTCTAAAATTCATAAATATTTCATTTTAAATCAAAAAATAAAAAATTGGTACAAAAAATTCCTAAAAATATAATTCATATTATCCAAAATAAATTAGTTATGCATTCTTAGAAATCTAAATATTAGTCTATTTTAAACATAATCTATCTGTTTGAAGCGCTCATATTTTGGAATTCCTTTTTCCGAATTGTTCGAGCGAACTCGGATGGAGAAATGACCAAAACCAACTTTGTAGTTCATGAATTATTTCATTTCAAACTATTTACAACCCCAGAAATCCAGAACGTCAGCTGGGTCCCGGGCACGCACGTGCGTTTCGGGAACTTGGACTTCAACGTCACGACGGAGGAAGAGCTGGTGCAGGCTCCCGCCGCCGTCCAACCTCTCCACATTACCGGCCTCGACGCGATCGCCGAGGCCCTTGAGGAGCTGCAGCTGCACCCACCGGAGGCCCGCGCCCCCGGGAGCAACCAGCTCCTCGCTGACTTCACGGAGGTTAGGCGCCCACCGGCGCCTTCTTCCCTCGACCCCGACCGTCCCGGGAGGACCTGCGCCACCTCACATTCTCGTTCGCCAACGTCATGGCGCAGCTTGCCGAGGGAGAGCCGCTCTCCCCGGAATACCTCATCCGAAGCGCCCCGACAGCGCTCCCGTCCAGTCTCCGCAACGCCGCAGAGACCGTTGGCCACCTTGTGGCACGACGCACGCCTTCGTCCCCCGCGAACGAAGAGTTCGTGGGGATGACCAAATATGTTGCGGAGTCTTTTCACGACCTCCTCGCGGGAGAAACGGAGTCGCCCTCCGGCTCTGACTCCAGCAGGGGGAGCCATCACCCATCTTGTGAATGCTTTATGGCAGGTACCCCCGAGGGACACGTCGAAAGCATCCACGAGGAAGAGACTACCCCAACAAATGACCTCGACGACGAGGTCGACAGGGATCAGGGGCCCCACCCCGCCTGCGGGTGGAGCAGCTGAAGGCCCGACACCAAGAGCTCGAGGAAGCGCGACTCCAGCTCGAGCAAGAACGCGCGGAGCTCGATCGAGAGATATTACACAACCAGCATTCCTACTCTTTTTGATATCATCAAAGCAGCATGGGGCGGTCCAAATGTACACAATAGATTGATAAATGATGTTATCACCCCGGTATTTGACAGAACTCCTCGAGCCAACATGTCATCAAACATGTGGAGTGCATCAGCTAACCTGTGACCTTTCAGAAAGGCTTTAATTATCTTGGGGTACATGCCAACGTTTGGGGGACAATTCTTTTCCATCATATCCTTGTAATCCTTGATGCACATATGCAAAGCCCCAACAGAAATAAAATTGAAAATAAGTGCATTGTAGGTCACTGTAGTTGGACCATATCTCATATGTAACATATTCTCAAACTCCCTGAGTGCGTCTCAGTCTTCTTCCTTCGTCTTCCTCGGTTCCGGTGGTGCGCGTGGTGGTGCTGTGTATCGGATCTGCTTCCTCTCCGTCGGGATCTGCTTCTTCTTCGTCGCCTCGTCTTCTTCTTCTCCGTTGTTCACTTCGCGTTTGCTTCGTCCACCACCCCGAGGTGAAATCCACCCCCAATGGACCTACTCTTTGATTTGGATGATGCTAGGGTTTCGTTGTACTTGTACAAGGTGCTGTCTTTGCGGCTTATCTGAGCTTTTGGTGCCGGTTGCTTTGTTATGTGATGTTGGATTTAGGGTTTGCATTCAACTGTTGTTACTGTTCTTACTTCATTATGGTTTCATGCTACTTTGCTACTGATATGATGGCAAATGACAGCTTTATTAGGATTTCATTTTCATATCTTTACTATTTTTGACATTGCTACTTTGCTAGCTTAGGATTCAAATGGTGTCTACTTTGTTTCTTAGGTAAATTTTTTCCAAAGAAATAATCCAGAACATCAAGTAACCTTAAATTTGTTGTGTTTTTCTCCATGAACAAGTTTAATTTCATCTTATTTTGCCCCTTCTTTTAATCCTGAGGCATACTAATATTGTGGTAAGCACATATGAATAGCGGTACTCATTATTATTTTTATGCATTATAGGCCTCTTTTACACGTGCGAAGAAATGGGTTGAAGAACTTCAAGCACAAGGTAACATAACTACTTTGCACTTTTTACCTCAGTGCTCTACATATTGGAACATGCACTTGTATGGTGGGAGGTTGCTTCATAAGGAATGATATTGATATTTTGGATCTTATTATGGACCATCTGTCCTATTGAACAGCTGTATAAGAAATTGATTCAGCGAGTATGATGTGAATTTATTGGAAAGGGTTAACTGTGGATGTATTAGTGTATTACGTCAATGATTGGGCTGATCTACAAGTTTTTAGTCTCATTTTCCTTTCCTTCGTTTTAATGCAGGAAACTCGAATACAATAGTGGCTCTTGCTGGGAACAAGGCTGATTTGGTAGACGCGAGGCAGGTGCCAGCAGAAGTATGTTAACATGCTTCTCAAGTTCTACTTTTAACACATTCATGGGCTACCGCATTTGTTTCTGTAGCTGCTGTCATCTTCATTCTTTAGTGATTTCTCATCTTAGAAGCTTTTGCATTCAATCAATGCATCTTTATCGGCCAACAATATGGTACAGAGTGGTAGGGAACAGAGGATGTTGAGTGTGTTCTGATTTTCTGATGCAGCCTCGATAGAATAGGAAGTTTTGGCCATCTTCTAAAAGGTAGTGGTAGGTATTGACCGCAGAAGGTACATAGAATTAGTGACAGGCTGGACCACTTCCAGTTCGATGTTTCATGTGGGCTGGGACCTTGGAGCATGAAAATGTTGGGGCATGGTACCAGCGATGTCTTTTTGTGCTTATGTCATCTTGTTCGATTGTGATGGTGTCTATTGAACCGAAATACATTAGGTAACATGATGATCCTATGCTGCAGGAAGCAAAGGCATATGCTCAAGAGAATGGTCTCTTCTTCATGGAAACTTCTGCTAAAACAGCTATCAATGTGAACGATGCGTTTTACGAGATTGGTGAGTACTAGCATTTAAACACACAGATAGGGTGGTCATTGGGCTGTAAGCTAGATATGTTCCTCTACATTGGCAGAATTTTACTGACTGCAGCGTGTTGTTGCTCAATCATTTACCCACTGTCACTACTGTTTCCTTATTTCAGCGAAGAAATTGCTTCAAGGACAGCAGGTTCAGAACCCACAAGGTGGAATGGTTCTTAACCAGAGACCACCTGAGAGGATGGTGAGCTCTTCTTCCTGCTGTGCGTAAAGCACAAGCTGGAGCATGGATTACATATCCCATGGCCTGAATTCCAAGAGTAGTATCTAAGCAATGAAGAATGTCTCGCCGAATCTTGTGAAGTAGTTGCCATCCCAGCTGCTTAAATCCTGTACTTTTTACTGCTTGTTCATTGCGGTGCCCCTTGTAAATGTGAATACTATTCTAGCGTGTTACTTCAGAGATTCACGAGTGTACCTACAGTGCATGGTCGTGCTTGTCTTTCTAAGGCTAGAGAGAACAGAGAGCTAACAGATTCGTTCGATTCACTTGTTCCAATCGTGCAATCACAAAATTACAATCTTTCAGGCTTCATTCAGATGCAACTTTTTATCAGTTTGATCAGTGGAGTGAACCCAAACTATAATGTTCACGTTCAAATACCGCACCTGTGGCAGTGGAGCTGCAATACTGTTGATAAACGCACTACAGTATTGTGTAAATTTACTTACGATGCACAGAATCTGGATGGATATCTGGTTGTATTCTAAAAACTTGGTAAGCAGATATGCACAAAGGTTGCATCACAACCTTATATTACTTTTCTATTTTTTTTCCCTTAAGATTGCATCACTCTGGATAATTTGATGTTGAAAACTATGGTAAGCACGGCCAATATGTTGTATGCTGTTCACAACTTAAAACTTTTCCTCAGCAGAAAATAAGTGATGTGAATTAAAAGGTACCGCAGGTATCAACTAGTAACTTGCTCATGTTGCATATTTTGTAAGTCTGTCCGCCACAACCAGAATAACATCTTCTCCTTGTGATTTTGGCAGACATTCAATAAAATCCATTGTAATGTGCTGCCATGCTTAAGTTTGGCACAGGTAGAGGGATCCAAAAGACCTGGAATGTCCATATGTTCCACTTTAGAAATTTGACATTGGGCACTCATTAATCCAGGTAGCGTTATGCTTCATGTTAGGCCAATGAAAGATCTTTGATCCTTTGACGGGTAGCTCTTTACGAGAAAGTGATCACCAATTGCAGACCCATGAAGGTACTAATAAAAGATCTGAAGTCTGAGGGATTCAGAAGCTCCCACTTATAATCTGCCCTTATTTATATCTGAGAACACAAGCCAGCAGTGTATACATTTCTGACATTTGGTATCATGGGCATAACCACAGAGAATGTCAGCAGTCCAATCGGGGGAAGCTGTAGTAACCTGTAAGCAATCAGGGGAGCTAGAAGAGGGGTGGCTTCCTAGACAAAGCATCAGCAACCAGATTCTATTTGGTATCATGTACGCGACGAAGAATGCCGCCAAATATTGTACAGTAGCTGCAAACGCTGCTGCTATAACCTTGTGCACTTTACTGTTTGTTCATTGCCGCGCTTCTTGTAAATATGAATACTCGTGTGTTACTGCCATGACCATGCTTATGTTTCTCTAGCGTCAAACAGGCTCTAGGCAGATTCGTTGTTCGTTTGATTCACTTATTTTTGTCGCAGTGGCAAATTTATGTTTTCAACTTTTGATCTCAGAATTCTGCAACTTCTGCAGTAGAGCTGCAGTGATGTTGATACGCCACGCAAGCTCAATGTTGCGTAAATTCAGCTTGAAGTATGGATGAACAGATCAATTTGGATGCTGAATTGCTGATAGATTGGATTCTAAAAACTTTGGATGCTGACAGATTGGATTCTAAAACTTTCTAGGTGGTTGGACTTTAAAAACATGCTGACACATGTATGCAGAGATACGCATCACAGCCTTATTCTTCTTGTCTTATTTCTGTACACTGCACGCGCCTTTGTGAACAGACCCGTCGAACGGAGCTATGTGATGTTGAAAACTTTGGAAACCAGCGGCCATAATCTTTCCTTAGCAGAAAGTAAGTAGTAATGCCATAAACTAGGAAGTTGCAGATATTGCCAATTTAGCTCAAAACAGGTAATTTCAGAAAGGTCGAAAATATGTGGTTCACTTGAAAACCAAAAAGAAGAACAGAATCATAAAGTGCAGACTGAAAAGTGGAGCACTCTTTTGCTGAGGAGCTAACCCCAGAGGTTACTAGCAGGGGAAAACAACACCAACTACTTCCACATGCAACAAACTGAAGTGTTGTTTTGGGAAATCACGGATACCAAGTGAGCATACTGAATTATTCGGAACATTTTTAAGGCAAGTAACCACTGTTTCGCAGAGAAGTGAGAATAGACTGGCTTGACATATGGAAGAACTAACAGGCATGGTGTTAGCGGCCAAAATTGGCAAGCACCGTGTGATTTCCAAAACGACTGCAGGTTTGTGTAACATTGTCCAATCACAGAGTAGACTTCACCATCGCTTAAATCTAGTCGAGGCCATTGAAATTTATATATGAAACGTTTAATTTGAAGTGTAGATGAAGGAGTTGTGTCCATTCGAAGATCCATCGACACCCGTGGAAAGCAGCTAATTAAGCCGATTTCCTAAACCCCGCTAATATAATGCGGTTCTGTCATCCTAATCCGAGTTAGAAGCTAGATTTTTACACGGAATTGATACACACCCAATTTCGGTCGGTAAATCACCAGCTATTGCGGTTTCAATTTGGCTCCAGTAGCCATGCAAGCTAACTGTAGTGAAAATTCACCTTCAAGTTTGAATGAACAGGAGATCAATCTGGATTCATAACTGGTTGGATCCTAAAAGATTTGTATGCATAATAATGGGGGCACCACAGCCTTATCTTTATTATGTCTTCTTATTTCTGAAGATTGCGTGCACCTTTGCGAATAGACCCATTGCTCGGAGCTATCTGACGTTGAAAACTATGGCTCCCAGCAAACCAAAATATCGTATGCTATTCATCACCAACATAAAAGTAAAACCTTCGTCAACAGAACATAATAGTGCGACTCATGTGAAAGAACGACAGGCATCAACAAGGCAGTTGCTCTTGTTGCTGATTTAATACAACATAGGGAAGTTCAGAAAGCTCCAAAATATATGTTGCTTACTCGAAAAAGAAAAGAACAGGATCATAAGTGCAGACTGGTAAGTGAAGAACTCTTTTGCTGATGCACCAACACCAAAGGTTACCATACAATGGGGAAACAACACCAGTGTATTTATGACGAAAACATATCATTTTCCCCTGCGTCAATTATCATCAGGGGAATGGAAACCATATTATTATTATTCTGAACGGAGAACTCAGTACGTGCCGTTTTCTTTACTGCTATCTATAACTGTCTCACTCTTCACTGGATGTAATCATCGTTGTAGGTGTCGCTGATCACCGACACGAACCGCTCGAGCCACGGGAGCTGGTGGAGGTCCTTCATGGTGTCAACGATGTACGAGTCGGCGCAGCGGGGCGGCGACTGGCAGGGGTTGGGGTTGTGATTGTGGTTGTCTCCCAGGCTAAACCCCCCCGCGAGGAACCTCTGGATGAGCGCCAGCTGCGCCCTTTCCTGCTCTGAGTACCCCTCCACGGCGGTCGGCATGCAGTCGAACGTGTCCCATGCCCAGATCTCGGATGCTGCTTGGGTGGATCGCTCAGCGGAGGAGGCCTCCATGGCTTCATCGTCCCAGAACACGCATTGGCATGTTTGTACACCACTAGCATAGTCAGCACCGCAGGAGTAGCAGAACTCGTGGCCACACCTGCACAAGTGATGTTTAGCACCAAGATAAAAAGAGTAGCACATGTATTTATGAATGAACAATCTTTTTAGTACATGCATTTTAATGGCAATGGCCATCTGTGTGACCACAACACAAAACATGTTTCACTACTTAAAAGCAGCACAGTGGCCGAATCCCGATATGCCCAATACAAACAGAATACTAGAGTAGAGAAACATGATCATGGTCCCATACTCAATCAGCTACAAGTTTTGTTTCTTCTTATATCATGCAAAAATTTGCAGTGTCGTTTTTTGGGAACCAGAATATGGAAGACCAACTGCACAATCCGAACTGAATATGAAGATTTTCATGTAAGCAACCATACCTTTCACAGAAATGTGAGAACATGGCGGACTGACACAATATAACTACCTAACACATTTGCTTTTATTTTGGACAACTATCAATATTGAATTAGTAGTCAAAGAAAATCAGGAATGTTTACTGTACTTTTAAAACATAATCATCTTTTCTGGGTCACTAATCACTAGCATTTGGATTACCTCAGTTCAGGAGTTGGATACTTTTGACAAAACTAAGGAGACAAGGAAATAAGTACTGGTTATTCATTAAGACAACAGGGCAGCTTAGTTCTATGCATAAACTGTCTAGTTTTCCTCAGATAGTATATCATACATGCATCAGAGGATGTAGATATACACAGAGCATACCAGCAAGTCATATGGAAGCAGCCCTGTGTTAGTTCAATCATATGTCGACATCTTTGACAACGCCTCCACCGATTGTTCTGTGCAAGCCGATGCAAAGATAGGTCTCCAGCATCTCTTTCCTCAGCAGGCAAGCTCTGGTACTCATCACAGCCCATCATGATGTGCCATGGCACTCCACAGTTGATGCATATATCTCTATGGCATTCTGGGCACTCGATACAACTGAGATCTGACTGGCTTGATGAACTTGCCCTAGAGAAGTGCTGACTAAGGTCTAACAGCACTGAACAATTTGGAAAGGGACAATAAAATCTTTCCATTTCTGAGGTGCCAGCTTCTGCAAATGCTCTCTCCAGGGAATCATAGCTGCTAACTGGAAGGAATGACTTACACTCACTAGCGGAAATAATATATTTACACCTTAATTGTGGACACCTTATAGGCAGCTTTGAGGTCAGCAGCTTCTCTTCAACATACCCAGTCAGGCAATTATAGCAATATGTGTGAGAACAACCTGCCTTGATCATCTGAGAACCTAGTTTCTCCTCACGGCAAATCGGGCAGGTACAAACCTCATAGGGAGATAGATATCTGATGCCTATAGCTTCTTTGGCTAACTGCAAGGGCCTCTCGAGTTCAAAGCTCGGAAGCAATATCAAATCAAAGTCTTCCAACTTATCCACCAGTTCAAGAATCCTGTGTCCTAAAGCTACCAAAAGCTGGTCTTCAAGAATTTCAGCTTCTGCTATCTGTCAGCACAAAAAAAAAAAACAAGAAAAAAGGACATGTTGAGTTATCAAAGGATGAACAGATTTCATTTTGATACATATACACAACAGGAAGAAAATGAGGCAATTGAACCAAAATAGCATGATTGTCAGCGGGCAATCTATGCTTTATGACCAAAAGTTTTAATAGCATATAAAACTGCAGAAGACATACAGCAATATATGGAGTGTGTACAGCTGCAAGTCCCTGCATATTCTCCGCTATTCGAGCATTTGACTGTCTCATTTCATTTCAGTTTGTTTTCCAGCATAAAGACTCAACATACAATGTTGAACCAGCAACATGCAATATGTGTACATATAACCAAATTAGACATTGAACTTGCCAGCTGGGGGTAGTTATCTGCTATGCCTACTTGAATGGTTAATTGACCAATATGGATTCACTAAGAGGTGAAAAAATCAAAATACAACTACTATAGGCAAGAATTCAACCACCTTAAGAGTAATGTTTCTATTCGCTGCCAAAAAAAAAAAAAAAGAGCTTAGAAAAATGGTATGCACACTTGAAAGCTGAATGAGGCATTGAGGCCTTGGTTCACAGCCACTCTCTGTTAAATAATATGGAATCAAGATTTCCTAAAGGGCGTATTTTCAGTCATTTAGAGTTACAATTGAGCCTATGAAATCTGCAGATATGAAGTGCATAATTTCGTTGATATGCTTGAAGAACAAGGCGATATAAATTTTAATATGTATAAAAAAAGCGTTGCTACAAACATTATGCTGACTGAAACCAGATGCATTAGCTTCGCCAATTTCTTACCTGAAAGTAGAGCTTCTCCGAATTGGTGAAGGCGAAAATCTTCCGGATCCCATTCTGCAGCGCGACAAGCAGCCCATCCATGAGCGCGAGGTGCTCAGCCACCAGCTCCTCGACATAGAAATCCAGCTTCTTCTGCACCTTAAGAACAGGCACACCGGCGACCTCTCCATCACGACCCCGATCCCAGACAGCTTCTTCCCTCCGCCTCGGGGCTCGACACGCCCTTGAAGAAGAGGCGCACCGAGGCCTCATCGAGCTCCCCCTTCGCGACGCCGGCCGTGAACGACTCCTCGGTGTCCTCCCACTCTTCCTCGTCCCCAACAACAGCTCCTGAAGTCATCCTCGCCCCTCGCCACGCCTGCCTCCGACAATACCCTCTCCTCCATCCTCAACCAATGGATACCAGAACCGCCTCAACCAATTCAATCAGAATGTTCTTCCAACCCAATTCCAGCAATCCCCATCACCGAGTGAGGACCACCGAAGCAGGCAGCGAGTAGGCGAGCGAAAGTTTCCCACCAAACCAGCCCTTTTGAGGCGGACGGCCGGACCTAATTCCAACTCGGAGAAGGTGGCGTGTTCCCTTGGCCGCAACTACCCCGGCACGACAGCAGTCGCCTACTGCACTGACAGCTCCACGGATTTGGCGCGGTGCTCGGGGAATAGTAGTAGCACGAGAAGAGAGAAGATCCCGGCTCAGAAATTGGTGGAGGAGACGGCCAGGAAGCACCAGACGGAGCTCCAGAGCGCGAATTCCAGGGCCGCGATGGCGAGGTTGGTCGGCACCGCGACCAAGTTGACCCAGACGCTGGAGCTCTCCCCGACTCTCCAGTTCCTCATATGTGACGGCGGCAGCTCGAGAATTCACCAACGCACGGTCCGGTTCTGCAAGAAGAAGAAGAAATGGCATGGATTATATGGAATTTCCTCCGAGAAAAGCTGCAGCGAGTGAATCAATTGACCATCTAATTCTGGCAAACACTCGGTCAGAGTCCAAGAAACGGGAAAGAAATTACACGGAGGCATTTCCGCGCGGGAGCATCCGCCGCGAATTCTGCGGAAACTCCACACACGCAGATCTATGGACACCCAGCAGTTGCCACAAGGACACACAAAATTCTAGCAGCAAATTCACGAAAAGGTGCGGTTTTTTCTCATCAAGAGATGAGACCCAAAACGCGGGCCGAGAAGAGATGCGAGGATTCTCCTTCCTTCCCGAGCGCAGCAATCGGCGTAAAACCAAATTCACCTCGCGCTTGCGCGCAAAAGAGGGGAGACTGGGAAGGGGAAATCACCAGGGAGTGAACCGGAGTGGAGTGGAGAGCATCGCCAGTCGCCGCCGCCGCGGATACACCAGAGTGAGTGAGTGAGCCGAGCGAACCTCTCCCCCGAGGGTGATGAGAGGAATCGCGGGCAAGTGGAGACAAGGATGGAATGGAAGCTGCTTTCCCGGCGGCGGTGAAGTGAAGGGAGGAGAGGAGAAGAAGAGGGGAGGTGCCTTTCTTGCGGCAGTGGGCGAAGAATTTATTCCTCCGGCCCGGCGTTGGGGAATTGAGCATGGAAGAGTGGCGTTAAAGCCAAGAGTAGCAGTAATTGCTGCTCGCACTCCTTGGCTCGTCAAGGCGTGGAAATAATAATTGCATTCCTTTTTTCACTTTATTTATTTATTTTTACTTTGTAATGATTCACTTTTCTATTTGTTTCTCATTCGTTCATTTAGGGGGAAAGACATTTCCTGCTTTGCCCCTCCAACGTTAGGCACTATTAAGGGATTATGGGGTGTTTTGTTCTTTAGTCACTCCTAGAATTCATTTCACATCGAATATTTAGACACTAATAAAGAGCATTAAATATAGATTAATTATAAAAACAATTACATAGATGGAGGCTAATTTGCGAGACGATTTTTTAAGCCTAATTAATCTGTCATTAGCACATGTTACTGTAGCACCACGTTGTCGAATCATAGACTAATTAGGCTTAAAAGATTCGTCTCGCAAATTAGTTGCAAGTTGTGTAATTAGTCTATATTTAATACTCCATGCATATGTCTACACATTCGATGTGACAGAAATTTTAGGAGAAACAAGACCTATATCATATAAAATGGTTGTGTGAGGTAAAACCTTTTACATGTTCGAAATGTTTAGTTCTGCACGCGCATGTTTTTAGCTTTGGGTGTGCACACAGAAACAACAAGAAAAAAATGATAAAAAGGGAAGAATTGTCCTGCCGACGTCACCACGACGATGAAGTTCACCATTGTTTTTGTTTAGGGATTGGGGAAGGGATTTTCATGGTTTCCAAGCTTAGAAGGGTCGTCAGGGAGGACGTCGAATTTGCGGTGGTGGCAGAGGAGACCGGTGGAGCGTGGCGGCTGGGAAGATGGGAGAGGCCGAGCCGGTAGCGGAGACGTCGTTAGGAGGAGAAAATGACGCATGGGAGCGACTCCGCCAAAGCCGGTGGTCGGTAGGCGACAGAGGAAGGGGCACACGAGAAGCTAGATCATGTTATGAGGGATACCTAGGGTCGTGGGCGGCTGCAAGGCCATGATGCCCAAGCTAGATAGGAAGCGGCGGTGGGGAACGTGGGGGGAGAGGCGGTGCGGGGATGAAGAGAGAAAATAAGCAGACAGATATGTTAACGCATGCAAATTCATTGAAAGTAAAACCCTTATATGTTTATTCCATTCATGTTTCTAGCGAACAAGCGTTTTTAGAAACCAAGGGTTTTGAAAGCCTACATGACTATAATTGGTTAGTTGTTCTTAAACTTAAGAGGGTGATGTATTGTTTCGGATCCAGAAATGCCTTGAGAGGGAGAGAAAGAAACTCTTCAAGAGTTACACAGTTCTTGATTGTATAGACTTTTCTTTAGTCATTTTAATGAAAGAAAGCATATGAATTCAAAATGAGCTACATATTACTATGAGGCGAGGGAGGCTTACTCATATTTATAGAAAATATTATGTAACATCTATATCTTTAAATAGATATATTATATAAAAAAATATGTTAAATGATTTATCGAATACTAGTACTTATTACAAATCATCAAATATATTAAATTTAAAACTAATTGTCTCCTCAAATGATACATATTTTTTTTTAAATCTAGAGGGAGTACTATATTCTTATTGCACTTTACAAGGTCACGCTGTGTGAGAAATGAAGAAAAAAAAAAAGTAGCCGGACGGCAGCAACAGCTGAGGCCTGAGGTTGGCAGCCTGGGATGGCTGGACGGTGGCCGGTGGGTTGATTGATTGATTGGGATTCCGTCGGGATGCGAGGGGCCCACGGGGGTCGGTGAAACAGCTCAGGTGAAGGACAGTTATTGCTGGGCCCATCGGCCCTTGCCATGGCCCGTGGCGCCGTGGAACGGAACGGGCTGGATGAAACGCGTGCAGGTGCAGGTGCAGCGACGGCGACGCCCCCAACCCCAACCACCTCTTCTTCTCAAACCTCAAACACAAAGCTTATCGACGTCCTAGTCATCTAGAAGTATGGATCTTACCGGTTACGTGCATAATTCCTTATCTAGGCCCTCAAAGTGCAAGTTGGCTCATATCTGGTTATCTGCAGAGCTCCTAATGCAGTCTAGCACTCCTCAGAGTGGTCAAATCTTGCATCCAGTTATACGCTCAAATTTCCCCATCTCCAGCTATGCAGGCTTTGGCTTGCACCTGATCTGCAGCTCCTGCACCTGCTGTGCAAAGGTTAGCACCCCGCTCTGCAGGCTTCCTCCCCTACACCCGCTCATGACTTCGTTGCTCACGCAACGAGACGATCTGCCTTGCCGGCGCCGCTGCTCCCTGCCTTCGCGGAAGGTGGGAGCCACCACAACACCCATGCGGCGGCGACGCATCTCACCAGTCGATACCTGCGCCATCTGCCCGCCGTCCAGCACTGGGATCAACGTCTCTCTATGTGTTGTGCCGAGCGTCATTGATCCATGACCAGAGGCATGGTTGGTCGCCGTCTCCATCGCCGCAAGTGAGTACTAAGGCAGTCAATGACCTCCGTGCCACGGCCGACAGCTGCACAGGGAAGACAAGGGCACCAGCAACGGCAGGCGGGCAGGCGGCGCACTAAGGAGAAGAGAGGGTGTTTTCTTGATCAGGATTGTTAGATGGGAGGAGGCGATTTGGCGAAACGTGGCTGCTTACCTGAAGTTAGTATGTACTAAAATTTACTAAAAAAAAGTCTTTTATTATTTAAATGACCTAGGAGCCATACAAAATATTATATCTTCCAAATATAGATCTTAAAAAGCAAGCCTGGTCATTCTAAGTTATCAAATTAATGTTCTTTCCAAATGCTATATTTGAGTTTTTATTGAACTTTTTAGCCATAAAATGTATCCGCGAAATCCGGGAAAAATCGTCTAAGATCATGATTTGGAAAGTAATATTTCATCATGTAATTTTTTTAGCATACATGTTCATTTCAAATTCAAAAGTTTTTAAATAAAGCACGCCATCGTCTAAATTCATGATGCGCTTTATTAAGGAACTTTGAATTTCACTTGAGAATGTATGCTAAGAAATTACATGATTAAATTCAACTTTCCAAATCATGATTTTAGATAATTTTTTCAAATTTTTTGGAATATATTTTTGGGCTAAACAGCTCAATCGAAAACTCAAATATAATATTTTGGAAGAATACTAATTTCAAAATTGCAAAAGATATAATTTCGAATACAAGTAAATGGGTCGTGTTTGTTTTTAACATCTATTTGGAAGATTATAATATTTTTAATGGCTCCTAGACCAATTGTTTTAATTATTTTAAAAGAATCTAAAAAATCTACATACATACTCGCTACGCCGAACTAAACGATGGGAAGCTATGTTTGCAATTTTTTTAATTTGATATTCATTTTTCGCAAAACCAAATTTAAAAATATATAAAAAAGACATGGCCTAATGGATATTCCCAGCGTATATACTTGCTTGGATCATATGCCTTTTTAGGCCTTATATGGTGGTGTAGCTTTTGATATGTTCAAAAACGTGTTAAGAATCATGTTTAGTAGTAATGTACATATGCTTTTCTTAGAACGTATCAACAACCGTATCTAGCACAACAATCTCTCATGATGTAGATACATTTTTTTCTGAAAGGGTGTAAACAAACGTGTCTAGCACTCTAACCACTCTAAATGTAGACTTGCTTTTAAAAGCGTACCAGATGAAACGTACTCCCTCTATCCCGGAAACAAGTTCGTTTTAGACACGACTTAGGATACCGACGAGTCATTAACTAGAGTCTATTTTCCCAGCTTAGAGCATCTACAATAGTCTTTCTAAATCTCACTCTCTAAATCATTATTTGGAGAGTCATTTTCATAAAAATCGCTTTCTATATATTTTCACTCTCCAACGGCTTTTCTATATCTCTTGCGCACTCTAGAGAGTCATTCTCGTCTTCTATTTTTTGCTAGCGAATTGTGCAAAAGCAGCTAATGGATGCCGAGGCCATGATTGTTCTCTAGCTCAGCACCGTAGGCCCACGTCCGGTTCACACGGTGGCACTGCAAATAGGCCCAGCCCAAGTTTGTGTTGGGCCTTGATTTGTTTATGAATGGATCTGCAGCCCCTAGGAACAACACAGCTTTACCAAACTTTTGGACGACATAAAAGTCGTTCATATAACCACGAATTGATTATGGTATATAATAACTTTTGCAATAGTGATAATACTATTTGTTCCTCTTGTCCTTTTTCTAAAATTATTTGTTTTAATTAAATCACGAAAAATATGAATCGTATACCGGAATTTAATCTCTGAAGTACGGATTTAACCACCAAGTTAAAATTTACATGTACAAGCTGCAATTTATTTTTATTGAAAAAGGTTAATCCATTATGCCTACCTTTTAAAAAGGATGCACAAGATAAACATCATACATCCCTGTGGAAAAAAAAGGCGATTGGCCGCAAGGCAAGCACGACCGAGACGCGTGTATGAAAAAGCAGCACAAGCAAACAAAGATCGTTAGGACTTTCGAGTCATCATGACTTTGGTTCAGTGGCGACGAGGAAGAAACTAAAGCGAGCAGGACGGCGAATCACGTACGGCTCCACAAAGCATATCGTTTTCGATTAATTATAGGCCCTTTCACGATGCCCTTTGGACAAGTTTATTATGATCGGGTCAGAGTTGATTAACATTAACACTTTCCACTTAAAGCCTTATCTGGATGTTATCGACCATTTTCATCACGCATGTGTTGAGGTGGATTGAGTGAAACTCTCCAATCCACCTCAACACATGTGGATTGATGCGAAAACGATAACATCCAAACAAGGCCTAAGAGCGTCTCCAAGAGTTTATATAAATCTCACCCTCTAAATCATCGTTTGGAGATTCATTTGCATATAAATCGCTTTCTATATCTTTTCACTCTCTAATGATTTTTCTATATCTCGTGCGCACTTTAGAGAGCTATTCTCGGTTTCTATTTTTGTCCAGCGAGAAATCCGGAATAGAAGATGGCTATATTTAGATAATCATTTGAAGATGACTCAACTCATATGAATTTTGAAGAAAATCTAACGTGAGGTCTAACCTCTTAAAAACTTTACTTTGTGTCTATCTCTCTTCTCATTCTTGTGTTTCTCCTGTGCTATATCAAATGCTCCGTTAGAAACTTTCCTGCATTTCCAATTCCTATATACGATTGCAAGTGACATGCCAACTCCAATCCTATTCCTACATTTTAATATCCGGTGTTCCAAAGAGACTCTTATAGAGTTGTTCTAAGTTAAACTTTTATAATTTAACCACCATCTTTACAGAGAAAAACAGTTATAACATCAAATCTAAGTATACTTTTTAAAAACACATTTCATGGGGTCTATAACAACACCGAGTTTATGTTATAATAAGTTTGATCAAACTTACAAATAGCTTAGAATAGCTCGAAAAGTTAGACTTTGGGGGATAGGGACGGTGGCTACAAAACTGTGTAGCTTAGCTGGTTGGGTTTTCTTTTGTGGGTACTCACATTTTTTGAATTTTTCCATGATTCAATTATGGTGTTATTTCAATGGTACGTAGCATGGCCGCAAACGACTATAATAACTTTATCAATCTCAAGCTCTGCCAGTGTGTTTAGAATGAGTGTGTAGTTGTGTACTAGTACCAATGACTTTGAAAGTGAGGTGTCGTGAACTCGGAGGAGACACGGCGCATGCATGACGGTATATACAAGTACAAAGACGCGTCCGACCCCACGCGCTTGGCATCGACTGTGTCCTGATTAGATTATTTTATATTATTATAATTATTAAAAAATAACTTGACACGCATGTATGAGTGTTTGTCCAATTCGCTGGGATGGGAACTCACTCCGTTCGAAAATAAGTGTATTTCTAGAGCTTTGTTAAGAGAATAGTGTCAGTAAGAAATTTCGAATATAATTTTATAAAGATGTAATCATTGCACTTTGAAAAAAATAAAAATAAAAAAAGATAACTTAAGTTAGATTGTCTTATACGTAAATGTGAACTTATTTTGAGACAAATTTTAAACTCTAGATGTGCGTTTATTATGGGTTAGGAAGAGTAGCGCCCATGGAAACAGGCGACGAGCCAAGTGTCCCGTACGTAGCCAGAAGACGACTTTCTGGGCGCCCTTGCTGGGCGGGCCCAGCTTGACCCGTCTCCGTTGACCTGTCTCGTCTACTCCATCCGCTCGGTCGATCAACGATGCTGTTGCACGGCCACAAGCACACCACTATGGGGGTGTTTAGTTACCCCAAATTCTAAACTTTGGCACTATGTAAAAAGAAGATTTCTCGTCACATCAAATTTACGGTACATGTATGAAGTACTAAATGTTGACGAAATAAAAAACTAATTGCACAGTTTGGTTGTACTTTGCGAGACGAACGTTTTGAACCTAATTAGTCAACGTTTGGACAAGTATTACTAAATACAAACGAAATGCTACAGTAGGTACTGTGGCTACAGTAACCTTGTCGGCGCCGCCGAACTAAACGAGGGCTAACTAGTAACAACGCTTGCAAGCTTTACTTTTTGCCCGGCCTCGTGGAAACATGCGCGCGCATATATATATATATATATATATTTCTATTTGTATATAGGGTAAGCCTATTCTGCAGTTGGCCATAGAATAACTTATTCTATGGCCACTTTAATTTACGATAATATTTATACCAATTTACGATAACATGAACATGCATTTACGATACTCATGTTACTACAACTAACGGTGATATTTACGATAATGTTATAGTAAATCACTTAGTAAGGAGTTACTGTAATCTCGTAAATTAGCATGGTAATTATCGTAACTCAAAGTGGCCACAGAATAAGTTATTCTATGGCTAGCTGCAGAACAGTAGTTTAAAAATAAGTTCACAAAAAATATCTCTAGAATCCATACTAAGTTCACAAAAAATATAGAACTACTTATTCCATACTAAGTTCTATATATCTAGTAAATACAGAATAAGTAGTTCTACTTACGGTTTTGTCTTTCTAGTTTAAAAATAAATCTAGTAAATACCTAATGAGGTTTTTAAACCACAAAAAAATATCTGTAAGCTTCTAAAAATTCTGAGAAAATTACTAAAGATGGATCAGGACACGAGAAACCCAAATAATATATCTATATCTTGTGAAAATATCTCTAGAATCTTTTAAAAATTTGATTTAGCTCTAGAAAAATTGGAAAAATATCCAAAAAATCTGGAGTTAAATCAATTTTCCTTGTGCCGAGCTTGGAGTTGTCCGGAGGACTCGGTTATGTTTCGGCCTCGGCCTCTTTAGGCTCCGACCTCCCCTTAAAACCGAGGTAGGTCGCGCGTTGGATCATGATGCCCCATCTCTGAAAGCAAGCACGCTGCTCCTCTATGCATCTCCCCTCATCTATAAATGGTTCCCTTAAATTGCGTGCAGGATTCCAATCAAAGTTTCTTCATGTTGCCACAATCATTTTCAAGTAAACCAATCACTGCTTGAAGTCGACAAGATGCAACAAATCTATCTACTAGTTGACATATGTTAATCAATCAATGAAGAACATGCACCGTTGATTTCTGCAATTGGTCGTCGTACACTGCCAGTATTCCCCATTTCGTGTCGGTATCCTTTTTTAGGGTGCACGCACAGGTTCCATCCATGCGAGTTTAGCCAAATTAAGGCACACAGCTTCTTCACCGGTTTCACAAGCTGTTTGAAACTGTTTTGTGCCAAATAGGTCTTTTACCAATAACTTCACATGCAAAAACTTGCTGAGGCATAGGATCGAGGTGGGATGAAGCTGAAAATAGTAGCTTTTCTTAGCTTCACCTAGCACCAGCGAACCCCACCGTGTTTGGAAGTCAGATTTGCTCCCGCTAGACGTGTGCGTGGGTTTGACCATCGAGGCGCAAGCACATCCCTCGTCGGGCACGGTCGGCAGGGCTAGCTAGGTGCGATGGGGCCATTGAGCGCGGCCGTCAGTGCAGGGGCGTGCACCAGACGTGGGTGCTAGGGTCATTAGGACCGGACACGAGTGAGTGTGAGGACACACCGGCGGTGAAGAAGAAGAAAGAAGAAACCCGAGCGAAAAAAGAAGAAGAAACAGGAGACGAGGGAAAATGACATTGTGGTAATTTCATTCTCTCTCTCTCTAACATAAGGAGCTGTTTTTGTCAAAATAGTTTTAATTTTACTTACCGATAGAGTTGCTCGTAGAGCTAAAGCTAAAAACACTGCTTCACAAGTGATGCTAAGGCGTGCCAAACAAACCAACCTTTGTCGAGGACCAAGAATAACGAACATCATCCTTTCCCTGTGGGCTGTGACCAAGCTGATTGCTGCCACCAAGCACGACGAGACACGTGTATGAAAAAAAGCAGCACAAGCAGACAAGATCGTCAGTACTTTCAAGTCACCATGACAAAAGGAAGGGAGGTTTCAGTAGCGACGACGAAGAAAGCGAGCAGGACGTGGAATCACGGCTCCTTTGGACCGGTTTTAATAATCGGCGGAGTTGATTTACATCAACACTTTCTACTTTTTTTTGAAACACTTTCTACTTAAAGTGAAGTTTAATACTTATAATGTAACTAACACTAACCTTGAGGTTGTCGTTCCATCATATTATTCTCTCAACATAATGACACTATACGCATAAAATAAAATAAAATAAAACAAAAGCCATCCAATGATCCAATGGATGATGACACGACCAAATGACGAGCTATATATGCACTAGTGACGTTGAAACCGAGGTTCGGTGGACAGAGACAGACAGACACGGTGCATGCCATGGCATGGTGGAGCACAACGATGGACACCCGCGATCGTACTAGCTCGAAGTCAATTTCTTCGATAATGCTAACTTTTAACTTTTAGCATATAGATCGTAATATAGATAGCCCCTACATGATACTCTTACATAATTTTGGAATGTGTGTACGAGCCTAGCTCTGAATCCAGAGCTAATTTCTCTCTCTTTTATTAAAATATTAAAAAAATAGTTAGAGATAGTTTACGAGTCAATTGCTTCGGGTGTCCTTCAGATTAAGGCCCCGTTTGGCATGGCTCCACTTCACCTATGAAGTCCTTTTTTGGGGCTTCAGCTCCATGAACAGCTCTATGGGTGGAGCTGTAGCCGTTTTGATAAATCGTTTGACAAAACAGCTTCACATATAGTTTTTCTTAAAATATGCTCTCAGAGAACGCCATGTAGAATGAGGTGAAACCGAGAGAAGCCACTATTTTTGGCTCCTTCCCACCCCAAAGCTCTGTGAGAGCACGTTATTAGGGGCTTCATCGGTGGAGCCATTTTATTTTACCCCGTTTGGCAGAAAATGGCTCCAAGCGGCTCCTGAAGCCGCTAGAGAAGCCCTGCCAAACGGGGCCTAATTATCATATTATGTTATTGAGAGAATAATAACTTGGCACGCACGTACTTATCCAACGCAATTCGTTTGGGATGGGAATGGGGCGGACGGACGTAGCGCCCAAGGAAGCCCGCAGGCGACGAGCCCAACTGTTAGGGATTGTAGCGAGAACGCGACATGCTGTTGGGTGGGCCAGGCCTGGACTCGTGACCGTTGACCTGCCATCCGCTCGGTCGGTCGGTCAACGATGCTGCTGCACAGGCACAGGCACACATCACTAGTACAGCTTGCGAGCTCTACTTTTTGCTGGGCCTCGCGGAGACAGGCAGGGTAGTATTTTCTTCTTCTTCTTTACTGCTATTTTTTCTCTTATAATCAATCAACTTCTGGGATTGTTGTAAGCAAAAATTTTAAATATGAATGAATTTTACAGAAAAAATATTTACGATATAAAATTAATATAACTACGTACCACATCAAATGTATCTTTTATATTATATACCTCTTTGTTGCCGTAGATGTAATTACTCTCCCGTCCCAAAATAAATCAATTCCCAGAACTATGTTTTCTATTTTCTTTGTTCCACAACTATCTTAAGTTTAACTAATTCTACTATATAAAGGTAACAACATCTATGATACTGAGTAAGTAGTATATTTTATGAAAATGTATTTCATATTATATCTACTGACACTAAGAGCATCTCCTAAGAGCCTTTCTAAAATCCACTATCTAAATCATCATTTAGAGAGTCATTTGAATAAAAATCGTTTTCTATATCTTTATATTCTCCAACAGCTTTTATATATCATGTACGTATAGTCTTGAGAGCCATGCTTGCTCTCCATCTTTGGCTAGCGAGAAATCCGGAGCAGATGATGTCTATATTTGGATATCCAATTGAATATGTTGTTGGAAGGTATTTTTCCACCAAAATCTCTATTCCTGTGAATTAGGAAAGATATAAAGAGTTTGTTGGAGATGCTCTAAATTCGGTATATTGAATATTCGTTCTCATTTCCATAAATTTAGTTAAGCGTAAAATATTGACTCAGAACCATTCCAGAAGTTGATCAAATTTAAGAAAGTCTGATTTAAGACAACTTTAAAGTTCATTTATTCATAGGTGAAGAAAGTATACTCCGTACTAATTTATGGAGATGGAGTGAGAGGATCCGAGGAAGCAGCAAGCACAGAAGAAACGCTATAAAACATGCGGTCATAAATATACTCTAGTAATCACAGATGCTCACGCCATCTACATAGCACAATTCTTCTTTAATCATCGAATCAGAATCAGAAAAAGATAAATCAAAGTGATAAATAAACACCTCTAATTTCATTCCCTGTGCGGGCGAGCGAAACTTCCGTGGGACCCACGCACCACGGGCACGCCGCCACGATCAGCACCGCGTCCCACCCCGACCCCGCTGACACGCGGGCCACGGTTGCTGTTGCGGAGGGAAGTCAGTGGGCCCTCTCCTCCCGCATCCATCCCGCACGGCGCACGCCTACACCGGCCTCCGCCTCCTCCCCCGTACTTAAACCCACCCGTCGCCGCCTCTCGCCGTGACAGCAACAACTTCTCCGCCCACTGGCCGATCAGATCCTCCCCTAGCCCCCCTGCCCCTTCCACCCCCTCCGAGAACCCTAACCACCTGCTCGACATGGACTCGGACCAGGACTCCGTCAACGACTGGGTCGTCCTGGCCTCGTCGTCCTCGTCCTCCGACGACGAGCGCGTCATCGCGCTCTCGTCCGGCTGCACCACCCCCAACTCCTCCTCCCGCGCCGGCTCCGGCTCCGACTCCGAGCCCGACCACGCCGCCGGATCCACCAAGTTCCTCCTCGCCTACGCCGCCGCCGCCGCCGACCCCGACGACCCCGAGGGCATGTACGCGCTGTCGGACGCCGAGGACACGCACGCGACCCCACCGCCATCCCCGCCGCTGCCGAAACCGCTCTCGGGCCTCTTCCACCATACGCTGGCCGGGGACGTCGCGTACGCCGCCTTCGACCCGGTCGCCCCGCCCCCCGCGGGCGACCACCACGCCGGCAAGCAGCTGGTCCCGGACCCCACGTTCGCCGCCTTCTTCCACGAGCCCGTGGCCGCGCTCGCCTCCACCCGGGGCCTCGTCTGCCTCCGCGGCGCCGTCTCCGCCGCCTACTACGTCGCCAACCCGGCCACCTTCGCCCGCGAGCGCCTCCCGTCGCCATCCCGCGACCACCGCGCCCACGGCGACCCCGCCGTCGTCATCGCCTTCGACCTCGACCCGCGCGACTCCGACCCCGAGCGCGGCGCCGACGCCGTCCTCTACGCCCTGGAGTACAAGCCGTTCTACCGCCACTACCACGTCGCCGTCGCTTTCCCCGTCGGGGACGGCATCTACGCCTTCGAGTCCTTCTCGTCCAGGGCGTGGAAGTGGACCATGGGCGCGGATGTCGCCGACGCCGACACCGTCGTGCCGGGATCCGGGGTCGGCGTGCTCGGATGCGCGTTCTGGCGCACCACCTTGGGCCCGTTGCTCTGCTACGAGCCCGTCTCGCGCTGCGCCAACCTCGTCCCGGCGCCCGCCGAGGTGATGCAGTGGCCCTACTGGGAGCTCGGCGAGATGGAGGGCACGCTCTGCGTCACGTGCAAGGACGCCCGCGTCCAAGCCGTCGTCGTCGTCCGCTTAGACTTCGCGCGCCGCACCACCTTCGGCGCCATCTCGTGGACTCTGGCTGGGCACTTCGAGGGCGGCTGCCTCAGGGGACGCCAGGACGTCAAGCTGCTCCGCTCGCAGGGCAAGGAGGAGGTCGTCATGTGGGACCCCAGCTCCGAGACGGTGGTGGCCATGGACATCGAGGGCCGCACCACACGCACCATCAGGTTCATCCCTGGCAGCGCCTACTACGCCGATTTCATCCCCTACGTCAGGTCGTTGGCAGCCGTCTCTGGCTCCGGGTAAAACGCCGATTTCCTCCTCCCTCCCTCCTCTGTTTTTTTGGAATAGATCTGTGTGTTGATAGGTAACTGCAATATGTTTGACCGATTGATATCTCAATACCTGCTTCCACAACTGCAAACTTCTGAAATATTGCCATGTTGGATGAATAGCTGAAATTCTGAATACGTAAGTTTTGCTGGATTGTTTGGCATGTAGTACTCTGAGAATGATTGTTTTCTGCTGGCCTGGTCCTCTGGTCTGGGCATAATGTGATTGATAGATAAAAATTGTCCAGTTAATGCAAATTATATCCATGTCAACAATGGTACCTTGCAGCACAACTAGCTTTATTGCGTCAACTGGATCATGCAATTACTTCAGGCCTGATTGCTAGTTTGGGATGTATGTTCGGTAGGTAATGTTGATATGGAGACACTGCTGTCCACTGAAACTGCAAGTGTGACTTGGTCCATATCTTATCCTTTTTAGTGCTGGTAATTTGTCTTTTCTAGGAAGTTGTAAACAAATGATAAGTTGGCCCCTGTTTGACCCATTATTTATTTTCATTCACATGTTGTCCTTTTGCTGCTTTTCATATTGGTGTTTTGTTAGGTGTACTGTTACCTCACTTTTTAGGAGCAGAACTGGATGCTAGCTAATTTTTGGGGGAAACTACTACAATTTCAGTCTGTTGATGAATGTCATTATCTGAATAACCTAGTTTTCTGGCAGATTTGTTATATTATATATATGCTTGGTTGCACCTGAATATAATTTTTTTTTGCTGTTTTGTGCATAATGTTTTTGTTACTCTGTTAAATGGAAAATTTTGGTTGCCTGGCTACTTGCAATTGACTGGATCAAGTTTCTGCAGTTATCATTGCTTATTTTGAATGTATGACGTAATGTTGATTGTAGATGATCCATGATTAGCTTTCACAAATATGTTTGCTTTTTGTTGGACTTCTCTTAATTGCTTTTCTGTAGGTTTTTTAACTAATACCTCTGTTATTATGTCAATGTGCAGAGCATTCCAATTTGACTAGCAATTTAGACTAGTTTAGCTACCTTGAGAAAACTACGAACTTGTCTGCATTGAGCTAGCAGATTCATCTTAGGATTTATTGTTCTGTGCCTAGGTGCTCTAAATTTGGATGATATAGCTTCAGTTTTACATTTCACTAAGGCCCCGTTTGGATCCTTAGAATTGAATTCATTCTAAAAATTTAGGTATAGATAAGCTAATATGGTTGTATATGGAATATATTTGAATACTATTGTTAGCCATACAAGGGAGAAAATTATAGTTGTAGAGGAGAAACATAGCATGGTGATTATAGAATCAAATTCCATCTCCCACCCTATGAATTTGAGATAGCCATACAAGGGAGAAAATTATAGTTGTGGAATGTCAAATTCCAAACCAAATAGCCCAATCCATTAAGGAGATTCCAATTCCTCCAGAATGAAAGGATCCAAACGGTCCCTAAGAATAGTGTAATGGATTGTGACAATTCTGTATCGTAATATTCATATATGATGGTACTGATATGTTGGCATCTATTTTTCTTGAAAACACAATTTCTGTCCGGCATTGCTTTCCTATGCAATTTACATATCTTTGTTATATCTTAATTCACCAACTCTACAGCAGCATATATTGCTTATATATTATTATTTCTTATCATCCAGCAAACGGGCTCATGCTGAGCGTTCGACTGCTGCTACAAATAATGCGGGTGCTGACTTCTGGGCTATGGCTGTTGATGCTGAGGCATACTAGACTAGTGGTAACAGCTAAATCTGTAAGTATCACTACCCTCGGAAAGCACAACCTCATGAATCTATATTTCATCTATGTTTGGTTTTTCATTCGGACAATGACATGCCATTCCGTCTGAGACATTAATTGTACCATTTTTGCGGTGGCTGCAGGTACAAAGCTGGAATAGTTCGTTCGTTACAAAGGAATAATCAAGCTTCCAGAGTTGTGCAGCCTAAGGAAAAGCAAAGAAGCAGCATTCTTTGAAGCGCAGTTTTGCCCTGGTATCTAGTTAGCTCAATAAGCAATTCTTTTGCAGTGCCTCTAGCTGTGGGACAACCACGCACTGTCCCATATCTGCTTGTACAAATGTAGGTTTCAGACTTAGTATCTGGTGTGTCAAACAGTCAGTCCAAAACTTCTGGTTTCAGAAGAGTAGCTTAACACGGGTGGAACTTAGAACGTCCTTGTGTGCGATAGACATCTGGTTTCTGGAAGGGAACCTGATATCTTTGGTTCCTGAATGAAATGCTTTGTTTTGCCTTTGCTGGATGTCTAGGCTTCTGATGATGAGCTATGGCTGCCATATTTTTTCTTTCAGTATTTCTGATAATGTTGCCTGATGAATTGTGCTGCTTTCTTGTGTGTCACCAAATCATTTGAAGCCGCATTGTTGTGCTGTTGCATCCTGCTTGATTGTTTGATTGGCAAATTGTAATTCATTGATTTGAAAACGTGAAACAATTTTGGTTCAACAAGCTAGATTTATGATGATTAGGAAGTTAGAATTTTTCTTTTCCAGAAAATGTAAGTGTGGAGCTCCATTCAGTCAAATCGTATTGCATAACGAGTTCATTGAAGATTTATGTGGTTTGATCTTGATGTGATGTACTCCTTCTGGTGCTCATCTCGCACTTCAAGGAGTCAACAAATCTCAAGTTTGACCAAGTTTATAGAAAATTGTGTCATTATTTGTATCTGTAAATGAGTTTTTTTTTATGAAAATATATGACATGAGTAACCTAATGATATCTATTTGTATCATAAGGATTAGTAGTTTTTGGTATACATTTGGTCAAACTTAAAAGTATTTGGCTCATCGAAGAGCGAGATGTGCACTTATTTTGGAACGGAGGGAGTATTCTGAATCTGGGGTCTGTTCGGTCTCTGCTCAAATGGCTGCACACAACCTCCCCTCCCCCTACCCCCAAGCTCTGCAGTCTGACGAGGACTGTGCTATTTTACTAGAGTCTCACGCTGATTCAGAAAGTTCCCTATCACTTGTTGCATCTCAACTCACATAAGAGCATGCGCAGATCATGTTCCGAAACTTGAGTGAGGTGGAATTCAAACTCCAGCAGAGATCACAATGCAGCCAGCTCATGTTTTCCTGGGTGCTAATCTGACGTGATTGACACCTGACGTGACTGAAGGAAAACTTCCGTTGCATGTCATGCTATGTTAGTATCCGGCTAAGGTTCAGACACAAGCAGGCGTCCTTAGGCCAAATTGTGGCCAATGGTCTGCACCCTTTAGGCCCGTCCGAGCGCCAGGTCCAGTGCAGTTTGTCCTTGGGCCAACTTGTGGCCCAATGGTCTTCACCCACCACACTTTAGGCCTGTCCGAGCGCCAGGTCCAGCACAGTTTCATTCCCGGCCTATACTTTGCAGTTGATGATAGTCTCTGTTTACTAGTTTTTGTAACCCTGCTTTACTCTTAAACATACTGTCAGGGCAGGCATGTGCATACAATTCAAATTCAAATGAAGTATAGTGCAAGAGCCGATAATTTATGTATGTGCTGTTCAGTGCTTCATTCTCTGCACGAGATCTGATATGACACGGGTTTAATTTGGCGCTGTCATGCATTCTGAACAGGTACAAGTAAACATATTCTGCCGTGTAGTTACACAACAAAGGAATCACACTTGAAACAGTCCGGGTGACTTAGCAGTAACAATTGCATGCTTACAGCCCTGCTATATATAATATAGGCCTGCCCTGGATCTCATTTGACGTACAAGCGTCCCATAATAGATGGATATAGCTTATTCAAACTTTGTTTTTCTCTGATTGTGGGGGTACAACCCCGGATACCCATGGCAGATCACATGGGCTGCGCCCCCGGGGGCGGCCTAGCTCACAAGACGAAGCCTTGTGGGGCACGATTCTGCTCGGCGCCTTCCACAAGACATTGGGAAGATATCCTAAAGATGCTACGAGATCTGTTATAATACGTATGATCCCATGATTTTTGTAATCTGTTATTACTTTCCGGTTATCTCTCAGATCTAACCGACTTATAACCCTGCCCCCAAGACTATATAAGGCGGGCAGGGACCCCCTCTAAAACCACGACATATCATACGATAGCTAATACAAACCAATAGACCACAGGAGTAAGGTATTACGTCATACTGACGGCCTGAACCTGTATAACTCGTGTGTCTCTGTTGCCTTCTTGTTCTTGATCACGCGCTCCTCTGCCGATCAATCTACCTTCGTGGGATACCCCTCGGAGGACTGCCGACGATATTCTGTCGACAGTTGGGTGTACGTGCTGTTTTCTTGTCGAACAAGATGGCTTTTTCCGTAGGCTCTTCGTCCCTCCCGCAGCCCGGCCAGATCTTCACGGTTGGATCCATCTCATGGGTCATCAACGCTGATGGAGTCGGAGAGCTCCTCGAGCGGTGCAGATCTGTTCTGCGCTGACCACCCCCGCACCTGTGACTGCAGATCCGATCTTGGAACCACTTCCGAGGTCGTCTTCATCAACGACTCGCCGCTCGCTTCCTTGTTACCAGAGGAGGCACATCAACAATGACGATCTGATCGAATCCATCAATCGGGTCGGTCTGAAGCTCGCCGATTGCCTCTCCATCGCCGAGTTGGCTCTGGACACTTTCGTTCAGCGCCGACTACCCTTTGATCCGGATCTATCGGAAGCTGCTCGGCAAACTCCGGGGGTTACGGCCCTGCCCTTTGGGCTCGCCAACACCGCCGCTACATACCAAGACGCCCTGAGGGGCAAATTCGCCGACCAGGTGGGGGATATCCATCCTCTCGCCGACCAGATCGCCGATCAGCTCCCGCCGACGGTCAACATGCTGCACGCCAGCCGAGGCCCCGGAGCATCCCTCCAAACCATCCTGGAGGAAAATCCGGACTCCGAATCCCAGGGCTCCACGGAGACCCTCGCCGAAACCTTCACCGAGCAACCCCCTATCCCGCCTTTCCGGGGTGACGCGATCTTCAACGTCAGCATCGACAGCCCCCCTTGGAACGGTGAAACCGATGAGGAACGCGCCGTTCATGAAAACAGGAACGTCAACCACGCGCAACGCCGTGAAAACGAGCACGCCCTTGCGATGGCCGAGGCCGCTCGTGACAACCAATTCGACTCGCAAGGAAGGCCGCTCCATCACAACCTCGACGAAGAGTTTCTCCGCGTTGACGGCCACGCCGTCTTCAAGACTCCAAGCACCAATCTGGCGGTGGCTGCCAATGAGCTCGCCCGCCTCCTGCAGACGCCCGAGCTCACCAAGGTCGGCGCTATGCATAAAGCGGCACACTGTCAAGTCAATGAGATCCGAGAGGATCAGAGACCTTCGTGCTCCACGAGCACGATTCACCGATCAGCTGTGCCTAGATCCAATAGCTGCCTCAGTCAAAGCCGGTTCGCTGACCAGTCACTACCTCTCCAGGGGGAGCCGGGGGCCACCGCGCTGAGCATCATTGCCAGCACGACCAGGAGGTTGAACAGGACACTCGAGTGCACCTCAGTAACCTTCAGGATGCACGACGGCGTATCGAGCAACGTCGCTTCGGTCGCCATGAAGAAGAAGTACGCCGCAGCCAGGAGTACGAGCAAGAGTACGGTAATCCAGACTCAGCTCTGGAGCCGATCGCCGCTGGCAACGCTGCAGACAACGGCGCCGACAACCCGGAAGGGCCCCCAGCTTTCACTAGGGCGCTCTGAACACTCTAGTGGCCCCGTGGTTTTAAAATTACTAGGGTCGAGCCCTATGAAGGAAGGATGAACCCAACTCAGTGGCTGCAGGCTTACGCCACTGCTGTCCGCGCCGCCAGAGGAGACACCAACATCATGGCAAATTATCTCCCCGTCATGCTCACGCCAGCTGTCATGAGCTGGTTCACAAGCCTTGCACCGGACTCCATCGGATCTTGGAAAGAGCTGAAGAAAGTCTTCACTGACAACTACATGGCTACATGTACGCGGCCGGGCACCAAGCATGATCTCAACCGCATCACCCAAAAGTCGTCCGAGCTCCTCCGCAGCTACATCAGACGCTTTTTCGAGATGAGGAATTCTATTCCCAACATCACGGAAGCTGTGGTCATCACCGCCTTCGTCCGAGGACTTCATCACCGCGAGCTCCGTTCCAAGTTCAACCACAAGCCACCTACAGGCATCGGTGAGATGATCACGACCGCTAACCAGTACGCTGACGCGGAGGAAGCTGAGGTGCGTTTCAACGAAGATACGGGCACAAATCGCCCACCTTACCGCTACGATGACCGCCCCGACAACCGACGCCACAACAACCGCCGCTATGACGACCGCAGTTTCCACCGGGACAACGGCCGTGATTGGCCAGAAGGATCCAAGCCTGGTCAGAATCGCCGCCGCAGGCCAGACCACTTTGTCGCTGCCGTCAATGAGCCGCGCGCCAAGCGCAACTACGATGAGCAGTACAAGAAGATCCTCGACGGCCCGTGCCCCCTCCACAAGAACGCCAAACACAAGATGAAAGACTGCCTCAGTTTGGCCAAGGAGTTCCAGGACAAAAAGCTGGACGACGACGCCAACGGCGGAAACAGAGGCCGCCGACCACCACCTGGGGGCAATAACAATGCCTTCCAGGACCATTACAAGGTGGTCGCCACCATCTTCGGGGGCCTCGCCTCCACCGAGAGCAGAAGAGAACGAAATCTCACTGCCCGACGAGTGCTCGCCGTCGCTTCAGAGGAAACCACCGCCAACCCCAGCTATCGCCCATGGTCCGAGGTCCCTATCACCTTCAGCAGGTCCGACCAGTGGGCGGACATACCCTACACAGGGCGTGTCCCCCTCGTCCTCGACACAACCGTCCAGAAGGTGCTCTTCAGAAAAGTCTTTGTCGATGGTGGCAGTGCTTTGAACCTACTCTTTGCCGGGGCCCTAAGGGAGTTGGGCCTCGCGATAACAGATCTCACACCCTCGGACTCCTTCTGGGGTGTGGTACCTGGCATGGCATCCAGACCACTTGGAGAAATCATCCTACCAGTACAGTTCGGCACAGCAAGCAACTACCGCGTCGAGCATATCAACTTCTACGCCGCGTCGAGCATATCAACTTCTACGTCGCCGACTTCGACACCGCCTACCACGCCATACTTGGTCGGCCAGCTCTGGCCAAGTTCATGGCCGTACCGCACTACGCATATCTGGTGATGAAGATGCCTTCGCCTGCAGGAGTCATACGATAGCTAATACAAACCAACAGACCACAGGAGTAAGGTATTACGTCGTACTGACAGCCTGAACCTGTATTACTTGTGTGTTTCTGTTGCCTTCTTGTTCTTGATCACGCGCTCCTCTGCCGATCAATCTACCTTCGTGGGATACCCCTCGGAGCACTGCCGACGATATTCTGTCGACACTGATCCATGAACTATTGGAGGACACCAAAATGTCACTGAGTTCCAATGTAGGTAAAGAAGATTCCAATGTCCAATCGGAACAATTAGACTTCTTTTAGGAACAAGTAGATTTCGTTTCCTCTCGCATACAATACAATTATTTTGAAATAAGTAGACATAATCTCGTCTGACTCTTCGGTTCATTTGGTCAACATAGCTGACCAAAGATTGAATCCTGACATGCAAAAGCTTTGTCTGTATCTATATTTTACTATTCTTAGATTGTAGCGCTGAACCTAGCATATGCAACAGTCGCAGCCTTCTATTATGATTTTCCCTAAAAAGGGGTGATAGCAGAAAGTGCCAATCTTTCTGCTAATAGAGCAAGAGAAACCAAAAAAAAAAAAAACCACGCCAATGACAATGGTCATGGGTCTATCATGATATTTCCCCAAAGCTTGTTGTAGTAGAAAACTGCTGATTTATATAATAATAGAGCATGAAAAATTAACAAAAAACAACCACGCGTCAATGACAACCGTCATGGTTGGTTAGAAAAAAACACAACTAACAAGTGGCAAACCAACTCAAATTTTAGTTGGGGCCAAAAGGGAAAACTTTGCCAATCTCAAAGGTAGACCTCATATAACTATCGAGTTACAACAAAATTGTTGACAACCAAAATTGGATGTGTGAGGCTTTGTTAAGCTTCTCTCCAATAGTGTGGACCAAGTCTCTCTGCAGCTTGTCCAAGCTGTCTGAATCTATGACCTTGTGTGAAATTGCGTTGAAGAATGAGCATAGCTTTATGATCGGGTCCCGTACCTTCTCAGGGAGAACAGCCCCTAATTGCAACTCGCAGAAGTTGAGTCACGATAACATGGCAGTCATGTTGAATTTCAAATCTTCCATGTTGACCAGCCTCTTGATGTTAGAGCTGTAGCCAGTAGGCAGTTTGAGTTGATGAAAGAAACGTATGAGCTTCACTTTCTCCTCCTTACCCAAGGTCCATGATGCAGTCGGAAGCTTCTTTGACCCATCAGGTTGGAGTACAGGATGCAGCTCAGCCCTGACATTCATCTCTTGTATGTCCAAATGAGTTTCTAGCGAATCTTTACCCATGCCCGCCTTCGAGCCCATTAAGAAGCCAAGCATGTTCTCGCACACGTTTTTGGTTAGATGCATCCGCGTGACGAACAAGCATGAACTGGCAATAGGAGAGTCTGAATATAGTAGCGAATTCTTTTAATTTTCCACAAAGATTGTGCCGGTGCATGAACGCTTCCTGTGCTCTTTCCGAGGACATATATACTTACGATTTCAAAGATCTGCACCCCGTTGAGCCGGACGGTCATCCTTTGTCCCGTCGAAAGACTCCTGCGGTACGGGTGACCAGTGGGTAACACAAGCAACTAAACGTGCCCTGGAACCCAATTCACGGATTCCCACAATGCACCAACGGTTAAGAAAGATATCTCGAATCAAAAGTACGAGAGAATACGTGAGTGAATAGTAACGCATAAAGTTTCCAATATAAGAGCATATGGAAAGCAGCTCGGGTAGTCAGTTGTTTAATTTGCTCACATTTGAAACCTACTCACTCTATCTCTCCTCCTCCGTCTTGGTCTGCTTAATGCAAGAAATTCAGGTCTTCTAGTAACATTTCCAGGCTACACTTTGGGCCCGACAGAGGAGAGGCTCAACTCGGCTAGGAGCAAAGAAGCAGGAGCATGGTATGAGACTGTCACAAAGACTAACTTATTCTTTTGCCCATTTATCTGTCGCATAAATAGAGAAGGGCAAAATCCGTGTCATAAAGTTTGTAGATCTACTTGGTTTGAAAATAATGCTGCTCGGCCCTCTAGTTCTGTGTTTTCATTTTATTTGTCGTTTTGGGAAAGAATCGATCTCTGACTTTTCAGAAGGATGTACTAACCCTTTTTTTTACTTAACTGATTCAGGAATTTGAACATTTGTATTAGCATCTGAAATCGATTTCACCTTCAAGTTTGACATGCATTTTATGTTTGAGTTTTGAGTTGGAACCCCCGCTGAGATCTGAATGTGGTGTTAGTTGCTTTTGTTAAATATATCAGGAACATCAGTGAAATGGCTGATTATAAAAATATGCATTTACAAAAAAATAAACCGAGAAAGTTCTATTGATTCTGATCGTTCTTTTCATAGTGGGCCACAGTGCAATCTGATAAATGGTAATGAAAAAAATAACATGATAAATTCTAGAGTGACAACTCATATGTTGATGAAGTCTGACAATGCTCTAGTAGGCGTCGTTCCTTACACAATGCCTTGTCTTCTTTCAAAGGGTGATTATCGCCGCATGGGGAGTGTGGTGCAGCACATTGGAAACGCAACGTCAACAACCTTGATGCATAAGCTGAGAGGTCTGTGGATGAATCCTAGGGGCACAGTGCTCCGTATTGAGGCATTAGCACTGGTGGCTATTGCAATCTCCTTCTTCCTTGCAACCTGTGGGTCCTGCCGCCGTTGGTCCAACAGTTGGATCCTCCAAAAGGGCTTCTTGGCTGCAAATGCATTATTTTTGTCCCTAGGGACATACAGCATTGGCCTGATGCAGTCTTCGCCAGTGAAGAGTGAGATGTATCCCATATGGGCCGTATCCTTGTTCGCCCTCCTTTGCTGCGTCGACTCGGTCACCATGTTCAGCTTTGACAACAAGAGCCAGGTCTGGAAGATGTTGTATCAGCTTTTCCTCTACTGTGGATATGTCCTGCTGATGAGTATATCAAGCATTTCTAGTGATATTGGTAGCATAGCCATTTGCGTTCTATCCGCCATCACTTTGCTCAAGGGCTTTCATAAGTCAATGGCTCTTTTGCTGCCAGGCAGAATGCGGAACGTAATCAGAGACACTCAAGATAGTGAGCTATTTATTGTGGGGCTAAGATATTTTACTAGGGAAAAGAAGTTGATGGTCCATTTACCACTTGATGAAGATAATGCTGCCAAGGTCGCCAAAACTGATGTGGCAGTCAAGGTGCATGCTATAAATTCCATGTACAAAGGTGGTGAGCTAAGGTCCGACATCCGTGATGTGTGCCTCTCCTTGTCTCTGTCTCATATGCTGCAGCTGCGTTTACTTGGGGTCAAGGAAGATGATGAATCAATGATTTTTGTCAAGTCCGTGTCGTCCAACTGGTCTGAGTTGAAAGGGGACCATGATGGGGTCATGGAGTGGGCCTTCAAGGTGGTCGAGGTCGAGCTGGCTTTCCTATATGACATCTTGTTCACCAGCAACGCGTTCCTGCATTACTATGAGGCAAAAACTGCTAGTATTTGGGTGTTGGCTTCGTTGGTTGGGATATGTTTTGTTGGGGTGGTTGCTGCAATGCCTGGGACGAGGACCGTCCGCTGGGCTTCTTCTTCTTCTTCTTCTTCTTCTGGTGGCCACGGCACCGCCGTCGTGGGCACCACAACAGCAGACCTTGTTATCACCGGAGTCATCCTTGGGTCCCTGGCTTTGCTGCAGGTGGTTCAGCTGCTGCGCTGTTGGACCTCGAATTGGGCCAGAGTTGCCTTTGCGTGTGATTGCGCAAGAAAGAGGAGGAGACAAGAGGAGGAGGAGGAGGCAGAGGTGAAGCCGCAGCAGGGAGGTGATTCGGTGCAGGGGATCCATTTGAAAATTAGGGGGTGGTGCCTGAGGTTGAGAGCGCATCTTCTCAGGATCAATTGGTTTGAGAGCTACCTATGGCAGGACAAGCTCGGGCAGCACTCAATGGTGGAACCAACCGGCGGCTGCCTGCAGTGCTTCACCAGGCCAGCACAGGAATCAACATGCGCGTCGGCGTCGCGCAAGTATTGTTCCATCGTCTCGGGGATGCTTGGGCTGCGTTGTGTGGGGCGAGAGCTCCTGGAGGCTCTGTGCGGCAGCGGCACAGGGGACACCACCATTGGGCTGCACTCTGATATCAAGGCATCCGTTGCTGGCTTCCTTACCGAGATCAGGTCTGACGACGCAGTGCTTGGCCATCTCCAACGGTTGGAGATGAAAGGAGGAGGATTGAACAGATAAGCAAGCGTTCGGATAATGAATCTGCTCGCCTCGGTTCCAACTATAATCCTGCTCTCCGTAAGACGCGCTCTCGTGGTTATGATCCCCATCTTGAATCTGCTGCCCGTAGGAAGCTCTCGGTTGCTGAGAAGTACACATCCAGCGTGCTGACCTGGCACGTTGCCACGTGTTACTGCGAGTTGGCGCAGCGGCACGACGACAAGGGCTTCCTCAAGGGCTGCAGCACAGGCGCTGAAAGGGCAGCCGTGGAGAAGGATCATCGTGTGGCCACGGCTCTGTCCAAGTACTGCGCCTACCTGGTGGCTTCAGTGCCAGAGCTACTCCCTGGGCCGCCGGTGGACACCAAGAAGGTGTACGATGCAGTTGCACGGCGGGCAAGGGAAGTGCGGCGAGGCGGCGGCGGGGAGGACAACCTGCTGGCGGCAATGGACAAAATGGATACTCGCGACCATCTGCAGGAGCTCCGGGTCATGCTAGATGAGAGGTTGTGGATGGACCGCCCGTTCGACGAGGGGGCAGCAGCTGGGCAGGAGCTCTGGCGGAAGCCGCCGTCCGAGCGCTGGAAGGAGCTGGCGGGGTTTTGGGTGAAGGCGTTGGTCTACGCCGCGCCGTCAGAGAACATGGAGGAGCACATGCAGCGCCTCGCGCAGGGCGGCGAGTTCATCACCCATGTCTGGGCCCTGCTGTCTCACGCCGGCATCCGCAGGTGGCAAGGTGGACTGGAAGAACCAGCGGTAACTCCTGGGGCCGGAGCTGGAGCCGGAGCCGCCCACGGTGCTTCTTCCAGTTACAGGCCACGCCACGGTCTGCGGCGGTCTGCCTCTGTCTCCTAAATAACAGCCTGCCACTGCGTCTAGCCCTCAAGCTCTTGCTGCTTCCTCCTGCTTTGCTTGACTACTATTCCTTTCATTAATAAATTAGTGCTGCTGCGCTTGTAACACCAGCTCCAGTCAGTGTGTATGTATGTATGTATGTACTGTTCCTTCTCCTTGTATCTATGTATGTATAATAAAACTTGAATTTATACTTCATTTGCTTCCTTCCCAATGGTGATTGCCTCCGACCTTGGGTGCTGCTGAGCTCTCATCCCTCGCTACCGGAATCCTCAAATTTGCCGAGTGTTTTTATATTTGCTGAGTGTATTCTCTCAGGCACTCGGCGAACAAGATCTTTACCGAGTGCTGCGCTAAAAACCCTCGGCAAAAAAAAAAACACTCGGCAAAGATATGGTTTGCCGAGTGTAAAAAAAAAACACTCGGCAAAGAGGGGGTTTGCCGAGTGTCAAAAAAACACTCGGCAAATAAATAAAATCTTTTTTCTAAAAAAGAAGGAGAAGAAAAAAAATAAAAAAAACTTTGCCGAGTGCTTAGATCTAGAACACTCAGCAAAGAAACAAAATCTTTTTTCTGAAAAAGGAGAAGAAAAAAAATGAAAAAAAACTTTACCGAGTGCCCCGATCTGGGACACTCGGCAAACAAAAAATATCGTACTTAACCCACCCCTCCCATCTCCCAGTCACGCCCTCACTTCTCTCCCTGTCTCCCCGTCTCTACGTCACCTCTCTCACTCTTTCCTTTCACTCACTTCTCTCGGTGGAGGGCACGGCGGGGCATGGCGGGGCGCGGTGGAGCTGCCTCTCACCCTCGCGGCACCCGGATCCATGGCGTGGCGTGGGGCGGCCTCTCTCCGTCACCGGTGCTTAGATCCACGGTGGCAGCGGGCGGAGGCGGTGGCCGACGAGCATGGGTCCTCGTGGCAGCTGTCTCCCGCGACGCGGATCCAGGGCGGGCCGGCCCCCACCAGTGTCGGTGGTGCAGATCCATGGCGGGGCGACCCCCACCCGTGGAGGCAGCGACCAGCGCCGGTGCGAGCGGGGTGGCCGGATCCAGCTCCCTCCCTCGTTCGCTCAGCACGGCGGTGCAGGCCCAGACTCCCTCCCTCGCTCGGTGGCGGTGCAGATCTGGCTCGGTGGCTTCGACAACGGCGGACACGGTGGGATACAACACGGGAGCGGTAGATCCAGCATGGGAGGATGGCGGGACCGTGGTGGTGCTGGCGGAGCAGGAGGTGGCCTTGGTGGTGGTGGCGGCCGGTGGCTGGTGCTTGTTTTTTTTATTTTTTTTCAAAAAATGTTTGCCGAGTGTTTTTGGAGCAGTCGGCAAAGTCTTTGCTGAGTGCCCGACAAAAAACACTCGGCAAAACAGCGTTTGCCGAGTGTCGTTTGCCGAGTGTAACACTCGGTAAACGGTTTGCCGAGTGTTTTAGGGGCTTTGCCGAGTGCCCTCGGCAAAGCTCCTGTATCCCGTAGTGCATGGGTGCTTCTGTTTGTCACATGAAAAAGAAACGCACAATTCCTATAAACCACCTTATGCGCGGCCTTAGAACAGAGGTCTGGCGGTGATAATATGATAAATGACAATTCGGTATGCTAATTATGTCTGACCATGCTTAAATTAATAGGCGTCCTTTCTAATGTGATGCTACTTCTTCCAACGGAGATTATCGCTGCATGGGGAATGTGGAGCAGAACAAGGGTAGGTAACGCAACATCAACAACCTTGATGCATCAGCTGTGGAGGAGCCCTAGAGGCACAGTCCTCCGCATCGAGGCACTAGCACTGGTAGCCCTATTGCAATACCTTCACTACTACACATATAGGCTTTTCCAGCGCCCCCTTCACCGTCTGCTTATTAAAAACCGGTGGTGAAGGAGCATCACTGTCGGCTCGGATTGGAACCGGCGGTGATGGGGGCATCACCGCCGGTCTGTGGCTTGAACGGGAGGTGAAGGTGGGTCTTCATCGCCGGTTCTAAGCCACGGTGCACATCGATATTTTATTTTTTAAATCTTTTTTTGATAATTTTTTCAATCTGGAGCACGGAAGGGAACACTCAATTTTTTTTAATCCAATCGGATGTAAGGTGCGGCCTACAGAAAATAATGTATTTTCTCTTGTTTTTTTTGAACACGGAAATTTTTTCTTTTTTCTATGATTTTTCTGATATTTTTCCCGGCACTAGGAGCACACAAAAGGAAACCACACCAAGTTTTAGCTCAATCGGATGTAAGATGTGTTCTACAGAAAATCGGACGTTGGCTTTAAAAATCGTGCACAAATTTTGAACTTCGAATAGATAATATCTTGCAGGCCGAATTTCGTAAAACTAATTTTGCCGAAACCAGTGAAGCTGGCAAGAGATCAAACAACTTAACATATGCATAATCAAAACTTAAAACAAAACCTTGACGATATCGAAAACTTTAGGGCGCGGTGGAGATGGCTCGGGCGAACGCGGATTGATGGAGAGGAGGCCTCGACACAGCTTGGCGAGAAGAGGTGGTGGCTCGATGTCGCGGCGTGGGTGGAGGCAGAGCGCTATGTGGATGGCGGTGAGGAAGAGGAGGTGGACGTGGAGGGCGTCGTCGCGGTGGCAAGGCAATGCACGACGTCGAGGCGGTGGTGTTCGGTGGTTGGTGTTGTGGTCACGGCGAGCTTGGCGGTAGCACAGTGGCCGGCTGTGGCCACGACGGCGAGTGGAGCGGCAGCCATGGCTGGCTTAGGGTGCGGCGAGGGAGGAAGGGAAGCAGAGGAGTGCGGCGGCAGATTGTGGAATGGAGCAGAGAAACAACGGCGACTGCTAGATTTATAGGAGGCGGCTAGGGTTTGGGTTGGCCGTGCGGCTCCTTTGGACGGCGGCGATCCTCAAAAGGCGTGCTAGGGACGTGTGGCATCCATCCGTCGAGGCGTGGTACGGACGCCGAGGCGGGCACAGCGCGGGCATGTGAGAAGCGACGGCGGCGCATCTCGGGACTGAGAGCTAGGAGCGCCTGCTCCTAGGGTTTTCACCCCGGGCTCGCGGATGGGCCCGCAGGGGCTGACTGTGCGAGCCTATGGGGGCCGGTGGGTTGCGGGCTGGGCTGAGCAGGGCGCTGCGCTGGTGGGCCAAGCATGGGAGGAGGCGAGCGGCCTGCTGAGCCACCGCCTAGGCTGCGCGGCCAGGAAGGGAAGGGAGAGGAGCTGGGCCGACGTAGCGGGTTAGGCCAAAGGCATAAGCGGGCCAGGCGGGGAGAAGGGGAAGGCGAGCTGGGCCTGCAGTGCTGTTGGGCCAGGAGGCCAGTTGGGCCGCGGGAAGGGGAGAAAAGGGAGAGGGCTAGTTGGAAAGAAAAAGGAAAAAGGATTCCCCTTTTATGAATTATGGCCCAAGGAATTTGAGAGTGATTCAAAGGAGATTGGAGATGAATTCGAAAGGGATTCAAGAGGATCTTGCTACGGATTTGTGCACCCCAAACTCCAAACAAACTTAAACCCAAAACCAACTCAAGAACACATGCACTTCCTACAATCAATTCTATATGAGTGCAACAATTTATTAGCAGGTTTGACTTAAGTTTGACCTAGAGACTACATGATCCACACATTGCGTGAAATTTTTTAAAAAGCTCGCATTTTTGGATGCTCGAAAACCCGGGTTGTTACAATCCTCCCCCCTCACAGGAATCTCGTCCCCAAGATTAAGGCGCTACTCAGATGGTGAAGAGGCGAGGGTGCTACTACGGAGTCATTCTGTCTCTCAGTCTGCTTCTCCTTCAGTGTCGTTGCTCCATAGAACCTTCTAGAAGGAATGGTCGTTCTTCTTGTGCCTTTGATAGCTTGATCCAAAATTCTTCATGAGGTGCACAGGGTACTCAAGCGGGTGAAAGGTCCTTGTGTGGTTTTGGTAATTGAGTGACAACCTAGGTGGACTAATTGTGTTTATGTGAGATACATAGGTGATTAATCCACAGGTACATATGTGTGAGCAACATATGCCATGAAGGTGAAAATGGCTTGGAGATGTTGCAAAGCTCACACATGTGATGATGAAGGAGCTTATTGCACATGAGACATGACATTGAGTCATGTGATCAAGGTGGAGAAGATCAAGACAAGACTTGGCTTGATGGACCGGTTGCAAACGTGAAGGGCAAGTCGGTGGCTTTGGAGCGATGGACCGTGTGGCGGTGAAGCTTGAGCAAGACTTGGCGCCGATGGACAAAGGCAATGGTGAAAAGCAAGTGAACTCAAGATCGATGAACCAATATGATCACATGATGATATGAAGTGGATCATATCATTGTTGATCATGTTGGTGCATGTGTTGCATCGACATTGGAGGAGATGGAATGGAATGCGCAAGACAAAGGTATAACCTAGGGCATTTCATTTCACCGGTCATAGGTGTGTAGAGAAGTTGATGACCGGGTTTAGGATAGATGGCCGTGCTATCAAGAGGGGCAAACTTGTTTGCATATCGGTCATCTAATGCCACTCGAGTGATCTAACTTTGCATCATCGCTAGGATCGAGTGGCGTAGCAAGTTGACACATTTGCAAAGGAGAAGAAGTTAGAGTTGTTGTGAATCAACTTAGAGAAAAGAAAAAGGTTTTTTGGTGTACTCCGAATTATAGGATGGTCCTTGGATTGGAATACTGTTTTGATCCATTGTGATTTGGATCAAGTATGCATGTGGGATGTGTAGCCCTCTTAGTAAGCTTTCCAAAATGTCCAAGATCATCGAAATCGGAGTTCCGAATTAAGAGTTATAACCGTTTTAGCACTGAAAGGTCTGTGACCGGACGCTGGCGCGAAAAACGACCGGACGTTGGGTTCCAGCATCCGGTCAGCACCTGCGCGTCCGGTCCCAGCGTCCGGTCAGTGTTTTTAGCGTGTCCAGAAGCGACCGGACGCTAGGAGAGTCCGGTCAGTGATGACTGGACGCTGAAAAACGTTGCTGGAACCTCTGTAAGTGACCGGACGCTGGGGTCCAGCGTTCGGTCGTTATGACCTACGTGTCCGGTCAGTACGCGCTTTGCCCAGTGAAGGGGTAACGGCTATTTTAGCCCTTGGGGCTATAAAAGGAGTGTGTGGTCGGCCTTGGGTTGGTTGCTGAGCACCCTCACGCCTATGTGGCTTGTGTAGGAGTGTTTGGATGCCCTCTAACTCACTTGTGCTTGCAAGAGTGCGAATCGATTGCGAGTGAGTGTGATTCTAGTGCGTTGCATTGTGAGATTGCATCGAGTGGCACTAGGTGATCGAGTTGCAAGCCGGTGGTGCTTGTTACTCTTGGAGGTTGCCACCTCCTAGACGGCTTGGTGGTGGTCTTCGTCGAAGCCCGCAAGAAGCTTGTGCGGTGCTCCGGAGAAGAGCTTTGTGAGGGGCATTGTGCTCGCCCCGCGGGAGCCGCGAAGAGCAACTCTAGTTGAGCGTGTCATTGAGCTACCCTCACTTTCGGGGTAGGTTCTTGTGGTGCCCGACGTGCGGGCTTGGCGGATGATGCCAATTAGCCGCCGAACCACCAAGTGAGCGGTCGACACAACGGGGACGTAGCGTGTTGGCAAGCACGTGAACCTCGGGAGAAAATCACCGTGTCAACCTTGTTCTTCCCATTGGTTTGCAATCCCCTTACACAAGCTTGTGATTACTTTTATATACATTGTGCTTGTGTAGTTGCTCTTGTAATTAGTTAGCTTGTGTAGCTCACTAGTTACCTTCTTGCTTGTGTAGCATAGAAGTAGCTCCCTTGCGTGGCTAATTTGGTTTGTGTAACCTTGTTAGTTATTTTGCTTAGTTTGTGTAGCTAAGTATTTGCGCTCTCTAATTTGGCATTGGTTGCCTTGTTATTGAGCATTGCTAGTGAGCTTAGTTGGCTTTGTGCTTTTGCTTACTAGCATGTGTAGGAGCTCCCTCATTGCTTGAAATATTAGTGGCATAGGTTTGTGTGACCTTGCTCCTAGAATTGGTTAGGTGAACTCTAGTTAACCCGGCACCTTTGTTGCTTAATTAGGATCTTTGCAAGGTGCTAGAGAACATAGATAGAGTGGTGTAGTCTTGGCTAGACCGATAGTTTTAATTCCGCACTTGTTTCGGTTAACCGATGCGATTAAGTTTTAGAAACAACTATTCACCCCCCTCTAGTCGCCATCTCGACCCTACAGCGGGTCTTGTAGGTTTACGGCTTTAGTATGAACATCTTCTTCTAGAATCCTTCAGGTACTTCCTCAGTCGTAAGACGTGGAACGCAGGCTGTACACCATCTAGGTTATCTGGTAGTTCAAACTTGTAGACGGGCTTCCCAATTCCACTCAAGATCTTGTAGGGGCTACGAGCGAGATGCTAGCTTGCTTTTTGACATGAAATCCCACGGTGCCTCTGAAAGGTGATACATACTGTAGCTAACTTCAAGCTCAAGATACACGTAGTCATCAACCTTGAGACCAAGACCTCGCTTGTTTCTACCAGTATAGCTCTTTAGATGGGTCTGGGCTATCTTCAGGTTCTCTCTGACCTTAGTCACTTGCTCTTCGGCCCCTTTTCTTCACTTTTGGTCCAAAGAACTATCTTTCTCCGGCTTCTAGTCACATAAGCGGGGTCGTGCTTGATAGCTGTTTGTTGTAGAAGAGCTCTATGAAGGATGGACTTTTCTCCTAATTTGATCCATAAGTCAAGGCACAAGCTCTAAGCAAGTCTTCTAAAATCTAATTTACTCTTCTAGTCTAATTATGAGTCTGGGATGGGAAGAGTTCTGTCATAATCTAAAGTAGTACCCATGGCTTTGTGAAAGTTGTGTCGTAATCCAGGACCTTCCAAGAATGTAATAAGCCACTTGGTCCCAACGATCGACTATGACCCTCATCGCGTCATTTCCTTTCTAAGAGTGAGGTAATCTGATTGTAACATCCATACCAACAATAATGTTCATAAAGGGGGCCATTGTAATGTTCATGCTAATACTGCCTATTTCTTTAGAGGAATGTCCAAGGGCTGGAGGTAATCCAACGGTTCTCTGGTGTTCAGTCTTTACTTCTTGGGCAAATGTCGTATCTAGCCACATAAGTTGGAGTAACGTGTTTTCTGACAAGATGGCTTCTCAGATTTGCTGATCTTGTGGAGTACATAATTGATTCTTCAATCACAAGGTGTCTCATGCATCGATCCAGTAATTCTAGAGCTTTTCCCCTGGCATAAGTGTTTTGATCTTCTCGGATCTTCCAGTATAATTTAAGTGCTTCTCTGATCTCCTCTTCTAAGGTGTATGTGACTACTATCATCAGCTTCTCAAACTCTTCAGGTAACTTAGGCAATTACTCTGTGGCAATCAAGGTGTTGCAATAGCCCTTCCTATTCCAAAGCATCTGTCATTAGATCGGCTTTCCCTAATGAATTTCCAGATCATAGTGTTCGATCAATTCTAACCATATGTGTTGTCTCTTATTCACCTCATTCTGCATGAAGGAATACTTAATGCTCTTGTGACCGGTGTAGATATCTCACTCGTTGCTGGTAAGGTAGTGCCTCCAGGACTAGAGAGCATGAACAACTACAGCTATCTTTAATGTCATGTGTATCATGGTTCTTGTCAGGGTCTCTCGACTGTCGTGAGGCATAAGCAATCACTCGATAATTCTACATCATCACACATCCTAAACCTTGCTTGGAAGCGTCGTGATATACCATAAAACTCTGATGACTATCGGGTAAGGTCGACGACAATGTCCAGCTAATCCTAGAAAATTTCTAATATAGGTACCATTCTATGGCTGTTCCCATCTTATGGACTGCTTCAATTTTGGATGGTTCCATTGAAAATTCCATCTGTGGTCATCACATAAGAGCTTTTTAAGACCAGAATTCCCACTTCTCGAACTTGGCATACGACTGATTCCACCTTAGCTTCTCTAGCACAACTCTCAAATACTTCTCAGGATCTTCTTCTATTTCTGAGTAGATCATGATGTTGTTAATGATAACCATGGTAGACTTGTCTAATTCTTCTATGAAGCTCTCGTCCATCAACTATGCAGGCACACTAATGAACCTGAAGGAACAAATACGAACTCAATGTTCCGATCAAAGGGCTTTCCTGGTGTCTCCCCTGGGAAGATGTCTGATCACTTAGACAACTGACACGTCTTGCAATGTCTTCTATCAAGGCATGATGTTCAGCTCTCTCTGCATTATCTAAATGATATGCAACATCAATCTATACTCAAAACTCTAGGGTGATTTAGCTAATAAATCAAGAGGATATGGGTTTAAATGCTTGTGCTTGGTCCATCAACTTATTCCAAGAATCCGGTCAATCTCACCATTAGACGTGAGGACCGTCAAATATGCTAGTATTATATTGTGCGCTCTAGAGTCTTGTTGATTTGCATACCAAGGTGCAACTAATGACTCTCAAGTCAATTTAGACTATCGCGGTGTTCCTTCTACTTCCATCTTTCCAGACTCAACTTTTTGGAAAGTCTTCCATTGCATTCTTGATCATGGCATGGTTGAGTCTTCTATGATATTCGAAGGATATGACTAGCATGCTTTGAGCTGATGTTGATCAGTTCTCAGGTAGTCCTAGCTGAATAGATGTTTTGACGTTGAGAGCAAACTTTGTCCTTATGTCCAATCTGGTGATGTGCGTAGCAAATGTCAATCTCCTTCTTTAGCACTAACAGTTTGCTAAGTTCAGACTTCTTCTTACTCTTATTGCACTTGTCAGATTCCTTAGCACATAGCTATTCTTGAGGCTCGTTGTGGTGGGTCCAGGTAACTTGGGTTGGAGATACGAAGCTACCGCAACTCTGAGCCTGTAAGAGCTTGAATTTCTCAAGATTCGGCCAGGGTCTCTGTCTCTCCTTATTGTGAAAGGCTTCTTTTCTCTAGTGCATTATGCTTATGATCCATTTCTATGAGAGCAGCTGTGTTGACCAGCTTCTTCAAAGTTGGGCAATTGTGAGCGACAAGAACGCCTTGCAGGGCTTGGGGATGATGCATCACGTGGTAGTGCTTCCATCTCTCTTCAGCTTCTATGTACCTAGGCACATATCTCATTAGCTATATGAATTTGGTGGTGTACTTTTGAACTGTCATGGTATCCATTGCCATTCTTTCCGAATTCCTCTGCCTTTGCTTCCATCGTTCCTTCCATTAGGTGGTATTTGCGGGGTGCTTGTGCAAACTCGGTCCAACCAATGTTGATGAGGTTTGGAGTGGATAGCACAAAAGCAATCTCACCATGAGTTGGAGATGCCTTTGAACTGAGAGGTGGCAAAGTTTCAAACCTTCCTTGTTGGTGCATTTCATCAGTTCCAGCCTCTTTTAGTTCCACGTAACTAGCCATCTGCTTGGATTGGGTTATCAATGTGGTAAAGGGAGGACTTAGGTTGTAGGTATTCTTGCACTTCTTGTGGAGAGGATCACGAGATGTCTCAAGTGATATTGTGTTGGTAATTTCCTTTATAAGATACGGGTCTACTGTGCTATAGTGGTTGTCAGTCTTGGTGCTTCTGGGATCTCAGGTCAAGGACTCTGGTCAAGCTCTGGGTGTATTTGAGGTTCACTTCTAGGGTGACGGATGGCGGCTATCCAAGGATCACACAAGGGGCGATGGATGCCCAAGAATAATTGTCCGTTACCCTGATGCGATTCTTGGAGCAATGGATGACGGGTATCCAAAATTCATACCAGGGTTGGTGTCCATCAGACTCTCCAAGCTGAGACCACTAATAGGTTGTCTAGCTTGTTTCGCTCAAACCTTCTTGTTCTCTGGCTTAACACTCTTCTCAGAACTAGGATCCGGTCGACAAAGGGGGCGGGCTTGGGTTTATCTAGCTGGGGTCGCCTGGGTCTAGAGTCTTACACGCATAAAACAGTTCCATAGCCTACACTCAGACATTAAGAAGCACAAGAAGCACAACAACACAAGATCCAGGCAATCAAACATCACTACAACTCCTACATGCATAGTGTTGACTTAAGGCGACTCCTAGGCCTTCAAAGTCTCACACGACTACCGATCTAGCATGGGCGGTAATGGAGAAGGTTCTCTATAGGTCAACTTTCCACAATAGGGTGGTCAGTCAGCATTATAATTCAAGGCGGAGAAGGAAACAAGTGTTAGCACTTATAGCTTCTACAACAAATAGGATGATTGGCTTCTATACTAGTGTTTGGTCCTAAGGGTCTTGTCCTAGGGTCAAGTATGGCTCTGATACCAACTGAAATGATCCTGATTTTCCACGAAAGGAAAATCCACAGATACGAATTATAATGTGATAGTCCAGGAGATCAAGCCATCACATTATCAAATAACAGTTGATACCATAGTTCATACATAGTGGAAGTACAAGTTTACAAGGCATTACATCACTTGGTAACACACCTAAGTACATCGTTATTCTAGCGGAAACGCACACATATCTTCATTAGAGTCGACGTAGCGCGTCATCAGGTGAAGGCTCCTCCTTCATGGGCAATCATCAGAGTCGGCATAGAATGTTAGTGGGCGTAGTCTTCATCTTCTCAACCAAACTTGAGCGTAGGAACAAGACCATCGAATCCTTCTATTTTCCATTGTCGTCGTCGTAGATGACATCCAAAACCTGCCAAATATCTTTCAGTATGATTTGTACTGGCCATAGGCTCCCACCCTATGATTTGCGTATGCATTGTGGTAAGTGGAATGCAAGGGTAGAGCAAAAGGCCTATATATGGCTATAGGTTTCCTAGCAAGTTCGTCCATATTTTATAATAGTTCATCAAGTTTTAACCCATCTCATCCACACATTCACCCATCCCATCACACACATCTCACCACACTCTTACTCTCTAGGCGGCAAGGACGACTCTCGCTCGTACCTTGCCTCAATGGCCCAAGCCAGAAACCAACACCAAACCTAGGGGGAGATGAAGAAAGGACACCTCTCACTAAACAAGGGAAGCGTAGGTCATAGGAATGTCCATATCCGAGGATGTGGCTATATGTATAGATCGATCAGCTCTGCAAAGCGTGTACACCTAAAACCACAAGATCACCATCATTGACGATGACCACCGTCTAGGCTGATACCGACTGCCTCCCAACCGGTATGGTTCCACCCTACCACTCAGCCCTAGGCCACCCTAGAGTCCATCAAAACGCTGAGACTGTGAGATGTAGTACCAGGCCCTAGATGCCACTATGCTATCTTAGGAGAGTGTGGGCCATACATCGGTACCTCCCTACACTATCCACTTTCAACCTAGCAGTAGTGGCACCATCCTAGCTGGTCGAGTAACCATCTCCAGCCCATTTAGGAGCGAGTGGTGTGTACGTAGGGTCCTATGATCCAGTTCTCTCGATATACCAGTCGTTAGGGGGACCGGACAGGATATCTTCTCAAAGGGGATAACCAACACCCCGTGCCTCGATGGCACCTCCACCCTAGGGCTTCATCCCACAAAGACACTCCACCCCAGGATCTCCTCATCTCACATGCACTCGCCACAGGTACCTCTCGTAGGGGATGCCTAGGTCGCACCCCCCGACAAGACTCGTCCAATGACTCGTTGTAAGATCATGTTCGATCGACTGAACCCTCACCACACACCCAAGATGCACGCCAAGATCTCCCCGGTTATTACCACATTATCGGTACCATGTGCCTTAACCACTCACAAACAATCCTCCACCAAGCATCACATCACAGATATAATGCGTAGTAGAAGAAGTAGCAAGTAGTAGTAAGCGAGCGTCTAGCCTAACAACAGGTGTGCAAGGGTATAGGTTACAACAAGGTATTGGATCACAAGCAATTCTACCATGCAACCTATCATAGATCATTTGCATAAAAGTAAAGCACTAGCATCTACATTGTAGCATGTCTAATAGGATTCTACGAGCTTGGGTGGGATGTGGCACCTATTGAATAGTCATCTCTGAGATCATTAGTGCACTCACAGTTGATCTCCTCAAAGTCCTATTGTCGTTCGTGTTTCCTTCCTCCAACAGGTTAAGGTCCGATCAACGCTATCCTCAGTGTAACTACCTCGATAGAGCGACAAACAAGGCAAAAGAACAATCAATCCACTAAACCTGTAAAGACTGTGAACAAAAGAGGCAACAAGATACAGAAGATCGAACAACACCAAAAGAACACTAGGGGAAGAAGACTTAGCCCTCTTGGCGGAAGTCCGCTCCCTAGACCAAAAGAAACAGAAGTGGTTGTTTGCTAAGCACAAGCTTAAGTCTTAGCCTAGCCAGTACTTCTTGGGTTGATCATGTCGACTTGTATGACTTCAATAAAAATGGCATAGACCCTTGATCATCTTAAGCGAACACCACGATTCGCGGTCTTCCAATCCGGGCGTCATGGAGATTGACGGGAATCGAAAAGAGCGGCTAAGGGGGAAAGGAAGCAGTTCCATCATGGCAAGAGACGGGGCATCGAAAGGAGCAACACACAAGAGAACACGAGTGCCCAACTACTTGTAGGGTACCACGACCTAGGTGCACTAAATGCACTAAGACATCCCTAGGGTTCTTAGCGGTGCGGTTGTCACCGCAAGAACCAAAGAAATGCTACGGTCTAAATAGGTACAAGCATACAAGGGCTTAAGCACAACAAAACCAAAAGAGGGGGACCCATGATTCAGCTTCCTTTGATTCACTTGCCATAGCAAACAACGGAAATCGAATGAATGGAATCAAGAGAGCAATAAACACCAAACAACAAAGGGCTCAATCCACATCTTACTGGATCGACGAGGATTGAGAACAAGAGAGGAGAGAAGAATGGAATCCGCACTCTTTTGACCAACTTGCCATGGAACGGACGAAGGTTGGAAGAAAGGGGACACGATCCCACAATCCAAATCCACTTGTAGGGCACCATGGCCGTGCAACTAAATCGGCGCAAGGCTATCCCTAAGGTCCGTAGTGATGTGGTTGTCACCGCTAGATCTGAAGGAACACTATGGTCAATGTGGTAGCAGCATACGAGGTGGTTAGTATAAACAAGCGAGCAAAAGAGGTAAAGCCTGATGGTCACGGTGAGGCAACTCATGGCCATGAGCTTCACCTAAACGATCTGGCTTCCGTAAGTCCCACGATGGTCGTCCCCTAGTTCTCCCACTAGACTAGGTCACGAATGGTTCACCAAGTGTGAGTGGAAGCGCACCAACGTTGAATCCATGGTGGCCTCATCCAAGGGCCGAATAGGGTCGCTAACTATTGTAGTTTGACGGAGACAACTAAAACACGAGAGAGGGGATATGCTCGGCATTGCGGTCATGGCGAGACGAACTCGCGATCATAACATTACAGCATATCGCTCTCTCAACCAGCTCGAAGGCATGACACAGGCAACAACATAGACACACAAAGAACCGACAACACAAACGAGCGACGGAGTAGGACTTATCCATAGCAATAAGAGATTAGACCGGGAGCGAAGGCACGGCACAAGCATAGGATAGATATCATGTATGAAGTGTATGAACAAGTATAGATAATGGATATAGATAGATTATGTATCACAAGTATGATAGAGCAAGGAAATGTAAATTAGGAGTTTTGCCGACGTCGAGAACGGCGTCGACTAGGTTCAAAGGGATAACCTTGCTGCGATGAGGAAGATGGGCTATAGTGGCATGTTCCGGCGGGCTATAGTGGCAGCTACATCTTGCTGTGGCTTGCGGCTAGCTACGGCTTGCTGCTAGCTCGTTGCAGCTGGCCGACGGCTGGCTACGGCTAGCTGCGGTAGGCTGCGGCTGGCCAGCAGCTTGCTGGAGGTGGCAGCGGACCTCTGGGAGGTGGTCGCTACTGCTGGATGCGGCTCCGGTCCCCGACGGTGATGGCTAGAGTCGACGAAACATGCTGCAAGGCTACGACTTGTAGCTCGCAGCAAGGAGCGGTTAGGAACATCAAGAGCAGCAGCCAATTTCAAGGAAAAGAGGTGACTTTGGGAGTACAGACCTCACTGACGATGGAAAAGGGAGCTCCGGCGAGGTTGGCATCGACGGTAGCTGTAGAAACAGCCCCACCCGAGATTGAAGAGAGGCATGTCGATGGGGTTGCTGTGGTAGCAGGACTGCTGCGGCTGGGTCAAAGTGGGGCAGACGTGCTCCTGAGCGGCAGTGGGGTAGAGGAGGTCAGCGACGGATGTGCTCAGCGGAGATGATGCAGCTCGGCTCCATCGTCCAGGTAGAGCAGGGCACGGCCATGGTAGGCTTATGATCGGCCGGGAGCAGGGCAGCACAGTGAGCAAGACGGTCAAGAACGGCAATAGAAGGGGTAAAGGCAAAAACTTGGCGTTGGGGGCTCACCGGTGGGTGGGTCTCGGTGAGGTGGAGCTCATCGGTGGTGAGGTGGAGCTTGATGGCACTGACAAGGGACGCCAACGGCGGGGAAGGGCCCGGCTTGGTCGCGATGCGGAGCAGGGAGGTGGTGGTGTTGTGGCGCGGTTCTTGCGTCGGTCAGCAAGGAGGGAGAGGCCAACGGTGAGGTCACAGAGGTGGTCTGGGCAGCGGAGGCGCTGATGGACGGCAACATCACAGGTCGAAGAAGGGGCTCATGGTGGTGGTGCTGGAGGCAGAGCGGAGCACGTCGGTGTTGGCTCGGTGCTCGGCAAAGAAGGTGACACGGCACCGAGGAAGGAGTCCGGGGCGCGGCGGAGATGGCTCTGGCAAACGTGGGTTGATGGAGAGGAGGCCTCGGCGCAGCTCGGCGAGAAGAGGTGGCGGCTCGATGTCGCAGCGTGGGTGGAGGCAGAGCGCGACGTGGACGGTGGCGAGGAAGAGGAGGTGGACGTGGAGGACGTCATCGCGGTGTCAAGGCGATGCACAATGTCGAGGCGGTGGCATTTGGCGGTCGGCGCTGTGGTCACGACACGGCGAGGGCATGGAGGCAAGCAAGGCGGTCATGGCGAGCTTGGCGAGGATGGCAGGGTAGCATGGTGGCCGGCTGTGGCCACGGCGGCGGGTGGAGCGGCGGCCATGGCCGGCTTAGGGTTTGGCGCCGCGAGAAGGAGAACGGGAAGCAAAGGAGTGCGGTGGCGGATTGGGGAATCGAGCAGAGGAGCGATGGTGGCTGCTCCATTTATAGGAGGCGGCTAGGGTTAGGGTTGGCTGCGCAGCTCCTGTGGATGGTGGTGATCCTCGGAAGGCATGCTAGGTACGCGTGGCAGTGATCCATCGCCGCGTGGTACGGACGCCGAGGCGGGCACGGCGCAGGCGCGCGAGAAGTGGTGGCAGCGCGGCTGGGGACCGAGAGCTGGGACGCCCGCTCCTAGGGTTTTCACCCCGTGCGCACGGATGGGCCCGCGAGGCTGACGATGTGGGCCTGCGGGGGCCGCTGGGTTGCGGGCTAGGCTGAGCGGGGCGCTGTGCTAGTGGGCCGAGCATGGGAGGAGGTGAGCGGCCTGCTGAGCCACGGCCTAGGCTGCACGGCCAGGAAGGGAAGGGAGAGGAGCTGGGCCTGCGCGGCGGGTTGGGCCAAAGGCGTGAGCGGGCCAGGCAGGGAGAAGGGGAAGGCAAGCTGGGCCTGCAGCGCTGTTGGGCCAGGAGGCTGGTTGGGCCACGTGAAGGGGAGAAAAGGGAGTGGAATTTGAGAGTGATTCAAATGAGATTGGAGATGAATTCAAAAGGAATTCAAGAGGATCTTGCTACAGATTTGTGCTCCCCAAACTCCAAACAAACTCAAACCCAAAACCAACTCAAGAACACGGGCACTTCCTACAATCAATTCTATATGAGTGCAACAATTTATTAGCGGGTTTGACTTAAGTTTGACCTAGAGACTACATAATCCACACATTGCGTGAATTTTTTTAAAAAGCTTGCATTTTTGGATGCTCGAAAACCCGGGTTATTACAGGCATGCAGCAAAACTTTGGGCGCGCAAAAACCTTAGTCCACTTGATATTTACCATAAGTGCTCTTTTCTAATCCTGCTCTTTGACATGTTCGAAGAGTGGAGGGATCTTTCTGCAGGTGAGGGATCTTTCTGCAGGTGAACGTCGCCTTCGTCGGCTGTGCTGAGACCGCCTAGCACTGTTCATCAAACAGCGCGCAGCTTACTGGAAACAACGCGGCAAGTTTCGTGCCCTCAAAGAAGGGGACACAAACACTAAGTTTTCCAGGCAAGGGCAATGACAAGAGCTCGGCGCAGCCAAATCCACCATCTGGAGATCAACGGCACGACGCTGATTGCACACAGTGACAAGACGGCGGCACTCACTGGCTACTACACCGGTGTCCTCGGGAGCGTGGTCACCACATCCTGGGGGTTTGACCTCCAAGCGCTCTACTCCGGGGCTGCGCGTGCGGATGGCGACCCGTTGATCAACCCCTTCTCTGAAGGCGAGGCGAAACAGGCGGCCCGCAGCATGAACGCGGCCAGCGCGCCAGGACCGAATGGTCTTGGTCCGAGCTTCTATGCAGCGACTTGGGACACCACCAAGGGCGCCATGATGGAGTTCCTCCAAGCCTTCCAGTCTGAGAGAGTGGAGTTGGAGCGCATCAACCGCGCAGTCATCGTCCTCATACCTAAGTCAACGCCAGCGCTCCCCCCCAAGTGCATTTCATCCAGTGTCACTCCTAAACTGCCCCGTCAAAATTCTAACCAAGATGCTCACTAACCGGTTGTAGCAGCAGGTGCCCAAGCTAATTGACATCTACCAGACAGGGTTCATCAAAGGAAGATCCATCTCCGAGAACTTTGTATATGCAACGGAGCTGGTTCAATGCTGCTACAAGAGGAAGGCCCCCACACTCGTCATCAAGCTGGACTTTGCAAAAGTGTTTGACTCTGTCAATTGGGAGAGTCTGGACGCAGTCCTCCAGGCCCGTGGCTTCCCCAGGCAATGGCGTAGCTGGATGCAGCAGCTGCTGGCAAGCTCGCACTCGGCGGTCATGGTCAATGGGATCCCTGGCCTATGGATACGTTGCCGCCGAGGACTTCGCCAGGGAGACGCACTATCGCCTTACTTGTTCCTGCTCGTGGCTGATGTTCTTCAAAGACTGATCAAAGCAGATGACAATATCAGGCACCCACTAGTGGAAGGCTCCTGTCCAGTATTGCAATATGCAGACGACATGATCATCCTGATACGAGGTGACCCTGGAGATGCAGCCCGGCTGAAGCACACACTGGACCTGTTCTCGGCAGCGACAGGCTTAACCAACAACTTTGGTAAGAGCACTGTCACTCCCATGCACATACAGCGAGACGCCTTCCTGGATATGATGCAGATCCTACAATGCTGGGAGGGGACTTTTCCTCAAGTCTATCTTGGTCTACCACTGTCCAATGTCAAGCTACGACTCTCTGCCTTTGCTCCTCTGATCGCCAAAGCAGACCGATATCTAGCAGGATGGAAGGCAATCCTGCTAAGCACTGCTGGCCAGGTGGTGCTGATAAACTCAGTGCTTGATGGACTGCCCACGTATGCCATGGGAGCCCTTATGTTACCACCTGGCATTAGAGAAGCACCGGATGCAAGAAGACGAGCCTTCCTGTGGACAGCAGCAGACAAGGTCAATGGGGCGCAGTGTCTTGTTGCGTGGGAGAAAGTATGTCAACCTAAGGAAGATGGTGGATTCGGGATCAAGAGACTGGATACACAAAACGCGTGCCTGCTTCTCAAACTGATACAACGGCTTCATCACTCCGAGGGATCAGCTTGGGCGATCTAGGCTAAGTTTCAGACAAGATTGGACAGTCTCCAGGGAAGTTTGGCCGGCACCCACTGGGATGGCCTCCGAGAACTATTGCCAGCCTATCGCAAGATCACCAGGGTTGATGTGGGAGATGGGCGTAATACAGCTTTCTGGGATGATGTCTGGATAGGGGATTGCACGCTCGCTGAGCGGTTCCCGGCATTACACAGCCACTGCACAACGCAAGGGCGTCAGTCCAGGAAACTCTTTCAGTTCCAATACCTTCCCATTTTCAGCGACGACTGAGTAGACAAGCAACAGAGGAACTGCAACAATTGGAGATAGTGATACGAGACATCTCTCTCAGCGACACAGGTGATCAGAGGTCATGTTTCTTGGCTGGAGACAATCATCGCCAATTGTCAGGCATGATCTACGAAGCCTCCATGAGAAGCGGCAGCACCTGTTCTGCTTACCAGTTCATCTGGAAGAATATAGCCACCCCCCGGGTGAAATTCTTTGGCTAGCTAATGACGAAGAACAGGATCAACTGTAAGAGCAACCTGCTGAACAAGAGGGTGCTTGAGGAGGACATATGTGCTATCTGTGGTCAAGCATCTGAAACAGCGGACCACCTAATCTCAGGATGCTCCTTTGCCCAGGTCTTCTGGAGACAGATTGGATGGCAAGCAGAGAACATAGCTGAAGTTCGATGCCTATGGGAATCAACTGCACCAGTGGCTGGCTCTTTCATCGCTACTTCTCCTCTTGTGCTGGGAACTTTGGAAGCACAGGCATGATGTGGTATTCAGGGACATGCCCCCAAGCCATTCGCGTCTGATTGCTGCTTGCCGTGAATCAGCACGGCAATGGAGATGTCGCCTCCCCAAAAATGATGCTCGTCTTTCTTCATTTTGGTGTAATCATTTGCCTATTTAATCCTATCTCCCCTATTTGTAATTCTGGGAACCTTGTTTGGGCCATGAACCCCCCTCCCCCGTCGTTGACCTCAAAAAAAAAAAAAAGGTAGTAGAGGAGGGATGAGAAAAAGAGAGTCCAGCCTGATTAAACTATCAGATCTTTCATACCTATTATTATTTTGGAAAATTAAACCACATCTTACATGCGAAGTTCATGGTGAGACAGTGACATCATCCACCTTAAATCCTAATAGATCCACCCTTTGGCGGACTGGAGCATGCATGTGCATAGTCATCCAGAGCAGAGCAATTGTCTTCCACAATGTTCAGCATTATTTCAGCTGGACGCCATTATTAGGAGAGACAAGACAGCCTAAAAGTAGGTACCTGCTCCAAGATCGCATGGACCTTATATATATACATGAGCTCGTGCTCGTTCAGATATAAGAAAAATTTGGATTTACCAGTGCAGTGACACACGCACAGGCCAGTTGGTATAAGGCATTGTGTGTGCAATGTGGAATGGAGCACCCCATTATCAATGGTGATAGGTCCCAGGTGCATTGCATTTGTACATGAGACATTTTTGTAGGACTTGAAGGCATCGGGAGTTAGCCCCACTCATTATAGAAAGCTTCGACAGCAGACTGACTCCACCTGTCGACCAACTCCTCAACAACGTGCTCAAGATGTGATAGGACATCTATGTATCCCGTTGAATATATACCTGATTTTGCAGCTTGATCCAACGCCGGAGAATTTGGTGGCCTAGAGCGAAACTATAAAGTGGGTCCTTTAAAGATTAAAGTTTGTCAAAAGGCAATATTTGTATCAAACAAAATATAAATATTACCATAAAATTTTCTTCCAATATTTCTCACTAGTATACCGGTGATTTCTATTGGCGCCACCCCTTTTTTCACTGGCGGTTGGGAAAGAGGTGTCGCCAGTAGAGAGAAATGTGTGGGCCAGCCTCAAGGATTGTCTGTGTAAAAGCCTTTACACTAGAGGCTCGTGTAAGAAAACTGCCAGTGTTAACGGCCTATTTACACTGGCGGTTTGCATTAGCCAACCGCCAGGGTAAAGCCCATTTACACTGACGGCTTGCTTACATAAACGGTCAGTGTAAATAGACATTTATATTGGTGGTTGAACTATGTGAACTCCCTGTGATACTCATTTTCAGTGGCGTTTTTTATGTGAGCCGCCACTAACACATTTGCTATAAATACTCATTCTTCCTCCCCCGACCAGCACTGTTCAGCCGAGCCACCTTCCATTGGTTGCGAACTTGGAGGTCCAAAAATCGCAAAATACAAGGGGGAGGTTTTCCTCTTAATTTCTTCAGAGGAGGTGGCTTAAGAAGGTTAGTTAATGCCTATTATAGCTCTTTTGCATTAGTGCTTCTCACTTTGAGCTTAAAATAGATCTAGCTAGAGAGAGAGAGTTTCATGCTTGTGTTTAGAGAGAGAGAGAGAGAGAGAGAGAGAGGTTTTGCTCTTCATTTCTTTGGAGGAGGTGGCTTAAGAAGGTTAAGTAATGCCTCCCATAGCTTGCATTAGTGCTTCTCACTTTGAGCTAAAACTAGATCTAGCTAGAGAGAGTGTGTTTCATGCTTGTGTTTTGAGAGAGAGATAGAGAGAGTGGTAGTAGATTTTTGTTTAGGATTTCAATACATGATATTTTAGAAGGTTTAGATTATAGTGGTGCACCTCTCATAGTTGATTCTCCATTATAAATTTGATTCAAAACTAGACCTAGGGTTTCATGGGGAGAGAGAGAAAAATGGTAGTATTATAGAGAGAGAATTGGTATTATCACTTGCTTTAATGATTGTTGTAAATAATGTGGGAGTTAAAATATGTTATGAAAAAAAGAGAGTGTGTGTTCCATGCTTGTTTTTTGAGAGAAATATTGTTTAAAAAGATTTTAAACAATCTAGTTTATTCACCAAACTAGATATTGTGAAATTATAATAATTTTTAGTTTATTCAAATAACTACAATAATTTTCATTTTCATCAAATAATTTTAAATGTACCCAATTAATTAGACATTACCATTATAATTTCTGTACAGCTGAAGATAGAAAGATTGTTATGGATGTACAACTTATCAAGATTACACCGGTCATACCATTTGGAGGTTCGTAAATTTATTGATGCCACTAGGAGGCATGCATGCAGACAGAAGACGAAGTACATATGTTGTCCTTGCATCGAATGCAAAAATATTGCTGTATTTGAGGATGCAGAAGAAATCAGTTCTCATTTCGTTCGCCGCGGTTTTATGAAGGATTACTTGATTTGGGTGAAACATGGAGAGGGTAGTTATGTGCCTTCCGCAGAAGCCAACCCAGTTCTCACATATTTTATGAAACTATGTGAGAGATCTTTGAATTTGTGAACAATGTTTAGTAAAAGTTTGTGGATGAAGAAATAACCAAAATAAAAGTTATAGAGCTCGATGAGTACTATAACTTTTATGTTCATGACTTTTTGAGTTCAAATCATTTGGTGTGTCAAATTCTTGTTTGAAGCTGTCATTTGTTGAAATTCAAAATTTGAATGGTTCCAATTTAGTGACATGAAAAGATGACCAAAATAAAAGTTGTAGAGCTTGATGAGTTCTACAACTTTTATCTTCATGACTTTTTGAGTTCAAATCATTTGGTGTGTCAAATTCTTGTTTGAAGCTGTCATTTGTTGAAATTCAAAATTTGAATGGTTCAAATTTAGTGATATGAAAAGATGACTATAACAAAAGTTGTAGAGCTTGATGAGTTCTACAACTTTTATTTTCATGACTTTTTTAGTAGAAATCATTTGGTGTCTCAAAATCAAGCTTACAGCTGTCATTTCTTGAAATAATTTTATGGTTAAAACAATTCCGAAACCAACATTGTCGAACTCATAAGCATAGCGCAGTGGTCACACCCGGGCCTTGTAATCCTCAGGTCGCGGTTTCGATAACTGGTTGGGACACCCTTTTTATTTTGTTTTTATTTCTACTGGCGGTGGATGAAACAAACCGCTAGTGGAAAGCTATCTCCACTGGCGGTTGGTATAAAAATCCACCTGTGCAAATCATTTGTATAGGCGATATACCCGCGCGCCGAGAGCCTCTAAAAATTTGAAGTCTGGTGGCGCATTTTCTTCCACGAGACACCGTCAGGCTGCTCAAATTTTGCATTGCCACCGCGCCATTACCGCCTGCACCGCGCGTCGTCCCGCCCCACACCTCGCCGTCCCTGCCTGCGTCGCCGGAGCCCACCTTGGAGGCCTGCCGTCTCGGCCATAGCCCCGCCCGCCTCAGAGCCACGCCGTCTCGGCCGCACTGGAGCACTGTCTCGGAGCTCTGCCGTCTCGCCGCGCCAGAGCCCCATCTTGGAGCCCCGCCTCGGAGCCGCGTCGAAGCCCCATCTCGGAGTCCCATACCAAAGCCCCGCCTAGCTCGGAGCTGTGCTGAAGCCCAGCCTCGGAGCCTCGTCGTCTCTGCCTGCGCCGGAGCACCACCCGCACCGGACCCCCGGCCGTCTCGGAGCTCCGCTCGCCTCGGATCCCTACCACCTTGGAGCCCCGCCCATGCCAAAGCCCCGCCCGCCTCTACCGCACACGTGCCACCAAGGTCTGCATCTCGCCTGCTCCTCCCATGCTTCGCCTATGCCACAAACCCCAGCGTTGCCACAATGCCTTACTTGCGCTGTCAGGCAGTTGCATTCTCGCCTACACAGGCTGGCCCATCTAGCACATTTCCGTAGGTCGAAGCCCTAACTAGCCCATTAAGGGCTTGTTTCAACATCTTTTTTTTGAAACTTTGTTTCAACATCTTTACTTGTATGATTATATGTTTCAACATCTTTACTTGTATATTATGTGTTATAATCATAAAATTGATTCAAGGGTACTTTTTTTGCTGAAAAAATAAATTAGTTCTAGTGTCAAATATTATATTATGCTGGTTATTATTTTTACATTATTCGATATATATATAATAAATTAAGTCTAGGGTAGCATATTTTATAATGCTTAATTTGTAGCAATAGTTTTTGTTATCTGATTGGTGTGGAATGTTTATGGTTGCTTATTCAATTCATGCTATGTGTCAAAATTTTATGTCCATTCGATGCTAGATGCACATATATTTTCATGCTATGTATTTATTGTACGTGCTGTTAAACGATGCTTACATAAAAATAAATATTCAATAAATCAGAATTAGCTTGATGAGTTCTCCAAACAATGGTGATGAGGCGGGTGCCCAACCAAGCAATGGTGATGAGGCGGGTGCCCAAGGATCAGACTCGCAGCACAACACCACCAGTGGATCGTGGAGTTCGCCATCCGATCCGTGCCCTAACATAGATAGGGCAGCTCGTCATGCCGAAACCCGAGACCCTACTTACAATCCAATAGATGGAGAGGTACAATTTAATAATTTCAATGAAGGGCTACGAGGGGTTGTTATTCATATCCATACCTACGTACCGAATATTATATATATATATATATATATATATATATATATATATATATATATATATATGACTGGTTGTTCTTTGTAGATAACTTCTCAATTTTGGAACCAAACGGAGGAAGATGCATCGGATTCCGCACCACAGGCAACTAAGACAACCACCGAAGATAGGAAGCGGAAATGTGGGGAACGGGGCATAAACAAGTGGCCGGATAATACATATTCTGTTACAGAAGTAAGCCCAAAAGGAGAGCCTGTACAACCGATACAGGTGGCAGCTAAGTATTGAAATGCCATCGGTTTCCTTGTTAGGGACAATCTTGACATCACAATATCTAATTGGAAACTAGTGCCGAAGAAAACCAAAAAGAACTTGTGGAAACAGTTGAGAACAAGGTTTATTTTCGCAACCGAGTCATGAGCTGTCGCGAAGGAGTACGCAATGAGGCAGTGTGCAATCAGCTTTCGTAACTGGAGGTCTGAATTGAATACCAAATTCGTGAAGAAAGGGTTGGATGCAACGAAGAAGTACCCGAGAATTACAGCAGCTAAGTGGAAGACCTTTGTTGAGCAGAAGACATTAGAAGAGTTCGTATCTATGAGTCAAGCTAATGCTGAACTTGCAAAGAACATATACCACGACCACCTTGGAACTGGTGGTTACCAGCGTGCGATTCCCAAATGGAGGGTAGAAGAAGCTGCAAGGAAGGCGGCAGGGTTACCGGTGTTGTTGGAGGATGTACCCGAAAGGGCTGGAGACTGGCTTCGTTTGCGGAAACCACAAGAAAGTGAGGCTGGTTTGTCGTGGCTAGATCCAATGACCGATGAAGCAGCCAAGAACATTTTGGCCGTGGTAGCTAAGCAGAAAAGGGACACCCTTAGTGTGGGTATGGGTAACCTAGAGCACCCTGGTAGTGTGCGAGGCGTCTCATCCCATTTGGGCTAGAAGGAAGGATTTCCTGAGTATGCCGAGATGTATAGAAAACACGACCGCTACAACGAAGCTATCAGAGATTATTTTAAGGAGGAGGCTAAGCAAGAAATGAAACAAATGTTGGTAGAAATCATGGTCAATCCTAATTCTGAGATAAGGCAACAATTGGCTAGTGTAATGTCAAGTCAACAAGTGCCGACAATACAGCCGCCACAGATGATCACACAAATGCCACAGATGCAGATGGTCATCACGCAACCATTGGATTCTCCAATAGTTCCAAGCAGTATCGGATCTACGGCAATAGGGAGCAATATGCCATTGATGACATCGTCGCACCGACAGCTTGCTCCCTAGTTATTTCGTATGGTATCACCAATATCCATACGATAGAAGTTGCCACTGGTATGGTGATCCCAGGCCATGACTATCACAACAAGAAAACTCTAGAGGAGTACTGCAGGGTAGAAGTGTTGACAGTCGTCGAAGGACATAGGGATGACTTCCTAGACATCCCCACTCCTGACGATGTCGAGAAACTCGGTCAAGCTATCAACGAGTTCATCTTATGGCCTCGACGGGACATTAGGTTGAATGATCCTATTCCATCGATGCCATTTTTTGGAGTGGACAATGAAGGAGGGTTCTCACATGTAGCCTCGCCATCTCATCATACCCCACCATCTCATGACGCACCACCATCACCAGAACCTAACCCACCACCATCATTTAGCCTCCACACCAACTTGGAGCCTCTACCTAACCCACCAGCATCGACATCCATGAATCCACCATCATCCCCGAGCAAGAAGGATGCCTCATCAGAACCTAAAGGCCATGTAGCTAAAGGAAACCTTCAGTATGTGCCAAAAATGCTTATGCCGTTAGGTAAGGACGAGACGTCACCGGGGGGCATGAAGAAGTGGATGGTCGGATTGGCAAGGAAACCAGACACACGTTCCAGTCGTCAGAAAGTTGCCAAGTCCGCCTCCAACAAGATCACCATATGGAAGCCTACGAGAGAGGATTACAATAATGTCCCCATCGATAAATATGTTCTAGGCAGGCCTCTACTCCAGTGGTGCGAACTCCATGGTGTTTCACGTGCGATGAAGAGGTTGCATGACTGGTATATGAGAGCATCTTCGGTTGAGATCAATGCCTTCTCCGCAGCTGTACCACCACTAGCTTTTATGGGTGGTAATAGCAAGATTATTGTTGACTTCGAGGACATTTGGTTGATGTTTCGCCTCAGAAAACTCGACATCCAGCTCGTGGGCCGTTTCTTCATGAGGAGAAAAAGGTTGGGTATCTCGACCCGGCCAGAATAAGCCAAAATGAGCACACAGTGGTTATGGGTCCTAACCACGACTTATTTGTGGGCAAGACCAATGATGAAATAGCCAAAATTAGAGTGGAGGAGCAACAAAAGCAGGAAACAGCAGTGGCCACCTACATAGGAAACATGTTTCATCAATTCAGAAATAGGAGTCTTGTATGTGCACCATACATGTTCAAGTATATTGGTCCTAAACTCCCTTAATAATTTTTATTTATAAACTTACTACTGTCTTAAAACATGACTTCATTAAATTCGTGCAATGATCATTGGATTTGTATATTCATTTATCTCCATGAAGGATGACTTTTGGTCCTTGACTCCGCAGATTTCTCATAGAGCAGTTATCAAAAGTTCATCAATATTTTAGATCAGTAAGTCAAGATTTGCATGCATGCTTTTCAACATTTCTATATCATATACGAGAGTTTGGATCGATATGACTTGTTGAAATCATTCGAGCACTGCAAGGCATACAGGTTCTACAAGTTCAAGGGTGGACGCTACGATTTAAAAAAAGCCGAAAAACCGCTACATGTGCGGATTAACTTTAAGGTAAATTTTAAATAAACATACATATTTGTCTTGTATATATATGTATACATAGCAACTATGTAACCACTTGCCAATTCTTATATAGTGCCACAAACAACCACCAGGATCGGTGCTTTGTGGGTACTATGTGTGCGAGTTTCTCAGAGAAAATGAGAGATACACCAACAACCCTAGCAAAGTAAGTAATAGTCATAAGTGAAGTTTTGTCACTACTGATGCCTTCTCCGTATTGGTTAGTTGTAAATGTACGATGACTTATTATTTTTTTGCAGGTATACAAAGTGTAATCCCATGAGTGTACGCGTCCAGAATGGTGACCTCATGGCCATTTGCGAGGACTTCTGCCGGTTCATCATGAAAGAAATAATTCACTTCAATGGGAAGTATTTTGATCCGGACTCGGAATTAGCTCAACCACAGTATCGAGAACTCGTAGATATTGCCAGGCTAGAGCTAAACCACGAAGATTATTAGAGGAGTACGTCATGGGACGACCGAGCTAGCTATGAGTGGAAAAAACTTTGTTTTATGTATACATTATTAGCGTGTGATGACTATGGTAAACTGCAACAAATATTACTTTTTTCATGCATGTAAAAATAATTTTCTGTGATATCTATTTGGATTCGTTTCAATTTTTATACAATATTCATTGGCTGGAAATATATGGTGGGAAATAAAAACAATTCACTGGCGGGAAACATATGACGCCAAATTTTGAATTTTTAAAAATAATTCACTGGCGGTTTTGCTAATAAACTGCATCTGGAAAATTATTCCAGAGGCGACAAATTTAGGTGAACAGCCTGTGCTAAAAAAGCTACACTGGCGGCTGACTTAAACAAACCGCCAGTGAAAATGCTTTAACACTGGCGGATTGTTTACTTAAACTGTAACAACCCAAAAATCCACACAGCAAAAATACCAACTACAAAATTTTTCTTAGAACTTCCATGTGATGATGAGTGTCATGTATAGAAACCCAACCTAAGAGATGCATTAGGTCTAACTCCAACCCAAGTCAACACATAAGCATGGCACGCCATTTGTTGATTATGTTTATTTAAATTCTAACAAATGAAACATGGCATACATTGTTAACTCAACTTGTGAGTTGGATTTCCAATTGCCTTATGTTATGCTTAACAACTTATTTAAAGTAATACACCATAAAGTAATTAATACTCAAACCAGGAAATAAAGGTAAAAAGAGAAAACTAATTCTATTTTTATATAACAAACTACACTTATGTTGATATACAAAATAGCTAAATAAATTCCTAATATATATAAAAGAATATGGTGGGCCTCATATCTAAAACTCCAATGAATTTGGTGCACCCATTTTGAATTCAAATACCCAAACCAAATTTGAATTCAAACAAAAGGAGAAGAAAAAGAAAACAGAAAAAGGAAATGAGGAATAGAGCCTCGCAGCCCAGGCCTGCTCGGCCCGCTAGCACGCACAGCAGCCGGCCAAGCTTGCCAGCCCAACTCACGCGGCCAGCCCAGCGACTAGCCCCGCGCGCTGCTCACCCGCGCGCCCCTTTTGCTTCGCCCGCAGCCACTGCCCGCTGGACCCCGCATGTCAGCCGCACACCCGTCCACAGTGTCGTCTTCCTCACCCACGCCTCAACCGCCTACATGACTGGCGCCCGACAGCGCTGGCAGGAGCGGGCCAGGGGGTCACGCCCGGGGCATGGCCCTGTCCGCCTTGCGCCGCGCCCACGCAATCTCCGCGCCAACCACCCACGCCCCGCGATGCCGCTCGATGCGCTCGGCGCAATCCCCAGCCGTCCGCCATTGGAGCTCGGAGCTCTGGCTATAAAGCCACGACCCTCGGTTGCCCTAGCGCCCTTCCATCGCCCCGCCGCCACTTGTGGCCATCCACCAGACCACCCAGCATGAGGGCCGAGGGGAGGAGAAGAACAAAGAGGGCAGAGCCGCTGCCGGGAGGAGGACTGGGAGATCACCGGAGCCAGAGCGGACGACACTGCACGGCACTGCTTCCGGAGCTTCACGGCCACGACTCTTCACTGCACCGCCATCCTCTCGCCCTCAACACCGATGGTGAGCCGTACGCCGCTGAGACCTCCTCCTAAGCCCCATGGACACGAGCACGCACGGGCGCACACCGTAGACACGGGCACGGCCGTGGCGAAACCACCGCGGCCGCATCACTGCAGTAGAAGTGATGCCACCGCCTTGGCTGGCTCCTTCTCGCTGTGGAAGACGCCACGCTCGCGATCAGGGTAGACGGAGGTCACTGGAGGACCCCGGAGGCCACAGCGCACCACGGCCGGAGCACCGCCACCACCGTGTTGACTCCACCGTGGCCAGGTCCGCTGGGAGCGCCTGGCGTCTCCTTGTCTCGCCTGTCTTGTTCGATGGAGCCACGAGTAACTCACGCGCACGCCGTGACCACCCCGCTGGAGCCCCGTAGTGCACCCGCGTGCCTTGCGGTCGTCACCATGTCGCCATGGCCGTCGGGGAGCCCCCACCGGCCACAGGAGAACCCGAGCCCCGCCTTGAGCCCTGGATGCCCTCACCGTGCTTCCACAGACCCACAGAAGCTCTTAGCCGCCCCGCCGAGCCTCCAGGGAGCCCACACGCGTGACCTCGCCACCGGCGAGCACCGCCGAGCCGCCGATCACCGTGGCTAAGGCCTTAGGAATCCTTAGCCGATGCCCCGACCCTACCATCGTAGTCTCCATGGTGTAGGGGAGCTTTTCCCCTCCTCAATTGGACGCCAGCGCCCACGGCAAGGCTCGCCGATGAGGCTCGCCGCCGGCGGGAACACGCCAGGACGAAGCAGGGGAAAATTCCCCTCGTCGGCCACACGCGCGTGCACCCGGTTCACGAAGACCGCAACGGAGGAGATGAAGGGAGGACTCGATCCACCATGGACCCTGTCTTAGGTCCATGGACCGTGAACCTGCGTCCACCATGAACCACGCATAGTGAGCTAGCGCTGTGGACGAAGCCCAGTAGAGGCCCATGGTCGTGACGTGGCAGCGTCGCAGCCTGCCACATGTCCGGGCCGGCCCAACCCGAGCCCACCAAAGCCCGTTCAGACCCGGTCCATGTTGACCGTTGACCGGTCAACATTGACCATTGACCTGGCCCCACATGTCAGTGGCACAGACACACTGGACCCACACGTCAGATGCTGACGGCATGCTAATGTCACGCGGGACCCACATGTCAGTAGCAACACAGCTGAAGTGACGTCATGCTGACGTCAGCAGCACTGGCCCCACACGTCAGTGACCCTGACCGTTGACCATTGACTCGCTGTTGACTGATGTTGACTTTGACCGGACCCACCTGTCAGTGACCCGAAAGCCCTGGACCCACCTGTCGGACTGGATGACGTTGATGACGTCAGCTGGACCCCACCTGTCAGTTCGGAACCGAGGCAATGACGTCATGCTGACGTCAGCAAGCCACGTGGACTAGTCACAACATGACACGTGTCAGCCCAGGATTAATTCAGCCTTTTTCCATTTTTAGAAATGATTTAAGCTTCGGAAATTCATAACTAATTCATACGACCTCAGAAAAATACGAAACCAGGACCAAAATTCATCTAAAATCAAGCTCTACGCAATGAACCCATGTTTGAGTGCATTTGGCTCTTTTGAATTTTCATTGCATCTTTGTGCTATTCTATAGACGTCGCTAACGCGACTATAATGCGATCGTTTGCAGACTCGGAGGAGAACCGGACGGACGAGGATCGTGAGTACCGTGAGGAGTACGGAGACGACTACACTAAAGGTGCCACATCCCACCCAATCTCGTAGCACCTATTACGCATGGCTAAAATAGAAATGCTAGTGCTTTACTTTATTGTTATGATCACACCATGATAGGACTTGCATGGTAGTATGCTTTCTTGATGGCCTTTACCTTGACGCAACCTTGCCCCTGCTCATCCAGCTGTTAGGCTAGTCACACGCTTGCTACTATATTTCATTGCTTATTACTTCTACTACGCTTGCACTACATTGGTGCGTGGTGGAAAACTGGTGTTAACTGGACTATGGGGAGAGTGCTGCGTGTGTGACTTGGGTGCGTGGAGGGTGAGGGTTGTGTCGACCAAGTTAGAGTATACGACGAGCCTGGGGCAAGTCTTGCCGTGGGGTGCTACCTGGGCACCCCTGGAATGGATACCTGTGGTGGGTAAATGGTATATGAGGTGGCCCTGGGTGTGATCCCGTGATGGGAGGAGCCCAGGGTGGAGGTGCTGTGGTGGCACGGTAAATGGAAACCCTGATGAAGACATTCTGGCTTGGTCATCCCTAAGGACTTACTAGTACTCAGATTCACCGGGAAGCCTTATGTACCACTCGCCCTATATGGTGCGGGACGGCCGAACTACTTGGTAGGGTATTGCCACTACTGCTAGGTTGATAGCGGACAGTGTGAGGGAGGTACGGGGTGCGGAGGATTCCCCCCACACCCTTCTGAGACTTCATGGAGACCTTGTGGACCCGGCTCATGACTCATAGTTTCAGCCACCCCAGACTGGACTTGGGGTGTACCAGGGCTGAATGGTAGAGTGGCATTATCCTAGGCTAGCAAGCGACCGGAATCAGCCCAGTTGACGACGGTCAGCGAGGAAGGCGGATCTTGTGGTTATGTAAAACCTCTGCAGAGTGTATGGTTGATCGATCGATACATATGCCGACTTATCGGCTATGGACCTTTCCTGGGTTTCGCTTAAACTAGATAGAGAGATGAGTCCTTCTGTTCTCCTCCTGGGAGTGAGTGTTCGGACGTAGCCAGGGGCTACGGGCCTTGAGACAGTGCCGAGAGGGAGTTGGCCTATCGACTGAGCGATGGTATGGGTGTGGTATGGTGATGGTGTGGAGATGGTGGTGTATCGATCCCAGGATCGAAACCTGGCTCTGGAATGGGAATGGGGTGGAATGGGTGTGTGAATGGTGTTAAAACTTGACCAACTGTTATTAAATACTTGATATGCTAATACATAGGAAACCCCAGCCTTATAGGTTCCTTTTGATTATATCCAACTTGCATCCAATTTCCACAAAGCAATGCTCATAGGGTTGGGAGCGGCCAGTACAAATCGTACTGATAAATTTTGGCACATAGGTTCTGCTGAGGAGTATAGCTCCGATGAGTTGGACGGTTGAGGGGTTCGTTCCTACGCTCGAGTTTGGCGATCTTATCTTCAAGCTGTTCTGAATGAATGCTACTTTTGATTCCGCCAATGCGGCGATGTAATAATTTATGTACTTCCGCACTATTTGTACTCTGATATTATCGTTGTATGGATGTGATATTCGACTGGAATTTGGGTAATATGATCTACAACGGTCTTATTACACTTCGACTCTGTGGATTTCTCTTCGCGGAAATCGGGGTTGCTTCATAAACCGCCAGTTTAAACACCATTATCACTTGCGGATGTTTAGAGAAACCACTAGTACAAAGTTATTTCTACTGGCGCATCTTAACTAACATTGTTGATTTGTACTAGCCTTTCACACTGGCGGTGGGTTCGGCCGCTAGTAGAAATGCCTCTGGAACCGCCACTGCTGAGCCCCAGTGTACTAGTGTCTGATGTGAATGCGTTGATGATAGTAGCAAAATCAATCATAGTCCAACAATTGTCTTCGACTAGCAAACATACTCGTTTGAACTGATTTTATCATGGTGATGGCACTATTTGATTATTAATATAAGATGAAGCCGATCTTTCTTTTAGTTGATGGTGTTTCTTCTCTCTTTAGGACCTGTTTGGATGACGTAGCTTTAGAAAACTGTGGTGTCATAAAATTGTGGTTTTATAATCCGGATACATACAAAAACCATGGTTTCAAAAAAGAGATGTCAAGAGCGAAGTTTCTAAAACTCCAAAGACTACCTTTTTGCAGAACCATGGTTTTAGAAACTACAAAGCTTGTATCCAAAGACCCAACAGCTTTTGAAAACAAAATTGCTTTACAGAATGACCATTGTAGTTATCTTGTACTCTAAAAATACTTTGCCTCCAATAAAAAGGGCCCCTATTCTATCTTGTTCAACATGTTCTATTCTGCCGTGTATGACAAAAACATCATAATGGTGATTGTTGCCACTTGTTGTAGACTTGTTCAACATGTTCAATCTTGTAGTAGCTTCCTAATATGCCAGTTGGAAGCCTGGTCGATCGGTGTGTGCATAAAAGCTTAGTGACCATCTGCTGGTCCATACATCTATCACTCACTGCACCAAACATAGAAAATGTGTAATGAATGGTAGCATGAAAAATATGAAATGGTACTTTTTCTCTGTACATATACAATAGTATATGTTCATCAAATGCATTCTATACATATATAGTGGTATAACACAAGTACCCACAACATAGGGAAATATATAGAGCCCAACGCCAGTGTGCTTCGCTAGGCATTGCTTGCCCTGAGATCTTTGTTGACTTGTAAGCAACTAACATCCTAGTCAGGGTGCATGTTTGCCTCTTTGCTAACTGATGATGGTCTGGTCCATATATATGGCTCAGGCTGATCAGATGGATTGCAACACCCAAAGGACTACACTACACAGTACACACAATCCAGTCCATATATATTTTCAACAATAATATGTGCCAAATCATTTGGTGGATTTATATTATATACTCCATAGATGATATGGTATAATCACATTCCGATCAAGGAGACATTGTCTATATTGGCCCCGTTCGCTTCGCTGAAAAAACAAGCCGAAACACTGTTCCGGCTGATTTGTTGTGAGAGAAAAATACTGTTCTGATTGAAAAAATAAGCTGAAAAATACGGATTATAAGAGAAGCGAACATGACCATATAGGGCTGGAAGGTGTCCGGAGTTGACCTTGCTAGCTACTTTACTTATGAAGGACACCATACCTCTACCGCATGTTGAATGTTGCACCTTATCCTTGGTGTGCAGTGCAGCACACAGCTCAACCTCCTTGACCGTGAACTCCATCAAGGGCCTGTTTAGTTCGCCAGATTTTCTGAATTTGGCACTATGCAAAAAGAAGATTACCCATCACATCAAACTTGCGGTACATGCATGGAGTACTAAATGTTAACAAAATCAAAAACTAATTGCACAGTTTGGTTGTACTTTGCGAGACGAACGTTTTAAGCCTAATTAGTCAACGATTGGACAATTATTACCAAATAAAAACAAAACGCTACAGTGTATCTACAGTAACGCCGAATCCGACGGCGCCGAATCCGGCCTCCGAACTAAACGTGGCCCAAGATATAGTCAGTGCCCACACGCTGAGCGCCACCCGCACTAAATGCAGTCAATCAAAAAGTAATATAATGCTTGGAGATCTGTTTGTCAGTACTGATTACTGAACCTGACTTGCTTGCTTTAATTAGAAGCATTGAAGCAGTCGTCTGTCCATGTTCCATACACAAGCACCGACCATTGAAGCTCGAAGCTCGCGCACAACAAGCTCTCTCCGATGTAGCGGCAGCACGCACGATTATTGTCTTGCCCGCGCCATGCTTCATTACTAATTAGCAGTCAGTTTTTTAGGTTGATCCTGACTACCGAGTTCATCCAAGAAGTACACCGACCTGAACCCAAAGTCACGACTATAAGAACAATATAACACTATCAATAAGAACAAATAAGATCCAAATAATTTTAAATAGAACACAAATTATATATGGATAGACTTTAAAACCAGCAAAAAATTGTCTGAACTTGTCCGATTTCCATAGTTCAGTGGTAAAAAATATATGGTTTTTGAGTAGCATAGCTAAAACTAGCCTCTGTCTCTAGTTCAACGGTCAAAAATGAATTTCTTCGTTCTGTTTTTTTCTTACACTTTTTCAACCTCTATTGCTTTTAATTAATCTACGACATTACATCATGTTTTAGATGGTTTGCCAAATGTGGAATGAGGGGTGTGCATGCCTTTATGGTTCCTGTTCATACTACTTTGCTAGTTTGCCCATCAATGGCCATCACCTTGAAAGTACAATAGTAGGTATCTCATCATTCACCATTCATGTGCTGCGGTGGGTTGCATCTGGGGTTGCTCCTGTTTTTTTTTCTTCTCCAGATTCTGCCATAACGCAAGAGATTCATTTAACAAACTACTTCAATTTTATTTATAGCAAGAATCAATTACTTTGATTTCTCATGAATGGAATAGAGAAGAAATGAGGCCTTGAGTTGAGGGAGGAAGAAGGCGTGATTGGAGCCAATTCTTGGCTGATTTTGGTCAGGAAAAAGCGTTCTAAAGTCTCCAAATTCCCTTCCCATCCCATTTACACATGAAAGAAGGTCGCGTCATCATGGTTCGCTCACAGCTTTTCTTCGTCACTGCTCCGCTTCTCGGCCTCCTCTGCCCACCCGCTCCTCCCCATGGTCCTTCTCCGCTCGACCTCTCCGGCCGACCGCTCCTCCCTGTGCCCATGGCCAGGGGCGAAGTTAGCCTCTAGCTAGTGGGTGCAAATGCACCACCCAAAATTTGTTAAAACAACGGTTTTTTTTCTAAAATTTCACCATATATGCACCACCTATAGCACAAGTCTATGCACCCATAAGAGAAGTGTCTCACCCTCAAATTTGCTATAGCTTCGCCACTGCCCATGGCTCCTCCTCCGTGCGTCGCCAAGATCCTCCCCGCGGTCCTCCTCCACCATTCCATCAATCCGCCGTCATCTTCTCCCTCGACCCCACGCTGTTCTTGAGCAGGGAGGCCATGGTACGGTGGCTGAGATCCAGGTGAGTTCGACTGGGATCCAGTTGTGTAGAGCAGTTGCAGCCAGCAGGGGCATGGGCAGCAGTGGCAGAGGCATGGGGAGGCACCCACACCTCCACCTCCAGTTCTTTCGTATCCTCAAGATTCTTATGAAAGCTAGCAGTGGTAAAAAAACAGCTTTGATTCAAAGCATGGTTGACAGAAGTTGTCCTGAATAAGCCCAGAGTGAGCTCTGATTCCTGGCCACACAACACAACCAAGGAAGTCAATGGTAAGGATAACAAAAGGCAGTGCCTGTGAGATGTCTTTGCCTCTGCATATATAGCTCGATGTGGTGTTTGGTGTGCATTCCAAGCCTTAGCCTCCTATGCAGCTATAGCATGCTGGATAAAGGCCAAGTAGGTTTACCCATGCGGGTACAAGTATGAGTAAATTCTTTACTGCATGCAAGTGTGGGTACTGTACGCAGGCAGAATTGTGTCTCATGGGTGCCGGTATGAGTGGTACTATCCAGCGGAGGATACATATTCATTGCCATCACTAGCTCATTCAGATGTCTTAAAACCCAAGGACTACACACACGCACAAGCTAACCCATATAAGGATGTTTGATGCTGCGCCCTTGTTTCAACAATAGGGTGTCTACTGCTGCATTGGATTTGTATCTATGAGATGTTTCTGTAGGACTGGAAGGCATTGGGAATTAGCCTCACTCGTTTTTTAATGCTATCACAATGATATCTTGCCAAGTCTCAACCAACTTCCCAAAGATATCCTCGTGGTTGGATATCAAAACTATGTACCACTGGCCTTTTTCTTTTCATAAGCACCTTTTGGGAGCATCAACGGTCGACCTGCTAGTGGTGACTGGATCTATCAGAGCAAAGCAGTAAGGTGGAGCTGAGCTTCTAGCTGGCAGGCCCTGTCGGTAGTCACACCACCCGGCTAGCTGTTGCTTGTGGGTGACCAAATTCAATTCTTCGTCTGATTTTGGCTACCAAATCACACATTGTACAAAAACATCAAATGACGTGACGATCAGCTGCTTGAGGACATTGGATTGGAGCTAAAATAAATTAATTCCTTGCATCCACGATTACACAAGTGAACAGATTTTGTTGTCTAGTGGGTGTGCATTTAGTTGGGTGTTGCAACTTACAGGCTAGGTATGTTTACCCATGCCGGTGCGGGTATGGTTAAGTTCATTAGTTGCATGCAAGTGCAGGTACTATACATGACAGTCATAATTGTGTCTCCTGGGTGCAGATATGGGTGGTACTATCCAGAGGTTACGTATTCATTGCCATCACTAGCTCATTCAGATGTCTTAAAACGAGTTGGTCGACGCTTTCTACGGCACCCCTCAGGTCCTGAGTTCATTCCCCTCGGAGGCAAATTTCAGGCTTGAGGGTAAAAAAAATCCTCTCGTCTATCCCACGTCAAAGTATAGATCTGTGGCTGTCCCGTCTCATGGGGATACGGTGCCGCTGTATATGGGTGGGGCTAGGGTTCGGGGATTTTCTCGATCTACGTGAGAAAATCTTCTTCTTAATGAAATACCCGGTGGGATGTCGTCCCCCTGCGGATCGAGTTTTTTTTTTAACCCAAGGACTACACACGCACAAGCTAGCCCATATAAGGATGTTTGATGATGCACTCTTTTTTCAGCAATCAGTGCCTACTCATGCATTGGATTTGTATTTATGAGATGTTTGTGTAGGACTAGAAGGTATCAGGAATTGGCCTCACTCGTTTTTTAGTTCATCCACGACGATACCTTCTCAACTGTCAACCAACTTCTCAAGGATGTGCTCAAGGGTGCGTATCAAAACTATGTAGCCCACTAAACCGCTAGCCTATTTGTTTGCTCAAGCACATTTTGGGTGCATCGAGGGTTGACCTCTTTTACTGTGAATTAGTTTGACTCAATGTCGTGTGGTGACAGTGCTCTTTCTCGAGTAATTTAAGATGGTGTGCCATTCTTCTCTTTTTTTATGGTCTTGTTTTCCATGAAAAAGGTTGCAATAACCCCTACCTATTGCAACTGTTTTTATGTTGTTGCAATGAGAAGTGTGGCATTCAAAACCTAGTAGTGTCTCTTATTTTTAACTCCATAAAAAATAGTTTGGTTTTTAATTTTGATTTTCTAACAATTTCATCGTCGTATGATTTGCTCCAACATCTGTCTATTTTGGCCTGTCTAATTGGTGTGATAGCGACCCTCAAATCACATGAATTGTTGGCGTCATCCAATTCGTGTAATTTAGGCTATGCAATCACGGGAGTGAGCAAAGGAATCAAATCACATGATTTCTTGGCAGTTCCTGTTCTTTATTCGTGTGATTTTGGCCACCAGATCACACAAAGTGACCTAAAACCTCAAATGACCTGATGATGATGGGCCACTTGAAGGCCTGGATTGGAGCCAAAAATAAATTAATTCCTTGCATCCAAGATTACCCATATTAATTGCAAATTTTGTGGAAAGATAGTGGTTTACTTATATATCCAAGCTAGTAACAAGCTCCGCTATGATCGGGCACTTGCTAGTGGTGACTGGATGAATTGGAGCAAAGCAGCAAGGAGGAGGAGCAAAGCAATCACGGGAGTCAGATATGGCACACCACCCACCCCTGCTGCTGGTGTGGTGACGAACTGCTGGTGATCCCAAATTTACATGAGAAGGCAATACGCATATGGGCGATCAAATAATACACATACTGTGCTCGATCTGCAGTAAACCACAATCATGCATCTTCTATACACTACTTTGTTGAACTCCAAGACAAATAATGTTATAGCATTTATTGTTCATAACCAACATCACATAACTGGACAAGGCACACGGATGCCCACCGTAATTTCTTCTCTTTCAGCATATGCAGCCTATTCGTTTGGTCGTATTTGGCTTATAAGCCATGGCTTATGAGCCAACGAACAATATTTTTCTCTCACACCAAACCTGCCAACAGTACTTTCAGCCATAGCTTATAAGCCAAACAAGCCCAAACGAACAGGGCGATGGTCGTTATTTATTATATTAACAACATTTTGGCAATGAAAAATGTACTCTAGCTACGTAAAGTTTCTTCGCAGCAGCTCTTGAGACATCTTGGACTAGAGGTTTAATTTGTAGCAGGGATCATAGGAGAAGGTCAGACATGGAGGAAGGTATTAGAACTTAAATGTGAATTGGCCCTGAATTAGGATTACTGGCCTAATACATGAACATAATAAAATTCAATTAATTAGCACCAGCCTCAATTAGTAGAAGATGTTCATAGGCCGCTGCAAACCCCTGCCCGCTTGATGCAGGGGAGCAGATGAGGAGATAAACCCCTGCTCTTGATCGAGAAGTCTTCTTTGTTCCTACTAGAACCTGAAATCAAAGAGTAGGTACAAAGCCAAACATGAAAACGTGAACACTGAATTAGTATCAGAATGGTCATTGCAAGATTGAGTTCAAACTATCGTTGTACAGATAATTAATTCTACCTTGTGCATCTATCTGTAAAGTAGTACAAAGGACCTTGACCTTTACAGCTTGCTGATGGTTCATTAATTCGTTTTAACCAAGGTTTGCATATTCATCTTAGCGAACTATTCCTATTTGTCATAACCGTAATCGATGGAAAACTAAAGGAAAAAAACAACTATGAACACTGATATCTGAGTGAGCTCTCTCTTCCTCGGGCTCCTTGACATATATATAATGCTAAGACTCGGCTGTTCCCCCTCTTCTTTCAGCATTATATATATTCGTCTTGGTCCCCCAAACCAATCATGCCCTATAGTCTCACAGAGCATGCAATTATTCTTCTTCAACGACCAGGACGCATGATCTGCTTGATGTTACCTAATAGTCTAACTGAATCTCCAAGACGCATGGACCTTATTTATATATATGAGGTCATGTTCATTCAGACATGAACGCCAGGCATTAAAACCCAAGTGCTACTACTCCTATACATATATACGACGCTATGGGATGCTTCACTCATTTTCAACAATAGGTGCCAACTGCTGCATTGCATTTGTATCAATGCTAGTTCATGTATGTTTGTGTAGGACTTGAAGGCGTCAGGAATTAGCCTCACTAGATCATTTCAATGTCCTGCGGCTGCATCTAAACTGATCGATCCTCGACCTACTTCCCAAGGATGTGCTCGAGGTCAGATGTCGCATCTATGTAGCTGGTTGAACCCTTGACTTTGCGGTTCATTTGCTCGCCTTTTCTATGCACCACAGCACAAACTCTTGTACTCGCAAAAAAAAGCTCAACCTCTTCTACCGTGGCAAACGTGGGTTGATGGAGAGGAGGCCTCGGCGCAGCTCGGCGAGAAGAGGTGGCGGCTCGATGTCGCAGCGTGGGTGGAGGCAGAGCGCGACGTGGACGGTGGCGAGGAAGAGGAGGTGGACGTGGAGGACGTCATCGCGGTGTCAAGGCGATGCACAATGTCGAGGCGGTGGCATTTGGCGGTCGGCGCTGTGGTCACGACACGGCGAGGGCATGGAGGCAAGCAAGGCGGTCATGGCGAGCTTGGCGAGGATGGCAGGGTAGCATGGTGGCCGGCTGTGGCCACGGCGGCGGGTGGAGCGGCGGCCATGGCCGGCTTAGGGTTTGGCGCCGCGAGAAGGAGAACGGGAAGCAAAGGAGTGCGGTGGCGGATTGGGGAATCGAGCAGAGGAGCGATGGTGGCTGCTCCATTTATAGGAGGCGGCTAGGGTTAGGGTTGGCTGCGCAGCTCCTGTGGATGGTGGTGATCCTCGGAAGGCATGCTAGGTACGCGTGGCAGTGATCCATCGCCCGCGTGTAATGCAGACGCCGAGGCGAGCACGCTGGCAGTGGCCAGCGAGAAGTGGTGGCAGCGCGGCTGGGGACCGAGAGCTGGGACGCCCGCTCCTAGGGTTTTCACCCCGTGCAGATGGGCCCGCGAGGCTGACGATGTGGGCCTGCGGGGGCCGCTGGGTTGCGGGCTAGGCTGAGCGGGGCGCTGTGCTAGTGGGCCGAGCATGGGAGGAGGTGAGCGGCCTGCTGAGCCACGGCCTAGGCTGCACGGCCAGGAAGGGAAGGGAGAGGAGCTGGGCCTGCTTGGCGCGGGTTGGGCCAAAGGCGTGGCCAGGCCAGGCAGGGGGAGAAGGGGAAGGCAAGCTGGGCCTGCAGCGCTGTTGGGCCAGGAGGCTGGTTGGGCCACGTGAAGGGGAGAAAAGGGAGTGGAATTTGAGAGTGATTCAAATGAGATTGGAGATGAATTCAAAAGGAATTCAAGAGGATCTTGCTACAGATTTGTGCTCCCCAAACTCCAAACAAACTCAAACCCAAAACCAACTCAAGAACACGGGCACTTCCTACAATCAATTCTATATGAGTGCAACAATTTATTAGCGGGTTTGACTTAAGTTTGACCTAGAGACTACATAATCCACACATTGCGTGAATTTTTTTAAAAAGCTTGCATTTTTGGATGCTCGAAAACCCGGGTTATTACAGGCATGCAGCAAAAACTTTGGGCGCAAAAAACCTTAGTCCACTTGATATTTACCATAAGTGCTCTTTTCTAATCCTGCTCTTTGACATGTTCGAAGAGTGGAGGGATCTTTCTGCAGGTGAGGGATCTTTCTGCAGGTGAACGTCGCCTTCGTCGGCTGTGCTGAGACCGCCTAGCACTGTTCATCAAACAGCGCGCAGCGTACTGGAAACAACGCGGCAAGTTTCGTGCCCTCAAAGAAGGGACACAAACACTAAGTTTTCCAGGCAAGGGCAATGACAAGAGCTCGGCGCAGCCAAATCCACCATCTGGAGATCAACGGCACGACGCTGATTGCACACAGTGACAAGACGGCGGCACTCACTGGCTACTACACCGGTGTCCTCGGGAGCGTGGTCACCACATCCTGGGGGTTTGACCTCCAAGCGCTCTACTCCGGGGCTGCGCGTGCGGATGGCGACCCGTTGATCAACCCCTTCTCTGAAGGCGAGGCGAAACAGGCGGCCCGCAGCATGAACGCGGCCAGCGCGCCAGGACCGAATGGTCTTGGTCCGAGCTTCTATGCAGCGACTTGGGACACCACCAAGGGCGCCATGATGGAGTTCCTCCAAGCCTTCCAGTCTGAGAGAGTGGAGTTGGAGCGCATCAACCGCGCAGTCATCGTCCTCATACCTAAGTCAACGCCAGCGCTCCCCCAAGTGCATTTCATCCAGTGTCACTCCTAAACTGCCCCGTCAAAATTCTAACCAAGATGCTCACTAACCGGTTGTAGCAGCAGGTGCCCAAGCTAATTGACATCTACCAGACAGGGTTCATCAAAGGAAGATCCATCTCCGAGAACTTTGTATATGCAACGGAGCTGGTTCAATGCTGCTACAAGAGGAAGGCCCCCACACTCGTCATCAAGCTGGACTTTGCAAAAGTGTTTGACTCTGTCAATTGGGAGAGTCTGGACGCAGTCCTCCAGGCCCGTGGCTTCCCCAGGCAATGGCGTAGCTGGATGCAGCAGCTGCTGGCAAGCTCGCACTCGGCGGTCATGGTCAATGGGATCCCTGGCCTATGGATACGTTGCCGCCGAGGACTTCGCCAGGGAGACGCACTATCGCCTTACTTGTTCCTGCTCGTGGCTGATGTTCTTCAAAGACTGATCAAAGCAGATGACAATATCAGGCACCCACTAGTGGAAGGCTCCTGTCCAGTATTGCAATATGCAGACGACATGATCATCCTGATACGAGGTGACCCTGGAGATGCAGCCCGGCTGAAGCACACACTGGACCTGTTCTCGGCAGCGACAGGCTTAACCAACAACTTTGGTAAGAGCACTCACTACTGGAAACAGAGACTTTGCCGAGTGTAAATTTCTTTGTCGAGTGTCAAAAATCGGACACTCGGCAAAGATCTTCTTTGCCGAGTGCTGCACTCGGCAAAGAATTACACTCGGCAAAGATTTCTTTGCCGAGCGCCGGGCACTCGGCAAACACAGGCACTCGGCAAAGGACTTCTTTGCCGAGCGCCAAACTCTCGGCAAAATCTATACACTCGGCATAGGCTGCCCGTGAAACGGCGCCGTGCCACGTCCTTCTTTGCCGAGCGCCTGCGGTTAGGCACTCGGCAAAGATTTTTTTTTTAATTTCTTTGCCGAGTGCCCCAGATCTGGCGCTCGGCAAAGATTTTTTTTTATTTTTTTAAAATTCTTTGCCGAGCGTCTCAGATCTGGCGCTCGGCAAAGAAAAATTTTTTATTTTTAAAAATACTTTGCCGAGTGCTCCCTGGGCGGCACTCGGCAAAGATTTAAAATTTTTTTTTAATTATTTCTTTGCCGAGTGCTCCTGTGTATGCACTCGGCAAAGAGGAAAATTTAAAAAAAAATTAAAACATTCTTTGCCGAGTGCCTGAGGGCTGGCACTCGGCAAAGACACCCTTTGCCGAGTGCCATGCCCCAGCACTCGGCAAAGTTTTTTTGTTTTTTTTGTTTTTAGCCTCCAATTTTTTTGTGCAGACTTTTTAAAGCACCAGGAACTCCTAGTTACAATTTGAAGATTTTTTTGTGGCTTTTTGTTATATTTAGTTACTTTATTTCGTTTACTTGAATTTTTCTGGAAATTAGAAATTTGAACTGCACGTGGTACGAATAATGGAGTTTAATGATTCGAAAATTGATAGTCATGTTAGTGTGTGTTATGAGAGGCCGTATCCAGGAACAGACCCGAAATTTCGGATATCTCGTTCACGAAACATGTCCGCGAAATTGCGTGTGAAGTGTTTATAAATTCTACAAAATGCAAACGAAGTCCAAAAATCATGAAACTTGTTGAGATGTCGTGATATCATATGTGGAGGCTATGATAAAAATTTCAGAAGATTTCGTGCACGTTGTCACGTACGATGCTTACACATGTGGAGATCTATGCCCCATATCAGATATCACATGTGGAGATCTTCAAATTGTAATTATGTTTTGTTCATTTTTGCATATATTTCTAATACATGTAATACTATATTTTTTGTAATTATGTTTTGTTTATTTTTGCACCTATTTCTAATTATGTCTTGTTTTTCTTTTTTTATTGCGGTGATTGAACAAAGATGGCGGGCGACCGTCATAGGTCTGCAATGAACTCGATTTACCAAAGACAACGCCCGATCGCAGGAGGGGGCAGCAGAGAGGATCGAGCAGGAGGAGGAGGACCGCTAGCCGCAGGAGGGGGCGTCTCTTCCCACGCCACGTGAGGAGGACCGCCACCCAGGAGGAGGAGTGGCGCCCGTGGGCCAGAGTCGAGAGGAGTTGGTTCGGCAGACGGAGGAGGAGGAGGAGGAGGAGGAGGAGGAGGAGGGGGAGGCGGCAGGCACGGGTTCTGCTTCCTCCAACTCCTCTTCGAGTGTCTACTTGCGAGGTCCCGCGAGTCTCCCCACAGTTCCGCCGTCACCAATGCCCACCGATTACGCCCGAAGGACAAAAGTAAGTAGCATGTATATGTTATCACCACTACTTCATATGATATGATGAAAAAACTAATAATTTTTCTTAATTACTCGTGCGAGAACCGGGTGGTTGTGTCGGGTGGTAGCGCACGGCTAGTCAACGGCATCCTGGGTCTTTTGTGCGAGCAGCACTTCCCGGCATTGTCACGTCACGCGCCGAAGACGGAGCCGCCTACTCGTTGACCACTACGTCGTCGCCTCCGATCTGGAGTACCCCAACAAGGCGGCGCGGGTGAAGGCGAGTTTTGGGTAAGTCTCCCTTGCACAACATTGCTGAATACGTCGCATTCATTAGACTTTTCTTGAAATAATGAATCGATACATCGCTTTTGTATGCACGGACTTATTACGAGATCATGAGGAGGATTTGAGGCCGTATGGGAGCAAAGACTACCAAAGCTGTAAAAAAACTCGTCACCGACATGCATCACGAGCGCGCATCCAGCCATCGTAACCTACTACTACGGGTCGAAGCTTGGAGAGAGGAAAACCAAGAAAGACGCAAGCAAGAGAGATGCAAATTGACCGGGAGCGATACCTTGAGGTAAATGAAGAACATCAACATTGATTCAATTTGAGATTAAGTTGGTTTAATTTGATCTTCTTATATGTCCAATACTTGATGACGTGTAGGTGATTCCCTGGTGGTGCCAAGCGTATCCCGAGTGTTGGGCGATGATGGTGGACAGGTGGTTCACGGAGGAGTACCTCAAGATGCACAGGGATGCCCGGGACCGTCGTTTACTGATGCAAGGTCCAGCACACCATCAAGGCAGCCGCAACCTCGCCGGATACAAACAAGCATGGGTACGCGAATTGATTTATCTATTGTCACGCTCAGTTCTGTCTGATTTCTAATCATCGTGCTGTCTTTCTCGCAGTCGGCGTCACATAGTGGCCAGGCTTGCTCGGACTTCCAGGCATGGTGTATGGCCCACAAGGGTAAGGCGACGTCCGACGTCTCCTTCAACCTGGAGGACCCGCCCGAGGCATACACGAACCCGAGCGTCCACTCTCGCATCAGTGAGTACACTGAGGTGGCGAGGTCGCTCCATGGGGCAGACCACGATCCGAGCACCTAGGACTTCGATGGAGAGGCCGTCATGAGGGCGGGGCAAGGCAAGAAGCATGGACGGTTCTGGCTTGGCGACGGCGTCATCGACACGGCCTCTACTCCCTCTCTCTCCCAGATCCGAGCACGGAGCACGAGCCAGAGCCCGGCCATTCGCACACGGCCGACCGCTGCACAGCACCGGGTCGACGCACTCGAGGTTATTCCTGTTTTACTCGTCATACATTGATCTTTACACACCTTAATTAGCTTTGCATTACTGAAACATTGGAGTGAAATATTGCAGGCCCGGCTAGAACAAGAAATGAAGGAACGTCAGGAGCTGGGGGCCCAGTTGGAGGCCGAGCGGGCCGAGCGGCAGGCCCAGGCGCAGAGGCTGATGGACATTACGGATTTCCTACAAGGGCTTGGGCAACGTATGGGCTTGTCTCTGCCACCTGGGCTGTTGGTTCCACCTCCGCCTCCGCGTCCTGCAGCTGCAGCTACTCCTGTGAGTATCAAAGTTTTTTACTTTCACTTGTGCTTTGCTTGTATGGCCTCTATCGTCCTAGATTAGCTATCAAAATAATTTTGTCTCACATGCAATCTTTTCTCCTTTGTGCAGTCTCCATCTGACGGTGGTTCGAATAATCCACCTCATGCACCTACGAATGATGCACCTGGGCCTTCACCACAGTCGCAGTGGCCGAGATGAGTGCATGTTGTATTTTTTACATTTGTTGTTCACTTGGTGATGGACTTGTGATGCACTTGTGGACTTTGATGAACTTGTAAACTTATTTGGATGGACTTGAGCACTTATTATTACATATTGTGATGGATGTGTTATGGGCGGATGGATGTGTGGATGGATGAGATATATATGTGATGGATGAGATATATATGCGATGGATGAGATATATATGTGATGGATAAGATATATATGTGATATATGTTTGTATGAATGTATTTGTCATGATGGAACGCAAAAAAAAAATTATTTGCCGTTTTGGGTCACTTTGCCGAGTGTTGCACTCGGCAAAGGACCCCTTTGCCGAGCGCAATGGTCAAAACACTCGGCAAAGCTGGCAAAATGGGCGACCAGAAAACAGATTTTCCAGCTTTGCCGAGTGCTATGACTATAACACTCGGCAAAGAAATTTAAAAAAAAAAATTTCAACTTTGCCGAGTGCCTAGAGTGGTGGCACTCGGCAAAGAAAATTTTCAAAAAAAAAATAAAAGCTCTTTGCCGAGTGCCTTCCGGGTTGGCGCTCGGCAAAGAATTTTTTAAAAAAAAGGCTTTGCCGAGTGCATGGAGGTTTGGCACTCGGCAAAGAAAATTCTCAAAAAAAAAATAGAAGCTCTTTGCCGAGTGCCTCACGTGTTGGCACTCGGTAAAGAAAGTTTTAAAAAAAATTTAAAAAAATCTTTGCCGAGTGCCGGCAGGGTTGACACTCGGCAAAGTGACCGTCAACGGAACCGGCGCCGTGACGGTCGCTTTTCTTTGCCGAGTGTTTCCGGGGCACTCGGCAAAGCCTTTGCCGAGTGCCCGATAAAATACACTCGGCAAAGAGTGCTTTGCCGATCAATTTTTTGCCGTGTGTGCTTTGCCGAGTGCCACACTCGGCAAAGGCTTTGCCGAGTGCAATATAGCCTTTGCCGAGTGCCTCAGGCACTCGGCAAAGAACCTGAATCCAGTAGTGACTGTCACTCCCATGCACATACAGCGAGACGCCTTCCTGGATATGATGCAGATCCTACAATGCTGGGAGGGGACTTTTCCTCAAGTCTATCTTGGTCTACCACTGTCCAATGTCAAGCTACGACTCTCTGCCTTTGCTCCTCTGATCGCCAAAGCAGACCGATATCTAGCAGGATGGAAGGCAATCCTGCTAAGCACTGCTGGCCAGGTGGTGCTGATAAACTCAGTGCTTGATGGACTGCCCACGTATGCCATGGGAGCCCTTATGTTACCACCTGGCATTAGAGAAGCACCGGATGCAAGAAGACGAGCCTTCCTGTGGACAGCAGCAGACAAGGTCAATGGGGCGCAGTGTCTTGTTGCGTGGGAGAAAGTATGTCAACCTAAGGAAGATGGTGGATTCGGGATCAAGAGACTGGATACACAAAACGCGTGCCTGCTTCTCAAACTGATACAACGGCTTCATCACTCCGAGGGATCAGCTTGGGCGATCTAGGCTAAGTTTCAGACAAGATTGGACAGTCTCCAGGGAAGTTTGGCCGGCACCCACTGGGATGGCCTCCGAGAACTATTGCCAGCCTATCGCAAGATCACCAGGGTTGATGTGGGAGATGGGCGTAATACAGCTTTCTGGGATGATGTCTGGATAGGGGATTGCACGCTCGCTGAGCGGTTCCCGGCATTACACAGCCACTGCACAACGCAAGGGCGTCAGTCCAGGAAACTCTTTCAGTTCCAATACCTTCCCATTTTCAGCGACGACTGAGTAGACAAGCAACAGAGGAACTGCAACAATTGGAGATAGTGATACGAGACATCTCTCTCAGCGACACAGGTGATCAGAGGTCATGTTTCTTGGCTGGAGACAATCATCGCCAATTGTCAGGCATGATCTACGAAGCCTCCATGAGAAGCGGCAGCACCTGTTCTGCTTACCAGTTCATCTGGAAGAATATAGCCACCCCCCGGGTGAAATTCTTTGGCTAGCTAATGACGAAGAACAGGATCAACTGTAAGAGCAACCTGCTGAACAAGAGGGTGCTTGAGGAGGACATATGTGCTATCTGTGGTCAAGCATCTGAAACAGCGGACCACCTAATCTCAGGATGCTCCTTTGCCCAGGTCTTCTGGAGACAGATTGGATGGCAAGCAGAGAACATAGCTGAAGTTCGATGCCTATGGGAATCAACTGCACCAGTGGCTGGCTCTTTCATCGCTACTTCTCCTCTTGTGCTGGGAACTTTGGAAGCACAGGCATGATGTGGTATTCAGGGACATGCCCCCAAGCCATTCGCGTCTGATTGCTGCTTGCCGTGAATCAGCACGGCAATGGAGATGTCGCCTCCCCAAAAATGATGCTCGTCTTTCTTCATTTTGGTGTAATCATTTGCCTATTTAATCCTATCTCCCCTATTTGTAATTCTGGGAACCTTGTTTGGGCCATGAACCCCCCTCCCCCGTCGTTGACCTCAAAAAAAAAAAAAAGGTAGTAGAGGAGGGATGAGAAAAAGAGAGTCCAGCCTGATTAAACTATCAGATCTTTCATACCTATTATTATTTTGGAAAATTAAACCACATCTTACATGCGAAGTTCATGGTGAGACAGTGACATCATCCACCTTAAATCCTAATAGATCCACCCTTTGGCGGACTAAAGCAGGAGTACACCACCCTCAAGTTCAAGGATGGTGAGTCGGTGGAGGACTTCTCCCTCCGCCTGCAGTCGCTCATCAGCAAGCTGAGGAGCCACGGCGTCGCCATCGACGAAGAAGAGACGGTCTCCAAGTACCTCCACTTCATGCCGGTAAAGTACATCCAGATCGCTCTCTCCATAGAGACGATACTGGACTTGTCCACCCTCACCATTGAGGATGTGACAGGCCATCTGTGGGCGGTGGACGAGCGCATGGAGCAGGCCACAGCAACGACGGACAGCGGCAAGCTGCTGCTGACAGAGGAGGAGTGGGCTGCCTAGAAGATGTCCGGGGAAGCCTCCTCCAGCCGCGGTGGCGATGGCAAGCACCGCGGCAAGGCTTCTTCGGAGAAGAAGAAGAAGGTCGACCCCAACGCCTGCCGGCGCTGCGGGAAAACAGACCATTGGGCAAAGGAGTGTCCAAATCGCAAGCAGGAGAAGAAGGCTAAGGCTCATTTAGCGCAGGCTGATGAGGATGATAAGACCACTCTCCTGATGGCGACGTTCTATGTACTGCATGACGTTGAGGCCAAGGAGAAGAGAGAGGTGATGACGGTGAAAGGGCACGGCAAGACTCTGAAGGCTGTCAACCAAGTAACCAACATCCTAGTCAGGGTACATGTTTGCCTCTTTAATTTTCTAACTGATCGATGGTCTGGTTGAAGGATGTTCTCAGTCAGTCCAGGTCGGACACCATACCTCTACAGCATGTTGAACGATGCACCGTAGCTCAGCCTTCTTGACTCACGATGAGTGTGCCCACACGCTCAGCACTACCTGCACTAAACGCAGCCAACAAGTAATATAATGGTTGGAGATATGTTTGTAAGTACTGATTATTGAACCTCGCTTGCTTGCTTTAATTTGTCACTGTTTGGAAGATTCTTAAAATTATTCACGTGTAAACAGTTTAAACATGTATTTATCTGTGCCCAAGAAACCTTTACCCCTATATAAAATTAACATTGTTTGGATAATTGTATGTATGTATCCCCAGTGAATAAACCATCACACGAATTGGACCGAATCTATCAAGTTCTATATAATTAATCAAAAGAGCCACCAACGAACAGAGTCAATCACATGTCTGAACTCTCTTTCACATCCAACTCTTAGATTGATCTTCACTAGTTGGCCCAACGGCCAATTGGGCCCTTGATCCGCGCCCTAATTGGGGGCGCCCAGCTGTTATCCTGGTTGATGGCCCCCGTCGCGCAGCGCTATAAAAGGGATGGTGGGGGCCAAGGCACAAGAGATGAGGTTCGCTGCTGCCGCTAGCGCCCCACCAATGTCCTAACCCTAGACCGATCGTAAGGGCACGCTGTGAGCGATGGAAAGTGCCATCGCCTTCACCGCCATCACCAGACCGGGCCCGCACTGCTGCTACTTCATCGCCGGCGCCATGGCCGTGACTGGAGACTCGAGATGAGGTACATCATCATCAAGTTCTATATCTAAGCCTAGAATTTACCCACTAGATCAACACCTAGTGATCCTAGAATGCTATCAATGGCATCGGAGCCAGGTTCTAGTGTGTAGATCTAGACTGGGGTAGAAAAGTCAAAAGAAATTAGAAGGAGTTGATAGATTCCCAAACCCTAACCCTAGATCACCACCGCCGGCCATCGCCTCGACGCCGTGCGGGAAGGGCACCCCGAGCCGCCATGGGCGCAAGAAGAATCCACCTAACCCTAACCTTAGAGTAGGGGAACGGATGGAGATGGGGAGGAAGAACCTACCTGGTCTCCTTATAGCCATCACCATCGCCGTCGTGCGGGAAGAGATCCGCCGTTGCGCGGGGCCACCAAGGGCACCACCGCGGTGCCACTCGACGGCGTCGCGCGTGGCTCTGGCCGCACGCGTGTGCTGGCGAGAGGTGCCACGACGGTGCCATCTCCTTCGTCGCACCCGTCCCGGAGTAGTCTACTACGGCGATTGTGGTGTGCAGCGCGACAAAGAGAGAGAAGCATAGGAAAGAATGAGCTCTAGGGTTTCGGGGAGCTGCGCACACGTGCTCAGGGCGCCATCGCTAGACCGCTCGATGGCGACGCGCTCACCCTATGGTGGGCGCGCGCACCGGCGAGGGGACTGGCGGCGGCGCCGGCATCTCCGACCGCCATGTTGCTGGGTGAGAAAGGAGAGACAGTCAGCCGACGCAGCGCTGAGGAGAGGAGACGGGGGAGAGAAAGAACATAATGAGCTAGGGTTCGGGGAGCGGAGCCGCGTCGACCGGGTTTTTGATCTCGTGAAAATGAAGGCTGACCGTTAGATGCAGATGGACGGTTTAGAGACATTCAGGCCGAAAGCAGCCCAGGCGGGGCAGTGAATTCCGGGCCTAGGCCCAGGTTGTGGCCTGGACGTGGGGGAGCTGGCGCACGTGCCGTACCCAGACGCCGCTGGGCCACCGCTAGGCCACGCGCGCTGCTGTGTGGCCGAGCACTGCTACTGCAGACTAGGCCACAAACTGTTTTCGCTAGGCCGAGCCAAATGAATAGTAAATGTAGAGTTTTGTTTTATTATTTTTAAAAGCAGTTTTGATGAATTTTGTTAAGTTTTGAATCTCTGTCAAAATTTGAACCAATGGGATAATTTTTTTAGAGAGTAGATGAGTAAAGTAAAATGCTTCTGAAAAGTAGATAAAGAATTTTTTCATGTTTCCGATGCAAAGTTTAATGTTGATTATCTTCTAATTAAATCTGAATCAACGGGAGAATTTAATTTGAAGAGTAGTTATATTTAGTAAATTATGATTATCTTTAGCCTCTAATTAAATTGGAACCAACAGAAAATTTTAAATTAGAGGAGTAGTCCATTTTGTTTAAGTCAGATTATGATATTGTCATTTTCTGACGATGATGACAATATTATAATGAGTTCAAGTTTGAGGTTTAAATCTCTGATAAATTTTACACCAACGTGGTAAATTTTTTAGAGAGTAGATAAGGACCCATAATTGCTCCTGAACTAATAGAATGTATTTTATTAACATGTTTCCGCTGCAATAAAGTGTTCATTATCTTCTAATTAAATTCGAACCAACGAAAGAATTTAATTTTGAAGAGTAGTTATATGTTTTTCAAGTTAATTTATGAGTTTTATGCATTAATTCTATTTTGTGTCCAACCGTGATGTAGAATTGATGTAGAAGCACCTTGTATGTTTCTATTTTAACCGACGAGATCACTCGGCTGCAAGCCAACGGGCTGCAATGCTGGGCTATGTGAATAAAAAGGCTCGAGTCAAGCCAGTTCAGGACTGTTTTTTTGGTTGTTAGTTTACTAATTTTCTGATTAAATTGGAACCAACGGGAAGATGTAATTAGAAAATGAAGAAATAAGTGAATGTTTTAGTCGTCATGACTAAGTTTTCATTACAGTAAATTGTGTATAGATTTATCCCGCGTGGGAAGAAGTTTTGGCATAGTACTTATGCTAGTCAATCCTGCATGGCGGGAGAAGTTTTGTGATGATTCACACGTTTTGTATCCCGCATAGCGAGAGAAGTTTGGGCAGTTCTTATGCTATCCTAGTATTGACCGTGGCATAATAGAAATGCATCGTCATGGTCAATACTAACCAAAAGATAAGAAAAGATGCAAGCGTGACTTGCAAAAGTACTGCCAATAAAAGACCTCGTTGAGTTCTTAAAGTAAAATAAGGAAAGTGTACTCCTAAACGGATCAAGAAATAACTTTGTTTATATGACATAATCATATGAATGAAGTAAGTTATAAGTGTCTCCTCGTTCACAAGTTTTCTGAATAGTTCTCGAAATTATGGCAGTAAAGTTCATGTCATATTTCGAGGGGGAGAATATGAAGATCAATTAAGAAAAAAACTCTTCATTAAGAGTGAGATAAAGATTAATTAAGATGAATGCGACCGTTGGAGGAGTACAACGGTCACAACAATGATACCCCAAAGCAGAGAAATAGCTAAATTCCTGGACCTTTTAAAGTTCCGACAGGAAGATAGCGTAGTCAGCCTCAAAGATGTTAAGGTGGTGCTTAAAGCGCCATATGAGGTTTTAACAGATTAAACCCAAAATAAGATATTTGAAGATACACTATCTTTAAAAAAGATGGGAAGATATGGAGGAGTATGGTATGTAGAGGTATGTAGAGACCTAAGAATTGAAGAGAAGAGGGACTGCGTGCCCACTCCAGTGACTCAGGAGCAACAAGTTTCTCAATACCTGTTGATGTTTTATGACTAATACAACACCTATTGTTAACTCTTCGAAGAAGATGAATAATGTAAACAAGGATCTTATAATACAAGACCATGTAGAATCAATTGTCTCTTGGCAATGAAGAGCAACAACAACTCCATATGAAAGTGCCAGTAGCTGAGGCCCTAGAAGGTCTCAAAGAATTAGTAAACCAGTTTTTCTGATAACTATGAAGTCTATGTTAGTAAAGAAATTCAAATGGAGGGTGATCTCACCTCATTTGAAGAAGCCATGAGAAACATTTACTCGTTTAAATGGCAAGAACCTATGGAAGTTGAAATGAATTCGATGAATACCAATGATGTTTGTGACTTAGAAGAAATTACTAATAGAGCCAAAACAGTAGACTATAAAAGGGTCTACAACACAAAATATGACTCCAAAGAGAATGTAGAAAGATATAAAGCACAACTTGTAGGAAAATGCTTTACGCAAAGAGAATGAATAGACTACAATGAGAGTTTTCTCTCTAGTCTCATGCAAGGATTCTTTTAGAATCATAATGGTGTTCATGGCACATTATGATTTAGAGTTACATCAGATGGATGTAAAGACGACATTCCTCAACGGGGATTTGAATGAAAACGTTTACATGGCACAACCCAAAAGGTTTTGTCGTGGAAGAAAAGAACATATGGGATGCCGCCTGTAGAAATCCATTTATGGGTTAAAAGTAAGTCTCTAGACAGTAGTATTTAAAGTTGATAAAAATAATAAGAAAGATTGGGTTTTAAAGAAAATGAGAAGAACAATAGTGTTTATGCGAAGTTCAAGAATGAAAAATTCATTTTCCACATCCTGTGTCTAGATGACGTCCTACTCACTAGTAGTGATGTTAATCTGCCATTGGAGAAGAAGAAATTCTTGTCCTCAAGTTTCAATATGAATGATCTTGGTGAAACGTCATTGTTTCTAAGAATTGAAATTCACCAAGATAGATGAAAAGGGGTATTAGGCCTATAGCAAAGACATACCTAGAAAAGATTCTAAAGAAATAAAGTATGCAAGCAAGTAAACCTATGCATGCTCCTATAGTCAAGGGTAATAGTTTTGGGAACTTTCAATGTTTTAGGAACCGATATGAGATCGATCAAATAAACATAGTTCTAGATGCGCTGTTGGAAGCTTATTAATGAGTGTACAAGAAAGAACTTACCCAGACATAGTTCAAGTATCCAAGATGTTTTGGCAGAAGTCCAGTCCAGATATAGATCACTGGAATAGAGTTAAGAATATCTTGCAATTTTGTAAAGTATCATAGGCCTCGTGTTGAGTAAGAAAGAACAAGTATTCTCAAATAGTTGTGGGTACAAATGTTAAATTTTAACGAGATATGTAGTGAAATTCACAGTAGTTGCTAACACTCGCAGTTGGAGTATTATTGTGGAAAAGCTCCAAAGAAACAGTTGTGGTGTCATCCATGATACATACCATAGTATAACTTGTCATGAGGCTTAAGGAACAGTCAAAAGTGGTTAAGGGAATATGTACCCGGATTTAACAATGGTAGTCAACAGCAATAACCATTTAAAGTAGTTAACTCCTAAGACAACAGGTCAATTGTGCCGCCAAACACATTGATATTAAGTTATATGTTGTAAAGGAGAAAATCCAGAACCATTTTGAAAGCATTGAGCATATAAGTACCAAGCAAGTATTTGCGGATCCGCTTACTAAAGGCTAACCACCCAGTGCGTTCAGAGAACACACAATCGACATGGGTTTACGGGAAAGCCTATGATTTCTGGATACTGAGGGCCTAGTTGAGAATCTGTTTCAAAACAGAGAGGTGCATTGTAGCTGTTAAATCTAATGGCAACTGACCATGACGATGAGACACGTTCTATACATTGATCTGTGATGGAATGGGAAAAAGATAAAGTAAGTTAAGTTTAAGTCATAAGGTGAGATCAAGGGGAAGAATGTTAGATTGATCTCCACCAGTTGGCACAACGGCCAATTGGGCCCTTGATCCGCGCCCTGATCGGGGGCGCCCAACCGTTATCCTGGCTGATGCCCCCCCGTCGCGCAGCGCTATAAAAGGGACGGTGGGGGCCAGCGCCCCACCGATGTCCTAACCCTAGACCGATCGTGAGGGAACGCTGTGAGCGACGAGAAGCGCCATCGCCTTCACCGCCGTCACCGAACTGGGCCCGCACTGCTGCTACTTCGTCGCCGGCGCCATGGCCGCGACCGAAGACTCGAGATGAGGTACATCATCATCAAGTTCTATATCTAAGCCTAGAATTTACCCACTAGATCAGCACCTAGTGATCCTAGAATGCTATCACCAACATCACCTAGGAGATTATTAAAAGCTGCCTACCAGCAAGCTACAAGAAGAGCTCCATATCAAAATTGATGATCGGCCAAAACACATGGTTTCACATGACCAACTGACAGCATCCAAGCACAGAAATCAAAATCCCAGTCACGTTCCCCCCATTGGAAACTTCGGGCGCTGTCTTACCGTCGTCGTTTTGCCTTCATAGCGGATACTTAGCCACTATCCTAGCCGTCATTGGATTCCCTCGGATGCTTTGTCGCCTTTGTCTCTTTAGTCCCCTCTCTTGTAGATGTTTTGCTGCCGAGAGCGTGCTGGCCCCCTGCTTGGCAGATACTTTGCCGCCATGGCGCTTGGTCTTTGCTGGTGGATGTGCTTTGCTGCCGTTATTGCTGGATGCTCGTTCAATTGGGTTGGATTCTGGTGTTGAGGGTAGTCGTTGTTTATTTCTTTCTTTTTCATTTGTTCCTTTGCTTTGTTCTAGGTCACTTACCACTTGTTGGTGGTTTGTAATCTGTTCTATGAGGTATCTCTTATAGTTGTGTCGTGTAATTCTCTTCTGCTTAATATGGGCCATGCCACATTCACGAAAAAAAGAAACTCCAGGTGCATTTGGTTAGTTTGTTGAGCACTGTTTCGCCTTGCCAAGCAAGGGTGCCAAGTGCGTTGGGGTGTTTGGTTCTTTGTCCTGATCGTCTTGGAGTCCATGCAAGCGAGATTTGGCTTGCTTGTGAGAGAGAGAGAGAGAGAGTAATCAGCTCGCTAGCCTAGGCAAGGTCCTAGTTATCCGTGTAACTAGGTAAGGCGAGACGTGGCAAAGAACCAAACGTGCCCTTCATCGAGCATAATCAGGAAAGAGATTGCATCACCGTATCACAAAGGAGAGGAGAGATGCGATCTTGGGACTTTGGGAGTGTGCCGCTCAAGAGGACGAGGTCGATGCAGCTCAGCAGTTGTAGTCACCGAGAGACCCGTGTCCTGTCCTCGAAGCAGATCTACTTGTAGTGCTCACCACCGCCGCTACAGACGCGCTCCCATGCCCTCGCCGCAGATATGCTCACAAAGCTCCTCATCACCGCCACTGCTACAGAGTACAAACGCACTCCCATGCCTTCGCCATGGATCTGCCTCATAGTGCTTGATCGCCGCAGCCACTATAGGCGATGTGCTCACAGAACCGGCGATGCTCTCACAGGTCAAATCGGCCATCGACCGGCTTTCTGATTTTAACTAGGCTGACCACTCTTCCCAACAAACTTTTGGAGCTGACCATGTAAAAAAAAAATAGGGGCTGAATTTTCCAGCGTTTCTGAGCACCAAAACTGACTTTCCAAACAAGGCCTTAATTGGAATTGGAAGAAAAACTATTCACCCCTTCCACAATTGCAAACAGGCTATAAAGAGTACAGACTTGTTAAAAGGTTCTCCAGCTCTCGGTTATTACTGTCTTTCAGTGTCCTGATTAATTATTTTTTCCTGAATACGCAAAAGGTTTGCGCATCTTTGTATTAAGATCGAGAAGTAAAAGCTACAACGACGCGCCACGAATGGCACACTAGGGGGAAGTGCTATGCAATCGGCTCTGTCCTCCCTAGCAGAAGGAGATCATGGGCTATTACTCGCTAATCATGCTACCTAGCCATCGCCGGCGATCAGGCGCGCTACCTTGCGTGGCGCCTCGGTCGCTCTCCCTGTGGGTCCGGGAAGAGCTGCCACATCGCCTCAGCATGCGAGGGGTTGAGCTGGTCCACGTTTGTGGCTTTCGTGGAAGGCCTCGTCTTCCCGTCAAGATGAACCACATCCGCTTCATCATCAGCACCTCTCCCAGCTTAGAAGCTGGGACGCGCGAGAGTGGCTGCATGGCGATCTTCCTGCTGCGGGTCGGCAACTTTGGTTGTGCTTCCACAGTCGGCTGAGGCAGCAATGGCGATGGCGCCTTACGGATCTTGTCGGTGAAGAAGCACCTGATTAATTATTCACAAAGCCATGCATTCATGCAAGGTTTCTGAACGTCGAGGACACTACAATTTCGATGGCATGGTTCATTTATTTAGTCCCCTCCCCTACAGACATGATCGAGGTAATTAACTTGTAAGCACAGACACAGGTAGTTGGTGTTTCAGCCTGTCTTGCTATTGTTGAGCTCTCTGGCCGTTTCATTGTACCCAACGGATATAGATGGACTGGAGCATTGCATGCATATGATTGTGCACACAATCGTCCAGCATAATTCATCTTCTGTTTTTTTGGGAACAGCATTATTTCATCCTCAAGAACTCGATCGTCTGAATGGAATCTCAGCCCCAGGTTGGGCAGAATTTCAGTTCCGACACCATTATGTGTGGAATTGACATTATCTAAAAAAATATGTGGAATTAATAGGAAGAACAAGGCATGGCTTGAATGTACCTATATAGTCCTATGCCAAGACCACATGGGCCTCTTCTTGAGCTCATGCTCACTCTGATGCTAGGAATAAAACCCAAGCTAGCACATATGCAGCATAGTTCATCACCCATTTCCACAGTGATTGGTGCCAACTGCACTGCATTTGTAGGTAGGGATGAGACGTTTGTGTAGGACTTGAAGGTATCAGGAATGGTTATCAAGGATATTCTAGGGAAGTAGGCTATTTTCCTATATATACCAGTCTACGTATCAAGAAACCCATGACTTGGGTGCACCACGGATCATCCTCTTTTAGGGCCAACTCGTTCATTCGAATCTTGTTGTGACGATGACACTGCTTTTCTTGTTGCAGGATGCCTCATTTTAGTTTCCCTTTATCCTCATGTTGGGCCGGCAGGTCGTTTTTTCATGTATATCATAGCTAATGGTATAAAAAACATTGGAACAACAACTTTTTTGCATCACAGCAAGACTGCAGGAGTTACATTAGTTGAGTTGAGCTCAGTATAAGCTTTCTTTTTTTTAGACAATGATGAAAAAGAAAAACAACCGGCCATACTCCCAGCCCCAGGAGGAGGAATCTGGCCATGCTTATTACAAGTTTCTCCATACTCAAACTTTTTCCACGGCAAGTCAAGTGATACCAATCACTACTGGAAACACCATTATTCCTATGTGCCAAAAAAACCGTCAAGAAAGTGGGAAAACCCATCAAAAAAATTAATTATGTCGGGAACCCGACATGCATATCCCGTCAAGGATAGGTTGACAGAGAAATAGAATTTGCCTGTGAGCCTCCAGACAGAAATGTTTTCCTGATGGTATTTCTTTGACGGATGCGTGACAAAAAAAATTAACGTCGGTAGGTCCAGTACGTTGTCAGCAACCGTCAAGTTAATTGATTTTACTGTAGGCTTACCGTCAGGTTAAATACTGAATTTCTGTCAGTTCAACCTAATTTTCCTGATGGTTTCCCCTCAAGGAAATCGCAATTTTTTTTCTCAAATCAGCACCAGAGAAATTAGAAGATGACAGGAAAATATCACAATTACATGTTATGTTCCAGATGCACCAAACAACACATTATATGCATAGCACAATAATCAAGCATATATATTAGAAGTTCCATAAAAGCTTACAAAGCATTCAATACGGGCCAACATACCAAAGGTTCTGCCCTCACAAATTACATCTAAAATTCTACTACTAGCACCATATGCTGCTCCTACTTTATACATGTACAGCCATGTCACCTACCACGACATCCTAGTTTTAGCTAAGTCCATCTAACATTCACTTACTAAGTTAACCATCCACGACCATACATGTTGGAAGAATTCAACATCCTGAGTTGGCCCTTCACCAAGACTAGAATCAGCATTGCTATTAATTGGAGGTATGTGTCCATGTGGAGCAACTTTATACACTACTGACCAATCCATGAGATCTTCTCTATTTTTACATGGATAAGGTAGATAGTAAACTTGACACAAGGACACTTGATGGTATCATTTAAACAAATGAAGCTCTATAGTATTCCTTTTCTGCCTAAAGTAGTTCCGGCACATGGCACAAGGACACTTGATGGTATCATTTTCAACCACATCCGATAAAGAGAATGCATGATTCAAGAATTCAGTTGTTTCATCAACCCATTCATTAGAGGGAAGTTTACCATGTTGCCAACCATTATACATCCACGAGCGTGACATTTGAACTATCTCTGTATTGCAAATATAAAATTTTAATTATTAATTTAGACCATGCATATAGACATATAACATATCTAGGAATGTGGCATATCTATCATTCCATAACAAAAGACGTGTATACCAACCAAATTAACAAATGTACACTGGTGGCAATCACAAGATAGTAGCAGTGTGTAATAAAAGCATACCAATCATATTAACTAGTGATAACTGATGGCAATCACAGACAATGACAGCAGTGTGTAATAAAAGAGAATGAGCATCACAACATAGCAGAGCACATTCATAAACACAACAAAAAGTAAGAACTTTACCTTTAACTAGAAAGCCAATTCACACCACTTTGTTATGGGTTGTAGTGATGATGAAGTATTTTTTGACTACTACACAAATCGCAGAAGCTTATTTTAACCTGTGTCAAACAAATAAAAATAGTGCACTATGCATAAGTTGTACTGATGAACAGCCTATACAATATAAAGGCCATACTGATGAACAACTTATCATGTTATTGATAAAAAAATAAAGTAACACTTATCTTAATCAAGACAACAGTGAAGCACCAATTCTAATAACAGCTATTTAGCTGTATGTCAAATTAGTAGCGCATTTGTTAGATGCCTTCAATTTGCCACTCAACATACATCCACATAAAACCAGCCCAATGTATGAATGAATCAAACTACAAACCCCCTAATCTACCAATGAAACAAGCCCCGAGATGGCACCACTGCTCTCTCTGCCCTTCCAGAACCATTGCTATCCCTTTGCTCCAAGAACCACTAAGTTACTCCCTGCATTAATCATGTATGCTATGAATGAAACAAAAAAAAAACAGATCTATATTTTTTCTCTATATAAACTAACAAGGTTACTGGTGTGCTACTGCTGATAGCTAGGGCGCCTGCCATAGCTTGCCACAGGGTGGGTGCGCCCCACATTCTCAACACATGGGAGTATTTCAAGAAAATACATAGGCCAGCACCTGGCTTTCCATATCACAGCATAGATCGAGTTTTTTATTTTAAGAAACAACAAATCTCCCTGTAGGAAAATCAAATCTACCACAACATAGATCTAGTTTTATGGAAAAGGGATTGGTCAAGATGAGGGTTAGGAGGAATAGAGATTTACCACAGGACTTGGAAGCTGTAGTTCAATACGAGATGCAGATGGTTGTCGCAGAGGCGTCGTGCTGTCCTCCACTACCTTGGCCGCCTTCGCGTCAGCGGCGGCCGACGCCGGGGGCCTCCGCAACGGCTTCAGCTCAGTAGAGGGCGCTAGAGGCAGCGCCTCCAGATCCAGATGGAGGAAGTGGTGGCTGGTGCTGCAGCCCCATGGATCTTGGAGAGGGATAAACGAACTAGCTGCTTGGTGAATGGCCTCACAGGGGATGCGGAATATGTGGCGGCCGGAGGGAAAGGGAGTGCGGCGGTCGGAGGGAAAGGGAGGAGACCGAGAGCAGGGATGGAGTTTTGGAGACCGTTTCGGTATGCTGGGTGGACTCGTGGGGATGGGGTTGGGGATTTATTTTTAATTTGTTTTTTTTAGGGGTTAGGACTGTGGTATGCGCGAATAAATGCCACACAGGAATAAAGTAGTTTCTAGTAGTGAATAACCAAATGACACACAAAATTATCCTTTTAATCTTAAACGTAAAAGACCATCCATAGGACCCAAAAAGAAGGACATGGACTTAGCTAAGACAAGCTTGATAAGACATTCCTTCTTAACGTCGCTAAGCTATTGTGCTCCTTTGAACAGTATGTACAAATATGTTTTAGGTTTGCACTTGTCAAAAACAGTGTCATTTCTCGAGAACCAAATAGCCCAATTAATGAAAAGAAGCTGCTCTTGTCGGAAATAAAGTATTTTTTCTTGCCCCTTGTTTATACTAACTACCAAATAATCGTTCACATTTCAAGGCAGAACAATCCGAACCTACTCCTTGTAGAGCTAGCACTCGTTTTGCAGATCCAGATGCAACGTGGGCTACTATCACTCTCTGCACTAAACACAGCCAATGGGTAATGAATGGTAACATCATATGCAAAATATCCTTCTATTGATGAGTGAATCCGTTCATTGAAAGCCTAACGTACATTACGTACCCTGTGCATATATATATAGGGAAATTGATATATAGAGGCATAAATAGAGTCACCATTATATATATATATATATATATATATATATATATATATTATGTAGCCTCCTTCATTTATGATAATTTTATATACTAATTTACGACAATGTCAATACATATTTACGATAGTTGGATTACTATAACACATGGGGATAATTTACTATAATGTTATAGTAAACCACTTAGTAAAGAGTTACTATAATCTCGTAAATTAATATAGTAATTATCGTAACTCAAAGTGGCTATAAAATTAGTTATTTTTATTTTGTAGCCAGCTAGGGTGTATATATATATATACACACGCGCGCGCTATTCTACACCCTAGGCGTAGTCGTGTTTTAGTATTTTTCAATATTTTGAGGCACTGGGTGTAGTACTGACTGATACTGAATGCGGTTCAGTACTATTCAGTATTTTTCAGGTCAGTTTTGGCTTGCGGTGTAGAATAGTATTCTACACCTATATATACACGCATTATTCTATACCCTAGGTGTAGAATACTATTCTACACCAAACTGCTATACTGAACAGAATTCAGTATCGTTCAGTAGTCGCGTTTCAGAATTGTTCAGTATTTCGTGATGCTAGGTGTGTAGTACTGAGTGATACTGAACGCGATTCAGTAGTACTCAGTATTTTTTTCTACTCAGTTTTGCCTTGTGGTGTAGAATAATATTCTACACCTAGGGTGTAGCTAGAATAGCGCTGGCGTGTGTGTATATATATATGATGAGTTTTCTATACTCCCGGGAGTAACTACTCCCTCCTCCTAGCGGGTACATCAGAAACCCAATAGGGAAGACGGCTCCATGCACACTACACCACAACACCGAGATTAGCGATGGACGATCTGACGCTAAAAGCGGCTACAACGACAGACAATCTGACGCTAAAAACTTACAGCGATAGACTTCTACAGACGCTATAAGTCCTATTGCTAAAAATATTTAACGTCAGACAGTACTTTTAGCGATAGATAATCTGTTGCCTCGAATATTTATAGCGACAGATAGTCCATTGCTACTTTTTAGCGACAGATAGTCCATTGCTACTTTTTAGCGACGAACTGTGCGATGGTACATATGGTTTTAGCGACAGACAGTCCAACGAAACAATTTTAAATGGTTAAAAAAATAAAAATTAATCCATCAACAATTGTCCACAATAATATAAATGTCACTACACAATTAAGATTTAACTTTAACAAACATACATGCATCTTCACAAATTTGACCAAAACTTTACATCAGCTCACATAGATAAGCTCACCATCTCATCTATTTCCTCTAGAGACAATAAGAACATCCTCCAAAACATAATGATCATAAAAATGGACAAGAATGTCTTCTCAGTCGCCATTCCTTTTAAAACATAAGATGAAACAAAGAGTTTATAAGCAACAATGGTAAGTCCATGAACCAGATTGGCACAAACAGTATAAGAAAAGAGCCCAGCCATCTAAGCTGTCATCCTTCAAGATAGAGTGCTAGACTCCAACTAAGACATACTGGTTGAGATTTGAGAATCAGTGCTAATATTTATATATAAAAAGGGCAAAGCACATTAAGAATACCATTTTAAATCATGCGCAAATACTTGGCAGAATTTTCTGTCCACTAGCAATTGTTCTGGTAGATTAATTAGATGACAAGAAGTTCTTACATGAAACTAATGCTAAAAAACAAACAGTTTTCATACATGCTGAAAACTCAGGTTACATACTGAAACTAAAAACAGAACAATTTTCATACAACTAAAAACTCAGGTTTTCAGTATGATCAATTTTGATGTCAAAAATCATGTAGCAAATCATTGTCCTGCACAGACAAAGAGAAACTTGAACTCTATTATACCAAATACAACATTTCATAGATAAATCAATATGTGCATGGTTTTGCTTATAATAACCTGTGAATGCTTTAGGAATCCTCGTCCAAGAAACCGCCTCATATAGTTCAACTAAGCAATGGACAAATCTCAAAAAATTTACAAATTTGGAACAATATGAGCATATCACATATTCTGCTGCAGCGAAAATGGCTATGTGTGGAGAAGAATACTAACCAACTAGTCCATGACGCGCACCCTCGCGCACGCCGGCAAACCACCTGGTTAAGACGCAGGGAAAAAATATTTTTAATCTTCGCATGGAAACAATCTTAGGAGTTTAATGTAGAGGACTGTTGGTCCAAACTGAAAGGTTGGGCTGATGAACATACCATGATGGACGATTTCTGCTCCAGTGCTGCAAGTACAAACACTGAAAAATAGCAGGAGGCAGTTCCTGTGCTTTCAATTTGGACTATGTAAATCACCAGCCAACATAAACAGTAGAGGAGTAAACAATACTAATTTAGACTGTCTTAGATTATTATATATGGAACCTGCAGTTGCAGACTCTTGGGAGAAGCATATGAAGCTAGGCAAAAAGGCACGGGAATTACAGAGTGTAGCAAAGGAATGGCATACTAAGCAACAACTAGAATAAACCCCATCAAGTTTGCATTAGTTTAAAAAAAGCAAGCGTGAATGTGAAGCCGATAAAGAAAGGCAAGTTTGAGAATCAATAAAACCACGAAAGATGTACTTCATTAGTTGTGGTGTACACGACATCTTAGATGTCCAAATTTGCTAAAAAACAAAAATGATAGATGTGTCGATTAGCTGACCTCTATCTAATGGTATATACATCAACCTAAAAGCTGTATCCGGTTGTTGCTTGTACCAACTAGCTGATCCCCAAAACCAAAAAGCCAAGCTGTTGGAAAAGGTTGGCAAATCAAATATACATGAGCACCTTAAGACCCATACCTTTTGATCTGTCAATTCATCAATTTAACTTCTGGTGTGGCTGAAATATGCTTCAAACTGACAATTTTGACCTGAATATACAAGCACAAGATAGCGATCAGGTCATATAACAACGGTTACCTCACAAATACGATTGTAGTAATGTGATAGTGATATGGTAGCAGTGTAAAAAAGGTACATATCAGACTGAAGGTTGACTAAGAATGAACGACAAGGACATCTTAACATGTACCAAATAAACATGGTCACCCATAGTACTTAGGAAGGGGCATTCTAACAGATTGAAGGCTGATATGAACTGTACAAATAGCATGGTTAGATCTAAAAAGAACCTGCGTGTACCAGAGAAAGCAACAACAATTGGCAAATGGGAAACCTACCTGCATACGATGAATCACTGAACATGTACAGAAAACAGCCTCACATGGAATTGAAGCATCACAGCCAAATCTAATCACAGGAACTCTTATTGCTGCTCCTATGCGGACAGGGGGGAAAATAGGAAACTGAAGGGCCATGTGGAGGACGAGAAACCGTGACCAGAGCGTAGGTTAATATCTGGATTAGAACTAATCAACAATGGAAAGATGTAAAGAAAAAAAGAGAACTAATCAATGATGAAAGGTAGAAGCACAATCAAGACGCGATGTTTATGTGAATAACCGTAAAAATGTGAATCCAGGGAATAATTTTACAGCCATAGATTGAGGCTGTAACATAGAGAACAGAAAATTGAGAAAAGTAGAAAAGGCTGTAACACAAAGAACAGAAAACTGAGAAAAGTAGAAGCACAATCAAGGCTGCAGTATAGAGGGGAAAAATACAGATAAGAGCAGGAGCACAATCTACTTACCTTAAGAAAGCAGAAGTAAGAAATCCTGTGTATTAGCAGAACTATTATTAAAAAACCCAACACACTGATTACTCCCTCGGAAGCAACCAACAGTTACACAGCTGCGAAAGACATGAACCCGAGAAAACATATATCTGTAACAAACTATGATAGAGGTTGTTTTAAAAGGAAACTGAGTGTCCATAGCAACACATATGTGCACGATTGTCAAGACAGGCTCCGCACAATCAGCAGAATGACAAAGAACAGAGAAGACCAATCTTGGAATGCAATTACTTAGATAACAAAGGTTTCGGGACAATTACTTTAAACATTAATTCGATATTTTTTATTTAAATCCAGCAATATTGTTCAGTCTGATAGGTCTGACATGGTTTGCAGTTCTGAAAACATCTAAGCTGTTGATTTGAAACATATTGTATTGCCAATTTACTAATTCTAAAGAATGGCAGTGTGGCTATTATAAATTATCACACTGTATTGCCAAATAACACCAAATTTTCAGTGTAGATCGGAACATATATATATACACAGCACACACACACATAACTCTAACCCTAGATCTTCTAAACATAGCACCGAAACTTCCATACATACACAATACTCATCCATAGGAACATATGTACACACATCTGAGGCAGAAAACGACTCACTGTGGACATGCATATCAGATCTACAGACCGCACGGGATGAAGGAGCAACTAGAACGACTGGACGATGTAGATCGGATGGAGACAACATGGATCAAGCCCGCATCTAGGCCCATCCTGGCCCGGGACGAGTGTGGTGTTGAGCTGCTGCTGCAGTCGTCCCGCGCGGCGGCGCTCGGCCTTCAGCCAGCTCGCCTAGCCTGGGGACGACGGCGCTGGCCAGCCGGCTAGTGGGCCATGGCACGGCGGCATGCCAGGCATGGCTCTCGGTTGCCCCATCCCGGAGCGTGCGGCCCTGCCGCATGGAGCCGGGGGGGTTGAGCAAGGCCCTGCGCAGATGAGGAGGATGCGGAGGGAGCCGGCGTTGGCGCTTCTAGAGGAGGTGCGAGAAGAGAGCGCACGCTGGGGAGAAGAAGACCGAGGGAGAGAGCGAGAGCCGCGTCGGGCTTCTGGGGAGAGACGCCGAGCTACCGAAGTTTGGGGATAAGGAGCGCGGCTTCTTGGTGGATGTGTGTGTTCTGTTTTTTTTTTTCTTGTTTGTGTTGGTGTGCGTTATATTTTTCTTTTTTTAGCCAGCGGCATGGTAGGGCCCACTTATTTTTGGCGACAGACAGTTCAACGTTAAATATCAATATCTATAGCGACAGACAATAAATCGCTAAACGAGGAATTAGCGACATATGATCTGTGAGTTATCTTTAGCGTCAGATCATCCATCGATAAATATAATTTTTAGCGTCAGATGTCTGACGGTGATGTGGTGTTGTGGTGTAGTGGCATGGCACATTTGAATGCCACCAACGAGAAAATATCGGTACAGCAGATTGAAGTACATGTACTCCCTTTAAAATATAGTATTTATACATAGTACTTTTTAAAATGAAGTATTTGTATATAATTTTTAGGATAGAGTATTTATACATACTTTTTGGAATGGAGTATCTATACATACTTTTTTAGAGTATCAGTTGATACTTGCTACGATTTGAAAAGTATATACATATACTTCAAATACGAACGCATGTACGTCATGAAATCTAGTATGAATACATACGTTGTTAATTTCAATTATAAACGTGACGCTCGCTGGCCACCCCACCTGTATTGAGGCTCGTACACTACTACATAAAGGGTTTGTAGGGGCGGCTCAAGACCATTTATAGGAGCGGTTTGACCAGCTGCCCCTATTAAACCGTCTCTATAAATCATGTATTTGTAGGGGCGGTTCCCAGACCGTCTCTATAAATTGATTTGTAGGGACGGCAGTAGTACCAGCCGTCCCTATAATACCTGTTTGTAGGGGCGGCTCAATCTAGAACCGCCGCTATAGTACGTTTTTTAGTCAAAAAAAATTTAAATTTACAATTCAAATTCGACCAGAACTGCCATGTTTGTTTCCGCGTATTCCCGCGTTCGCGTTGCGAGTGAGCGATCAACGTTCCGAACCGCGTTCGCTCAACGTCCCGCCGAACGCCCCACGACCAACGTTCCAAACCACGTTCGCTCAAGAGTATTATATAAACTACAAGCACAAGAGTATTATATAAACTACAATTACAAGTCTAATTCACAAGAATATATACAATCCATCATTAAATAGACATAATTCACAAGATAAAACTAATGTCAAATTCCATACACATTGTTATCAACGTCCTAGAGCTAGCCTTTTAGTCTCACGAAGGTGTTTGTACTGAGGATTTTTACCTAAGTCAGACTCTCGGTCATAGTAGGTGCCTTTGACGTGTACAATCTGGTCCAATATGAAGTTGCAAAGGTTGTCGACGAGCTCTAAGAGTTGGTCATCCTTGTATGGGTCTCTTTTCATTTCTTTCTCTTATTTCCACTACAAGAGAACAAGTTTTGGTTTAGTATTTCATATCATGTACGAAATTTTTATACTACGGGTGAAGAGGTTCAAACTTACCCTTAAGGGGTGTCTCCTGTAGGCATCGGTGTTACTCATCATAGAATATACATAGTATCCACAATGTACACTCCCAGCCTTCTGTTTGGGGCACTATGTGTTTTGCATATGGAAATGTTAAGTAATGCTTTTGACAGCCATGTAATGGAGTACTGAAGAAGTAAGTTACACTTACCGCACATAGTGTTTTTATAGCTAGCTTTTTCTTCCTTACTGGATCATGCCTTCCATGATGTTTAATGATATAGAACATAAATGTCCTGTTCGAATGATTTTAGTAAATACAACTTGTTAATATCCAAAAGTGAACGTTACAAGTATGTATACAAACATATAAGCTAATGAGGATTGTCGATATGTATACGTCTTGAGAATCGATATGAAGTCTTTGTATGTCACCGAGTCCCTATCTATTGAATCAAAAACCCATGCCATGCTCCTCTCAACATCGACGCCTATACAAATCTAGTGGTTGCTGCATAGATTTAATTATAGAACTAGATAAGCTCTTTTGCATCAACGGTAGAAGCAGACACATGTTAAAAAATGATGCTATACAAATGCAAAACTAAAGCATTTGCAAACTCACCCGTAAAGGTAAACTGTGTGAGGTTCAATTTAGGCCAAGAGCTACCTCCTATAGTATAGATGTTGGGCAGCTCAATGAAAAATAGGTACACAATTGAAATAGCACTGCAAATTAATTAATGGAAAAGCGAGAGTAACCATGGTAGAGGAAAATTAATTAATGGCCCATTTATCCATAAATAATTAAAATACATATTTATTGATTACAATAAACAATTTCAAAGACAACAATTAGCAACAATTATATTTTACCCAATATCTTTCATGCAAACCCTAGTCCAATTTCATCAAACATAAATTTACAAAAACGAAATTAATAAAAAAACCAAACCCTAGATCTAAATCTACATGCACATGAAATATCCATAAAACTAACTAATTGTTCACTAAAATCAAGAAATATGGACCAAATAAGGGTATTATCTTGTTCCCCCACCTAATTTACCCTAGTATATTCAAAACTTTGGTCTAATTTGCTTCATAAGTAGCTCAAACACCATAGAAGAGAGAGAAAAACAAAACTCTAATTACTCACTAACCAACCATTAAAACTTCAAAAAAGTGTGGAATAGCATTTTCTTACCTTCTACGACCTCTCCACCAAAGGATTTAAGACCAAAACATTCCCTCCTTAGTAGAGCAATTTTTGGTGGTGCCCAAGGCCTCTCCACCTTTCTTTCACGGGTTGAAGTGAGTGACCCGAGAAAGAAGAAGGGGGCTGCAGCCATTTATACAGTGGACATTTGTAGGGGCGGCTGGTGATTGAACCATCCCTACAAATCATAGATATTTATACGTGGAGCATTTGTAGGGGTGGCTCAATCACCCGCCGCTCCTACAAATAACAACACCAGGGGATTTGTAGGGGCGGCTCGTACACCAGCTGCCCCTGCTTTTCCATTTATAGGGACGGCTGGTCTCGTAGATCTCAGGCACGCCATTGTAGGGACGGCTCCATCACCAGCCGTCCCTAAAAAAAATTTATCCTGTTGCTACAAACCGTTTTTCACGTAGTGGTAAGCATACTCATTATGGACATGTATGCACGAATACTCCTTTTTGCCTTGTAAGTATGTAATCATACAACATCATCAGTAAGTGTATGCACGGATACTCCTTTTTGGCTTTTAAGTATGTAATAAATCATACGTACATTATTTTTAAATCTACAGCAGCTAAAATTAGCAAATTTTCCACGTACTCTGTATATAAAAAAGGCCATTTAAAAATTAATACACGCCACGAAGTATATGTACATACTTTCCTGGCATGCATACTCGATGGGAAAATATTACTCATACTTTATATGCATATACTTCCTTGTTTACTCTCAGCGCATACACGTGAAAACTAGATATATATGCGCCGCCGTACCTTGTTTACTAGCTTGATCCAGGAAGCCTTGAATCACGGCGACATAACAGTAAATATATTACTTAAATAGTTCCTTGACTAGATGGGATCTGTTAGTTGCATGCCGAACTGCGTGATTGGATCTTCTAGATATCCATTAACCTGATACAATTGGATTCCAGCCAAACCCGTTAGGGGAGGTAACGGCCCCCGTCGTCTAAAGCCCCCCCCCCCAAACAAACCCCCCTCTCAATGATTTTTTAGTTTAAAAATATAGTCAATATGGGTCTTATTTTGTAGATAAAATCAATACAAATAATGTAATACAAACAAAATGAAAATTAGTTGTGTGCCTTAGGAAATAATATAGCCTAAAGCATTTGCATGCATCTACCCTACTAATGCACCATCTTTTCTTTCCTACGTCCACACAAGAAAACGACCCCCCGCTGAGATGTCCCCTCTAAGTCCACCCTAAAAAGTGTACCCAGGAAAACAACACATTTCAAACGAACCGTCCAGATGCACTCTAAGCATTCTCTCTCCTTACTCATTACACAATCGAGGGCCTGGATTGAGTGTATCAAATCTCCTCATTCTCCCCCACACATACGTCATGTAGCCCCCACCGAGTATTACGAACGCCACGCAACCAAAAATCACGGAACTTCCCGGACACGCCTGAGGCGGGAGGCGCCACTACTCGCCGCGTCGGCGGAGGAGGCGGTAGTAGCGGTGATCGCGCCTGCGTGACCGCCGAGTTGTCGCGAGCGAGGATCAGGGTGCATCGGCGTCGTCGCATACGTCTCGCTCCTGCCGCGATCGTCGTCTCCCACGGCCGCTATGATCGCGCGCGCGAGGACGACGTTTGGTCGGTGAGGTGGTCGCGAGCGAGGAGATCAGGTACGCCTGTATACTTCGATCGTCAAACATGTTGCCGCCGAGATGGATCCATGCCGCCGTATATATGTTCCATGCCCAGCTCCTGTCTTTGTTCTGAGATCGCATCTGAACACATGCATACACCTAACTGCGTATATATACGTATAGATGCATATAGGGGACATGAATTTTTTTATCTTTACTTTTGATCATAGTATATATGAAACTACAAAATGCAAATTTTTTTCCGAAGTACTATCGGTCACTTGCCGAGGCGGTTCAGATGTTCAGAGATGTAACAAGTACAGTAGGAAAAATTTTCATCTTCAAATTCAGAGGTTCAGATTAGCATTTAGAGGTTCAGATTAGCATTTAGGCGGTTCAGATGTCAGTATTCCAATAACCACTGGCGGCAAGATATATCATGGTTCTAATGGACATGTCTATTATATTATTATTACTAGCCCTTGACGGCAAAATGGGCACGCCAGGAGAAGGCCGCACTGCGCTCAGCGATGTAACGAACATACCTACTCCAGGTATTTTCATACACTCATATTTTTTATATAAGCCATCATCTATAAAAGTATATAAATAAACAAGGCCATGTCAACAGCTTGCAGCGAAGAACAACGCAGGAGAGAGGAAAGGAATAGAAAACAACGTGAGTACCGTGCTAGAATTAGGGCTCAAGAAACAAGCGAGCAAAGGGAGGAGAGAAATAAGAGGCAGCGGGAGTACCAGCGGGACTACCGTGCTCGGCGAAATGCACAAACAACGGCACCTCCTAATGCACCAGATCAGCCAGGTGCTAAAGAATGCTCTTTGCAGGTCATCTGATTGCTATCTTTTTATTATTAATATTACTTACTGACCTTGTCTTATTACTTCAACGGCAGTGCAATATCCAACTTATGGGACAACGACATCAGCCATTCTACAACCAATTAATGAAGGATATTTTTCCGCCCCAAACATGAATTCTATTGACGTTAATATGACCCCATGTACGTCAATTCAAGGAGTGCAGGAATCACCATTTCAGATGGAGAATTCCGGAATTTTTACTGGCCCAACCTCGGTTCAGGACAAAGAAAATCAAACCCCATGCGATGCTTTGGAATGGTTGCGTCGAAATGATAACTACATCAGACCAAGGCAACAAGTATGTGGGGATATCGCAATGGAGCCATCTGCTCAGATGGTTCAGGATCCAGGTGAAACAATAACTGGAATTTTATAGTACCTACTAATGATGCTTTTTTCTATTTTTACGATTTATTTATATCTCACCATATCAACCAAATGATTAAACAGAATCCAGTTCAAGTGCCAATCAATTGCGGAGAAATAGAGAAAGGTACAACAATATTGAAGAATCGATAAAACAAGAATTATTGGATAAAATGCGAGGCTATACAAGGGGGATGGGAGAAATATTGCACATCACCCATTCAAAGATACTCCAAGCAAAGAATGCCCAAATACAGGTTGCTTTGATTCATTTTTCTTCCAATCCATAGTTTCATATATGTAAATTTATGATGTTAATTATATAACTTTAACCTATAATAACAACTATACTGATGGGACACCACTCTTCGCATACGTTACATGCAAACATCGATCGGGTAGATGAATATGACACTACCTTGTTCCAAATTTAAAACAACGAGATACAAGAATCTGATGACGAAGGAGGTGGGTTGCTTTTTAATGACACAAATATGACCGCATAAGAGTTAGTTTTAACATACCACGTCTTTTGCCCATGCAATGATCCCCGGAGAGACATGGAACATCGAGCGCGATGACGCGCGAAGCTAAGCAATTCCACGAAGAAGGTATCGCCTCACGTCAACCATAAATCATTGTGTTTTAAATATATATATATATATATAATATTAATTTTACCACGTGCGTTCAGAATCACTTCATAACTCTCATGCAGATGACCGATATGAGTCATACCGTATATATACCAATGGTGTTGGTTTGATCTGCGGCGATGATCCGTCACGATTACGTCTACCATGATATACCGCATCAGCACCATGTTTTGAAAAAGGTGCCTAATTGCGATAATTTGTGGGGCCATACGGTTTGAATATGAACCGCCAGGGTTTTGCTTGAAGTGGAAAGGTTAAAGTGCATATTCACGAAGTGTCGGCTGATTTAAAAGGTTATTTACTAGCCGGTGAGATCTTGATGCAAAGTATTTCAAAAACACATACGTTACTTAAACTCTCATTTCTTTTTCACCACCCTTGGGGTTAGTGTGGATCATCGTGTTGCCACCGCAGCAGGCACTGGTATCTATACATTCCGGGTGCAAGGTTCCTTGTACCACCGACTTGACCACTTGGTGCCAGGTTCCAAAGGGCCACGCCACATGCAACTGTATTTTTATGATACAGATGATACCTTAGCACATAGGACACGGAGATCTCCTGACCTGGATATCAACCTCATAAGAAATATTCTTAGGATATTAGCGGACAATCCTTATGTTCAAACATTCAAGAGGGTTGGGGCCATACCAAATCTTGATGACTATGTAATTGAGCTAAACACCAATGTCACGCCTGACCAAAGGAGGTACCTTCTCTACCACACTACATGAGTTTCTGTTGTAGTTACTACCTAAGCTTATATAATTTTGCAGATTATATGTTCACCCGTGTTTCGCTATGTTTACAAAGGTACAATTCACCGACGACATCACATGTTGCTGCTATCTGGACCGAAGGAAATGACCCACAGAGATGCTTTGATAGAAGTGTGTTTGTGTATGCAACAGAGATCGAGCAATCAGATATTAAACCATACCGGGGTTGTTATGATCCATTGTCATATCCTTTATATAATCACGGAGGATGATGGTTGGAACAAATTTATGCCCTATCTTTGAAGCACCTATCATCCTCAAGCTACTACTCCATGTGGCACAATGGCGGACACACCAACCACATGCAAACATTAGAACATGACCCTATAGGTTTAGACAAATCCTTATATTAATTGAAATTTATATCTAACTAACTCATGTGCTCTGAGTTTCCCTAATAATTTTTCTTGCTACATAGATGATCTGAAAATGTCGCTGACATACAACAAGGTGAAAACTTGGGTAGCCTAATGGAGGAAAATAAATCTGGAAAATATGTCACTGCCCGAGAATACTATTGTTTCTTAATGCAAGTTCGGCGGGGTCTTTTTAACATCCTGTTGTTTGAAGGACGACTATTCCAACAGTGGGTTGTTGACATGTATACAAAGATTGAGTCTATGAGGCTTGATTGGTATGTTAACCCAGCAAACCAGAAACTCATACGGGTGGAACTATATCAGGTGAGGCAAATGTTTTCTTTGCAAAATATGTCGTACACTACAACTAAAAAATGACTTTTTTATTATTATAATTATAAAAGTCGATCATTGATAATTGTGTTCATGTAGGGTCTGGTTGATGTTGTTTCAAATGGAGAAACCAGGGCTTCTGAAGTTGGCAAGAGAATTGTGTTGCCACGTTCTTTCCCGGGCGGTGATCGTGACATGATGCGACAGTACCTTAACGCAATGGCCATTGTGCAGCGTTTTGGCAAACCAGATTATTTCATCACTATGACATGCAATCCGCAATGGTAGGAGATCACAGAAAATCTAGAGCCTCGCCAGGAACCACAAGATAGACCTGACTTGGTGGCAAGAGTATATAGGGCATCTTCTTCAGCCACGCCGACAACCCATCATTCGCCTCCTCGCTACAAAGGGAGGCAGATCGACAACACCGATCTGCTCGACTCCATCGATCAGGTCGGCACCAAGCTTGTTGAAACCCTAGCTCTAGTAGATTCGATTCAAAATCAACCTTCCGAGCAGGTAACAACTACCCACAACAGATCTACCCAACTAGCTCGGGCCAGTCGTCCTGCATGACTCGGTACGGATCTCGTGGTCACGTCTACTCCTGAAGGGCGCTCCGTTCGTCGCCGACCAGCCCCCGCAACGGGTCTCTGGCTCTCCGAGTGTGAAGCCTTGATGGAGAATTACCAGGCCCAGCCCTACGGCCTGTGAAACACTGCTTCCAACTACGCGTACAATATACAACGCTGCTCGGATCTATGTTTTATACATCGACCTCGGCCAAAGCCACGCAACTTCGTCAACATGGTTCGGGTTGAGGAGTATCAAGAAGTAACGGTGCACTAAGACAAGCAGCAGCCCTAACATCTATGACATATCACAAGAGTCGATCGGATCGATCTCGATCCGGCCCGGTGGCGTAGATGGTCCTGTTTCGACTCAAGCGTCTGGTTTTTTTTGTCTCCACGCGACATCCACATGGAGCTACGACACCAGATTTGCATGATGGCTTGCCATTACATGCACGATGAAGATGACATCAAGCGACCATGCAAGAAGACGGAGTACAAGCAAGTGGGCCAACTATAGGTGTTCGTGTTATGTATGTATTCATACACAATGTACAGCGACAACCTGGAAGGACTCCGTGTGCTTCTCTGACTCCAAGACCACATACAATCTACTAAATCGCCATCAGGCTACTCCGTAACCCTCACGCAAGCAAGGAAGATCTCCGACTGCGCCCGACCTTGGCTGGGCATGTCCGAGGGCTTTTACCTCCCCATGCGATGGAGCTAGGTACATGCCCTCCGACCACCGAACTGATCAAGCAGCCACGTCGACCACGTCCCGAGCGGCTCCGCCGAGCTCCGACCACTTCGACCACGGACCACGTCGACCACATCTCTAGCGGCTCCACCGAGCTCCGACCACATCGACCACGGACCATGTCCCGAGCGGCTCCGCCGAGCTCCGACCACCTCGACCACCAGACCACGTCGCAATAATGATTGCCACGAAGAACGGCGCTATGAGAACCGCGACCACCGTCACAACAAGCCGAAAATCACGAGGACCGGATAACTTTATCGCCATCGACTAGATTTCTATCCAAAGATAAGTACACTTCTAATATTTATATTTAATATAATTTTCATTACGACGTTTCTCCACAACGTCCTTATCATGATTATTCTTCAAATAACGTTTGTCCATGTATATCATCTTAAATATAACATACAGCTATACTTAATGTAAATCCTCGACCAGTCATGTTGACGCTCGATGTGTACTTGAGTGCTTGCCAGACATGCACTACAAAATTCAAGATTGTAGCCAAGTACTTTATGGTCAGTGTACTACTTTATAAGAATTTATTTATTTTATTTATGAACCACTTATAATCTGTGTGTTTGTTTTTAGATTCTATTACCATATTATCAGAATGGACTATACATTTTATTCATACTGGACATGCAAAACAAAACTGTGGACATTATGGATCCGCTTGAACTGCTACCAGATAATGCATGTTTGAAGGGTTATCATCAAGAAATGGCATATATACATACATTCCACACTAATGCTAGAATGTTCAATCTCGCCATGGCACTATCAAATTCTAGGTGAAGCGAAAATATTTATTACTGGGAGCGAAAATACCCTAAATATGTAACAAAGGTTTTGGGTCATAAATACTGGTAAGTGTCGCAAAATTTGGTTCAACTTTTCTATAAAAAATAGTAATTTGATTCATGTACATCAAATAAACAACTGATCTTCTCCGTCAGGAAATTAGGAGGCTTTCTTGTCTATAATTTCATGAAGTCGTGGGATGGCGTAAGATTGCCACGGATCACCACTGTAAGCATATATAGTCTCCAACTATATTCCGTACACTACATACAATACTAACATATTATATTCTATACCATGCGCAGCTATCATCTACACTGAGGAAGGAATTCTTGGCTGACATTTTGACGAGTCCTGCAAATGAATGTTTCAACATCCCTAAAGATGTGCAACAAATGATAAAGGACTTACGCCAAATGTAACTTAGGCTACAATATAATAATTAGGTAAAGGTTAAACTACAAAATAATAAATTAGATGTTTTTATGATTATTTTCTAGATAAAACTGTTGCGTTAGTACGGATATTATACTAGTGTGGTTAATGGACGAAGGCTAAAAGTGACGTGAGAGGAGAGGAGGTGAGAAAAATATGAGGGGAGGCGATGGTTGCAGCTGTGTCAGAGTGCATAGCTCCCATGTGAAATGGCATCGTCATCCATCACGGACAGTGAAAAAGGAGAGAGGGGTGGTGGGAGAGGCTGGCGATTTTTTTGAATCACGCGACTGCTTTACCAACGCAAGTGGTCCACAGGTTCCAAAATACCAGGCACGGTGAAGAAGGGTGCTCCACTTACCATATTCAGTTAAGAAATCTGGCCGTCGAGTGCACCACGTGGAGCACATCTAAGACAGAGGTAGCTATCCCCCGTGGGGTGGCAGCTATCCCCCATGTAATAAAATCCACATTAATATATATATATATATATATATATATATATATATATATACACGCGTACTATTCTGTAGCTTGCCGCATAATAAGTTATTCTGTGGCCACTTTGAGTTACGATAATTACTATACTAATTTACGAGATTATGGTAACTCCCTCATAAGTGATTTACTATAACATTATGATAAGTATCATCTTGAATTATAGTAACCCATGTATCGTAAATGTGTATTGTCATTATCGTAAATTGGTACAAACATTATCGTAAATCAAGATGGCCATAGAATAAGTTAATCCAATAAATATGAAATTTTTACTACAGTTTATGCATACAATAATTAGCGCATCATAAAAATTTCACCACAATTGGATCATAAAAACTGCAGCGATGAATTAATTATAGAAAACATAGATCTAAAGCTACAACAAAAAAATTGTACTAAAGCATATCATATTATATGTTCACTGTGTAGATCTACTCATGTGGAGTCCAAAAAAAATCGGATTTTTCATTTTATGATTTTTATGTGATTTACTATGATTTTTCAAAGATTCAGTCGAAATAAATAAATAAATAAATAAGACAAAACCAACTTTGAAAACCATTTATAATCGGTCAGGGAGGTAAAATAAACGGTTTTAAAAGTTCAAGGAAGTGGTTTACCTAGTTTAGAGTTCAGGAGAAAAAATCGACTTTTGTAAAAGTTGAGGAGGTCACGTGGACTTTTTCGGACCCGGAAATGAATACTCTACCAAAGTTATCACAGTCTAATTGTGTCTCACATTTTTGGCCCACGTGTACATGCTTCAAACCAAGTTGCACATCTGGTATTTATTTATGGCACATATGCGTCATCCTAGCCTTTCTGGGTCAGGCCGAATTGATTCTTAGCCCTCCGCACTTCCGTAGCCCAATCCCACGTTTCTCTCCGCTCGGCCCGTAGTATATGGGCCAAAGCCCAATATTTGCAGAGATCGTCAGGCGGACACGTTCGGCCCAGCCCAGCCCCACGAGGAGAGAGAGCAGAGCAAGCGCCGAGCCAGGCACAGCCAGCCGCCGCCGCCTCCGCCTCCAGCTCCGGCTCCGGCAGCCCAGCCTCCCGCACCCCTCCCGGTCCCGGCGACACAAGGCAAGGGAAAAGGATGGCTCTCCGGCGCAGCGCCGGATCCCTCGCGCTCCGCGCCGCCGCCGCCTACCTCCGCCGCCACCGTCCCCATCCTCCTCCCCCACTGGCCCTTGCCGCCCCTACTCCCATACGCCGCCCGCTCGACCCGCAGTGCCGGCACTTCGCCGCTCCGCCGGGTACTCAGGTAGGCACCCCTCTTCGCTGCTGCTGCTGCCTCCATTCATTTCCCCATCGCTCGTAACCTCGCTGCGAGCGAGCGCAGAGATCGTGGGCGGCCTTGTGCTGATCTGTTCCGTCCCGTCTCGGTTTTGAAGGTCAATAGGAAGCGAGGCAAGGAGGAGGACGAAGGCCATCGCATGAACAACGCCATCACCGCTCCCTTCGTCAGGCTCGTCACGGATGAAGGCCACAACGTTGTCCCCCGGCATGAAGCCCTGCAGCTTGCGAGCAGGATGGACATGGACTTGGTTGAGGTACACTGTCTACCGTATATGTTTCTCCTGGATTCATGCATGGTGTGATCGTTTTGCTTGCTCGTCACCTATTCCTTCTTTTACCCAACCCCAAGCCCCGTATTGTTATGACACTGTTGGAGTAATTTAATCCCTGCAGTTGCAGCCAATTGATAATGCTTATAGTAGTACCAAATATTAGACATTGTGACATTACAGACATCGTGTCACTTATGAGTGCCCCCTTCACATAGTAAGCATGTGATGCTGAGTATCATAAAAGAAATAAAAAAGTTTGCTTGTAACAAAGCTAAATAAAACAAATGCCTTTTGATTTGTTAGCCTTCATGGAGGTTTTCTTTTCTTCCTGTGCTTTTGGATGCGACATGAGATGTTGATGTATATCGGACGAAATGCATTCTAGGAACACCTCTTTGGCTCTTTCCTTGTATTTTCCTTGAATGTTCTGTTGTTGTCAACCTTGACGCGAAACAAGCTTGCTAATTTCTTCTTATTATACTTAAATTATCTTCATGCTCATGGTTATCTTCTTGTGCAGGTCGACAGAAAATCAGACCCTCCTGTATGCAAAATCATGGATTTTCACAAAGAGAAGTATAAGAAAGAAACCAAGGAGAAAGAACGCTTGAAAACCAAGGTATTTTATACTTGCACACAACTTTATCTTTCTGTTTTCAGCCATAGGTATTAGAATCGTACATCAGTACAACAGCACTTTCAATTGTATAGGCATAGAAGTTGTGCAACGAATACAATTGTATTCTCATCAAACCTACACTCCATTTTATTTGTCTAGCTGTGACCAAACAGTTCATTGCATCTGTTTAAATCCTACAGGTAGCTTGACTCTTGTAGGTTTCACCCATGTACCATTAGGATCTTTATACAAGCAATAGATAGGTTCACATGAAAGGCATCTGTTTAGATGGATCACCGTTCACATACTTGTTCATGTCAATAGGATATGTACAAGTTGTTCTGTACGGGGTGTAATCACTAGTGAGGTACCTTTCTGGTTGTTGAGCTAAACCAACCAGATATTCTGGGCTCTCTATTTTAGTCAGCCATCTCTAATTTCTGCAGTATTTGGGCCTCCTAATTAGCAATCATTCAAGCTTGGATCTATGCAAAAGAGTGTTAACTATATTATCTCCTACCATAGGTGTCTGTAATTTTGCATGGCTCAGATCATATTGTAGACCTATTCTGCTTGTTTTTAAACTTTGGATCTGTGCCTGATTTTTGCAGTCTGCTATCGTCTTGCGTGGAGGGGAGAACAAAGAAGTGCGATTTAAGGGGAAAACTGTGAGTAATTTTCTTTTTCTATTATTTAGGTGATTGCAACCTATCTCGTTGGCAATAACAGTTTGTCAGGTTTTTATATAGAGTCACATGCAGACTTTATTAGCACCTCGTAACTGGAGTATTGGCTTGTCCAAACTGCTGCAAGCTTATGTTCTGTTTTTCAGATCTATATACCTAATGCCTAGTTGAACTTGTCCCACTTTTCTGAGGCAAATTTTCAAACAGTAACTTTTGAAAACTCCCACCAGTTAAATGCATTGTGATCATTATGAAGACCTTGCATGAATCTTTATTGACAAACATTAGCTTTTCTCTGCAGGAACTAAAAGATTTGATGGTGAAAGCAGATGGGATTACCAGATTAATGGAGCGAGGTTACAGGGTGAAGGTGAGCTTGTCTTCCTTTCAATTCTGCAAATACCCATTGACAACCCAATGAATTTCTTTTTTTTTTTTTAGTATCAGATCAATACACCTTATATCAAAGGAAAACCTTTGGGTTCTTTTGAATTTCTAATCAATTGTATCATCTTTATGACCTCTTGTTTCCTTTCCCCTTGGATTCAAATAATTTACTTCTGACACACCAGAGCAATAGGCCTTATATCCTGGGAAACTAAAGGGAAATCTTTGTGCTCTGCTTTAGTTGTTTGTGTTATCATCTATTCTTTTTTTGCTCACTGTGATTCATATAATTGGCTTTTGATTCCAGAATAATAGACGACGACGACGACGGCAACAACAACATAGCCTTTCAGTCCCAAGCAAGTTGGGGTAGGCTAGAGTGACCTTTTTCAAAAACCTCAGAACAATAGACCTCACATCCAACAACACCAGAGGAAAAACTTTTGCTTTTGGTTGTTAACAGTTGTTTCATGATGTTTGCTGGACAACCCCAAATAAATTTATGCACGAAAAAACAAGGAAACTAAATAGTATAAATTGATAATAAAGAGGGGAATTATGTGGATCTGTCATCAAGTATAGCATAATATGTTATGTCTTGCTTGGTTCAGCCTCGGGTTTTATGTCCGTTCTTTTGTATAGCTTTAGTTGTTTCCTTTTTTATCCATTTTGTGTGGGTGAGGGTGGGATCTGGTATTCCTGATGTAATGCAGAATCCATTCATTATCATCAGAGTAGGATTAGGGCTACACGGACTCTTTCTTACTCAGTGGCGTGCAATTGGTGACCTTATATTACCTGTTGTGGGCGACATTTTTCTGATGGTCTCTGAATGGCCATGTCTATATACATTTCCTAGTTGGACTGGGTGTTTTGGATTTAGCCAACTAAATTCTCAGCTGTCTTGTTCAACATATCTGCAATTTTTATTTGTAATCATATGCATATTTTTATCCTAATTTTTCAAATCGAACTCTGAAAATCAAAATGTCCTTGTTTGACAGTGCATGGCCATGCCCTCAGGTAATGAAGGAGAAGATTTAGGAACACCACTATCTCGGTTGTTAGGACTTGTGAGTACTCTGCCCCTTATTGTCTCCCTGTTTCTCATTAACCAAATGCCATCAATTCCATTTTGAGATTAGTTAAGATCATGGTAACATGTTCAAGGCTGCTGTCAGTAAAAGCTCACTTCTTTCAGTAATTCCCATCAATTGAACAGATACAAGATGTGTGCATTGTCGAAAGTGGGCCGCACTTGGACTCGAAGCATGCATATGTTATTGTCAGGCATGTGAAGTTTGCAACAAAGAAAGGTGGGAAGAAAGCTAGCCAGGCCATGGAAGAATCAGGAAAAGGTACCCGCAGTGCTCTCTCTGAGTCACCTGTTGATGGTAGCAATAGCGAAGACAAGATAGTTGGAGATGTTTTAGGAAAACCTTATGATCATACCATCTCAGATCATGTTGAGAAAACAGCCACCCCCCTCTCCGGAGACTCTGCTGCCCAAAAAGAGGAGCAGGATAGAGAATTTAAAAGGGAGTTCAATTGGTCAAAATCCAACCCAGGGGCTGGGGGAAACAGAATTAATCCTGGCCAGTGGGGACCACAGGCATCTGAACGTGAACTTGGCTACAAGGATGGGCAACCTGGCATGGAAAAGCGAGAGAGTAACGTGCAAGACCAGGGTCCTGTTGAAACCAACAGATACGCTGCTCGGAGGCAGCCAATAAGAGGAGACAACAACCGAGGTTTCAACCAAGGAAGACCCGCTCAAGATGATAGAAGGAATGAAAACAGAGGCCGTTATGACAACCAGAGACCTCTGGAACAGCAGCATAACCGACCATTACCAAGGTTCAACCAAGGTGGATTACCACAAGATCCAAGGAACGAAAGGAGAGGTCCTTTTCCACTGAATAACAACCAAAGGCCACCAGCAGGTGGTGGTGATCCTAATCGAGCAAGCAAGAGTTTTGGGATCTTCAGTAGTACTCAGAAATCTGGATCATCTGAGCAGAGGAACTCGGATGGTAGCAGTAAGCCTGGTAATACTGTTTCGCCTAAAAGCTTTGGGATTTTTAGTTCTAGGAAATGAGATAGCCAAGGGTTCTACAGAAGGGGACTCTGGATATTTAATTTGGCACAATGGATCAAATCCTAGTTGAAAGGTTCAACAAACCTGCAGACATGAATGGGGCTTTTTGTTGTTTTATTTAGTATAAGGATTCATGGACGATTGGAGGTCCATTCAGCCTCAGCAGATGTGTTGTTTTGGTGATGAGAAAGGGCTCGGTGATAGCAAAATTTTGAGAAATACTTTTGTTGAGGTGCTCTTAACCTGTTGACAAGAGAAATTGCTGCCATTGTCTTGCTGGAAGAATTATTATTTGTATTCGAAATACAGTACAAGCCATAGTTTTTCCCCCATTCTATTTTGTAGTAGACAATTGTCTTGATAATCATCTGTACAAACAAGCAGAACCTAATAATCATCTATACAAACAGCTACTATTCACGTGCCTGAACCTTGATTGCTTCTGCTGGGTTTCAACTCTAGTCTACCCTAACTTGTTTAGGATTTAAAGGCTTGGGCCTTTACTTAGGTTTCAAGAAGAGCCTGATAGGCAACCAATAGTATATTTTTTTTAATTTTATTTAAACTACATTTTCTACACTTTTTACGCTGAATTATTCTAAAAATATTAATTTAGAAAAAGTTAAATAATAAAAATAACAAAAATCCTAAATCCTGGTAAACGATGGCTTGTGAGCCTCATCAACTTTTCTTAGGCGGCGAGCAATGACGGAGGACGCGATCAGAGGCCCACTACTATATGGTTGGTACTTGAGGCCCATTGAACCTGGCCCAGGACGCCTAGTGAGCCTGGCCGCTTTTTCTTTCTCTAAAGGAAAAAGTCTACTTTTGCTCCCTCATCTTTTGCGCTAGTTCACTTTTGCTCCCTCATCTCTAAAACCAGGCACAAGACCTCCCTCATCTCTCCAAACCACGCACCGACCTCCCTCGGTGGTTTGGCCTCCCAGATTCACCGAGTCAAGACTAAATCAAGTAGAAGTGCCCGTGCCCAAGATCCGATCGACTGCATTAGTTAAAAAAATCCCAAACCGACGAACCCTAGCTCCGGCATTCGAGTTGCGAGAGGCGTGCGGGCGGTGGGCGTTAAGGCGCGACAAGCAGTGTTGCATTGGCACTGGGCCTGGAGGGCGCGGGCGCAGCATCTGAGATGCAGGAGCGGTGCTCTCGGGGCCTCGGCGAAATGCGATCACGCCAACTCATGAGCACGGTGTCACGACCACGGTGAGCGCTAAGCATAAATGGATCCTGTATTTTGAGTTGTTTTTCTTGGTGATTGTGTAATTTAACAAGTAATGGGTACATCAAGTAGTCCTATTTTAAGCACTTGTAGTCCTATTTTAAGCACTAATGTTCTTACTGCACCTATTTTATTAGTCTTGAACCTCGTAGCTTGTATCTTCTGCATGTAGGTGTCACGTGATTAGGCATGGATGGTTGCGACTTCCTCCCTGTTCGGTTTCATTTTAATGGGGAGTTCTTGAGGAATAGCAATGGAGTGTTTTATGTTGGAGGTACTCAAGCTATGTCTTACATCGACCGAGACAAGTTGTCACCGCTGAAGTTGTTGGCCATCTCCGTGACCATTGCAATGTCAAAGAAGGCACAATTTTGCATTGGCTATTTCCGGGAGAGACATGAGCACGTGCCCGAGAGCTTTAGTTGATGACAAAGTGTGCGGATCATGTCTGATTTGCATTGTTGAAGGTGATGTTGCGGATGTGTATGCTGAAAATCATGAGTATGATGCAGACTATTGAAGCAAGTGTCTATGAGGAAGAGATGGAAGAAAATTCAAGGATAATGAGATAGAAGATGAAGATCTCGCAACCTTTGACTATTTGGAAAGGTGAAAGCAAAGAAATAGACAAGCAAGTTGACCTTGTCACTCAATTTTACTGTACTCCAAATAACATGCCAGGAGACACAAATGGAGATGAGATGTCTAACACTGACGGTGAGTACATGCCTGGAGACTCATGTAGTTCTGGTGATGATGAAGAAGCAACCCAAATTCATAAGAAATTTAAGGATTTCAAGAAGAAGATAAAGAAGGGTGAGGCAGCAAGCTTAGATGATGTGATATATGAAGGTGTTGATTCTAGGCCTCAAAATGAACAAGAGGATGAGGATGATGGCAACAACACTCCATATTTAGATAGTAGTGATGCACGTAATCTATTGATGAGTTAGAAGTGCAGGGCAAGGTAGCCTATATCCAAGATTTAACAAGAAGAAGCCTGTTGTCAAGTTTAAGTTGGGAATGAAATTTAGTTCCAAGAAGCAATTCAAGAAGGCTGCACTTAAGCATGGCTTGGATGAGAGAAAGGTTATTCGGTTTATTAAGAATGACCCAAAGAGGGTGAGGGCAATATGTGACTGGGAAGGTTGTCCATGGGTATGTCTGTTGTCAAATACTTCTAGGTCTGATAGTTGGCAAATATCTACATTTACAAATAATCACATGTGTCCACCTAGAAGAGACAATAAACTAGTGACCTCAGCTGTAATTGCTAGGAAATATGAAAAGTTTATTTTTGCCAACCCATGCTGGAAAATACCTCACATGCAGCAGACAGTTCAAGAAGAAATGTTTGCAACCGTTTCTAAGTCGAAGCTAAAGAGAGCAAAATCACTAGTGATGCAGAAAGCTTTGGATGCAAAAAAAAGCAGTACTCTAGGCTGTATGACTACCAAATGGAGCTTCTCAGAAGCAACCCAGGAAGCAACGTTATTGTGAACAAGGAAGATAATGTAGAGCCTCCTATTTTTAGAAGAATGTACATATGTCTGCATGCTTGCAAAGAAGGGTTCAAAGCTGGCTGTAGGAAAGTTGTTGGGTTAGATGGATGCTTTTTCAAAGGAGCAACTAACGGTGAACTTCTTTGTGCTATTGGGAGGGATGCCAACAACCAGATGTACCCTATTGCCTGGGCAGTTGTGGACAAGGAGAACAACGACAATTGGGATTGGTTCTGTGATATGCTCTTTAGGGATGTTGGTGTGCAGGGAGGACATGGATGGGTTTTCATCTCAGACCAGCAAAAGGTATGCTGCTGTAAAACATTTGTTATGTTAAAATTTGTAACTATGAAGGCAGATGATTTATAATATTTCCAACTTGTTCAGGGAATTCTTAATGCTGTCAGCAAATGGGCACCTGAAGCTGAACACAGGAACTGTGCTAGGCACATTTATGCAAACTGGAAGAAGGAGTTTACAAAGAAGGACTACCAGAAAATTTTTTGGAGGTGTGCCAAAGCACCTTGTTTGATGCTTTTCAACTTGGCAAGAGCAAAGCTAGCACAACACACTAGAGCAGGTGCACAAGCTATAATGAACACACATCCTCAGCATTGGAGCCGAGCTTGGTTCAGGTTGGGTTCTAATTGTGACTCCGTAGATAATAATATTTGTGAGTCATTCAACAAATGGATCATCGAGGCTAGGTTCTTTCCTATAATCACCATGCTTGAAACTATTAGAAGGAAAGTAATGGTCAGGATCCAAGAACAAAGAACTAAATCACAGAAGTGGACAATGGTTATCTGCCCAAACATCAATAAAAAATTTAATGTCTACATTTCTATGTCTGCACACTGCCATGCCATCTGCAATGGGAACGACAAATTTGAAGTTCAGCATTTTGACAATAGATTCATAGTTGATTTGGTGTCAAAGAAATGTTCCTGTAGGTATTGGCAATTGTCTGGACTTCCTTGTTGCCATGCCATTTCATGTATATTATTCAAGACCAACTGCCTAGATGAATATGTGGCTGACTGCTACTCTGTACACCACTTCAACCAAACATATAGTCATTGCTTAAACCCAGTTGAGGGTATGAATAGCTGGCTCAGATCGATAGGGAACCCCTTAGAGCTCCCCGGTTATGTGAAAATGCAGCGGCAGCCAAAGACTGAGAGGAGAAGGGAACCAACAGAAGTGAGAAAGGCCACTAAAATGTCAAAAACTGGAACAATTATCAGATGCAGCAAATGCCGCTTGCCTGGACACAACAAGTCAACATGTACGAACATAAGTGGAGCAGGACCTTCACATGCAGGAGGTTCTCAGAGAGCAGGAGGTAGCTCTCGGTCGGTTCGATATCCACGATAGCAGGATCTCGGGCCACCGCAGGAGGTAACCCAAATGCTATGGTTGTGCTTTCCAATACACAAAAGAGCACGGCAAGTGGTACAAAAGGACCGCCACATCTGATGTATCTAGTGCACGAGCATGAAAAGGTATGTTTACCAACATCTCCAAGTTTTATGTTATGCAAGTTGTATTTAAAATTAATTCTAGCTTCTTCTGATTGTTGTAGGCAAAGGCAACAAACTCACAAAACGTCATCAAATCAAGTGCACGTGCAAGGGTTTCAACAATTCCTTCTGGGTCAGCTACAATTAACTCATGCAAGCTAGAGTGCCCACTTCCAATGTTAGCTGCGGTGTGTAATGTACAGCTAATCGGGTGGGATGCATCTCGCTCATGTGTACTCTCAAGAGCCAGCAAAGAAGAAGCCTATTCCAAACAAATATGGAACTAATCCACTCCAGATTCTTCCTCCATAGAAATCTGATAAGTTGTGATGTGTTTGTGTGTCTGGTTGTATGCCAAACTTGAATAAATATGCCCTTTATGATGTATGACAATTATGTATGCTACCTGATAAGACTGTTGTTATCTATTTCCTCTTATGTACGCAGTAAACTAGAACTGCCATGTATGACAATTTGTCTTAAGTTATGTGAACCATCTGGGCATGTTCTCTTGCTTACCTGTAGTGATATATGTCCAGTGAGTCCAGTGAACCTGCAAGCCTATTCCATGTATGCAGATGAGTCCAGTGAGGTGAAGAAGTGATATATGCACCACGAACCCAAAGAGCAACGTGGCATGTTCTCTTCTGCGGAACATGTGCCACAATCTTTCTTAGTTGGTAGCTGGTGAGTTCAAAGGTGCAATACCCATCTCAGGCGGAGACGCGTGACAATGTCATAATCGTGGCTTGGATTCAGCTTACCGCACTACTCTAGGCGGAGAAGGGCAAGTTAGGTTGCTCGTGATACTCTCTTTGTCGCCGACGTTTAGTTCTCGGGTTCCGACCGACAAGGACATGTCAATCGACGTTTAGGCAATTAGTATGTAGCATGTGCTTTTAGCTCTGTTATTCTGCGTCCTAAACGATGGTGCAAGTTTGCGACAAAACGAGTACATGCATAAGAAAATGAACTATATCGGTATGAAGGAGGGCGTGTTTGGTTGGTTCTATCTCCTTCATTCTGACTAGGTGAAAATCTGTATAATCTGATAAATAAGTTTGTTTGGTTGTCTCCTTCATTCTGATGTCGTCATATTGTCCTGATGAATATGCTAAAAATTAGTTTCACTAGTCATTTCGGCTAGTAGATGCAATATCATGTGCTGGACCATAGGTCATTCTCTAGCAAAGAGCTCCATAGCCATATGCATTGATAACTGAGGAACAAGTCACTGGAACCATTTTACAATGGAAAATTAAACATAAGCAGTTGTCATTTATACATTTGCATGACAACCAACACAAGGAGAATGGCCGAATTGAAACCTAACAACACTAGGACAGCAACGCCAACACACATCATCCAATTCCAATGTTTTTGCTTCTTCGTGCCTCCCTTCTTGGCCGAAGCCACAGTCCTCCGAGGATCATACACCCCAACAGGTTCTTTCTTCATCAGTGGTAGTGCCTGTTCATACACCTCAGCTTCCACACAATCTGTCGTCTCCAGTGGACGGTAATGGCACATCTCGGATTCTTGAAGCATCCCATAATGAACAAGAAAGTTGGCATATTCTTCTTCGAACATGTAGAAATCACAGCGAGGAAACTAAAAAAAAGGAAAATCAGTTTGCACTGTACAAACCCTAGCTTTCAATTAACACCACAAATTTCAAAAATCTAACCTGTCTATACTTCCTCGGGCATTTGAAGAACCTTTCCATTGGGTGCTCATCTGTATTCGACATCAGCTCCAAAATCCGCCCCTTCCCGCAGTATGGGCACCAGATTAGCGACAGCCCGCTCCCTCCTAGCGGCGGCGCTTCTGTGGACGGAGGCTGCGGCAGGAGGACGCGAGATGTGCCAGGGGCCATGGAGGATTTCAGGCTAGCAATGACGACGAACCTAATGGCGGCGTGGCAAGACGGTGGCGGCGGCGCGCATGGACTCGGGGAAAAAAGAGGAGCGTGACCAGCGGGCGCTCACGTCTTCTATTTTTAGCCTGGCTCAGCAAATACCGGAGGCCAAACCACCGAGGAAGTTCAGGTGCGTGGTTTAGAGAGATGTGGGAGGTCCCGTGCCTGGTTTTAGAGATGAGGGAGCAAATGTAAACTAGCGCAAAAGATGAGGGAGCAAAAGTAGACTTTTTCCTTCTCTAAAAAATGGAAAGTCTACTCTGCCTCGCTCAACTATAGCAAAAATCAGTTTTTCCTCCCTCAACTAGAATACCAGACATAACTCCTCCCCTATCATTTTAAACCGGACATATGACCTCCCTGGTTGTTTCTCTAGTTGGTTTTTCTCTTTTTCGTTTATATTTATTTCAGCTAAATATTTGAAAAATCATAGTAAATTATAAAATAAAAAATCCAATTTTGTTGGACTCGTCATATGAGTAGATCTACACAGTAAATATATGATATGGTATGCTTTAGTACAAAATAGAAAATATGTGTTCTCTGTGTAATATTACTATTGTTATACATAGAAACAAAATTGGATTTTTCAATTTAAGATTTTTCTGTAATTTACTTTGATTTTTCAAAGATTCAGCTAAAATAAATATAAAAGAAAAAAGAGAAAACCCATCTAGAGAAACAGTCAGGGAGGTCATATGTCACGTTTGAAAAGATGGGGGATGAGTTATGTTCGGTTTTCTAGTTCAGGGAGAAAAACCTAACTTTTTGCGATAGTTGGGATGCAAAGTAGACTTTTTTCAAAAAGAAATAGGGTAGGCAACGCGCTCAGAGGCCCACTACGATATGATACTTGAGGCTCAGTGAACCTGGCCCAGGACATCTAGTGAGCCTGGCCAGGACGCCTATGCTTTTTCTTTCTCCTAAAAAATAAGAAAGAGTAAATTATATATGACTGGTCCCTAAACTATTGTTGAGCTCTCATTTCGGTCCTGAAATTAACAAACTACAACTTGGGCTCCCTAATCTATTTTAGTGGACCATCCCGGTCCAAATTAGCCACTCACCCCGGCCGGTGGCCGATCTGGCACTCCATGTCCTTGTCCAACAACATGAACATAAAAAACTTAAAATGTGACGGTTTTCATCATTCAGTCTCCATTCAGTTTTCAGAGACAGAATTTTCACATGAACATGCAGCTAGTAGTTGCATAAATTGCTACATTGCTGAACAAACGTATTGTGCAGCTAGTAGTCTCTCCTCGCCGTCGGTCTGTCAAAACTGAAACAGTTCATCCTAGTAGAGTTGATGCCAAATTTCAGCACTGTCCATCAGCAGACAGTATTAGGTCTACAGCACATTCAGACAGCGCACCATATATTATATATAGTATCTTCAGACGGTATGAAATATGATAAAATTTGCCAGATTTTTTAATCGATCTCACCAAATAGCAATGCCTCAGCAGTCTAAGCGTGATGGCCCGGAAATTTAGGCCTGCAAAGCGCGATGTCCCACGAATGATGTTCAGTCTGCGAAGTTCCACCAGGCTGTGAAGCATCTCGTGCGAAACCTGCGAAGGCTCTTGAACATCGGTGCAGCCTCGGTCGACGCGAAGGTCGGGCTGCCCCCGGTCGTGTCATCCATACCATACCAAAACACAACCTTTGTGTTGCTAAAAAAAAAAACACAACCTTTGTTTGTGCGTCCAATAAATTTATCATCTCACTGAGAAAACACCTCGCTTACCCTCAGTTTGCCTTTATCGCACATGCACTAATACCTTCGCTTGTGAATTTCTTGTGAACCTATAATGATCACAATTGTTGCAGGCTCTTACCCACTCCGGTGAGTTCTCTCACTCACAATTTCCATTATAATAACCCTTGGACAGTATCTTATCAACTCTACGTGCTTAACCTTTGTGACATGATGACTAGTGTTGACCAAATGCGTTCTTCCAATACCCTCAAACATTATGTTTAAATTCTATGCCGTGGCACTCACACATTGTGTTGGTTCTTACGGCACCTTTTGTAGAGCTAGGCGTGTGATGCCTATTAGCGTGTGAGCCACTAAATGAGTGTGATGTCGTAACGTGGACTAAGTTGCCGGCAAGTAACCGAACCATGGGATAAATCTTGGTGTCATCTTGGTATTCGTAATTAATTGATTTATCTCTTGCCCAGTTCGGTATACTCACTATCACCCTTGCATTACTTTCATTGATTCACTTGTTTAGTAGTAGTGCTTGTTTCTCTTGCTAGTTAAATAGAGAAGTAACTAGTTGTAGCTGGTTGTAATTAGTTGTTCATCTTCCTAGCTCGCTATTGGTAGAATTGGAAGATATAGCCTAGTTGATTGTGTGATATACATTTAGAAATCATAGCAACTAGAATTGATAGGTGGCTTGCGTAGCACTCTTGTAGAGCTAGAGCAAAATTGCTTATCGCCTTATTTGTGTCTAACACTTTGCTCTAGTACTTTGTAGAATTTTTAATTAGGCTATTCAATCTCCCTCTAGCTATTTAGGACCTTTCAGTCAGCCCCTTCTACACGACAAAGAAGGGTCCTATGGTGCCAAGACAAAGGAGACCAAAGCCCAAGGTGAGAAGCCATAGATTAGGATCCATCTGCCTGTACCGCATGCCCTCCTCGGTATATAAGGGGAGGCATGAGCTTCCGTAGAAGGGATCGATCAGATAAAAAAGGATCGGTTCACGGAAATTGAGCGTGAATTGGCCAAGACTCTAAGGTAGCGCCACGCGATTGCCTACCAATCTCTTTCTACTCCCACCATTGTAAGAAACCCCCGATTGGACATTCCGAACATGAAGAATACTATACTGCTAGACATAGGGCTCTGAAGTCCAAACTAGGATAAATCGCTTATGTCTCCTAAGTGTTTTGAGTGTCTGAGCCATCGGAGATCCACACACCAACCTCCGACAAACAACATCATGCTTGTCATGGTTCCGAACCCATGACTACTTCGGCGATGACTTCATCAACGCCTTACCTCATGTTCGCATCGAGGGTCCGCAATCGCCTTCGGTATCATCGACAACATCGCGTCTCCATCTCGTTTGACACAAGGGGCTCGCCGGTCTACTTCCTCGATGACTTCATCAATGCCTCGACATCACTTCCCGCTTGAGGATTCCCTAGCACATCTCCATTGACTTCGTCACCACCTCACTTGTCTACTTCGGCGCGGCGTCAACTACAACTTTACCCTGCTACCCTCAACCATGGACCCACTGCTAACCTCGTCGTCGAGTTTGGCTCTACCCTACTACTTTTGGCTTGGGGACTCACCACCAACACCACTACCACCTTCGCCTTGAGGGGATCGCCGAAGATGTCAATGACGACTTCATTGTCATCTTTCCATATTGTTTGGCCGAGGTTTCGTAGTCACCTTCACTATCATCTATAATATTGTCTCGCCATCACATTTGGCTCTAGCAGCCCATCCTCAGCAATGACACCAACTTCAACATCATCCCTCTACATTCAGCCTAGGGCTTGCCATCGACAACAATGACAACTACAACTTTGCCTTGCTACCTTTGGCCTAGCGACTTGCCGTTAGCATTGGCCTCAACTCTAGCTTCACCTCGCTACCTTCAGTTTAGGGGCTCGCCATCGACATCAGCGACAACTAAAGCTGTGCCTCGCTACCTTCAGCCCAAGGGCTCACCATCAGCATCGGCATCGACTCTAGCTTCACCCTGTCACACCTTTGGCCTAGGGATCACTGCCAGCATTGGCATCAACTTGATCTTCACTCCAATATCCTCGGCATAGGAGCTCGCTATCGGTGCAGTAGCATCAACTTTAGTTTTGTGATGCCACCACGTTCATCTCGGAGGGTCCATCCTCAGCTTCGGCATCACTTACAACACCACCTTCTCCCCCGCTCAAGGGGCTCTCATGTCTACTTCAACAAAGACTTCATCAATGCCTCACCATCACATTCGACTCAAGGATTCGACGTCATCTACAACACCGACTTCACCTTTGCCAACATTTCCGTCAGAGGCTTCTCATCGACTTCACTTTCATCAAACAGCGAGGGTTACACCATTATCTCAAACAACTCGTCGACAACTTCAACAAAGTCTACAAGCTCGAAGACCCTCCCCCCTCCCAAGTTTCATCACCAACACCTTCGTTGACTAGGCACCATACATTCGCCACTCGTAAGCACTAGCAAAGAGGGCTAGGGAGGGTGCATTGGAGAACCAATCCAACCTAGAGGACATACCTTGCTTGACACTGATGAGACAAAGGAGGCAAGCTTCATCGACTATGATAACTACTCAACCTACATGCACCTCGATAGATGTGCCATCATCGACCTTCAACGACTATGACAACTAATATGACTACTTCCAGTACATAAAGCGCAGTGGTGAAGACCCTCACAATAGTTGAGATGAGCTAAGACAAGAAGAGACAACACTAGCTAACCCCGACAAGGTGAAGACCCTCATAGCCGCTGACATAGGCAGGAGTGAGATCATCCACCTCCGCAAAAGAAAAGGTCATCGTCATTAGATCGTGGCCTCCAACTTTCACCACCAAAACATTTTTCTACTTTGAGGACACCTACCAGAGCCTAAGACATGCATCAAAATTGTACTCTAGGACCTTTTCCTATTATTGTAGTAACTAGGTTTTGTTATACCTGCCAAAGCCTAGTGGCTAAGGGGCTACTATTGGGGGAAAGGGTGGCTGACCCTACCCCCTTTCATATAGAAAAGCCCAAGGCCCAAGAGGTCTAAGGACCTCCATGTAAGTTGTAAGCCAAAGGGGTAGGGAGGAAGATTGCCTCCTCCTAGGTCCCCTATATATAGAGCCCAAGAGGCAAGGGGTTCTCCCTCATTCTTCAAACACTAGTCTTCCTTTTTCCTATGCAGGACTAGTTACCCTAACTAAACCTTCACCTCAGTGAAGTTATACGTGAATGTTGAGATCCAAACAATGTGATGTTACAAACTAGTATCAAGCAAAAAGTAGTCTCATGCTGTCATCAATAGGCTAGGAGCAACATGTCTTGTGAATTTTCTCTCCCTGCTCAAATTCTGCATGCTTAATGATGGTCTTGACTTGTGAAACTATTAAACTTAAAATACATAGAGCAAGTGGTTCTCATTGAAGTTTTCTAGGAAATTGGAAAATGGTGGACCTGTCTACCTTTTTCGTCCTCCATCATTAAGTCTATACAATATCCACTAAAGCATAGTCATGTGCTCAAGCTGCTGCTTTGCCACCGCCTCAATGTCCTTCTCATCATCCTTCTCCTAACCATCCACAGTATGCCTTTTGACACTGTGCTCGATCTCTAGCCACTCCTCAGGAAAGAAGTGACTATTGCCAGTGCAGCCATTGTCATCAATGTTCTTGTCTATCGAGATTTTTTCTTCTAGAATCTCCTAATAGACTAAATCCAACAAATCTTCATATCTTTTAAGAGAGTCTAGGTGTCAGATACCAGAAAAAGGGGTACCCTAAGCGAGAACCAAAAAAATTGCTTAGCCCTTGTAAATATCAAAGCCAAGAAACAACGACGAGGCCTCGGCCGATTCTCCAATTTGCTCGAGGCCCACGCCGCACAACATCTGACGAGGTGCCGACTCTCCACCTCGCCGAGTCCCCCTCGCCCGAGGCCCTGCGCTATAAGGCCTCGGACGAAGTACCGATTCTCCGCCTCGCTCGACGCTGGCTCGGCAACGACCCCGTCACCGCTGCCTCGACCAGCTTCTCTGACAACACGTCACGTCCAATTAACACGTCCAACCACTCCCGCAACATCAGCTGCGCGTCGGCACAGTACAGCGGAGTGGCTGACGGGACGGGAGTCACATCGACGTCATGCAGTCAGGGACAGGACTGGGCAGGGGTTACCGGCCGCTGTGCTCGGCACTATGCCCATGACTGACGCCCGTACTACGCTGTGCTACCTAACTCCTGCTCTGAGGAACAGCGCGGCGTGGAGAGTCAGGTCTGGGTCCTTGTAGCCTTGAAATCAGTGTACAGGACCAACTGCTCCCTCTGAGCCTCGACAATCCGCTTTAGGGTCTCGACAGCCTCGGGATTCGCACCCATCGAGCCCCCCATGATGGCTCGGCCTCGGCACCAACTGAGCCTCGGCTCTTTACGCTGTCGACACACAGCGACCGACATGTCGTCTGCAGTATGCACCGTACCCTGCGCCAAGCTACACCCACGTCACGCGCAGGGCCGAGCTCCTATATCCTCGGAGTCAGCACGCCCGCACCATCACGTCAGCCCAGCCTCGGCACTCCACACCGGTCAAACATGCAACAACCAGCACGCCTCTGGCAGAGGAAGACACGCCTGCCACCACAGGAGCTCCCACATTGCATAGGACCAGTCGTGATCGGCACGTCGCTCCAGCGCACCAAGGACAAGACCACTCCGTCAACCATGCCACCACAGTGACAAGCATAGGGCTCAGACATACCGCCTTTGTCCATGAAATGTCACATAGCGAACTGTTGATGCAAAAGTGGATCTGCAAACACAAAGGGCTAATACCCGAATCGATATCCAAAGCGTGCCAGTCGATTTGACCTATTAATCGACAAGGATGAAGATACGAGCACTTTGGTCCTAACAACAGCGATACGCCCGGAAGTCACGGCCAAGAGGTACTCACGCGGAACTCGAGAATCACCGAAGGTCGTACTGAAGCGATGCAACTCGCCGAATCAATGAGAACTCATAAAAAGGAAAAATTATGCAAATTGACGAAGTCGCCGAAAAGTAAGTAGATGCAAATAGGAGTAAAACTTGGTTTTGATATTGATTGATCTATATTACATTGCCCCTCAATCTATATTTATACCCTGATCTAAAGAGACATAACCAAATACGACTGGGACACCAAGTCCATATCTAAGGAAACACGTGACTCTTACATGAATCATACTCTAACAAATATAGAAAAGGAAATCAACTCCTATCTATTTCCCTGTCCGCCTCAATTACGATGGAATTCTCACCGACCTCCTTTCCATCAGCATACTTCCTGTTTCATCGGCAGTAGTTTTCAAGCCTTCCTTCATCGGCATCGACACTAACATCTCCAACCTTATCGGCAACGCCCGAGTCTAAATCAACCTTTCCATCGATCACCACCATTCATCGGCAACCATCTTTACAAGCCTTTCCTCCTGCCGATTAGCCCACTCTGATCATTTTGACACATGCAAAAAACGGTGTCAACACATGCCCCCCAATTTTGGAGTATAAAACCATTAATGCTCCAAAATTTACTCCAGATAACGTTTGCCTTCGCCCAATTACCGTAACTCATCCTCCAAGCCAAAACTTGATATGTTATCAAATCTAATCAAATCTAGTCCTGATTCACGCACCTCAGTAAATATCGCACAATTTCCAACCACTCTTGCCCTGATTATGGTTAAGATACCGAAACAATAATCCACCGGCAAGATCCTAACATAATAATGCCGCCATTTTTAGAATTAAAATATCCTGTACCGAGATCTCTTCCAAGTCATGATTACTTGCCATCAAATCATCTGTACAATCCCTTGATTATCGTGCAAACAGTTACCATATCCATCTGAACCACCTCGACCCACATGCGCACGGCATAGAGATAAGTCTAGAATACCCCTACTCCAAGTGGCTTATAAATATATTTCTCCGGAACGCTTGTCTTCTACCCTCAGACTCCAATCTTTGGCATTCTCTCTTTCCGGCGGCGACTCCAACGAACAACTGTGTGACTTCAACCAACAAGAACTTTTCTCCAGCGTCAACCTCGAGTCTCCAGCTCATGCCCCCATCTACCTCAAGATAATGGCAATCAACTTCGACGTCCCTGCGGTTCGTTCCACTTCCGTTACTTTTTACCTCGATTCCTCTGGTCTTTGCGAGTTCATACAGTTGGTAATTTTTCTCTTTTTCTTTGTTCTTCGGATCCTCTAAACTTAGGAACTTCGCAACAAATTAGTTATTCCAACCGATCAGCCGCATTTCCAATGCCTAGGACCAATGGGCAACCCAGATCCAACTGATCTGATTAATGCAGAGGTTAACAGAATCCCTTTTAGAGCCCAAAATTTCTCTCTGAATTTATGGAAAGATACATTCCGATCTTGGCCCAAAACCACCAAAGGGTGGAAAGATTGGTACTTGAGGGTCAACAGGTCGATGCAAGTACACTGGGCAGAACGGAAGCTAGACCAATGCATTAGGCTATCCATTACCGATATGCAAAAGAACGAGTCAATGATGATTGCAAATTTGCTTACTTACAGTCGAGATACAACAAACACTTTTATGTTTGGACATGGCCCACTACTCCCACACTTGCCGATGTCTACATGCTCACTTTGGCTTGGACATTTCAACTGCCGATGAAGGCTCCATCTATGGCGGAAAATCTGAACATAGGGTGAATACCCGCAACATCGGCGGTTGGACAGGATATATTCAAGAATGCCAGAGGACCGGGACAGTTAACCAGACGGAACATGCCACATTCTTGAATATGTGGTTAGAAAAATTTATCTTCTATGGTCGATCAGTAGGACCAACCAATGCCTTCCTCCCCGCGGCTGAACTCTTGGCCAATGGTGTAAGGTTCCCTCTTGGCCGATACCTTCTGAGCTCCACTTATCATCTTCTTCATCAAGTGTCTCAGAAACTTTTGCTTGGCGAACCCATCGGCAACTTAGGAGGCCCGTGGTGGTTTATCAACATGTGGCTGAATGCCCATATGCACAAACGTCTGCAATGGGACTTCTTTGCCCAACAATTCCCACAAGAAATTGCTGAAGACCACGTGCTTGGGGATGAGGAATCGGCAACACGCTCACCCCTCAATTTTGGTGAAGCCATAATTGTCCTCCCTGGAACAGAGGCCAATGAAGACTAGATCGGCAGATTCTTCCAAAGCTTCCACAATGGTCTTTCTCGTGATCATAGGGCCTGGGTACCTTATATTGACGAAGAAAACAGATTCCCCTTCTTTTCAACTTTGCCGATGACACTCTGAATCAAGATAATGAACTCATGATGGCCATCATTACTCCCAGGGCAATCCCAGTAAACACATTCGGTAGCGGGAAAAACACCAATATCACGTATGAATTTTACAATCCATCGGCAGTATCCCGTCAATTGGCTTTTGGGCAACTGCCAATCAAACTTTGTTTTGCCGATGTGATCAAACCCAGAGAAACAATCACCTGCGGAACAGATTGGAGCGGTGTAGTGCGACTCTCCCCGATGCCGATACTACGGATGTCAATATATCCATCGGGCGCCAACATCTTTCATCACCGAATCATATAAGCAATGGTGGCGAGTGGAGGGAACAACTGCTTGCAACATCTCGCTCACACATATATCGGCACATGATCGACCACAGAATCGCCATTCCCGATGACGCGATAAGTTTCTTTTAACTCCCTACGCTTTTTCCTTTCATATATCGGTAACTAACTTTCTCGTGATAGGTTAACAACCCAAACCATCTATGAGCAAAAGTGGAAACCCTTCGATCTTGGCATGTTTCCCGATATCACCGATCGGCTTCAACGCCCCACCTTAGCTGCTTTGACTCACCGGAAGACCCGTGCCAAGACCATCACTTCCAAGTCCAAATTGGCTCTGAGCTAGGGCCACTCCATTGGTCAGCTGCTACAACCACGATCAAGGCATTCAAGGTAACAACCACATTTATTTCTACTCATGCCGATCACAAAGCGTATTAACATTAATCATCGGGGTGTAGAGCGCTTCTTTGGATCATCATCGGCAATTCCTTCGACATCAAGCACCACTACCTCGACAAACCTTGAGAGGTATTCCTTTGATGTTACATTTTATCTCATTAAATATCATACCTTACACTTGTTTTGCGAAAGAACAAATGGGTACATCGACAAGCGTGCCGGATGTTCAAGCTCCACAACCAACAAGTCTTGATGCCCCCGACCAACCATTGCTTTGGCCCAAGCAAAGCGCAAAAGCCTTATGAGATGCCGAGGCACGCACCCAAAGCGACGAAGTCCATGCCGATCCCCACATCTGCCCCAACGTCGCAAGCCGCGGCCGAAATCGATCGATGCAAGCGAGCAAGCGATTAATCCTCCTGTCACAGGACATACCATCGGTCATCATACCCCAAGGGCCAACCACCGATGAGGCCACGAGAGGATATCCCATCGGCAAGCTCGGTCGATCCTCCACACGGCATACTCCAGTACTTCCTTCACCAAGTATGAAAAATTGCCTTGAAACAGGTAAGCCGATTGACCTAGTCGATTTATAATATTCATACTTATCCTTAATCGACCTCTTTTTCTTTTTCTCGAGAACAAGACTCCCCAAACAGCCTATTTTCCTTTGCCATTGATGTTTACGGCGATGATGGAGAGGAAACAAGTTCTTCCTTGCACTTTGGGAACAATATCGGCGAAAATTAAGTCCAAGTTGGAAGCTCTCCTGGACTTGTTACAACAGGATACCGCCTAACCGGTAGATGACTCGGGACCCATAAAGGCAATTTTCAAAACAATCAGGCGGTCCCTGCCGATGTTGAAGAAGCACTCTTCCCAAAGAGCCCATTTAGAAAGCCGCCAACTTGCAATATCAACGGGCTGCTCAACGCATTGCCGATAGAGCAGCTCGGGCTCAACTCAAAGAAGAGATGCTACACACGAAGCAGTTGCCGATGAGAAGCACAAGGGCATCGACAACTTGCGAGACTTTGGCCGAACTTAAGCGAAAATCTTAGATTTATCGGCAAGAGGATGGCTCTATTGGCTGAATTGAAAGAAGTCGAGATAGCCTTAACTCATGCCCAACAAGAAGAAAGCCAGCTACCGATGCCATCAAGGCCCTTGACAAGAAAAAAGAGACATCCGGGCTCGCAAAGCCTTGGCCATGAAGAAAAAACTCAAGCATGTGGAGGTGTCTTTGCCGATGAAGACATCAAAGAAATGAAGGAAGCCGACCAGATTCGCTGCGTGCGATATTGGCTATCAATCCTTGTTAAACTTGTAAATCTTGTCTATTGCATTGACACTTTATGAGACATTGACATCCTTGTATAATTTTTAGCCGATAGGATTTATTATCGGCACTTATACTTTATGCATCCATCCGGATACTAGGGTAATATTTCTTTAAATATTTTCCATCTAATGCTCTGGGAAACACAACCCCTTTGAGGGTTTCTAGAATATATCGTTACCGAGGCAATGGTGGTGATTTATCCGATATGGACCTTCCCAATTAGAAGACCACTTTCCAAACTTTGAACTTTGAGTCCCAATCGGTAAAATCAATTTCGGACCAGATCTCCATCGGCAAACTCCTTTACCTTCACCTTCTTGTCATACCATCGCTACTCTTTTCTTATTTTCTTGATGCTAACTAAAGCCCTTAACCGATGACCCGCCACATCTTCCAACTCATCCTTCATAAGAGTATCATAATCATCGGTATCATCACCTGATTTTAAGAACGTATTACCTAGAGCCGTTTAATTTCCCAAGACAATCTTTGCGTCGTGTCCATATACTAAGCGATAAGGCGTTACTTTGGTTGTACCATGACATGACATCCGATATGACCACAAGGCTTCATTTTAATCTTGTATGCCACCTCTTAGGATTTTCTTTAATTTTAAGCTTAATGAGTTTGATGATCCCTTTGTTAGAAGCCTCAGCCTGACCATTAGCTTGAGCATAATATGGAGAAGAATTTAAAACTTTAATTCCCATACCTACAGCAAACTCATCAAATTCTCCCGATGTAAACATAGTACCCTGATCGGTAGTGATAGTTTGAGGAATACCAAATCGGTAAACAATATGCTCTTTCACAAAATCGATCATATTAGCCGATGTCACCTTTTTTAAAGGAATTGCCTCAACCCATTTTGTGAAATAATCGGTAGCAACCAGAATAAATTTATGTCCTTTGCTCGATGGCGGATAAATCTGACCGATGAGATCGATAGCCCATCCCTGGAACGCCCAAGGTTTAATTATAGGGTTCATAGCCGATCTGAGCGCTCTTTGAATATTACCAAACTTTTGACACCCTGACATCCTTTAAAATATTTAAAACAATCTTCAAGAATAGTCGGCCAATAGTATCCATTCCTTCTGATCATCCACTTCATCTTGAAAGCCGATTGATGCGCTCCACACACTCCTTCATGAATTTCACCCATCAAACTTTTCGATTCATCACTGCTAACACATCTGAGTAAAACTCCATCTATAGTTCGATAATATAATTCATCATCGAGGAGCACATACTTGGTAGCTTGGAACCTTATACGTCTTTCAACCTTTTTATATGGATCCTTTAAATAATCGACAATCTCCTTTCTCCAGTCATCGGTATCGACTGCCGATGTTAGCACTTCCTGAATAGGCTGATACCCTGAAGCATGCTGAGCTAGTCGATTAGCCTCCTCATTATGCAGTCGAGAAATATGTTCAAGACGAAAATCTCTAAACCCTTTCAACAATTGCAAACATCTTTCATAATACGAAATTAAAACTTCACTTGACATTCATAAATCCCAGCCAATTGATTTATAACTAGCATAGAATCACCAAAGATTTCAACAAACATCGGCACGTATCTCCTCCTTGACAATTCTAACCCTTTTATCAAGGCTTGGTATTCACTGATTGTTTGTCGATGTAGCAACAATCGGCAATGAAAACTCATACTTTCTTCCTTGAGGTGAAATCAACACAATGCCGATACTGCTCCTTCACCACATGTGGACCCATCGAAGAAAAGTGTTCAAGGAGCAACCTCCGAGAGAGTCCATTGTATTACAATCTTTGAGTGACAAAATCAGCCATAACTTGCCCCTTAAGCGCCTTAGTCGATTAAGTAACGTAGTTCAAATTACGATAATGCTAAAATCCACTTGCCGATTCTACCACTTAATATCGGCATCGACAACATATACTTGACTACGTCGTCTTTGCATATGACCGTACATTCGCGGATAACAAATAATGTCTTAATTTGACACAAGAAAAGTATAAACACAGACATAATTTTTCGATGGCGGAATACCTTGTCTCAAAGATCCACTAATCTTACGCTCAAATAATAAATAACACGTTCTTTCCTTCAAATTCTTGAATAAGAGCTGAACCGATAACGGTATCATCGGTTGACAAATACAACTTTGAAAGGTTTCCGTGTTGAGGTGGAACTAGCCTTTGGAGGATTTGTTAAATATTTCTTAATTTCATCTAGGGCTAACTACTTTGCTCGGCTCCCCATACAAATTCCTAATCGGCTTTCAATTTAAGTAATGGACCGAAAGCCTTGATCTTACCCGAACAGATTAGATATGAATCTTCTAATGAAATTAATCTTACCGATCAAAGATTGCAATTCAGCTTTTATTGGCGGAGCAACCACCTTGTTAATTGCATCAATAGACTTCCCTCTGATTTTGATGCCCCACCCGCACCACCATAAAACCCAAGAATTGACCTACCGATACACCAAATGCACATTTATTAGGATTCATCTTCAATCCATGCTTCCTTGTGCACTCCGTATCTTTTCGTAGATCGGCTAGATGTTTTGTGATATCTCCCGACTTAATCACTACATCATCAATGTAGATCTCCACTAATGTGCCGATGTATTCATGAAAATAAAGTTCATAGCTCTTTGATAAGTAGCGCCCGGCATTTTTCAAACCAAACGTCATGACTATCCACTCAAACAACCCTACATGACTGGACATCCGAAAGCGGTCTTGGGAATATCTTCTTCACCATGAATATTTGATTGTAACTTGCATTACCATCCATGAAGTTGATAATTTGATGTCCGTTGCGGCATCAATCAACAAATCGAAGAATCGGCATTGGATAGTCATCCATCGGTGTGGCTTTGTTGAGATTTCTGAAATCAATACAAACACGAAGTTTTCCATTTTCTTATAAACAGAAACCACATTAGAGATCCACTCGCATATCGACCTTTGCCGAATAAACTTTGCCTCAATTAATTTAGTTATTTCGGCCTTAATGTTAGGAAGTATATTAGGGTTGCATCGGTACCGGCAGGCTGATGTGGCGAAATCAGATTTGATAGGTAACCGATGTTCAACTATCGATCGGTCTAATCCGAGCATCTCAAAGATAATCCCAAGCAAAACAATCTTTATACTCTTTTAACAAATCAGTTATTTGCTGCTTACACTTGGAATCTAACTTAGCACTAATAAAAGTAGGTCTTGGCCTATCGCCATCACCAATATCTACTTCTACTAAATCATCTGCCGATGTGAACCCTTGACCTAATTTTCCATCATCGCCAAACCTATCCATTAAAACTCTTCTTCAGAACCGACTGCTTGGATCGGTGGAATTTCATAATCAGCAACTCTAAGGAACTCTTTTTCCCAAACTTCTCCTGATATGCATTTAGTTCGCTCATAAGTATCTGATTCTACCGATGCGATGATATAAGAAGAATCACCAGGGACAAACTCAATCTTATCCCCAATCCACTGTACGAGGCATTGATGCATTGTAGAAGGAACACAACAATTAGCATGAATCCAATCCCTCCCTAGAAGCAGATTATATGCACCCTTGCCATTAATAACAAAGAACGTCGTCAGCAAGATTTTGCTGCCGATGGTCAATTCAACACATACTGCCCCTTTAGCCGGTGACACATTGCCTTCAAAATCCTTCAGCATCATATCGGTTTTGGTCAAGTCTTGATCTTCCTTACCAAGTTTCCGATACATCACATAAGGCATAATATTAATCGCAGCCCCTCCGTCGATAAGTATCTTAGATACAGGCTGCCCATCAACTCTGCCTTTCACAAACAAAGCCTTAAGATGCTGTCTCTCGTCATCGGTAGGTTTCTCAAAAACAGCCATCATTGGATCTAGGGTCAACTGAGCTACTTGATCAGAGAGAACAACTTCTTCCTCATTATCAGATAGTGCCAAAAACTCCATCGGCAACATGAATACCATATTAACATCTGCCGATGGACCCTTATTTTTGTGTTTTACCTGCCACTGCTGATGACCAGACCTCTCATTGGAGGAATTTTCCTCTCGGTATAAATCCTCCTGATGCTCACGTTGCATCCTTCTTTTCTGTGTCTTTGTCAGACCCTCCGGGCACCATCGAGGAAACTTGGTTTTCCAAACCGGCTGATAACAGGTCCCAGTTGATTCTACACGGCGTATATTAGGGTCCCTGTAGAATATTTCTTCATCGGGAACTCTTGCGTTTGCCATCTCCTCAAGCTCCTCTTGATTCCTTGGAAAATATCCAGTGCGTTTACCAAGCCTCTCATGAACACTAAGTCTGCCCCCCAGCCGATCATGCACTGATGCTCTGCCTCTAATCGGCTCATTGATAAATAAACCCTGATTGCCAGGTTGAAACCTCCTTTCTGACCGATTGACCCCATAATAACCATTGCACTCAGGGCAATTTTCAGCGATTAGCAATTTAATACCTTCTTCCCGAGCAATGGATGAAAAGCGGGCACCTCAATGATCTTTATGCGATACCATTCTTCCCGACGTCTCTCTTCTTCTTTGTTGTCGATATCGGTCCTTCTGGCGGCGCCAACCCTCCTGCTTTGCCTTCGATGGGTAATCACAATGCCGGTCGAGGAGGGTTTTTGGAACTCTTGCTTTCTCCCAAGCAAACCCTTACTTTTTGCATCATCGGTAGTTATCCGATGTTGGGGATCCAACGATGCGTTTTTTCTCGTGACCTTTGACGTCAACACCTTGGTCTTCCTTTGGCCTCCAACATATTTCTTTGGAAAAGGGTGTTGATCAATTTTCATCGGCTTCGGGCCTTGGAAGTACCAAACTTAATTCTCCCAGATTCAATAGCCGATTATAATCGTTTGCTGAACACCTTGCACTCATTTGTCTTGTGTGAAGTTGCATTGTGCCATTTGCGATTACAAGATCTTCTTCAACTCTTCTGCCGATGGGATCACATGATTAGGTGATGACTTAATTTGGCCCTCTTGAAGCGAAGAGATCAAATATCTTGTCGGCCTTGGTGATATCAAAGGTAAACTTTTACGGCTCTTTCTGACCAAAGGGATAAGATATCGGCTTTTTATTCTTAACCCACTCAGCTAAGCCGATAACTGGTTCTTCATCAGAATCAGAATCTCCTACTTCTTCAACAAATGATACTTTTTTACTCCAATTCTTTTTAGGTTTAAAAACCCTAGTATCTTGATCAGAGATCCTTTGCACAAGATGACTGAGGCTTTCAAACTCCTGAGAAGCATATCTGTCTTTAAGATGTGGCAATAACCCTTGGAAAGCAAGATCGGCAAGCTGCCGATCATACAGCACCAGGCTGTAGCACTTATTTTTTACATCTCGTAGCCTTTGCACAAAGCTTTCTACCGATTCATCATTACGCTGTCTCAATTTTACTAAATCGGTAAGCTTCTTTTCATGGATTCCAGCAAAGAAATACTTATGAAATTGTTTTTCTAGATCAGCCCAAGTAATAATAGAATTTGGTGGTAATGAAATGAACCATGTAAATGCCGATCCAGACAAAGATGATGAAAATAATCGAACTCTTAATTCATCTCTGCTAGCTGCCTCTCCACATTGAATAATGAAGCGATTGACGTGTTCCATTGTTGATGTATCATCTTGCCTAGAGAATTTAGTGAAATCTGGTACCTTGTACCGATTTGGGAGAGGAATTAAATCATATGCAGGAGGGTATGGAGTCCGATAAGAATAAGTATTGACCTTGGGCTTTATCCCAAACTGATCCTTCATAATTTCGCTATCTTATCGGCATTTAAAAGCATCGACCTCCTGGCGTGAATCTGGCTAAATTTCTATAGGAGGTACCTGCTGATATCCCTCCACATATCTTTGTGGCCCACGATCTCGAAAGAATCGGCAAATTTGCCGTTACTTGTGGTCCATTAACTTTCTTTGAAAAGGATTCATCGGTTGAGTGCCGCGATGCTTGATTCTGAAACCGACTTGCATATGACCTTGTTGAATCCACGCAACTTTCTTGATTTTGCTTTGAATCGTATGTTGAGCAGTGTAATCACGACCAACCATTATTAGAACTCATCGGTACAAAACTTCTTCGATGGTCGGTAATTTCTTGACATTGTTGGATAATTATAACCACTTGAGGCATGAACCAACCCCAGTTTGACTCATAGCGGGGCTTTTCTGCTGCATCGGCGATAAGCTTGCCGATGGACTTGAATTGGGTGTTTGAACCAAAGGCATCTGAAACCTCCACGGAGTTGGTTGCACGGTAGTTCTTTGTGGCATATTGAGGCACTTGAGCCATCGGCGAAACAGCCGATGGTATAGGAGCTTTTCCTACTGCATCAAACACTTGAGGTAACCCAGGATTGAAAGCAGATGACTCCGGAGGCATACCATATCCCCACCAATTAGCGAGGAATCGGCTATTACGAAACACGAGGGCTGACATAGGCGATGCCGATAGATCTCATATTAAGTTGAACTCGTCCTCCGGTAGTACCGGATCTGATCGTATCGGTGTAGATTGAATATTAGGTAAGCCCGCCGATCTTTGGAGAAGTAACTTCATACCCTAGCGGCCGAGGGAGCCAATGGAGTATTGATGATGATCTGGCTCTAGTTGGTGATAGGCGAGGCCCAACGTAATGCGATGGCGCTTGTCCTTCTTTGAGAGTTCGAACCACAGCATTATGAATAGTATTGGACAGCACATTGTAATGATTAATCAAAGCATGATTTACTGCAGAATTAACCATCTCTTGAAGTTTACCAGGATTGGAGTCAAAGGTAACCTGCCGAGGCAACGGCAAATCTTGCTTTTGGATGACTTGTCCACTCTTGTTCAGGCTAAACGATCTCAGACAAAGCTGCCTGTATTCTTCTATAGCCTTTTCCATGGTCTGCCTCTGCTCTTCCTTAAGATCTTCTTCTGATACCGCGATAATGTTCCCTGAATCGATCTCGGGATTGATCATATTGATCGGATTGATTGGTCCCACTGGGCGTGCCAAAAGATGTGTTGATGCAAAAGTGGATCTGCAAACACAAAGGGCTAATACCCGAATCGATATCCAAAGCGTGCTAGTCGATTTGACCTGTTAATCGACAAGAATGAAGATACGAGCACTTTGGTCCTGACAACAGCGATACGCCCGGAAGTCACGGCCAAGAGGTACTCATGCGGAACTCGAGAATCGCCGAAGGTCACACTGAAGCGATGCAACTCACCGAATCAATGAGAACTCATAAAAAGGAAAAATTATGCAAATTGACGAAGTCGCCGAAAAGTAAGTAGATGCAAATAGGAGTAAAAATTGGTTTTGATATTGATTGATCTATATTACATTGCCCCTCAATCTATATTTATACCCTGATCTAAAGAGACATAACCAAATACGACTGGGACACCAAGTCCATATCTAAGGAAACACGTGACTCTTACATGAATCATACTCTAACAAATATAGAAAAGGAAATCAACTCCTATCTATTTCCCTGTCCGCCTCAATTACGATGGAATTCTCACCGACCTCCTTTCCATCGGCATACTTCCTGTTTCATCGGCAGTAGTTTTCAAGCCTTCCTTCATCGGCATCGACACTAACATCTCCAACCTTATCGGCAACGCCCGAGTCTAAATCAACCTTTCCATCGATCACCACCATTCATCGACAACCATCTTTACAAGCTGATTTTCATCGGCTGTCAGCGTATACAGTAACTTTCCTCCTGCCGATTAGCCCACTCTGATCATTTTGACACGTGCAAAAAATGGTGTCAACATGAACGCATGTATCGCCCCTATCCTCCCCTTCAACTATAAAAGGGGGTGACCGGGGACACTTATAGATATCGAGAGAACACACAAAAAACCACGCTCTCACACGCGCAAGCAACACTCTGTAACACACGCTCCCCCCGCTGCCTGAGAGCAACGTCTCAAGCAGCCCACACCGTTCCATACAGAGACCTGGGACTAGCACCCTTTCTCACCCTGCTTGTAAACCCCTACTACAAGCACCTCGGTGCAAGGAATACAAGATCGCACTCTCGGACTGGACGTAGGGCACCTGTTGCCTGAACCAGTATAAACTTTGTGTCTCTTTGCATCACCATCCGGGATTAGGGGCACGCAGTTCAAATTCACTAGTTGGTTGAGGACCCCCCGGTCCGAAACACTGATAGTTGGCGCGCCAGGTAGGGGGTCATACTGCGTGTTAGCTTAATCATCCCAACAAGTTCCAGATGGCAGACCCCATGCGACCTCTACGTCTCGGTACGGTGATCTGGTTTGGGAGCCTAGAGTTCATGTCTCTAGGATGTGAGTACGATATGGTACTCCTCACGTCCAGAGCCCCACCGATCGACGATGACGTCATGCACCAGCAGCCTAGGCGCAGGCGACGCCCGGGCTGCTGCTCTCGTCGCACTCGCCAGGCACGATGTGAGTGGGACCACCCTGACACCGCACGAGCTCAGGGCGATGCCCCGCGCTCCGCCGGTATCCCATGCCCGACTGTGGGTATAGAGTCCCTAGTTAGGGACCTGTCTAGTTTAAGCCTAGGCAGGGGAAAGACGCCGGTAACGTGCAGCAATGCCCCGTCATCGAGCTCCGCCCCACCACCTCCTAAGGAGTCAACTCCGGTGGAGCGGAGCCCGGCGATGGCACCATCCCCGTACCCCTTCGGGTTGAGCAACGCCGCCGCCAGATTCGCTTCTGCCTACGCTTCTGCTCACGCGGAGCCCTCAGGACGCCATCAACGTTTCACCCTCGACCTCTTCACCACAACCTCGACCCACACCCACGCTGACTCCTCGGAGGAGGAAGAGGCATGGGCCGGAGTGGACTTCTCTGGGCTTCACGACCCTGAGGCTATGCGCCGCTTCTTGGCCGCGAGCGACTACTATTTCGGCTACTCCGACTCCGACGACGAAGGCACTTACGATCCCACTCGAGAGTGCTTCCACATCGGGCTTGGGATGCCGAGGGCGAGCAATGAGAGTGAAGGGGCAGGCAACTGCTCCCCGCTCCGCCAAGGGGCAGGCGACGCCACGCCTCCACTCATCGAGCCTTGGGCAGCGCGGAACGAGAACCCCGCCCTCGAGGAACTTCGATGCCTTGACCTAGAGCAGCTCCGTGAGCTTCAGGCCAAGGTCAAACAAGACTGATTCCTTCTGCAGCAGCTCCAAGACACTCTCGAGCAGGAGCAGCGAGGTCACGGTGATGGCGGAGGAGCTCGGCGGAGGGCTCGCGATGTCCACCATCGCATCAACAACGACGAAGGGAGTGAGCAACCCCCAATCTTCAATCGAGCTAGCCAGAACATCGCGACAGCAGCGATGCTAGTCCGAATGATGCCTGAGCCCTCTACCACGGAGGGGCGACGGGTCCGTGGCGAGCTCTAGGATCTCCTCGAAACCGCCACAGTACAGCAGGCTGAAAGTTCCGCCTCTCGACGGCGCGGGGTTGCCTCGAAACTACCCGCGGCATCACCTCGGTGGGATAGAGAGGCCTCGGTTCATCCCGAGCCCGCTCGGGCGCTGACAGTCAATAGGGCCCCCTCGGTGCATGACCGCCTCAGCTACCGACATGAGGTGCAAGGCGACCACGATGTGGTCAGCAGGCGACGACGCCACGACAATGATGGGCCAGCCCGAGGCTACCACCCGCACCAAGGCGGTCGCTACGACAGTGGGGAGGACCGCATCCCTTCTCCTGGGCCACCTGGCCCTCGAGTCTTCAGCAGGGCCATCCGCGGCGCCCACTTCCCAGTGCGGTTTCGGCAACCGACCAACCTCACAAAGTACAGCGGCGAGACCAACCCCGAGCTTTGGCTGGCCAATTACCACCTGGCTTGTTAGCTAGGCGGTGCGGACGATGACCTGCTTATCATTCGTAACCTCCCATTGTTCTTGTCAGACTCGGCGCGAGCCTGGCTCAAACACTTCCCTCCCTCGTAGATTCACAACTAGCGCGACTTGGTCAAGGTCTTCGTCAGGAATTTCCAGGGCACATACGTGCGCCCCAGGAACTCCTGGGACCTCAAGAGTTGTCGCAAGAAGCCGGACGAGTCTCTCCGAGACTTCATCCGACGCTTCTCCAAGCAGTGCACCGAGTTGCCCAGCGTCGGTGACTCGGAAATTGTCCAGGCTTTCCTCTCTGGCACTTCTTGCCGAGACCTGGTCCGAGAGTTAGGCCGGAACATACCGACCACGGCGGCCACGCTCCTCGACATCGCCACCAACTTTGCCTTGGGCGAAGAGGCTATCGGAGCCATCTTCCCCGACGGCGATGCCAAGGGGAAGTGGAAGGACGAGGCCCCCGGGGCCTCGGCCCCCACCTCCCCAAGAAAAAGAAAAAGGGTCGCCAGGGGAAGCAGGAGGTCCTCGAGGCTGGTCTAGTCGCGGCCACAGATCGCAAGAATCCCCGAGGCCCCGCTAGAGGCCCTAGGCTCTTCGACGACATGCTTAAGAAGCCATGCCCTTACCACCAGGGCCCGGTGAAGCATACCCTCGAAGAGTGCACCATGCTCCGACGTTATTACGCCAAGCTTGGGCTCCCCAACGACGATGCCAAGAAGAAGGGTGCCGGCGATGGAGACAACGACAAGGACGATGGGTTCCCCGAGGTGCACAATGCCTTCATGATCTTCGGTGGGCCTTCAGCGTGCCTCATGGCACGTCAGTGGAAGAGGGAACATCGGGAGGTCTTCTCGGTTGAGGTAGCCACTCCCTAGTATCTCGACTGGTCTCGGGAGGCAATCACCTTCGATCGGGAAGACCACCCCAATTATGTCCCAAACCCCGGGCAGTACCCGCTCGTCGTCGACCCGATCATCGGCAACACCCGGCTCACCAAGGTACTGATGGACGGAGGCAGCAGCCTCAACATCCTCTACGCCAACACCCTAGAGCTCTTGGAGCTCGACCAGTCACGGCTCTGAGGCAGTGCTGCACCCTTCCACGGCGTCGTGCCGGGGAAGCGCACATGACCCCTCGGGCGCATCAACTTACCCATCTGCTTCGGCACTCCCTCCAACTACTGCAAGGAGATCCTCACCTTCGAGGTGGTTGGGTTCAAGGGGACCTATCACGCCATCCTGGGGTGCCCGTGCTACGCCAAGTTCATGGTGGTCCCGAACTACACCTACCTCAAGCTCAAGATGCCAGGCCCCAACGGCGTCATCACTGTCGAGTCCATGTACGAACATGCATACGACTGCGACATAGAATGCATCGAGTACGCCGAGGCTATCGTGGAGGCCGAGGCCCTCATCGTCAACCTTGACCAACTCGATAGCAAAGTGCCCGGGCATCATGCCAGGACTTTCGAGCCCATAGAGGCCGTCAAGCTCGTCTCGGTCGACCCCAACTGCTCCAATGGCCGAGCGCTGAGCGTCAGCGCCACCCTCGACAGCAAATAGGAAGCCGTGCTCGTCGACTTTCTCCGCGCGAATGCTGATATATTCGCATGGAGTCCCTCGGACATGCTGGGCATACCGAGGGAGGTCGTCGAGCACGCCTTGAACATTCGGGCCGGCTCCAGACCGGTGAAGCAGCGCTTGCGCTGATTCGACGGGGAGAAGCGCAGGGCCATCGGCGAGGAGGTGCAGAAGCTTTTGGCGGCCAGATTCATCAAGGAAGTGTCCCATCTAGAGTGGTTAGCTAATCCTGTATTAGTTAAGAAGAAAAATGGAAAGTGGAGGATGTGTGTGGACTACACTGGTTTAAATAAAGCATGTCCAAAGGTTCCATTTCCATTGCCTCGAATCGACCAAATCGTTGACTCCACTGCAGGATGCGAGACCCTATCTTTCCTTGATGCATATTCCGGTTACCATCAAATCAAGATGAAAGAGTCCGACCAGCTCGTGACTTCTTTCATCACCCCATTCGGCATGTTCTGCTATGTGACTATGCCATTCGGTCTCAGAAATGCAGGGGCCACATACCAGCGGTGCATGACCTAGGTCTTCGGCGAGCACATCGGGCAAACTGTCGAGGCCTACGTGGACAACATCGTGGTCAAGTCCAGAAAGGCCGGTGATCTCGTTGATGACCTGGAGATCGCCTTCAGATGCCTCAGAGAGAAGGACATCAAGCTCAACCCCGAGAAGTGTGTCTTCGGGGTCCCCCAAAGCATGCTCTTGGGATTCATAGTCTCAGAACGCGGCATCGAGGCCAACCCAGAGAAGGTCTCGGCCGTGACCAACATGGGACCAATTTGAGACCTCAAGGGAGTGCAGAGGGTTATGGGATGTCTTGCGGCCCTGAGCTGCTTCATCTCGCGCCTTGGCGAAAAAGGCTTGCCCCTATACCACCTCTTGAGAAAATCCAAACGCTTTTCTTGGACCCCCGAGGCCGAAGAATCCCTCACCAAGCTCAAGGCACTGCTCACCAACCCTCCCGTCCTGGTACCACCCACCAAGGACGAGGCTCTCTTACTCTACGTCGCCGCAACAACCCAAGTGGTCAGTGCGGCCGTAGTAGTTGAGAGGCAGGAAGAGGGGCATGCTCTACCCGTCCAACGACCTATTTATTTTATCAGTGAGGTGCTCTCCTAGACTAAGACACGCTACCCCCACATCCAGAAGCTGATCTATGCCATAGTCTTGGCTCGACGCAAGCTGCGTCACTACTTCGAGTCCCACCCGGTGACCGTGGTGTCGTCTTTCCCTCTGGGAGAGATAATCCATAATCGGGAGGTGTAACACCTCGGGTGTTAGCCTTGCATAACTTGACTCGCATAACATGAGCATGAGCATCAAGCATTCATAAATCATCACTTACAATTGAAACATTTGATCGAAACATATGAAACATTGCTTGTTATCTCGTGTTTCTTGGAACATATGCCTATGATCATGTGCAAATGAATGCAAGTGGGTAATGTTGGTCACTAAAACACTTTAGCTACACTTAGGTTAACAAAAGAAACCTTGTTCATGAAGGTCACCTTTCATGATCAAGCACTTAAGTAATATCACATGTGTTGACCTGGATAGCTATATGAGTGACTACTACATGAAATGCTTAAATGACCTTGCAAATTGTTTAAACATGCTTAGGATATCATTAGGAACAACTTTGGTATTTAGTGCTAAGGCTAGTTTGGTCATTTAGCCATGGTTTGTGTATGTATCATGATTTCAAAGTGACATGTTTGACTAAAGTTGAACTAGGTGTTAGGGACCTTGCATGGAGGAGTTCACTAAAGCAAAGTTGTAGTGTTTGACATAAGGAACAACTTTTATTTTTGGGTCATGGACTGATTTAGCTTCTAACATGCTTGAATGGGTCCCACAAAAACCAGCAAAATCTTGATTTCAACACTTAAGCATTTTTCTAAGTCTAGGTTCATCGACCGACTGACAGGCTCACTTTGGGGATGATTTTTCTCAGTTTCGGTTGCGAATTAGCACGAGATCATTGAACGACATTTGTAGCTGGTACTTAGGTCTACGAAATTTATTCAGGGGGTTTGTACTAAGGAGCCACGGATTTGCGAATAAATCAACGAGAAAAGCACTGTTGTCGAGCGTCCGTTCAGCGTCTGAATCAAGCTGAATCGCATAGCGTTCGGTGGCGACCGCCGTCGAGGCTTTGGCCAGCCAGCGTGGCGCGGGAAAGCGGCAGCGTGCTGTCGCCGTCGGTCTGTCGCGCGAAGAGCCACGACGCGCCCGAAGGCGCGCTTCATCACGCCAGCGCTTGCCGCTTTTCAACCCAAGCACCCATTTGCTTCGCCTCGGTCCCCCAGCAGCCGTCTCGCGGCGCTAGCAGCAACATTTCGCCAGCTCCGCCGTCACCATAGCTGCGCCGCAGCTCGCGCCTAGCCACTCCCGCACCACCGCCATAGCTCCACCGTCTCCCCAAAGACCCGTAGCTTCTTCCCGTGCCCGCCATTCGCGTTCGGTAAGCGTCGGCGCCGTGCAAAAACTCACCGGAGCTTCACCACCGTGTCGTCGTCGTAGCCGCGCCGTTGTACTCTACCATTCCACGCGATAGCGATGTCTTTGGGTTCATTTGTAGTCCACTGGTGCTCGTCCAGCTCTAGGTCGAGCCATCGTAGCCCCCACCGGCGTACCACCGGCGTCCGCCTCGCCGAAGCCGCCATGGTACGCCGCCGCCGTAAATCGCCGGTGTCGACGATAGGGCCGACCAAATATACCAATCGGCGCTAGGTCGAGTAGAAGGTCTAGTGATGATGTCACCGCGGCGAACTTCGCCGCCGTCGAGAGTTTAGGCCGCGTCCGTCGAGCAGCAAGGCCACCGCTGTGTGCTGTTTTTGTCTCGCTGACCAGTGGGTCCCGCGTGTCAGCGACTCAGCATTTCAAATCCAGTTCAGTTTGAATGCAGATTCACATGTGTTTTGTTATTTTTGTATCTTTAGTTGGTAGCTCCTAAAAATTGTGAAATAAATATGATTGTGTTGCTTAGGAAGTATAGTATTTAATAAAAATATGTTCTTGGTTTCAACAGTAGAAATTTCTGGAGATTTAAATCAGGATTTGAAATGTGCTTTTGAATGTATTTAAATTTGTTTATTTTATATCTACAGTTCCTGTGCTCCAAAAATTATGAAATTTTTGTGGTAGGCTATTCTTGTCATATATGAACTCTAGTAAAAATTTGAGGACCAGTGCATGTGTATAATTATAGTTATAGATTTTTCCTTTATGGCTAGTCCATCCTTGCATGATTTTTTATAAATTAATTATGAGTCCAAAATTCATGAAATTTGTTGGAGGTAATCCTAGTACCTTATGGATGTTAAGAAAAATAAGAAATCTGTTGCTTGACACTTTTCAATAGGATTTTCCATTTATGCTATTTCAAGCCTTGCTTCCTTATCATTTTTGTATAGAATGTTCTACTTAGTAAAATGAGATGAAAGTTTTATAGTAGTCCTTTGATAGCATTAGTAAGACTCTATAAATTTTTGAGAATTTATTAAGCACATCTGATATATATTTATTATTTAACCTAGATATCTAAATAAAATAATAAAGGCAATTTAGTAAATAGTTTGGGCTTCACCATTATATTATCTAAAATGTCTTTGGTATGCCTATACTGTTGGTAGATTTTAAGTTGTCAAATTTGGAATCATTACATGAAGTAGAGGTGTTATTACTTTATATTGCATGTTAAATAGTTTCCGGACTAATTCTAGAGTGTGATGAGTTGCATGTTGAAACTGATGTGTACTGTAAAAATGGTTAATAACAAAGTGGTAGAGAATTTGATAAGCTTTCCCGAAAGTCCTGGATCACTGTTTTTGGATTTGTAGAACTCCAGTTATGAGTTAAACAAGTAGCTACTGTTTGTGGCATAGTCGATGCATTGTAGAAGTAGTTAAGTAATAATCGAGAAGAGATATGCACCTACTCAAACAACGTGATGCACTTGTTAACATATATGCATTCGTAATACTTATACCATACTCATGCATCTAGGATCGGAGGAAGAGATCACGTTCTTGGAATTCAAGAAGCGAGAGGAAGGAACCCGCAGGAGGATCCATAAGCCGCAGCTCCGGCGTGGAGCGAGAACCTGAAGAGCTTCCGGAGTGCCACGATCATCGCCCTACTTCCTTTCTGCGAGGCAAGCCCGGAGCATTATAAGTCTCCAGTAATTTACAAATGTTTACTTACTTATTTATGATTGATGCATTAGGTTATAAGAGTTGAATGAAACCACTTGATGCATGTACATTCCTTGTCCAAATATTACACCTATAACGGTATAGGTCCGAGGATCGAATATATATGCTTAGCCATGCTTAGACCGGTAGAAGTCGGGTGATGTCCTATCACCGCGAGATATAGGTGGATCTTAGGAGCATGGTTGGCTATATACGCTATCGTGGAATGAGAACCATGTGGTAAAAGTAAATCGAGACCGGGACGGGAAGTAGATAGAGAAGCAACAAGACATGGAGGTCTTGGGTGTGGATTTATCCCGTCTATGTCGATTAAGGACCGTCTCTGGTTGTTGGTGCTTGACAAGATTGAACGCATGCCTCTCACTTAGATGGCGGATAACTCGTTCCGACCCATGAAGCCGATTAATTCAACTCGGTAGGAATCGTTACATTGTGCGCTCCTTCCGAGAACGATCGGTGAGCCCAAGGGCGAGCTTGGCCTAAGCATCCTGGCATCTGGTGTTCTAGATTGTGCGGCGCGTGATGCGGACCCATAAAATGTGTACTGAGTTGTATCAAAAGGTGACCTAAGGCTATCGTGGTTTGGTAGACACTGGGATTGTGTTAGGAATAAATTCCCGGTGGTTGAAATCGATTCGAATCGCCGTCTCTCTCTCGGATAGTGAGAAACTTGGCTAGTCCCAACATCGTAGTAACGTGTTATGGAACATGATGGTTCGGACGAAAATGGAATTACAATACCTGCTATGGTTACTATTGTATGCTTCTAAAGGATGTACCACATGTTTGGCATAGGATAGTTGCTAACCTAGAAATGAATAGTTATAATTAACTTGGTAAAGAATTAGTAATCGTACCATGATTTAATTGCTTTTACGCAAAAAATGTTGTCAAGTTCGTCCACTTATACAGACCTTGCATAATCCTTGGAGTCATTTTATTTTCTGGTTCATGACGGGTAAGTCTAGTGAGTACCTTCTTCGTACTCGGGGTTTATTTTCCCAATGTTGCGATGGCACTTGTGTATCATGGTTATTGCAAGAGTTGCTTCTATCCCATTGTGGATGAGGAGTAAGCCTTGGGCGAGGCTTCTTTAGTAATTCCTATCCTTGCTTTTGTGGACCGTGATCTAGCTTGGCAATTGTATCAAACTATGTTGGAAACTTTATCTTGAACTTATTTGCTTCCGCTTTATTTATCAAACTCGGTTTGTAATAACTTTTATTCGTACTCGATGATGAAAAGTATCTGTGAACTTTATGTAATATGTGGCATGTATGTTGAATCCTGTATGATCTTGGTTGTTGTAAATCGTTTATCGAGACCCGTCGTGGTGGTACTCGACGGACTACCGGATTTATATGGGTTCAAGTATGACAATCTTGACCGCTTGCGGATTGCCATTGTACTTGTATTCTTATAAATTGGTGGGTTCTGCGACGGTGGCATCGAGAAAAGATTCAACGTTAATTGTCACAAGTGTATTTAAAAACAAAGTTTTGTTTTCCAAAACCCTTCTCTAGCAACTATTAGTTATATAATAGGTATTTGAAATCTAAAGTGTGCCAATGATCACTTTCCTTATGCCCAAATTAAGGACTATTAGGTGGCTATTTAAGTACTAACATGGGGGTTTTTATTTAAATCGTCCATACGGCGTGCTATAGTATGGATGCCATTCACTTGAGTGGTAATGTATGGATCAAATGCCTCTCGCCAGGTAAGATGAGTGTATGACCGCAAGATGTGGCGTCTGCGTCGGGAAGAGTTAGCTTTGAATGCGACTATGTATGCATGCTTGCATGTGTATATGGTACGTATTTAATTGTGGGTTAAATTATTGTCGGGTAGATTGATACGGAAGTATATGTATGGGTATACATATATGGAAGTATTTACAATTACATTCTGCATATTCATCATGGGTTTAGGGCTGAAATGAGATCTTATGCGGGTACACTAACAAATGAAACGTGTAGCTCGACTAGTTACGCTATTTATGAGAGAACGTATGTATGCCACCATGTCTACCGTTAGAAACAAATTTTTCCTAAGTTTGTGAGGACGCGTGCTGAGCGAGCATGCATCATGATAATTACCATTCACATAATTACATTGTTCCTCCCTATAAAATTCTTACTCGGTTATGTAACTCTTATCCATTATGGCATTGTCTCACCAAGGGGTACATGTTAATGGTGCGAGATGGCACGCACCAAGCGCAGACACTCTTTCGCAAGTCCACCGGGGCGTAGCTCCCCCGCCGTCGACTTGCTCCACGTGCCCGTCAATCAACGACACGTTCCTTGGAGAGTTTGGGATGCCTACACTCTTGTGGAGAGTGCTTAGTTATGTAGGCTATCCAGATGGAATGGAACCTCGCTACTTACAGGCGAATGAGCGGTTGGGAGAAGGTCTCTTGAATTCTTTGTGGAGGCCGTTGTTCGTCCCCGAGGTGACGATTACGAGTGGACAGTGGTGTTATGAGTCAACTGGCAGGGCTGCTGAAGAAGCAAGCGGCGAGAGCAGCGACCTTTGGGATCTGAGGGACATCATGGATCGTTTTCCTCGAGCTGGTAGCCGCTTTGGTTGGAGTCTTTCCAAGAGGTAACCCTCCCAGCGACTCATGGCGGCGCAGACAAGAGGAAAATCTTTGGAGATTGGTGCGGCGGAGAGGTAGAAACGGTGATAACCCTTCCATGGCGCCATGTTCACAATGATGAGAGTGTTGGATGGAGTTGAAGGTAGCCTCAGACGCGTGTCTCGGTGCTCTTGGTCATGCCCATGAGGACCGAGCGTTAGCTTCAGGAGAGCACGACGCCGAGATTGAGAGGCTCATCAAGAAATGACTCGGTTAACTCACCATGGAATGCAGCTGGTCCAGGAAGATGTCCTAAGAGCTCGACAGTTTGAGCTGGGACACGAAATGCCAATCTTGGAAGAATACAATGATAATCTGCATGAAGAGGTTCATCTTACGAACAATCAGCTCCACCCTTATGTCCCACCTAGAGCCACGAAATGGATCTAGAAGGGTGCGAGGAAGGAGAAGAAGAAGTGGAGCCTGAAGAAGAAGTAGAACCTGAGGAAGGAGATGATCTTGCATCTGACCTCGATAGTGATCATGATGAGGATTAGATCGCTTAGCATTTAGTGGAAGGACTAATGTATCACCTTTATTTATGTAATGGACCTGTAGTTTGAATTTGGCATTAGTAACGGACTATCATGTAATGTGGATTAAGTGCACCTTTGGTTGAAAATCAATGCAATTACATTTCCTTGTTGGTGATCATGAGTTAACTTTGCATGCGTTATGGTAGCGATAAGTGGTCAAATTGGGGATGCCATGTTGCGAGAATGAATTGTTATGCCTCTGTTTTTATTGTGAATTTGAGAATTTCTCCAGTGATTTCAGTTTGGCATGATTATGATTCATCTGCAATCTCGTGACATCAACCAATAATCGCTTATTGTTGCAACTTCGCAGATGACGCTTTTTTCCGTCTTTGAGCTGGTAGCGATCCACGATGGCAATGGTGATGACTTACCACCGCCGCCGCCGCCGTCCGTCTTTCGGGAGTTCTTTGCCCGATTCTAGGGAGCGAGAGGATAATGGAAGAAGCTTTGCGCCTTATCGCGCAAAAACACTTTGCTCAGGCCACCCACGGCAACCGGGGCGAAACCTAATCAAAGACACAGTTCATTCAAGGAGTTTCTAGACACGAAGCCGCCGATCTTCAAGGTGGCTAAGGAACCACTCCAGGCCGATGAGTGGCTGAATACCATCGAGCAGAAATTTTGTCTGCTAAGGGTCACAGAGCACCGAAAGCGAATATGCTTCTCATCAATTGCAAGGACCAAAGGAGAATCTGGTGGGCGCACTTCTGTCGTCTCTACACCTAATGCGAGAGTGACACAGGATCAATTCAAAGCTGGCTTTTAGGGACACCATATTCCCCGGGCCCGATCGCATGAAAGCGGCAGAATTTATGAGGCTCACTCGGGAAACAAAGTCACTCACGAATATATGCACGCATTCAATAACTTGTCAAGATATGCTCCAAGTTTCGTGGATACTAAAGAGAAAAAGATTGAGAGTTTCAAGCGAGGGTTGGGTACCAAATTAATGAAGACCATGGCCAATTCTCGATGTACCACGTACAACGAGTTTATTAGTGATGCCTTGACCCAAGAAAACCACAACAACATGCATGCGATTTGCTAAGGGCGCAAGAGGACATATGAGGCCGGTGCCTCCGGATCCTTCAATCAAAAGCTCCTATCACAGCTAGGCCACAATTTCGTCCACACCTTTTAAGTTAGGCCTCCACCACCAAAGCTCGAATAACGAGCCACGAAAACCATTCCGTAAATGCGTTCACTATTGCCTTACCAAAAGGAAATGGCAATCAGGACAGCTCACCGGATTCGAAGTAATCAACCATGTTTCAACTGCAACCACCAACTAGGTCATTGGTCCAAAGAATGCCCCCACCCCAAGAGGAATGGCAACCCCACGCAGAACAATCAGAGGTAGGTGAATCCCAGGGCACGTCAGGGACAAGTGCATTATACCGCTGTGGAGGAAGTGCCGCCGGAGAAGTTGTCACGGCTGGTATGTTTCTTGTCAACAAGCATCCATTGTTGTTTTTTTTGATTCGGGAGCTTCTCATTTATTTATGAGTCAAGCATTTGCATCTAGACATGATCAAGAAATTATAGAAGTAAGTAAAGGGGGTTTTAACATAAGTTCAGCAGGGGGAACTGTTACTACCAAAAAGATAGTCAAAAATGTACTCATCTTGATACAAGGGAGGGAGTACACAACAGATTTGATAATATTGCCAGGATTGTCGATAAGTGTAATCTTAGGCATGAATTGGATGAAGGATCATGGTGTTCTTATTGACACTAGCACCCGTACCATTATGTTGAGAGAACCCATGGGAGGGAATGCTTTTCTAGTCCCACTCTCCCGCGAATTCGAACCCCAACATTTAGCCTGTGCTATCCAAACCACCACAATATGTGATATCCCAGTGGTTGGTGAGTTTCCGGATGTATTTCCAGAGGAATTACCAGGTCTACCACCGGATAGGGACGTGGAATTTAAGATTGAATTAGTGCCAGGTACCGCACCCATATCCCGAAGGCCCTATAGAATGCCACCCAATGAGTTAGCAGAACTCAAGGTTCAATTACAAGATCTATTGGACAAGGGTCTTATTCAACCTAGCTCATCTCCGTGGGGATGTCCAGCACTGTTTGTGAAAAAGAAGGATAAGTCACTGAGGATGTGTGTAGATTACAGACCACTCAATGCTGTGACCATCAAGAACAAATATCCATTACCCCGCATCGACATCTTGTTCGATCAGCTAGCGAAGGCAAAGGTATTCTCCAAAATTGACTTGAGATCGGGTTACCATCGATAAAAGATCGGAATAGGAGGATATACCCAAAACTGCTTTCTCTACTAGGTACTGGCTTATCTGAGTATTTGGTTATGTCTTTCGACTAACAAATGCTCCAGACCTATTTCATGTACACGATGAACTCGGTATTCATGCCCGAACTTGACAAGTTCGTGGTAGTGTTTATTGATGATATATTGATTTATTCAAAAATGAGACCGATCATGAAGAGCATCGAGGATTGTCCTATCGGGATCGAGGGAGCATAAGTTATATGCCAAGTTTAGCAAATGTGAATTTTGGATGAGCAAAGTACCTTTCTTAGGTCACATTTTATCACGAGATGGAATCTCAGTAGACCCATCCAAAGTACAAGAGGTCATGGATTGGAAAGCCCCAACTTCGGTTCATGAAGTTCGGAGTTTTCTAGGGTTAGCAGGGTACTATCGTCGGTTTATTCCAGATTTCTCAAAGATAGCTAAGCCTACGACCAGGCTACTTCAGAAAGAAGAGAAGTACAAATGGACACAAGAATGTGAAACAGCTTTTCACACCCTCAGAACTTTGTTGACTACCGCACCTATGCTAGCACAACCAGACATTGAAAAGCCTTTTGATGTATTTTGTGATGCATCAGGAATAGGTTTGGGATGTGTGCTTATGCAAGAAGGGAGAGTAATTGCATATGCCTCCCGGCAATTGAGAAAACATGAAGTCAACTACCCTACACATGATTTGGAACTTGCAAATGTTGTCCATGCACTAAAGATATGGAGACATTACTTGTTCGGCAATGTATGTCATATCTATACTTGACCACAAAAAGCCTCAAGTATATCTTTACCCAACCAGAGCTGAACATGAGACAACGAAGATGGTTAGAATTGATTAAGGACTATAATTTGGAGGTGCATTACCATCCGGGTAAAGCTAATGTAGTAGCCGATGCACTCAGTCGGAAGTCCCATTGTAACACTGTGGAAGCATTGCTGGAAGATGGATTCAACTTGTTACATCCTGCTGTACTACACAATATCACAATCAGTTGTTCACTTGAGGGCAAAATCATAGAGCTACAGCAGACTGATGTAGGAATAAGTCACATCAAGAGAAAAATGCAAGAGCAAGAGGCCAAACATTTTAGATTGGACGAAAGAGGTGTATTATGGTTTGAGGACCGACTAGTGGTGCCGAAAGACCGTGAGCTAAGGAATCAAATTTTAGAAGAAGCTCACTCGTCCAAATTGTCTATCCACCCGGGTAGTAGTAAAATGTATCAAGATTTGAAAACCCATTTTTGGTGGACTAAGATGAAGAAAGAGATCGCAGCCTACGTTGCTAGGTGTGATAACTGCAGTAGAGTGAAAGCCGTCCATATGAAAACCGCTGGATTACTTCAGCCATTGCCTATTCCAGGATGGAAATGGGAAGAAATCAGCATGGACTTTATCACAGGCCTTCCAACGACGCCACAAGGTCACGATTCAATCTGGGTCATTGTTGATCGTCTTACCAAGTCAGCACACTTTATACCCGTGAACACGCGGTATATAGTTGGAAAATACGCTGAGATATATGTTGCCCAGATCGTGAGATTGCATGGAGTACCCAGGACCATAATCTCAGATAGAGGACCACAGTTCATAGCTCGTTTCTGGGAGCATTTACACCAAGCTTTGGGAACCAAGCTAATCAGAAGTTCAGCTTATCATCCACAAACTTCAGGACAGACAGAGCGAGTGAACCAAATCCTAGAAGATTTACTTAGAGCTTGTGTTATATCTTCAAAAGGTTCATGGGAGAAATGGTTACCTTTAGCTGAATTCTCCTATAACAACAGTTATCAAGCGAGTATCAAAATGGCTCCATTTGAAGCCTTGTATGGCAGAAAGTGCAGAACTCCCTTGAACTGGATTGAGCCCGGTGAAAGGAGATACTTTGGTATTGATTTTGTAAATGAAGCCGAAGAGCAAGTACGTATCATCCAACAACACATGAAGGCAGCTCAATCAAGACAGAAAAGTTATGCCGACAGAAGAAGAAGACCACTAACTTTTGAAGTGGGTGACTATGTATACTTGAGAGTATCACCCATGAAAGGCGTGAAAAGATTTGGGATGAAAAAGAAGCTTTCACCAAGATATGTAGGGCCATACAAAATTTTGGAACGAAAAGGGAAGGTTGCATATAAGTTACAACTTCCACCAGAGATGAGTGCAATCTTTGATGTGTTCCATGTTTCTCAGCTAAAGAAATGTCTTGATGTAAGTTGGAAGAAGCTATTGCACCCGCCAACGTGCAGCTTCAATCGGATTTGACCTATGAAGAAAAGCCAATTCGAGTATTAGAAGAGATGGAGAGAGTGACAAGGAGTAAGATTATTAAGTTCTATAAGGTGGTGTGGAACAATCATAGTGAACAAGATGCTACGTGGGAAAGAGAGGATTATCTGCAAGAAGTTTATCCCGCCTTTTTCCAAGAATGGTAGGTCTTACAAATCTCGGGACGAGATTTTTATAAGGGGGAGGGGCTGTAACACCTCGGGTGTTAGCCTTGCATAACTTGACTCGCATAACATGAGCATGAGCATCAAGCATTCATAAATCATCACTTACAATTGAAACATTTGATCGAAACATATGAAACATTGCTTGTTATCTCGTGTTTCTTGGAACATATGCCTATGATCATGTGCAAATGAATGCAAGTGGGTAATGTTGGTCACTAAAACACTTTAGCTACACTTAGGTTAACAAAAGAAACCTTGTTCATGAAGGTCACCTTTCATGATCAAGCACTTAAATAATATCACATGTGTTGACACGGATAGCTATATGAGTGACTACTACATGAAATGCTTAAATGACCTTGCAAATTGTTTAAACATGCTTAGGATATCATTAGGAACAACTTTGGTATTTAGTGCTAAGGCTAGTTTGGTCATTTAGCCATGGTTTGTGTATGTATCATGATTTCAAAGTGACATGTTTGACTAAAGTTGAACTAGGTGTTAGGAACCTTACATGGAGGAGTTCACTAAAGCAAAGTTGTAGTGTTTGACATAAGGAACAACTTTTATTTTTTGGGTCATGGACTGATTTAGCTTCTAACATGCTTGAATGGGTCCCAAAAAACCAGCAAAATCTTGATTTCAACACTTAAGCATTTTTCTAAGTCTAGGTTCATCGACCGGTATGTGCTCACTTTGGGGATGATTTTTCTCAGTTTGGTTCTTGAATTAGCACGAGATCATTGAACGACATTTGTAGCTGGTACTTAGGTCTACGAAAATTTATTCGAGGTTTGTACTAAGGAGCCACGGATTTGCGATAAATCAACGAAAGCACTGTTGTCGAGCGTCCGTTCAACGTCTGAATCAAGCTGAATCGCAACGTTCGGTGGCCGACCGCCCGTCGAGCCTTGGCCGCCAGCGTGCGCGAAAACGGCCGCCAAGATCGCCGCCCAGGCTCTGTCTCACAAGAGAGCCACGACGCAGCCCGGCGCCGCCTTCATCACGCCGCCAAATACTCGCGACTCACCGAAAGCACCCATTTGCTTCGCCTCGGTCCCTTCGCCGTCTCGCGCGCCAAAGAAGATTTCCACAGCTCGCCCGTCGCCATAGCTGCGCACAACAACGCGCCTAGCCACTCCCTTTCCACCACCGCCATAGCTCCACCGTCTCCCCAAAGACCCGTAGCTTCTTCCGTGCCCGCCATTCGCGTTCGGTAAGCGTCGGCGCACCGCAAAAACTCACCGAGCTTCACCACCGTGTCGTCGTCGTCAGTACGCCACGCCGTTGTGATCTACCATTCCGCGCGATAGCCGATGCGCTGGGTTCATTGTAGTCCATTGGTGCTCGTCCGAGCTCTAGGTCGAGCCATCGTATCCCCCATCGGGCGTACCACCGACGTCCCGCCTCGCCGAAACCGCCATGAGTCGCCGCCGCCGTCGGGTAATCGACGATAGGGCGACCAAATATACCAATCGACGCGCTAGGTCGAGTAGAAGGTCTAGTGATGATGTCACCGCCGGCCGAACTCTCGCCGCCGTCGAGTTTTGGCCGCGTCGTCGAAAGCGGCGCCCATTGGTGTTTGCTGTTTTTGTCTCATGACCATGTGGGTCCAGCGTGTCGGCCGACTTCGACATTTCAAATCCAGTTCGGTTTGAATGCTGATTCACATGTGTTTTGTTATTTTGTATCTTTAGTTGGTAGCTCCTAAAATTGTGAAATAAATATGATTGTGTTGCTTAGGAAGTATAGTATTTAATAAAAATATGTTCTTGGTTTCAACAGTAGAAATTTCTGGAGATTTAAATCAGGATTTGAAATGTGCTTTTGAATGTATTTAAATTTGTTTATTTTATATCTACAGTTCCTGTGCTCCAAAAATTATGAAATTTTTGTGGTAGGCTATTCTTGTCATATATGAACTCTAGTAAAAATTTGAGGACCAATGCATGTGTATAATTATAGTTATAGATTTTTCCTTTATGGCTAGTCCATCCTTGCATGATTTTTTATAAATTAATTATGAGTCCAAAATTCATGAAATTTGTTGGAGGTAATCCTAGTACCTTATGGATGTTAAGAAAAATAAGAAATCTATTGCTTGACACTTTTCAATAGGATTTTCCATTTATGCTATTTCAAGCCTTGCTTCCTTATCATTTTTGTATAGAATGTTCTACTTAGTAAAATGACATGAAATTTTTATAGTAGTCCTTTGATAGCATTAGTAAGACTCTGTAAATTTTTGAGAATTTATTAAGCATATCTGATATATATTTATTATTTAACCTAGATATCTAAATAAAATAATAAAGGCAATTTAGTAAATAGTTTGGGCTTCACCATTATATTATCTAAAATGTCTTTGGTATGCCTATACTGTTGGTAGATTTTAAGTTGTCAAATTTGGAATCATTACATGAAGTAGAGGTGTTATTACTTTATATTGCATGTTAAATAGTTTCCGGACTAATTCTAGAGTGTGATGAGTTGCATGTTGAAACTGATGTGTACTGTAAAAATGGTTAATAACAAAGTGGTAGAGAATTTGATAAGCTTTCCCGAAAGTCCTGGATCACTTGTTTTTGGATTTGTAGAACTCCAGTTATGAGTGAAACAAGTAGCTCTTGTTTGTGGCATAGTCGATGCATTGTAGAAGTAGTTAAGTAATAATCGAGAAGAGATATGCACCTACTCAAACAACGTGATGCACTTGTTAACATATATGCATTCGTAATACTTATACCATACTCATGCATCTAGGATCGGAGGAAGAGATCACGTTCTTTGGAATTCAAGAAGCGGAGGAAGGAACCCATGCAAGAGGATCCGCAAGCCGCAGCTCCCGGTGTGGAGCGAGCCTGAAGAGCTTCGGAGTGCCACGATCATTGCCCTACTTCCTTTCTCGTGAGGCAAGCCACGGAGCATTATAAGTCTCCTAGTAATTTACAAATGTTTACTTACGTATTTATGATTGATGCATTAGGTTATAAGAGTTGAATGAAACCACTTGATGCATGTACATTCCTTGTCCAAATATTACACCATGTAATCGGTATAGGTCCGAGGATCGAATATATATGCTTAGCCATGCTTAGACCGGTAGAAGTCGGGTGATGTCCTGTCACACGCGAGATATAGGTGGATCTGAGAACACGCGTTGGCTATATCGCTATATCGTGAAACAGAACCATGTGGTAAAAGTAAATCGAGACCGGACGGGAAGTAGATAGAGAAGCAACAAGACATGGAGGTCTTGGGTGTGGATTTATCCCGTCTATGTCGATTAAGGACCGTCTGCGTTGTTGGTGCTTCGACAAGATTGAACGCATGCCTCTCACTTAGCGGCGGATAACTCGTTCCGACCGCTGGCCGAGTAATTCAACTCAAAGGGAATCGCTTACATTGTGCGCTCCTTCCGGGAACGATCGACCGAGCCCAAGGGCGAGGCTTGGCTGAGCATCCCGGCATCTGGTGTTCCAGACAGCGGCGCGTGATGCGGACCCGCCAAATGTGTACTGAGTTGTATCAAAGGTGACCTATGGCTATCGTGTTGGTAGACCTAGGTTTGTGTTAGGAATAAATTCCCACTGGTTGAAATCGATTCAATCGCCGTCTCTCCCGGATAGTGAGAAACTTGGCTAGTCCCAACATCGTAGTAATCGTGTTATGGAACATGATGGTTGGACGAAAATGGAATTACAATACCTGCTATGGTTACTATTGTATGCTTCTAAAGGATGTACCACATGTTTGGCACAGGATAGTTGCTAACCTAGAAATGAATAGTTATAATTAACTTGGTAAAGAATTAGTAACTGTACCATGATTTAATTGCTTTTACGCAAAAATGTTGTCAAGTTACGTCCACTTATACAGCCTTGCATAATCCTTGGAGTCATTTTATTTTCTGGTTCATGACGGGTAAGTCTAGCTGAGTACCTTCTCGTACTCGGGGTTTATTTTCCCAATGTTGCGAGATGGCACTGTGTGTATCATGGTTATTGCAAGAGTTGCTTCTATCCCATTGTGGATGAGGAGTAAGCCTTGGGCGTGCTTCTTTTGTAATTCCTATCCTTGCTTTTGTGGACCGTGATCTAGCTTGGCATCAGATCAAACTATGTTGGAAACTTTATCTTGAACTTATTTGCTTCCGCTTTATTTATCAAACTCGGTTTGTAATAACTTTTATTCGTACTCTGATGATGAAAAGTATCTGTGAACTTTATGTAATATGTGGCATGTATGTTGAATCCTGTACGATCTTGGTTGTTGTAAATCGTTTATCGAGACCCGTCATGGTACTCGACGGACTACCGGGTTTATATGGGTTCAAGTATGACAGTGCGACCGCTTGCGGATTGCCATTGTACTTGTATTCTTATAAATTGGTCGGTTCTGCGACAGGAGGCCTCGGGTAGGATAGCCAAGTGGGCCGTGGAACTCATGGGGGAAGCCCTATCTTTCGTGCCTCGGAAAGCAATTAAATCCTAGGTCTTGGCCGATTTTGTGGCGGAGTGGACCGATACCCAACTGCCACCTGCTCAAATCCAGGCAGAATGCTGGACCATGTACTTTGATGGGTCCCTGATGAAGACCGGGGCGGGCGCGGGTCTACTCTTCATCTCACCCCATGGAGTGCACATGCGCTACATGATCCGGCTCCACTTCGCCACCTCCAACAACGCAGCCGAGTACGAAGCCCTCGTCAACGGCTTGCAGATCACCATCGAACTTGGAGTGCGGCGTCTCGACGTACGGGGCGATTCACAGCTCGTCGTCGATCAAGTGATGAAGGAGTCAAACTGCCATGACCCCAAAATGGAGGCGTACTACAAGTTGGTGCATCGCCTAGAAGATAAGTTCGATGGTCTCGAACTCAACCACATTGCGTGAAAATTCAACGAGGCCACGGACGAACTGGCAAAGATGGCGTCGGCACGGGCACCGGTCCCCCCAAACATCTTTGCCAGAGACCTCCACAAGCCTTCCATCGACTACGCCTCAGCGGCGGAAGAGGGCCCACCGGTCGAGCCCACCGCAGGGCCCGAGGCCCCCACAGTCACCGAGACCCCTGCTGCCGAGCCTGAGGTCATGGAAATCAATGTGGAACCTCCCGAGGCCAACCAGGGCATGGACTGGCGAGTCCCGTTCCTTGATTGCCTCATTCGAGGAGAGCTTCCTATAGACAGGACCAAAGCCCGACGGCTTGCGCGATGAGCCAAAACTTACGTCCTCAGCAACGGCGAGTTGTACAGGCGAAGCCCATCTGGCGTTCTCCAACGGTGCATCACCACCGAGGTAGGCCAAGCCCTACTTTGGGACTTGCACGCGGGAGCCTGCGGGCACCATGCAGCTCCTCGGGCGCTTGTCGGGAACGCCTTCCGTCAAGGGTTCTACTGGCCAACAGCGGTTGCCGACGCCACCAAGCTGGTACGCTCCTGCGAGGGATGTCAGTACTATGCGTGGCAGACGCACCTCCCGGCCCAAGCCCTCCAAACCATCCCTAGTACATGGCCATTCACCGTATGGGGGCTGGACATGGTTGGGCCTCTACAGAAGGCCCTGGGGGGCTATACCCATTTGTTGGTAGCAATCGACAAGTTCTCCAAATGGATCGAGGCTCGACCGATCACTCGAATCAAATCCGAGCAAGCGGTGCTGTTCTTCACTGATATCATCCACAGGTTCGGGGTTCCAAACACCATCATCACTGACAATGGGACACAATTCACCAGCCACAAGTTCCTGATGTTCTGCGACGACCACCACATCCGTGTGGTCTGGTCGGCCGTAGGACACCCTAGGACAAACTACCAAGTAGAACGTGCCAACGGCATGATCCTACAAGGCCTCAATCCAAGAATATACAACCGGTTGAAAAAATTTGACAAGAAATGGCTTGTCGAACTCCCGTCGGTCATCTGGAGCCTGAGGAACACTCCGAGCCGAGCCACGGGGTTCACACCGTTCTTCCTGGTCTATGGAGCCAAGGCCATCCTCCCCACTGACTTGGAGTACGGTTCCCCAAGGCTACAGGCCTACAATGAGCAAAGCAACCGCACTGCCCGTGAGGACACCCTCGACCAACTAGAGGAAGCCCGAGACGTTGCGCTGCTACATTCGGCCAAGTACCAGCAAGCCCTACGACGCTATCAAGCCCGGCGCATTCGAAGCCGAGACCTGAAGGTGGGCGACCTGATGCTGAGACTGAGGCAGAGCAACAAGGGCCGCCACAAGCTGACCCCGCCATGGGAAGGGCCGTACATCGTCGCCCAAGTGCTAAAGCCCGGGACCTACAAACTGGCCAACGAGAAGGGCGAAATGCTCACCAACGCTTGGAACATAGAACAGCTACGTCGTTTCTACCCTTAAATTCCCAAGCATTGTATACATTGTTTCTCGAGATACATTAAAGAAGTGTTCTTTAGTTGTTCTAATTTTTCGAGAACCCCCCCCCCCCATCGACGGGGGATCGACGTTATGATAACGCTATAAGGGAGACTCGGCTCTGCCTCTGCAGAACCGAGCCTCCCTCGGGGGCTAGAAGGGGGGGAACCCCCCCTAAGTCCCAGGCACCATTTTTTAATCATTTTTTGAATAAATTTCTACGAAAAACTCTGGCATGTTCTGACAAATCGATTGTAAAAAACCTAAGGACCAAAAGTCTGTCTCAGGGCCAAAAGGCTGGCCGAGCCGCGAGAACGGCCTACGCCTCCGGGCTACAGCAACTCCCTCACCACCTTTCACCCGAGGGGCAGCTTAGGCTCTGAGGAAGTTTTCTACAAATGATATGTTCAGAGGCGAGACAGAGGGCAGAGGCTCGGAAATACAATAAAACAATTAAAAAGCATATACACATAAGTACTTTATAAAGGCCTCGATGGCCACAAACGTCACGGTACGATAATAATCCTAATCTATTTACATGGCCCCTTTGGCCTAGGTCAAGGCTCAGGGTCTCCTGCATCGGCGGTCGGCGCGGGAGGAACCACCTCCTCTTCGAACAGACTGGCCAGCGCCGTGCTAGGGGCCTCAGCCGCCTCCATCAGCTTCATGACCTCCTCATTGGCCTCCTCGTCATCCTCAGCCAAGACGTAACCATCGCTGATGGCCTCAAGGTCGACGTCGGCGTAGTGCGAGGAGACGACGGCCAGGGCATGCTTGACGCCCATGTGCAATGCCCCCCGGAGTCGCTCGCGCACTTAGCCACTCAACGCAGTCAACCGGCTCCTAAGGGAGCTACCCGACTCGACCCCCTCAACCTCCAAGGCCTCGTAGGCGGTACGGGCGGTGCCCTGCAGCGCGTTGTGCTCCCCGATCTCGGCCTTGAGCACCGCCTGCACTGCGATAGAGGCCTCAGCTGCACGGGAGACCTTCTTCTCCAACCCTACGCCAAAACAAGCAGGATGGGGTTAAGCGCAAAAGAAAATAAGCCAAACAGGGGCGAAGGCCTATGGGACTCACCCTCGGTTTTCTCTTTCCAGCACTGGACTTCGACCCGAGAGGCCTTGGCTTTGTCTTTCTAGCACTGGACCTCGACCCGAGAGGCCTCGGCCACCCTAGAAGCCTCCTTCTCCAGCTCTGTACCACATCGAGGAGTTAGGGGTCAAACGCAAGAAAAACAAACAAAACAAGGGGAACAGGACTCACCCTCGGCCTTTCCCTTCCAAACTAAAGCCTCGGCCCAGGAGGCCTCGGCCACCTTGAGGGCCTCTACCAGGGCGCCTTTCGTCCACAGGTGTGCGCCCTGCTCCGCCCCTAGCTTCCCAGCGATGGCCTTGGCAGAGGCCGTCCCTTCTTCAGCCCAGGACCTGAAGGAGTCCTGCTCACCGGCCACCCGGGTCAGCTCCTCCTCTAGCTCCTTGATCCGTGCCGCCAAAGGGGCGGCCTGCCCCTGAGCCGTGGCCGCCTCAGCCTTCATATCAGCACAGCGAAGGTGGAGATCCTCCACCTCCGCGCTCCACGCTGATAGAAGCTCGTTGGCATTAGTGAGCAAGTCCTTCTACTGCCGGAGCTGGTCCCAGACATCCCTCTCTCGCCGGAGGAACAACGACTTCCTGAGGGACCGAGCCTCGAGCTCCTGGATAGGCAGAACGGACGTCAAGCGCTGCGAGAAGACTCGGGAAAAAGACTACACCGCACAAGAAACGAAGGCGCGTACCTGGGCAACGCCAGGCAGATCATCGCCCATGACGGACAATGCTGTTCGCAGCGACCGCACCGCCAGCTGGCGGAATTGCTCGAAGGAGCCCCAGCCCCCTCGGCCGCATCCTCGAGGGTGAACAGAGGCTCCCCCTCAGGGTCATCCTGGCTCCGCCACAATACACGCGGGGGATCCCCCCCACAGGGCTCGGGTTGTACCCGCACGAGGGCCGAGCTTCCCTCGCCAAAAGTCAGAGCTGGTTGCTCTGCGGTGCTGGCCGCCTCGGCATCAGCCACCTCCTTCCCCCGGGAAGTATCGGCGGAGGAGATCGAATGGACCTCCGCTTCCTGGGCGCTCTCCTGCGACGGCGATGGGCCTTCGACCAGGGGCGGTACTGAAGCTTGCCCCGCCCCCATATCTGCATCCTGGCCCGCCGGCTCCACCATGCCCAAACTGGCCTCCGCTGCCTCGACCTCGGCAACCCGGGGAGCCCCGACGCCCGCCACTACAGCCTCCGAAGCCCTAAGGGCCTCGGCCCCTGTCGCCTCAGCCTCGGAAGTCCTAAGGGCCTCGACTTCAACCTCGGTGGCCTCAGCGACTGAGGGCGCCCCGGCCCCATCTAACTCGTGGGCCTCGACCTCGCGAGGCGTAGGCTCTTCCTCCTCCGCTTGCTCTGAGGCCGCCCCGGTAGCCTCTCCCTGGGCGACCGGCTCCTTCGGGTCGACCCTCGCCGATGCCGCGCCACGCTGCATGGCGGCTTGCGCCTCCACCACCCTTTGGGGGGTGGAGCTGGTGCCCACCTTGAGTGCCTTACGTGGCGCCAGGGCAGGCACTTCCGCCTGACGCTTCCGGCTGAAAGCAAATCGTTCACGAGGTCAGCATACGACCAAGGGACCAGCAGGGGGTGTTGCAAACATTGACAAAACACTTACCTCGAATGGGGACACAACCGCTTCGGCACGGCTTCCCTCCTCCTCTGCAACGGCGGTGGCGGCGGCAGTGGCACGGCCTTCGTGTCTGCCGGTGCTGGCCGGCCTCCGCCGGACTCCGGCGCCCCCTTGACACTCTGCGGAGATGGTTGCGTCGCCCCCGCCGTCGCCAGCTCCACCTCGGCCATCAAGCCCACCGAGCAGACGACATGCTTCCCTAACGCCCGTCCCTCGGGCGCGTCGGCCACGGACTCGAGGTGGGCAACCGCCGGCTCTGAGGCGTCCTCTCCTCCTCCCCCTGGAAACGCTGGGCTGCTCGCCAACACCCCAAACATCATCCCCCTGATGTCAGGGAGATCGTCCAGGATACCCTGCCCTGCCTCGCTCTCGTCGTCATCGCTCGAGGAATCCGACAATGATGGTGACGGAGACGGCTCCACTGGGAGACCCTCGTCCAGGGGTTCGAAGGCTGGGCCCCTGAGGGTTTCGATAGCCGCCCTAGGACAACAGAGTTAGGGATGACTATGGGCGAGCCCGTACATGGCCGAGGCCCAAGCAGGCGACTGCTTGGGATGCCCTAAGTTGTGTCCGAGACCGGCAGGGATGTCTCTGAATGGGATCCCACCGTAGGGAGGCATCGAGCCCCTAGGGCCAATCGAACGGCCCTAGGACCCACTAGAGAAGCCCTCTGGTACTTTTGGAGTGCGTCCCTGGACCACCAGCCGACCCCTATCGAATGGGGCACGGGTCTCCACTCGAACTTACCCGATAACAGCTCATCGGAGGTGTCACTGCTCGCACCCACCGAGGGTAGCCTGACATACTCCACCCCTCCTTCCGAATGAAAAGGATGCGTGAGGGTCGCCCAAAAAATACAGGGAAACCACTGATCGCCCTCTCGCTCCGTGCAGAGGCTCGGGGGCTCTTCTTGCAACTAAGCCGAGGCCCAGCGACCCGAACTCGCACTCATTGGCCTGGCAAACGCGATAAAACTCCTCACTCAACAGGGAAAAAGCCCCTGGAGGAGTAAATCCACTCCTCCAGGGCCTCGAGGGCTACACCCGGCGGGTGCGCTCGCGCGCACCCACCAGAACCATGAGTACAAAATGCAAATCCCGAAGAGAGCTGCTGCGAGCCAAGTCTCGACAAAACCTCAGGGAGAGTGCTCGCACTCCCCCCGAGGCTCGGGGGTACTGTCGGATACCAGAAAAGGGGTACCCTAAGCGAGAACCAAAAAAATTGCTTAGCCCTTGTAAATATCAAAGCCAAGAAACAACGACGATGCCTCGCCCGATTCTCCAATTCGCCCGAAGCCCGCGCCGCACAGCCTCTGACGAGGTGCCAACTCTCCACCTCGCCGAGGCCCCCTCGCCCGAGGCCCCACATTGTAAGGCCTCGGACGAAGTACCAATTCTCCGCCTCGCTCAAGGCCGGCTCGGCAACGACCCCGTCACCGTTGGCTCGACCAGTTTCTCTAACAACACGTCACGTCCAATTAACGCGTCCAACCACTCCCACAACGTCAGCCGCGCGTCGGCACAGTACAACGGAGTGGCCGATGGGACAGGAGTCACATCGACGTCATGCAGTCAGGGATAGGACTGGGCAGGGGTTACTGGCCGCTGTGCTCGACACTGTGCCCATGACTGACGCCCGTACTGCGCTGTGCTACCTAACTCCTGCTCCGAGGAAATGCGCGGCATGAAGAGTCAGGTCTGGGTCCCTGTAGCCTCGAAATCAGTGTACAAGACCAACTGCTCCCTCCGAGCCTCAGCAATCAGCTTCAGGGTCTCGGCAGCCTCAGGATTCGCACCCGCCGAGCCCCCCAAGATGGCTCGGCCTCGGCACCAACTAAGCCTTGGCTCTTTACGCTGTCGACACACAGCGACCGGCACATCGTCTATAGTACGCACCATACCCTACGCCAAGCTGCACCCACGTCACGCACAGGGCCGAGCTCCTGTATCCTCGGAGTCAGCACGCCCGCACCATCGCGTTAGCCCGGCCTCGGCACTCCGCACCGGTCAAACATGCAGCAACCAGCACGCCTTCGGTAGAGGAAGACGCACCTGCCACCACAGGAGCTCCCACATTGCATAGGACCAGTCGTGACCGGCACGTCGCTCCAGCACACCAAGGACAAGACCACTCCGTCAACCATGCCACCATAGTGACAAGCACAGGGCTCAGACATATCGCTTTTGTCCATGAAACGTCACGTAGCGAACACATGTATCGCCCCTGTCCTCCCCTTCAACTATAAAAGGGGGTGACCAGGGCCACTTCTAGATATTGAGAGAACACACGAAAAACCACGCTCTCACATGCGCAAGCAACACTCTGTAACACACGCTCCCCCCGCTGCCTGAGAGCAATGTCTCAAGCAGCCCACACCGTTCCACGCAGAGACCTGGGACTACCACCCTCTCTCACCCTGCTTGTAAACCCCTAGTACAAGCACCTCGGTGCAAGGAATACAAGATCGCACTCTCGGACTGGACGTAGGACACCTATTGCCTGAACCAGTATAAACCTTGTGTCTCTTTGCATCACCATCCGGGATTAGGGGCACGCAGTTCAAATTCACTAGTTGGTTGATGACCCCCCGGTCCGAAACACCGACACTAGGATCGTATTTTTTTGAGTCGACCTGTGGAAACATATCCTATGTTTTTAAAGACAATATATGTTATTGAAAAAATAGATATATTTATATGATTAACACACAAAATTTAAAAGCACTAGTAGTAAAAAGACATATTGATATCATAATGACGACACTTTAAGCCTCAATCTATTGCTGATCTATTAAATGATCTCTACAAAGGAACCAAGTATCAGAAGTGAATTAATAAAAAATGAACATAACCCATTCACATCTATTTTCAACGTTGCTAAATACTTACCAATATTGTATCATTTAACTCACTTTTCAGCTCATAAGTTCTACCAAAAGCTGTTTTCTCCAATTCTCCTCTTAGGAGTGTCTCTGCAAGATCTACTACCGCACTAATTGAATCTTTCACTGCATATGAAACAGGTAGGGGTCAATAATCTATAAAGCCAACACAACCGTGAGTCAAAACTTAGAACATAGACAAATAGTACCTTAAGTGTAACTTTTTATCCTTTTGTTTCCAACTGATTAGTTTAGTATGTATGCCAATATGTTCGTGCCCTCTCTAAAAAGCTTATCTAAATTGTCCAAAGTGCTTGGATGCTATAACAATCATTATGTCTAGCTTATAAATATATGTTGTTTAGTTAATTGGCAATGGGGAATGGGTAAGTCTAGTTTTCATAATCATATCACTTGTAAACAATAATTCATATCTTTATTTCCTCCCTTGCCATGTTTTAGTGTAATATATATGCATCTCCTGATGGAAAAGAAGTGTATATAAGATTATGATGTTCTATAACAGTTTTGACTAGAAGGAGTAAAATGCCATCGCAGTTTTCTAACTCTAAGCATGTGAGGTTATCTTAATATTGTCTTACTAGAAGACTTCAGTCCCATTTTTGCACAAATAAAGTGTAAACATGCAAAGGAACATACACTACCTTAACTCCCGGGCTAGCCTTGGCACTATGGTGGTTTGGGGCGAAAGAGAAGTAGGACACATATATCTATATATGTATCTATACCTAATATTAGAGAGCCAAAATTTCTTCCTCATTTTTTGGTCCATCTTCATCTAACTAATTGGTATCACTCTTCTTTCATTATCACTCACTTACTTTAAACTTGTAAAAATCTTATATTACAGTTACACCTACCCTATTTTTTGGTCTGTCTTCCTCTAACTACTTGGTATCACTCTTCTTTCGTTATCACTCACTTATTTTAGAAATGCAAAAAATCCTATATTAGCATTAAACCCACTCATATCATATATTCACGTCATGCCGCATACCTTCTATAATTTTTAAACTCACAATAGGGACACACAATAGTCCTTATTAGAGGCCTTGAAATTTCTCATATAGGATTAATCATTTATTGCACTAACTTTATTACAGGCCTTGAAATTTATTTAACAATCAAACCCAATTAAATGAGGCTCATGTCCTCTTGGGTCCAGTTCTATATTTTTTTTAGGTTTTGTTTCTGTTTGGAGTTTTAATGATGTTCAGATCTAGGACTCCTCAAGGTCTGATTGGTTTCTCGATTTTTTTTCGTCTTTATTTCCTATCTATTTTTCTTCCTTTTCGTTTCCTTTTTTCTCTCATGTTAGTTGATAGTCTTTTTTGTTTTTATTACTTTTCTGAGTCTTCTGTTTGTTATCATAGTCTGATTGGTTTCTCAATTTCTTTTTTTATGTATGTTTTTCTCCCTTTCCATTTCCTTTTTTCTCTCTAGTTAGTTCCTAGAGTTTTTTTTACGAGTACCTTCCGTTAACTCCGCCTATGTTGTCTCAACATAGCAGGTCCCAAACCCTGGTAAAGGAGGAGGGTTGTGATAGGCGTGGCGAGCCAATGTTAAATCTAACCATTCTAATGGAGATGAAACCCAAAAGAAAACCGTTGGGGAGAAACCCTCTTAGCGGCGCGCTATATCGGAACCCGGGTATGGTGTTAAATGGGCATGGGTCGGGTCGACACCCCCTTGGTGATGCGCCGTGTCGTGATCTGGGCATGGTGTCAAGTGAACAAGGATCAGGTCGTCGCTTCCTTGGTGGCGCGCTACATCGGCGCCCGGGTGTAGTGAAAAATGAGCAAGGGTCTTCACATCTGAGTCGACGGGTGCGAAGGGTAAGGAAGCTAGTCGAACCAACTAGGATCCGTTTAGGTAGTTGGAATGTAGGGTCGCTTACAGGTAAGTTAAGAGAATTAGTTGATACCGTGACTAGGAGGCGTGTAAATATATTATGCGTTCAAGAGACTAAATGGAAGGGTCAGAAGACGAAGAAGGTGGACAATACAGGTTTCAAGCTTTGGTACACAGGGACAGTCGCGAATAGAAATGGAGTAGGAGTTTTGATTGATAAGAGCCTCAAGAATGGTGTGGTGGGAATGAGAAGGCAAGGAGATAGGATTATCTTAGTCAAGCTTGTCGTTGGTGATATGGTCTTGAACGTAATTAGTGCGTATGCCCCCCCAAGTAGGCCTCGACGAGAGTGCTAAGAGACAGTTCTGGGGAAAACTTAGATGGCCTGATTAGAGCTGTACCTAGTAGTGAGAGGCTTTTTATAGAGGAGATCTTAATGGACATGTAGGTACTACAAGCATAGGTTTCGAGGCAGTTTATGGAGGTTTTGGGTATGGTAGTAGGAATCAGGAGGGGGAGGAAGTTCTGGACTTCGTGGTAGCTTTTGACCCGATGATAGCCAACACTTTCTTTAGAAAGAGAGAATCTCATCTAGTGACCTTCAGTAGTGGACAACACTCTAGCCAGATTGACTTTGTCCTAGCAAGAAGAAAAGGACAAACGAGCATGCTTAGGTTGCAAGGTGATACCAGGGGAGTGTGTTGTTTCTCAACATAAACTTTTGGTGGCAGACTTTTGTTTTCAGGTGTGTGCCTGTAGGGATAAACAAGCTAAGATTGAAAGAAGAAAGTGGTGGAAACTAAAAGGGGAGACGTCAGAGGTATTCAGGGAAAGAGTTATCAAAGAGGGCTTTTAGAAGGAAGAAGAGGACATAAACAACCTGTGGGAGAAGATGGCAACCAACATTCGGAAGGTGGCCTCAGAGGTGTGTGGAGTAACCAAAGGAAGTGGAGGCGAGGCTAAAGATACTTGGTGGTGGAACAAGGAAGTCCAAAGGACTATTAAGGAGAAGAAAGAATGCTAGAGATGCTTGTACCATGACAGGAGTGTGGACAACATAGAGAAGTACAAGGTGGCAAAGAAGACTGCAAAGCGAGCTGTAAGTGTGGCAAAGGGTAGAGCGTATGAGGATCTTTACCAACATTTGAGTACGAAGGAAGGAGAGAAGGACATTTATAGGATGGCTAGGGTTCGTGAGAGAAAGACAAGGGACTTCAACCAAGTTAAGTGCATTAAGGATGAAAGGGAGCATCTCTTGGTGAAGGAGGATGAGATCCGACATCGATGGCAAGAGTATTTTGACAAATTGTTCAATGATGAGAATACGGACACAACCTTTCAGTTGGATGACTCTTTTGATGACACCAATAGGCGCTTTGTACGGAGAATCCAAGAATCTGAGGTCAGAGAGGCGTTGAAAAAGATGAAAGGAGGTAAGGCGATGGGACCAGATGGTATCCCAATTGAGGTGTGGAGATGCCTCGGGGACATAGCTATAGTTTGGCTAACCAAGCTGTTCAACCATATTTTTTGATCGAACAAGATGCCTGACGAGTGGAGAAGTATATTGGTACCGATCTACAAGAATAAAGGGGATATTCAAAGTTGTACTAATTACCGGGGAATTAAGTTGATGAGCCATACTATGAAGCTATGGGAGAGAGTTATCGAGCATCGCTTGAGAGCAATAACGTGGGTCTCTATGAACCAATTTGGTTTCATGCCTGGAAGGTCATCCATGGAAGCCAATTTCTTAATTAGACAATTTATGGAGCAGTATAGGGAGAAGAAGAAGGACCTACACATGGTTTTTATTGACTTGGAGAAGGCTTATGATAAAATACCAAAGAATGTTATGTGGTGCGCTTTGGACAAATATAAAGTTCCAACAAAGTACGTCAGGCTCATTAAGGACATGTACAACAATGTTGTGACTAGTGTTCGAACAAGTGATGGAGACACGGATAACTTCCTGATTAGGATAGGACTACATCAAGGGTCAGCTTTGAGCCCTTATCTGTTTGCCTTAGTGATGAATGAGGTCACAAGGGACATACAAGGGGACATCCCTTGGTGTATGCTTTTCGTTGACGATGTAGTGCTAGTTGATGAAAGCCGGACAGGATCAGAAACTAGAGTTATGGTGGAAGACTTTGGAGTCCAAAGGTTTTAGACTTAGTAGAACTAAAACTGAATATATGAAATGTGACTTCGGCATTACTACTCGGGAGGAGGAAGATATTAGTTTGGAAGGTCAAGTAGTGCCTAGGAAGGATATCTTTCGATATTTAGGATCAATGCTACAGAGAGACGGGGATATAGATGAAGATGTTAGCCATAGAATCAAAGCAGGGTGGATGAAGTAGAGCCAAGCATCTGGTGTCCTATGTGACAAAAGAGTACCACAGAAGTTAAAAGGCAAGTTTTATAGGATGGCAATTAGACATGCTATGTTGTATGGTGCAGAATGTTGGCATACGAAAAGATGACATGTTCAACAGATAAGTGTCATGGAAATACGTATGTTGCATTGGATTTAGGGTCATACAAGAAGGGATCGAGTTCAAAACGATGATATAGGTGATAGATTAGGGGTAGCACCAATTGAAGAAAAGCTTGTCCAACACCGGTTAGATGGTTTGGACATGTCCAACGGAGACCTCCAGAGGCACCGGTGCGTAGTTGAATCCTAAGCCAGGATAGTAACGTCAAGAGAGGCAGAGGAAGACCGAAGTTGACTTGGGTAGAGGCAATAAAAGGAGACTTGAAAGGATGGAATATACCCAAAGACTTAGCCTTAGATAGGAGTGCTTGGAAAATAGCTATTCACGTGCCTGAACCTTGATTGCTTCTGCTGGGTTTCAACTCTAGCCTACCCCCAACTTGTTTGGGACTTAAAGGCTTTTTTTGTGTTGTTGTTGTTGAGTACCTTCCGTTCCTCTTCTGTTTGTTAATCATAGATAAATATCAAAACAAATAATAATTTTATCAAAACAAACCCTAAACTTATTACCCTAAATGTTGATATAGTTTTGATTATCAATAAAATTTATTCTTATTACAACCTAGATCAGCCAAAAGTCTAACTAATGAAACCTTGAACTGAAATCTTGAGCAATTTATTGTCCAATCCAGTCTAAGTAAATGTGTTTCCATGTTGTACGCATGTATCAGTACAATCCCCCGTGATGGAATTCATGAGGGGTCTCTTCTCATAATCATCAGCGGACAGACTAGCCTTTTACACGTGGGCAACTAACTCTTTGTCGATTTGAATTAGAGATTAGAATTGTAGATTTTTATGGGTTCTCAAAGGAAGTCACATAAACTCGATATTTAATTGTGCTATTACATAGATAGTATGAAAAATTAAAGCTATGGTATATTTATGTGTAAATATTTGAGTGATCGATAGTGTGAGGGAAAATTTACCATGTCTGTATTTTAATTTGATACATGCTTGGACATTGTCATTTATTGTCACCAGCACGCCATGAACCAAACAGGTTTGCAGCCAATTGCTCCACGCACAAAATCTACTAACAGGAGCTGAAACACACACTTGGAGCCAAATAAACTAGCTTCAACCAGCTTTGTCCTTCATGGTGGTGGGCCCACCACAATCGCAGTGGTGGCAAGCGGCTATCGATGCCAGAGTTGGTGGCGAGCGACTACCGATGATTGTGGCGCGTGACCCTTGGTGGCGGCATGTGACCCCTGGTGGCGACCTCAGGTGGTGACAAGGTGGTAGGGACGGGGTAGTGAGAGGGCTTCACGGATGCGCGATGGGAGGAAGCAGGCCGGGTGGGGAATGGATAAGGTGTATAGAAGAAATGAGAGAGGAGTGGAGAGAATAAAACAATTAAAAGGAAAAGATAGAAAAGGAAAAAAAAGATATGAAAAAAAGAAGGGTATTATCGATATTCCATCCCTTTTATCTACTAAGAGAATTTGTTTTACTAAAAATTTCTCTAAACAAAGAAGTCAGAATAGGGATGGCAACGGGGCAAATTCAGATCGGGTGGAGCTTTCTAAAAGTCCTAGTTTGGTTTTGGATAATTGATGAAACCTAGGACTAACCTTTGATCTAAGTGTGTGAATTAGATAAGGTGATCCAATCCAAATGGTGGAGCAAGTTAGAGGTCCATGGTGATGAAGGAGTACATGAAATGAAGATGATCATGCTTCACATTTGGAAAAGAAGAAAGAGAAAAACAAAAATGGGCACAAGGCAAAGGTATAATGATAGGAGTAAATTTTGGTTTGCACTCAATACTCCATAGAAGGTGTGAGTGATTTAGGATCGATAGCCGTACTATAAATAGGGGAAATCTTCGACTAAACGGTTATCGAGTGCCACTAGGTAATATTGTTCTTGCATATGCATTTAGGAACCTAGTGTGCTAACTTTGACCCTTGTAAAATGCTTTAAAAAACTAACACACGTGCACACAAGTTCTACACTTTGTGGTTAGCAAGTTGGAGGCAAGGGCGAAGTGGTTGTGGACTCAAAAAAAGAAAAGGAGGCGAAGACTATCGAACATACGCTGGTTTCGTCCCGACCGAACACTGCCTGGGGAGTCCGGTCAATTATAGGCAGCGGCATTGTGTTGGCTGAGAGGAGCAAGGAGCGACCAGACGCTGGTTTTGTTGCATCGACATGTCCGGTCACTTTTTCCATAGGAGGCGAGTTAGGTGATCGAACGCGTAGGGGCCGCGTTAGGTGAACGCTGACATCATCCTCGCCAACGCGCATAGAGAAGACAAGTGTTGACCGGACATTCGGGCGCATCAGGTCGCCTCTGACTTGATGCGTTCGGTCAGTAAAAACGCGCTCCAGACCCCTACTGGAACTGACCTTACGCTGTGGTGCCCGAGGTCCGGTCATGAGCAGAGGCGCATTCGGTCATGACTTAAGACACGAGCGTTTAAGTCTTGACCATTGAGATTGGATGGATGAGGTTTGAATGCAGGGGACACGTGGCTACATCCGAGCGACCGAACCCTAGCGCGGCGCGTCCGGTCAGCACGTAGATACCCCTTTTTTGACCCTAACGGCTCTATTCATTTGAGGGGGTCTATAAATACTGTTTGGCCATCTTAGGGCTTACTTTCTTGGCACTTTGACATACTTGACATCCTTGTGAGCCTAGGAAAACACCTCCCATTCGTCTCCATCATTGATTCATCATCATAGTGAGATTGGGAGTGATTCCAAGTGTATTTGCTTGAGTGATTGCATCTAGTGGCACTTGGAGATCATTGTGGCTGCGGATTTCTTGTTTCTCTTGGTGGTTGCCGCCACCTAGACGGCTTGGAGTAGCGGAGGAGCTTTGGCACATGTTGGTGATTCTTGTGGCCGGCTCTGGTGATTGTGAGGGTTCTTGTACCTTTCCCAGCGGAGAGCTGAAAGGTAACTCTAGTGGATTGCTCATGTCATTGACTTACCTCACTTGTGGGTTGGTTCTTGCGGTGTCTAGTTGTGTGGATGAGGTTTGTGCAACACCTCTTAGTCGCCGAACCACCAAGTGTTGGTCGACACAACGAGGACTAGCGTGCCGGCAAGCACGTGAAGCTTGGGAGAAAAATCTTGTGTCTCTTGTGTGATTAGATTTCTCCCGGTGATTGGTTGTCATTATATTGTGATTGGTTCATCCCTCGATGCGGCGGTATAATCACCCTACCCACTCCATTACTTTCTTGCAAACTAGTTGTAGCAAGCTCTTTAGTGTAACTAGTTTTGAGAGCTTGCTTTGTAGCTTAGTGTTGACTATAGTTACCATCCATCATGAACCATCAATATAACTTGAAATCATGCATGAAAATTATCACCAACATAGATTCAAGGGTTTAAACTAACAATTTCATGAGTTTTGATGAATTTATGTTTTCAGCAGGGTTTATCTAGAAAACCATCAAGGTGGATCAAATTGTCAAATTAAATCACCCTTATCCGCAGCGAAAACAACCCTAGAAGGTTCTAGAAGACTCGAGAGGACACCACACTGAAGCAGAGGCCGAGGCGCCGCTAGGTGGGGCCGGCCAGTCCCACCTGCAGGTCGGTTGGCCCCTGGGTCCCACCTGTTAGCCCCCCGCTCATATGTCGGTTCTCCACCGCCTTAAGGATTGCATCTACGTCGTTTATTCAAGTCGGTTTGATCCGATGGCTCAGAATTGACGCTGCAGCCTATATATACCAGCCCCTGCACCCCTCCCTTAGGCAGATCTGCCATAAGTCAAGAGTAGATTAGAAATTAGGATTTCTAGAGAGAAGAGAATAGAGCTCTAATTCTTCCAAGTTCTAGTATAGGTTAGCTAGCAAGGTTCAAGTATAGTTTGGGCTATTGCTTAGGATTCCGGATTCACCATCTAGAGGCCGGTATATCCATTGTATCCCTCTTATTTTATGACTTTGTGCTACTTCAATAATATGTTGCTATTTATTATGTTCCTAGTTTGCCCTAGTTATATGCTTGATATAGTTATGATTGATGATGGATATATGCATATGTTCGCAAAGTGCTTAGCTCAGTACTCGAGTGAGTTGAGTGGTCAACATTATGTAAGTATGGTGCTTAAATATTGTTTACCTACAGATGCATTCTACACTCTAGGTCATATGGTAGATCGTGGATGTGACACTCCCGTTGAGTCCTTTGTAGTCCACTCCCCGTTTGTAGAGCAAGTAGAACCCGGTTATGAAGGGAGTCAAGCTCTGTTCTTGATCTTTCTTAGTAATGTTCCTTATGCATAGACCCAAAGTTAATTATGCTGTAGATGAGAGTGTATATACTTGGGTGTACAAAGGATTTAGTAAATAAGGAATGACTTAGGAATCTTTTACTCTTAGTTAATCTCCTGCCTAGCTATACTACATTTATGAGTATCTATTCCTATCTCTGGATTACTATTAATGCCTTACACTTATCATTTATTCATCATTTGACTTACCCCTGCTATAGCAAGAGAGTTAATGATCTTGTCATAAGTATGCATATTTGTCAATATCTCTTGCCACCCCATCGCTCCTCCCTGTGGATAAAATATAAATAACGATATCTGGCATACTCCGGGGTGAAATGCTACAATGGTATATTATCTGTGCGCTTACGGATACCTACTATATATATATATATTTCCTCAATTACAAAGTGACATGATTAAATACCAACAACACATTTCTGGCATCATTGCTAGGGATGACAACTTAGTAAAGAAGTGATGCTAAGAAATGTCAATAAGCATTTCTGGCACCGTTGTCGGGGAAGGGCACATGGCTATAGAGAATTGATCAAATAAATACTTATTGATGAAATCATAACACCTCTGCTTTAGCAGGCCTACCCTTGTTTGTCTTTGTTCATATCTTATACATGGTATTGCAGGATTAGTTTTGATTCATCAACAAATTCCATCAATCACAATCAAACTAATGAAAAGGAAGCTCAACACCTCGCTAGCAGCCTAAGCCGCATCCTCATCTGGCCTGCTAGCACACGTGGCCCGTGAGCCCACCGGCCCCCGCCGGCCTCGAGCTGCGCCCTGGATTTAGAAACCCTAGGGCAGACACGCTCCAATGACCACCGCCGCCGCCACGGGCTCGCACCCCGCATGCCCTAATGCCTCGGCGTCCGTACTCTAAACCCCCGAATCTAGCGCTGTGTGTCCCATTTGTGGCATGGACGATGAGGATGATCGGGTGCCCCTCAAACCCTAGGTGTCGTGCCTATAAATTGTCGCAACCGCTACTTCCGTTCCTCTTACCCATCCGCCGCCGCCAACCCCTTCCTACTCGCGCTCGCTTTCTTCCACCACCAGCCACCATGACATAGTTGCCATGGTCGCGCCCGCTCCTTCCATAGACATGACACGCCCAGTCGTGGCCAGCCCTGTTTGTGTCTACGGTCCGTGCCCTCGCCAGCGCTGATCGCCGAACACCACCACCAGAGCTTCATCACCAGCACCGTCCTCGCCGAGCTACAACTCTGATGTGCTACTCCTCCATCTCCATGGATGTCAACCCTTGTTTCCTCCCCTTCATGGCCAAGGCCACGATGTTGAGCACGTCACTCAGGACCACGCGTCGCAGGCATGACCTCGACGCGCCACTTCTTCGATGCCAAGAACCCATGTCTACCCTACGCTGGTCTCCACCTCGACAAGCTCTTCTACCTTGCCAGAGCTAGTGCTAGGAGTGTCACATTCATGATGAGATGCTACCCCTCATCGTGCCCTGCCATCATCCTCGCCGGCCAGGACCACCTCGACCGCACCTCCTGCTTCAACAAGCCGGCACCATGCCTCTCCTTCACGCCATGGCCATGACCAGCCATGATCTTGCTAACCCCGTACCTGCTCCACCCTGCCTCCAATACATCCTCATCATGCCTACCTCGACGTCGGCTAGCTCTCCTTCCTCAACGTCCCTCTTCTTCCTCACTGGAGCTCCTTTTCCACCGCTAGTGAGCCACCGTGAACTAAAGTTCCCACCTTTCCCTCTCCCTTCCCTTTTCGTTGCCATGCTTATTTGACGCCCAGCTTTCGTGCCGTGTTCCCTAACTGTCATAGGGAGGCCACGCCTCTACCATTCTTTGGGCAGGCAAGCCCCTGTTCTAGGCTACATCTAGCAGCAGCAGTCAGCTTGCGACCATCATCCTCCTCTACACCGGTGAGCTTCTAGCAGCCAAAGCTCCCTCTTTTCCTTGAAAACCCGCCTCTGTTCCTGGCCGCTTCCTGCTGCGAGCTCAAGCCGTGGCCTTGCAACTTACCTCATCGACTCTAGCCATCACCGTCACCACCTCCAGTCGCCTATCGCCCCATTTGGCTAGCCGCAGCCACCTCCGGCTAGCCACAGCAAGCCACAACGAGCTGCAGCTGGCCAACAGCAAGCAACAGCTAGCCGAGAGTGGCAGCAACAAGCCCGTAGCTCACCCATGCCCATCCACATCTTTGTAGCAAGGTTGAACCCCTCCAACCCTTGCTGGCGCCGTCCCCGACGTCATCGACAACCTCTTTTTCATAATTATTCACATTCATTCATACGTCTCTTAACGTCTATACTTGATCATACACTTGATGATACATGATCTATCTATTATGTATATCTAAACTTGCCTATGACGTGCCTTCGCCACCGGTCTAATCTCTTATAGCTATGGATATGTGCTACTCCGTCTAGTCATTGTCGTGTCGGTTTGGCTCTTGTTCTTGTGTTGTTTGTGTCGTCGGTTGTGCGTCATTTGTTGTTGTCTGTGGACCGTGCCTTTGAGATAGTTGAGAGAGTGATTGTTTGAGCGTTGTGATCGCAAGCTCGTCTCGCCATGGATGTGACGCCGAGCATATCCCTTCTCTTGTGCTATAGTTGTCTCCTTCGGACTATGATCGTTAACGACCCAATTTGTCCCTAGAGCGAGGCATTGTGGACTCGAAGTTGATATCACCGTGGTTCTTACCCACACATTTCGAGCCCTCGGTGACCTAGTCTAGTGGGATATAAACTAGGAGACAACAATTGTGGATCGATGGATGCCGACTTGTGTAGGTGAAGCTCATGGCCATTCTTTCGTTCTCTTTTGCTCTTCCTTTCCTCCTAACCACCTCACATGCTTGTGCCACCTAGACCATGGCATTTCTTTGGCTCTCGCGGTGACAACCGCATCGCTAGGGACCATAGGAATAGCCTTGTGCCGATTTAATTGCACCTAGGTCATGGAGCCTTACGAGTTGGTGCGAATCGAGAGACTGTGGGGTTTGTGTCTCCTTCTTTCAACCCTAGCCCGTTCCCATGGCAAGTTGGTCAGAAGATTGTGGAGACTGTTCTTCTCTCCTCTCTTCTCCCCTCTATCAATCCTCATCGATCCAGTAAGATGTGGATTGATCTTCTTGTTCCAATTTCTTCGATTCATGTCACCATGACATGTAGATCTGAGCACCGTGGAACCAAAGTAATGACATGCGAGTCAAAGTGTTGTGGAACCAAGTTCCCTTTTCGCTTGTTTGGTGTTTATTGCTCTCTTGTTTCCTTTCCTCCGATTCCCGTCAACTGCTATGGCGAATGGATCAAAGGAAGGTGGACCCCATGCTCCCCTCTTTTGGTTCTTTCGTGCTTGAGCCCTTGTATGCTTGAACCTATTTTAGACCATAGCATTCCTTAGGTTCTCGTGGTGACAAGTGCCATTTAGCGCACCTATATATGTCATGGTACCCTACAAGTGGAATCGAGCGTTTGCCTTCTCATTGGTGTTCTCTTGTGTGTCTCTCCTTCTGATGCCCCGTTTGTTGCCTTGATGTGTGAATTGGAAGAGGTTGACCACTGCCACTCACTTTCTCCTCCTGTTCCACCCTCTCTTCGGTTCTCGCCGATTCAATGGCGTACGGATTGAGAGAGACCGGAACTGCTTCCTTTTCCCCCTTAGCCCGCTCTATTTGATCCCATATTTAACCATGATGATCGGATCAAAGATTGGACTACCACTTCTAATTAGCAAAGTTAACGTATGTGTCGTGTTCTTGGAACCATGTGAGTCGACCCGATCGACCAGTAGAGTGCCATCTCTACCGAGGATAAGACATGGACGTGCCTAGCTAACTTTCTCCCTTGCCCCTTTTTAGCCTAAGGAAAACAGATTTGCTTCGTGAGCGCTAGCCTTGTTTTCCCGTGGTCTTTGCTTAAGCTGGGCTAGGGTCTAGGCCATTTTACTTGAAGCTGTACAGGTCGACATGATCAGCCCGGGAAGTACTAGCTAGGCTGTGACTTGAACTTTTGCTTAATAAACAGCCACTCCTGTCTCTTTTGGCCCGGGGATCGAACATCGGCCGAGAGGGCTAAGCCATTTTTCCCTTGGTGTTCCTTCAGTGCTATCTATTCTTTCTGTGTCTTGGCCTTTTTGGAGTATTCATTGCTTATTGCCTTGTTTGTCGCTCTATCAACGTAGTTGAATCTAGGATAGCATTGATCAGACCAGAACCCGTTGGAGGAAGGAAACACGGACGACAACAGGACTTTGAGGAGATCAATTGCGAGTACACTGAAGACCTCAGAGATGACCACTCAATAGGTGCCACGTCCCACCCAACCTCATAGAATCCTATTAGACATGCAATAATGTAGCTGCTAGTGCTTTACTTTCATGCAAAAGAACTATGATAGGTTGCATGGTAGAATTGCTTGAAGCCATTACCTTGACGCAACCTTTACGCCTACACACCCGCTGTTAGGCTAGACGCTCGCTTACTACTTACTGCTTACTTCTACTACGTATTATATCTGTAATGTGATGCTTGGTGGAGGATTGTTTGTGAGTGGCTAAGGCACATGGTGTCGCTAAAACTGATGATAACTTGGGGAGATCTTGGCGTGTGTCTTGGGTGTGTGGTGAGGGTTGAGTCAACCGAACAGGATTCTACGATGAGTCTTTGGACGAGTCTTGCTAGGGGGATGCGACCTGGGCATTCCCTATGAGAGGTACCTATGGTGGGTACATGTGTGAGGAGTATATTCTGAGGAGGCGACTCTTTGGGATCGAGGTGCCATCGAGACATGGGGTGTTGGTTATCCCCTTTGAGAAGATGCCATGTCTGGTCCCCCTAAGGATTAGTATATCAAGAGAACCAGATCATAGGACCCTACGTACACACCACTCACTCCTGAATGGGCGGGGGACGGTTACCCGACCAACTAGGATGGTGCCATTACTGCTAGGTTGGAAGTGGATAGTGTAGGGAGGTACGGGCGTATGGCACACACCCTCCTAAGACAACGTAGTGACCTCTGGGGGGCCGGTACTACTCTCACAGTCTCAGCATGCCAGTGGACTTCGAGGTGGCCCAAGGCTGAGTGGTAGGGTAGCACCATACCAGTTGGGAGGCAGTCAGTATTAGCTTAGGTGGGGCACCACCGATGATGGTGATCTTGTGGTTCTAGGTGTACACGCACTGCAGAGTTGAACAATCTATACGTATAGCCGTGTCCACGGATATGGACATTCCTATGACCTACACTTCCCTTGATTGGTGAGAGGAGTCCTTTTTTCTTATCCCCTTGGGTTTGGTGTTGGTTTCTAGCTTTGGCCATTGAGGCAAGGCATGAGAGGGAGTCATCCTTGCCACCTAGAGAGTGAGAGTGTGGTGAGATGTGTGTGATGGGATGGGTGAACATATGAATGAGATGTGTTAAAACTTGACGAACCATTATAAAATATTGATGAAACTTGCATAAGAAACCCATAGCCATAAATAGGCCTTTTGCTATACTCTTGCATTCCGCTTACCACAAAGCAAACACAAAGCATAGGGTGGGAGCCAGTGGCCAGTACAAAACGTAATTAAAGATATTTGGTAGGTGTAACACCTTTGGTGTTACGAACTCACTTAGTACCCAGATTAGGACCTACAAAACGTTCATAAAAGAGTTTCTTGGGTTTTAAACTTAACTTTTACGTGAAATGGTAAAGCAATTTCTATAAACAAAAATAAAATATAATTTGTGTATAGTGCTTAAGTAAAGTCTGATGAGCAAGTTGTGTAGATGGGAATGCAACTTCGGTTGGCGATAACAAATGTTGTTAACTAGTGTTTTTGCCAGATCAAAAATATAATTTGAAATTCAAAACAACCTCAACTCTAGATTTTTCCTAAGTTAGAAAAAGGTGATGGCAATGCCATTTTGGCGTTTACATTCTAGCTAAATTGTTTGAACACTAGCTTCATGTTCTTGTACTGTTGGTTGCCTCTAAATAAGCACTTGAGCAGGGTGTAGGTCGTAGTTGTGTTGGGTGTCACATTGCCCTCCCTAAATTTGCCCAAACTCCGTTGGAACGTGCTGTGAACCATGTTGTTGGCTCTTTGTTCATGAACCGGCACTCCAGTGACGAACCCAAGTTGGCATCCTTTTATCTCCCTCTCTAGTTGCTCTCGGGTCATGATGATTGCTCCGCTAGCTAGCTGGTAGTATTGACTTTAGGTTAGTAGGATTGGTTGAACTTCGGTTGAGATGATCGGCATCCTTTGCTTCGCTTTAAAATGCGTGCACGTCACCATTTACAGTTATTCGGCCTGGGTTCGCAATCACCACACGAGTACGCTGCTGCTGCCTAGTTGTTCCTGGCCATGGCCGTTGCCCCATTGGCCGGCCTCATCGGCTGTCGGCCGCCGACCGCACGCCGGGCTATGTCGGCCACAGTCGCCTTCCGTAGGGCTGGGCTAAGCTACAGTGCTACTGTGTGGCTGCCGTGTGCGCACTACCGGCCAGGCCATGCGTAGGGCCAAGCCGCCAAGCCGACACCACGGTAGTCGCCGTCTGGCTGTCGTGGCGCTTGTCTCACCGCTCAATCCACCTACCTACCGAGTCACTACCTCGGTTGTCTCGTAGCGCTGCTATCTCACCACAACTGCCCTGCCGCCCATGCACCGTTGTTGCCAAGACGCACACTTTGTCTAGCGCTCTTGTCTATCCTGTTCCCATCATTATCCCCTCGCTAACTGACGCGTTTCTGTTACCACCTCCACGGTCATGTCCCCATGCGGCTGTGCCCTTGTCAAGACTTGGTCGGGCCACGTAAAGTCGAGGCCGCTGTCCACAACGTAGCAGTGGCAGCACACCATTCCTTCCTTTCAAAATAACCAGCTCGGGCTTCCCAGTCCAATTCCTCGTGCCGTGAGTAGTATAGGAAGTTGATTAGGCACCCCATCCTCCTCAAGCCCGGCTGAGCACTGCCAACCGACAAATCGGTGGTTTGCTCACCGTCGGCCAGGCGCGTCGTTGAGCCAGTATATTTGGGGCTAAGGCTCGAGGGGTTGGTAGTGGTTCAATTGCTCATATCCTCAAACTCGCCTTGACTCCCTCTATTCGGTGCTCGCACTATTTTGGCCAGGGAACTTGTCGGCCACGTGGTGACACATCGGTGTCTGGCTTGGGGCGTCGCCGCCGTGCCCGAGCGCACGTGGCTAGACCACCTTAGCTATTCCTTTCTTCAACCATCACTATAGTGTACACCATGGTGAGCTACTTATACTTCTCCGCCATCTCTACCTTTCTGTGAGGGCGTAGGCTCATGGGAACGCTCGCGCCGCCGTACGGATCCACCATCATTGGGGCTAGGGTTGAGTAGCACACCGTTGGACTTTCCACTGCTTCTCACCATTGCGTGTTGGCCTGTGGGTCCAAGTAGGCCCGATGGACAGTCCGATTTGGCCCTCAATAGGCCGGTGTAGCCGTGCTGTGCCAGCCAGAGCCGCACCGTCACGCGTGGGGACGCTGGGGACCACCCCATTGCGAAGACGACACATTCTAGGGTCCTAAGTGCAAAACTTGAATCTGTTGTAATAGTGTTTCAGTGTGTCGCTTGATTGCCTAAAAATACGAGTCCTCTTTTGCAAAATGAGCACGCCCGCGCAGTCTCCCTGTCTTGGGCCGTGCTGGGCCATAGCGACGCGCGCGCAGTCGCACCCCGCGCTGGGCTTTTTTGGCCGAATTAGTTACCGGCGGCCTTTTCCTTTTCCTAAAGCATTTTTCTAATTTAGTTTCTAAGGAAAACTTGTACATTCAATATAAATTTGTGTAGTTAACCAAAAATTATGAAACTAATTTTGTTAGGTTCCTAAAATCATGATCTATATGCTAGTATATCTTGTTCACATAGTTTCATAGTATTTTCAGGAGTTATCTAATTAAATTGAGATGCTTAATATTATTAAGATATAAACTTGTAGGAATTTTTTGTAATAAATTGGTGATAGTGTCGGCTCTAAAAATTTCGCTGTAAATTCCTAACATTATTAGGTCCTCACTATAATTTTTGTAGCTCAATAGTAATTAGTTTGCTAGGGTAGCTAAATGAGCCCTAGTTCGAAAATATATATTTAATCAATAAAATGCCGAAAATATATATTTAATCGATAAAAGCAGAAAAGATGGAGCCTTGGTGATCGTGTCGCCCCGATGGAATGCTAATCCTTGGTTATAACTTGCCCAGGCAGGTCCCGGTGCATAACCTCTATTATTCTGCACTTTATTTTATGCTTGTGCATTAAGTTTTAAGGAGTTGAATGAAAACCACTTGCATATATATATATATATCCTTATCTGATGAGTCCTACTAGTATGTCAGGATCGTGCAGATTGCTATGCTAAAGGATTCCGATATAAGTTGAGTGATTACCTATCACTCGCAAGAGATAGGAAAGATATTATTGTTCTTATTATCATATAACTATCACATGGAATATATATGGATGATAATTGGAGACCGGGCGGGACTGTGTTTTGGATTTGGATTTGGACTTGGTTAGGCAACCGAGCGAGGCTCCGGTTGCATTTGTGCCGCCTGTTTCAATTGAGGACCGTCCGTTGTTGTGGATTATAGTCAGGTCATAGACTTATTATCTTGAGCACATACTTGCTTCTGGGAGCGGGAAGACTTGTTCTTCTCTTGTCATGGGTTCCGGCTCTTTCTAGACCAACTGATTGGAGGTGGGGAAAGGTGGAGGTCTAAGCATGATGCTGAGACCAGGTCTCAAGTGTGGGGGCTTGGAGTCCAAGTTTGAACAGGGACCTGGACCCCTTGATAGGAGTGGAATGGGTTGGTCTTGTTTGTGCCTAGGGTATAAACGGAGCGTGTGTTTCAGGGTACCTAGCTGGGATACATTGGTTTGTGAATCGCCGTTTCTATGAGACGGTACCGACTTGGCTATGGTCTAGCACCATAGTAAGAACTAGAATATGGAAGATGGTAAAATGGTTATGATTGCTTATCACATGATTGGAAGTAGCATAGGTGCTTACCTAGAATGGGTAGCTAATTAACTAAAAATAACTGCTAAAACTTGAATATAAGGATGCACTATTAGTAATGCTTCCTACAAATGCAATAAACCAGCAAGCCAAATAAGCCTTGGAGTCTTTTATTTTTCTCCTGTTGGGTAAGTCTTGCTGAGTACAATCGAGTACTTAGGGTTTCATTCCCCTTGTTGTAGGTGATAGGTGGATGCTAGAGCTGACTCTTATGTGTGGAAACCTTCTGGTGGGCTCAGAAAGAATTCCTTTAACGCTGCGATCGTAGTGTTTATTTTTAACCCTCACTAAAGGTTTTTATAAGAAAAGATGTAAAATCTGCTAGCATCTCTTATATATAAATGTCTACTATGTTAATACTTCACCATGTCATTAAATTAATCTTTGTTTCCATTGTAACTCTGATCATATGTTTATTTTCCACTGCAAGATAAAACTAGTGAACTTGAAATGTATAAACTTGTTTACATGTAATCTATTTTAATCCCGTTGTTGCATTCAACTTGTTTATGTACCCTAATGTTGTAATAAAGTGATGTAAGAAATGGTTAAGAATGTTATAAGCTTTATTCTCTCATTTATGATCCTGACGGAAAATTGTGGGTTTTTGAGTTATCCCTTGGGGTGTGCTCGACGGAACGGCGCGATTTAGTGCACTCTTGGGTACTTCGTGTCTAATGGAAAACAAGTACTCTTGGGAGGGCATTAGATTAGGTGGTTCTACCACAGGTGGTATCAGAGCATATTTAAGGAAATAAAGCTTTAAAACCCTTTTCTAAACTAAAATTTGATAACCTATTTTTGCAAAAAAAAATTAGGACGTTTGTCTACGAAGTATATAAGTAGCCCTATTACTTTGGGTAGTATTCAGAATAGGTTTAACTAGGCTTTCTCTGGTGGACTGACTCTCACGTAGTATATGATCTTTAAGTCTATCGTGTTGATACTACCTTGGTTGTTGTGCCCATATTGCTAGCAGGTACGCCATTCATAGGTGTCACGCGTGTCGTATTGTGCATGAATGACCGGCCCTTGTTTAGGAATTACTGCTGAACTGTGGCTTCGTGCTTTTTGTTCGCCTATGGTTCACGCCTACTGTGACTCACGTCTTTCCGTACTCCTCTCTACGCTCTTGTTGGACCCTTGCCCTGCAGCCATACTAGTCTTTTATGGCCTCGAACATCGCTCGCCTCGAACGCGCGAAAAATTTGGCCGATTCACTTGTAGCGGACCCACGCAGGAACCAAAGGTGGATTGCGCCAGGACCACTGACTGCTCTGCCATTACAAAAGGGCCTAGCCTAGCCATATGGTACCACCACTCGTCGCACTCCAGCTCACCTAGCTTTTCCTTTTGAGCAAACTTTTCGCTCAATCCTCCCTTGCAACCACCTGCCAGGGATGGCAGGAGCCTGGGTTAGCAGTTACTGCCTGAAAACTGAGGGTTTTCCCAAAATTTTGTATGCCGCCCTGCAAAAGCTCGGAGTCAAAGATCGTCCCGAGTATGAGGGCCATGAGTATGAGAAGCATGGCACTGAGCGATGTGAGGTTATTGTCTATATTGGGAAGAGTGAATAGTTTCTCGATATCACTGAAGCTTGGAATATGACCGCAACCGGGTTTCGCTTCGTCGACACCTACCAAGTTGTGGCCCGCAAAGCCTTGCGGCATCTTTGCCAGATCTATGAAGAGCACATTACTGATACCCCCATGAGGTTCTTTCCACCTTTGGAAAAGAATCGACGGGTATAGAGGGCTCACATGGAGGCTTTGCAAGGGCGGGACACGCAAGAAGACAGTCCGATCGTGGTGCACTTGACCACGTACTTGCTTGCTCTAGATGAGAAGTATGATCGGTAAGCCTCGAAGCTAAGGAAGTGCCTCTGACGAGCTGAGGAAGCCAAGATCTTCTCCAGGATGCTCCAGGTGCAGCTCGCTGAAGCTCATGCCAATGTGGTAGCTGTAGAAAGTCATGAGAATGCCATGTCGAAAGCCCTAAAGGAGGCCGAAGATTAGCATGCCCATTAGCTGGAGGAGACCTACCTTGTCACCAGGGCTAAGCGTAGGACGCTGGCTGCTGAAAAGGCAGGATCCCTTGATCTTGGAGGGAATCCCTGTCCACCCGCTGGAAAGACGGAGAACCGGTGTTGCAGTACTACTGGCACCCCACCTTCAGAGGTGTCAGAAGGAAAGCCCTTGCTTCCCCTCACTCAGCCACTATCGAGAGAGGAGATAGATCCATAGCCGGGCAGTAGAAGAAACCACCGAGCTCAGGAGTGAAGCTGTGTGGTCCGACGAAGTAGATTAGTTGTCCTAGGGGAGATGTGCCCGTAGTTAATAGTGCCTTTCATCGCTGTCCTCCAATATTGTAATCTTTCCATTGTATTTTGTCCGTAGTTATTGAGATCATCTGGTCGTAGGGGTACGCAATGTGTCGAGAGTGCGAGAGTAAGTGCTTGTACGTTGTACCAGTATAAGGGCGTTTGAAACGTGCATGTTGTTTATTCCATTGTGTTTGATACGTCAACTTACCCTTAGGTTCCGTTAGACTTGCTTAGGGTTCTTGAGATGACATCTAGTGGGTTACAAGAAAGGCGACCATTCAGATGAAAGCAGACCAGCCCTGATTGGATAACAGAGGACACTGTATCAACTAATTGTGGATGTCCCAGCAGAACATTTGAATCTACTTAAATTAAATCTATTGTGGGATTTAAATTCCTTGTCCCTTGTTGCAAAAGGAACCCTTGTTGTTTGAATCTTCCCTTGCAATACTCCTCTGATTCTATGGTCTATGACCACACTGCCTTCATTGCGTGTAAGTTGGTAATAGATGCCTGGTTAATAGCTTATGGTGCCGCAACGAAACCGAGGGCCCCTGTGGAACAGCTGCCACATGGTGATGCTACTTGGCACGCACCTGTATTGGGGTTGTTGACCAAGCACCATTGCCAAGTTACACCACAGTACCGCTCTTGCAACAAAATATTCTCCTTTTGAAAATATCCTTGTGTTATAACGGGAAATCCACAATAGGTCGATGGAGTAGTGCTCTTTCAAAGTAACTGAGTTAATGTGGTATTGGAAGAAGTACGTGAATGTCTCGATCTTAGTCCACACGAAAGACTAAAGCAGACAGTATTCGGGGAAAGGAAGAAAGAGGAGAGCAACAAGGAAAAGTTAGTCCTTAAGTAGTATGGAGTGATTGAAATGCCTGAATTGACGTCATGACCCAATCCCTGTGTCTGGTTTGACCATGCCATGCACACCGGGTTACTGTCGCTGTGTGTCCCATGGAGGCCATCTGTACCAGGACCCACATGCACACCCGCTCTCACTTGGCTGTGGCATTGTGCCGCCCTCACCTCGTCCACTTGCGCAGTGCGCTCTCTCTCCTTTTCCCGCACCTTGTCGGCTCTCGACCCTTGCCCTCGCCCCCATACCGGACCCTCCTCCTTTTTCTTCTTTCTTTTGGGCACGACCGCTCGCACGTCTCCTCATCGAGTGAACCCCATCCCCTCCTTTTCCTCTCTCCACTCAAGCTCATGCAGGAAGTGCACCATGGCGAACGCTCTCCCCGCCTCATGACCCACCAGTGACTCTCTTCCACTCCGCCTCCACTTCCCGGTGCGCTGCACAACCACCTCCGTCCACCAAGCTATAAGATGACACCTTGCTCGCCCTCCTTCATCCCAATCCCCCAAAATCTAAAGCAGAGCTCATAAAGTAGATCCTCTCCATCAGTGCATAGGTTGGAGTAGCTCGGGAAGCGACCAAGTCGAGGAAGAAGCAATCGGAGGCAGAGCTATGAGATCCAGCCATCGCTCGCAGAACTAGGGTTGCCAGTCAGAAGTTGCTGTGACCCCATTGAATAAGAAGACCCAATATTCTTCCTAGAAGGGTCGAGTCCGCATCCAGTTAGCTTACGACCTTAGGGTTCATGGAGTGCCTTCTCGATCCCTTCTGTTTTTGGGTCATTTGGTCCTATTTTATGTTTTGGTTGCTCATCCTCTTGGCGTTTCTTCATTTCCCGCGCATGTCGAAGCTTCTAGACTGAGGCTTTGTTATGTAATAGATGTGTTGCTAGTCCTTGGGACTAGTCTCTGTTTTATCTCTAAGTCCCTGAGTGGTTTAGTATTCAAGGTCGTGCAACCTACTGTATACTTTCAGATCTACAAAAGGTAATCATGTTTTCCCCTTCTGATTCTTGCCCCGCTATGCGCTAAGTGTGTGAGCGTGTGCTCGTGGTTTGAACCTGAAGGTTATGTTGTTATGGACTAGTGAACTGATCGATCGAATGAATCTGAGTCTTTTGGGAGAGAGTGCATCCCCTTTTATAGATGAAGGGGGTGGCCTTATAAGTGAGAGGGAGAGAGTTCGTATGCTGCTAAGTCTTGCTGCTCATGCCGTACAAGATGATGATAGGCATCCACAATACTGTTGAATGTCAGATGCATATGGGAGGTTGTGTTGTCTTCTTTGGATATGGCAGACGTCGGCGCCTACCACACTGTTGATTCCTGGAGGCACGCAAGGGGTTTTTACCATGTTCGTCTGGTACGGTGAATGCCGGCGCCCACAACACTGTTGATGGCTAGAGGCATGTGGGGGGAGCCTTACCGTAAGCGAGTTAATGGCGTCCACAATACTGTAGGGGAAAATGTCGGCGCCTACAACACTGCTTGAGTTCTGTTGTGTCAGGAGGGTCACAGGGTACTGCCTGGTAGGTGCACAGGGTACGGTCCGCGGTATTGTGGTTTGACTTGTGCGCCCTTACTTTTTCCGTTCGTTCCCTGGTCCTTACCGAGCGGGCGTCCCCGGTCGGTTAGTCCCAGTCGGCTCTGAATACGCCAGTTAGAGAGGAGTAGTGAGCAGGGGCTTGGCACATCCCGGTCGGAGACGTGGGTCGGAATCGGAAGCGGTGTTTGGCCAGGCCTTCCGGTCGGAGAGGCCGTCCGGAGGCGGGCTGGAGACTGAAGCGAGCACTCCGGTCAGAGAGGTGGGCCGGAGTCGGAAGCGGGAGTCATTCCTCCTCGGCCAGGCCTTCCGGTCAGAGATTGGATCATCCCTCTGGCCTGTCGTTTGGGTACTTGGGCCGGCCCATGAGTTGCGCGTTGTCTGTTTGGGCCGAGCCTTTGTTGAGAAGCCGGTCCGCGAGGGACCCGGATTTATGAACCCGACAAGTAGATATTAGGCAGGCAGAAAAGTTGAGAGGTAAAAATAAACTCTTACTCACTCCGTTATACACTGTAGGACGTTTTGATATTTCTAGATATATTATTTTTTCATGTATATAGACATAATATATATTTAGTGTATAGTAAAAAGCTATGAATTAAATAAAAAAATCAAAACGTCTTATAGTAATTTGGAATGGAGGAGTACTCATTTAGTCTTGTCAAGTTCCTTCAGCATTTGTTTGGGTATTAATATTTTGAGACTTGAGTCTACGGTAGCATACGTATATCTTGTAATCGTATCTTGAATCTTGCCCTATGTATGGGAGTCATGGGCTCATCGCATGTACGTTACGCGGCGTTTTTTATGTGGCACCGGATTTAGAGATGGATGATGATGTGATGCTTGTGTCGTTCATAGTAACAGTGAGACTTGAGCCTCAAATGGATGTTCCTAGTGGCGCGTCCCTAACTTGAATCCTGCACGTATAACGCCAACGCGTGCGGAATCATCCAGTAAAATAAATTTACTTAGCGTCACTAACCAGAATTGGTCCCATGGTCTAGCTGTTAGGACATTAGACTCTGAATCTAGTAACCCAAGTTCAAATCTCGGTGGGACCTTATTTTTGGTGTTTTTTTTTTGTTCTTTTGACTTGTTGGCACATCATTAGCCAACAGGAAATTCTTGCGATTTCAGTCACTTGTCCAACAATGCTTTTTTATATTTATTTAGTTTATTTATAAGAAAAGTAGTTCTCCATGGACGCTCTTGAGCATTGACCTTTTTTTTTTGTCGAAGTGTGATGTATTCTACTCCCTCCGTTTTAAATTATAAGTCGTTTTAGATACAGTTGTCGGGTATCGATATTAGGGATACCCAAAGCAAGGAAGTTAGTGCCCACGCTGACTTTCCTGGATAGCTCGAGACGTATTAAAAGGTCTCGCCCGACCTCAAGGCCGCAGGCTTCGTCTCGCCCGACCTCGAGGCCGCGGGCTCCGTCCGTCTCGCCCGACCCCAAGGACACGGGTTCCATCTTGCCCAAGGTCGCGGGCTCCGTCTCGCCTGACCTCGAGGTCGCGGGCTCCGTCTTGCCCGACCTAGAGGTCGCCGGCTCCATCTTGCCCGTACAGCATGAGGACTCGCGCCATCAGCGGCGCCAACCTCCTCGCGTGATACCCCCGATAACGCCGGCCTCGCGGAGGCCATGGGTCTTCAGGACGCGATGGCCTCGAGGAGGTCGTGCATCCTCTTCTTCTCCTTCACGGGTGGCCCCCACGGCTATGACGGCGGTACCTCTTCGACTAGGTGCTCGGAGAAGACCGGCAAGGGAGCGGCAGGGTCGTTCTTCAGGTAGAACCAATGCGAGTGCCACCCCTTGTTGAATCTGGAAAGCTGGCAGGGCATGTACTCGGCTGCCCGCTGCCCCGGGAGGTGGATGCCCGCGCATCCCATCAGCACCGGGGTCTCCCGGCCTCTCTCCTTCTTCTTGATTAAGGAAATGGAGAAGAAATATCTCCACAGCTCGAAGTGGGGCTCGATCCCTAGGTACCCCTCGCACATCGCGATGAAGGCCGTGATGTGCTAGATCCTGTTGGGGTTCAAGTGCTGCAGCTCGATCTGATAGTGGTGCAGCAGACCCCAGAAGAACGGGTGGGGAGGAACCATGAGTCCGTGCTCGTGGAAGGGCACGAAGGAGACAATGTAGCCGTCGGGCGGCGCCGGTGCATCCTCACGGCCGGGCACAAGCCACTCTGCCGCATCGGTCCTCCCACGGAGAAGACCACGCTTGACGAGGCCCTCCATGCACGCATGGGTAACATGGAGCAGTACCACGAATCCATGGAGGATGGAGGCAGCTGCGGAGATGCAAAGGCGGCGGCGGAGAAGCGAAAGCTACATATTTAGGTCTCCGGCGGTGGATTAGCAAGCACGGCAGATCCGAACGGCGGTGGTGGAGAAACGGAGAAGGTAAGGCTGTGGTTTTGGTGTGTAGAAACGTGAAGGGGGAGGCCGCTATTTATAGGATGGAGCGGGGCGAGAAGGCGAACCATCCACCTAGGTTCACGCGCCTGCTGCGCCGCGTCACGTCACCTCCCTCCGAAGATCGTGCGCACGCTATCTCTGGCCACGCCCTCGAAGGACACGCCGGATGATGGTTCGCCCGGTCGATGGGCTAAGAACAGTCGTAGGTAAGGAGGGATACAGAGCTAAAAACGCTCCTACGGCCCATTTGGGACCAGGAGTTCGAAGGCTGGCGATAGACAGGTTCACAGCCGCTCCGGGGGGCACCCTTAGAGCGAGGGGTGGAAAGGGATGGGCCCACTAGTAGCCAGTACCCGGACACACGAGCGCCGCTGAAAGCTCTAGTTTGGTTTTGGTAAATTGATGAAACCCTAAGTGCTAACCTAGTTTATCAAAGTGATTATGAGATAAGTAGCACTACTCCAAGTGGTGAAGCAAATGAAGATCATGACATTATAATGGTTATTCTATGGTGATGATCAAGTGCTTGTACTTGGAAAAGAAGAAAGAAAAACAAAAGGCTCAAGGGAAAGGTATAAGTGGTAGGAGCTATTTTGTTTCGGTGATCAAGACACTTAACGAGTGTGATCATATTTAGGTTCGATAGCCGTACTATTAAGAGGGGTGAAACTCATATCGAAATGCGGTTATCAAAGTGCCACTAGATGCTCTAACTCATTGCATATGCATTTAGGATCTAGTGGAGTGCTAACACCCTTGAAAATATTTGTGAAAATATGCTAACACATATGCACAAAGGTGATACACATTGTGTTTAGCACTTGGGAGCAAGGGTAAGAAACTTCACCGGCGAAGTGTCCGCCCATAGAGTGCGGATAGTTCGACGGTGCCATCAGCGCCCTATACAGAAAAGACAGGGTTTCACAGAGTGCACCGGACGCTGGTCACACAATGACCGGACGCTGGGGTCCTGCGTCCGGTCAGTGGTAGCAGTGAAGGTGCAGGCGTCGGTCTTCGACCGGACGCTGGGTCACTTCGTGATCGGACGCTAGCTGGGTGCGTCCGATCCCACTGACGTGGCAGCGCACAGAGGAGACTATGTGTGACCGGATGCTGGGTGAGACCGGTCGGGCATGACAGGACGCGTCCGGTCGTGAGTGAAACTTTACTAGAAACGACTGGACGATGGTGTTGGTGCGTCTGGTCACTTCAAGCAGCGCATCCGGTCATCACTTGACCATTGGGATCGGGCACTTAGTATTTAAAGAGAGGGATGACATGACAGCCATCCGTTGACTGGACACTGACAGGGTGTGTCCGATCGATTTGACCGGAGCATCCGGTCACCTCGAGTTGTGCCTAGTGAAGGGGTACAACGGCTCTATTTCATGGGGGCTTCTATTTAAGCCCCATGGCTGGCTCTAGCTCACCCTCTTGGCCATTTATATTGACATAGCAACCTTGTGAGCTTAGCCAAAGCCCTCCCACTCATCTCTATCATGGATTCATCATCTTTGAGAGATTAGGAGTGAATCCAAGTGCATTGCTTGAGTGTTTGCATCTAGAGGCACTTGGTGTTCGTGTTTCACTACAGGATTCGCTTGTTACTCTTTGTGGTTGCTGCCACCTAGATGGCTTGGGAGCAGCGAGGATCATCGAGTGGAGGTTGGTGATTGTCTCTGGCTCCGATCGTGGTGATTGTGAGAGGTTCTTGACCTTTCCCCGGTGGAGAGCCAAAAGGTACTCTAGTGAATTGCTCGTGGCTTGTGTGATCCTCATCTTGTGTTGGTTGTGTGGCACCCTATTGAGGGTTTGGCGTGTGATGCCAATTAGCGCATGAACCTCCAAGTGAGTGTATCGCCACAACAAGGACAAGCTTGTCGGTAAGCAAGTGAACCTCGGTAAAAAATCATTGTGTCATTATTTGATTCCGAGGTGATTGGTATTCATTCTTGTGATTGATTGGTTCATTCCTTGACTCGGTGGTATATCCATCTTGCTCTATCTCTTTATGTTACCGCAAACTAGTTGTCAAGCTCTTTAGTGTAGCTAGTCGTGAGAGCTTGTTAGTTTGGTTAGTGTGGCTCTTTAGTTAGCCTTTGAGAGCACACTAACTTAGTGTAGCAACATAGTCATTGTGTGGATAGAGACTATACAAAATAGAATTGGGTAGGTGGCTTGCAACCCGAAGTATAGTGCTAGCGCAAAATTCGCTTTGCCATCTTATTGACTAATCATTCGTCTTAGTGTTGTTGTAGAAAATTTTAATAGGTTATTCACCCCCCTCTAGCCATTAGGACCTTACAGCCGCGGGCATCTCGGCTCACGTTCGAGTCTTGGTCGGTTCCCAGTCCATGTTTTTTCCTTGAAGAAAGGCAACGAGCCCTTGGGACCGGTCGAACGGACCCGAGAACTATATGGATTGGCCACTGAGAATCTGGAGTCGGTCACCAGCGGACCCATGTCGGACCTCCACGAACGGGAAGCCGGGGCCCCACTCGGACTAGCTCGTTAACAGCTCACCGAGCACCATGTTTCGTCCATCGAGGAAAAACGTGGCACGGTTCAGCCCCTCCGTTTTATCAAAAAAAGCATTTAAGGGATGACGATCACAAAGACGAACCGACCCTCGACCAGACCCCTGCTACGTGTGGAGGCTTGAGGGAAGTTGGACTCATAAGGAGACCGAACGCGCGGTCGCAGTACGACAGCGGACTGATCGGATCCTAGGGGACCAGAATCAAGAAAAATCTTTCCGACCTCCTGAATCCTACGGTTACATGCCCCCAAGAAGACCGATCACGACAAAAGGGAATCGTCGTCCTACCAGGACACGCCGCGGGCTAAAAAAGAAGGCAAGGCCCTCAGAGTCCTCCCATCCGGAAAAGCCTCCAAAGGAGTATTCTACTCCTCCGTAGGCTCGGGGCCTACTGTCGGATATTGATATTAGGTATACCGAAAGCAAGAAAGTTAGCACCCACGCTGACTTCCCAGATGGCTCGAGACATATTAAAATGTCTCATCCAACCCTAAGGCCGCGGGCTCCATCTCGCTCGACCTCAAGGCCGCGGGCTCCGTCTCGCCCGACCCCTTGGGTGCGGGCTCCGTCTCACCCGACCCTTAGGACGTGGATTCCATCTCGCCCAAGGCCACGGGCTCCATCTCGCCCGACCTCGAGGCCGTGGGCTCCGTCTTGCCCAACCTCGAGGTCGCGGGCTCCATCTCGCCCGACCCCTTAGGTGCGGGCTCCGTCTCGCCCGACCCCAAGGACGCGGTTTCTGTCTCGCTCAAGGTCGCGGGCTCCGTCTCACCCAACCTCGAGGACGCGGGTTCCGTCTCGTTCGACGGGCACCCATGCCGCCGCCAACCACTCTAGGTCCAAGCGTATGGCATGCCTCGATGTAACCCGTGGCCATGATGGGCCATACCTGAGGATTCACATCAAGAACAATGTCGGGCGTGCCAGTGCTGTTTTGCCTAATCCTCGTACGGACACTGACAGACGCGTTAATTCACCACGACGTCCGCCGGGACGGATTGGAACGCCATGACTAGCAGATGATGCCTGCGCATGGCGCTAGTGACGTACAGGGCCGTGACGTGGAGCCTTCCTTATTGACATCTACAGGATCGACGAGGCCTGCATGAAGGAACAGAAGGACTTGACAACCCTAGAAGCCTTCTTCTCTCTCATTCTTCTACTCTTCCTTCTCTGTACCCCGCGCTTTCCCTTCGTCTATAAAAGGGGAAGCAAAGCGCCCCATAAAGGAGGATCTGGACACAAGAGCACGACACGAGCTCATGGCTAAGCGGCAAGCGAGCTCTCAGCACCCGTTCACTCCTTCCGCTAGAGACTTGGGATTATCTCCCTCTCTCGTCTGTTTGTAACCCCTACTGCAAACCAAGTGCCGATAATACGAGCAGCAGCGAACTAGACGTAGGGACGTTCCGCCCAAACCAGTATAAACCTTTGTGTCCTCCGAGCACACCATCCGAGTCAGACGCGTAAATACAAATTTACTAGTCGGTGGTCCGAAAACACCGACAATAGTAAAATAGATGAAAAAAAAAACAAATTGGTTTTATAATTTGCAACTGAGGGGTACTTTTTTTCCAATTCAATCATTCATCATTGAAATGAAAGGAAGATGAGGCCATTTCCAGCATACACCGACACTCACTCGCCCGTTCCGTCCCGTCATGGTCCTGTTCGCTTCTCTTATAATCCGTACTTTTCAACTTATTTTTTTAGCCAGAACAGTATTTTTCTCTCACAATAAATTAACCGGAACAGTGTTGTGGCTTATTTTTTCAGCAAAGCGAACGGGTCCCATCCCATTCCCGTGTCGTCGTGTCGTGTCCCGTACTCCTGTGGACTTGGCTTCTCCCACTGCTGTCGTGGACCCACGTCGTCAGCCACGTCCGTCCATATCCACTCTGCCCGACCGCTTGCTGTCGCCGCCGGGCAAGGAACCTGAGGCCTATTTGCTACAGCTTATAAGCTGTTTATGGCCAAAATAAGCTGAAATCAATAACCAAACGCTAGTGCTTTCCAGATAAGCTATACCAAGGCCTTGTTTAGATTGCAAATTTTTGCAATCTGGACACTGTAGCACGTTTTGTTTGTATTTGACAAACTTTGTCCGATCATGAACTAACTAGGCTCAAAAGATTCGTCTCGTGATTTACAACCTGTAATTAGTTACTTTTTTACCTACATTTAATACTCCATGCATGCGTCCAAAAATTGATGTAATGGAGAGAAAGTAAAAAAAATTGGAACTTTGATGTTATCTAAACAAGGCCCAAACAGGCCTGGACTTGCCTGCTGCCGAGGGCAGAGACGGCATTTCGCCCCGCGAGATATTTTCGGTGGCCTGCTGCACTGCACAGGCCGGCAATGCAGCGGCCGAACCGGGTCAGGTCAGTCACACTGGGCCCCACGCTCCCCTCGTCAGAGTCAGGGCCACCTGCTCCGGGTCCCAACAAGCCGTCCCCAGGCGGGGCACGCAACGTGTGAGCGTGTGCGCGTAGCGCAGCGGGCGGCCTGATCCCCCGCATATTCCATTGGGCGTCGACGTCACGGGCGCCGTGGGATGGGATCAGGACGGCCGCGGCGGCCCCGTCCCCGGCTATAAAGGCGGCGCGGGGGAGGGCCTCGTCCTCTCCGTGCTCTCTCAGAGGTGGGTTGGCTTCTCCTCCCCCTCCGGTTCGGGTTCGGGTTCGTGAGGTTCTCCGGAGTTCGGGTTCGTGGGTGAGCGGAAGAGATGGCGGCGTCGGACGTTGAGTACCGCTGCTTCGTCGGCGGCCTCGCCTGGGCCACCGACGACAACTCCCTCCACACCGCCTTCAGCACCTACGGCGAGGTCCTCGAGTCCAAGGTTCGTCCTTTCCGTCCGTCGCTGTTCCGCTCAGATCCGTCCATGTTCCGTTCAGATCTGAGTCTGACCTGCTCGAGTGAAGGTTTTCCCTGACTGATCCGGATCTCCTTTATCTTTTCCCCTTCTTCCCCCCCGCAGATCATCCTGGATCGGGAGACGCAAAGGTCCCGCGGCTTCGGCTTCGTCACCTTCTCGACGGAGGAGGCGATGCGGAGCGCCATCGAGGGCATGAACGGCAAGGAGCTCGACGGCCGCAACATCACCGTCAACGAGGCCCAGTCCCGCGGCGGCGGGGGTGGCGGCGGGTACGGCGGCGGCCGTGGAGGCGGTGGCGGATACGGGCGCCGTGATGGAGGTGGCTACGGCAGTGGCGGCGGCGGCTACGGCGGCGGTGGCTACGGTGGCCGTGGCGGTGGTGGCTACGGCGGTGGCGGTGGCTACGGTGGTGGCAACCGCGGTGGCGGCGGCTACGGCAACTCCGATGGGAACTGGAGGAACTGAGCGGTGGGGCCCGCGCGGCCAAGTTATCTTGTTCGCTACTGCTACCGTGTTGTGTCACCCTAGTTAAGAGGGTTTATCTTGTTCGTCGTGTCCGTGTGTTCGTGTTTGTCGTTGTTGTTGCCCATCTGTGTTTTTGATCACAAGCTCGCTCCTTTGATGTTGTTAGTGCTGTGTTCGTCCTCGTCCTTCAGCCCCGTGCATCAATCAGTATGAACTGGGCCTGGGATCGATGGATGTTGTTACCCCTGTCAAGTTGTTAATCATCAGTCAATCAATGGAAAAAAAGGTGCTTCTTGGTGCTGCAAATGATTGTGCTCTTCTGAAAAGTTGCTTGCTTTGAGTGCGAATCGAGGCATAAGGTTGCCACTTTGTTCTTGAATGAACGATCATTTACATATAAATGAAAAAGTAGCCACTAATCACCACGGATCTACGGGAAAAGGCGATTCGAGCTAATAATGAAAATATCTGAACATGAACAGACGCTGCTAATATCTGAACACAGGAGTGAATCAGTGACAAGGGCACATGAACTCCTGCTAATCTCTGAGCACAGTGACAATAGGCGCTGCTGCTCACCCCGGCGAAACATAAACCAAATCACTAGAGAAGACAGCCCACTAGCAGTAATGCTGCTGGCTCGTCGAATCTCGAGGCTGCATTGAAGCAAGCACCACCAGTTTACAATAATAGCCTCGTTTAAATTTGGGACGTAAAATTTTGAAATGTCACGTGGGATCGGATGTGAGGTAAAGTGTTCGATACTATAAAAAAAAAAAATTACGAAATCCGTCAGCGATCCACGAGACGAATTTATTAAACCTAATTAATCTGTTATTAGCACATGCACATTATTAAAATCATGGCCTAATTAGGCTTAAAGATTCGTCTTGCAAATTAATCATATTTAGTTATTTTTAGTCTATATTTAATATATATGTGTTCAATATTCGATGAGATATGAAGTAAACTTTAGAAAAACAAATTAATCGAGGCCTGAATGTCCCGCTTGTTTGGGCATCAGAGCTTAATCACGAAACTCCGGCAATTCTCTGCATCACATCGAATCTTACGATACGTGCATAGAGCATTAAATGTAAACGAAAAAAAACTGATTGCACAGTTTGGTTGGAAATTGCGAGACAAATGTTTTGAACATAATTAGTCAATGATTAAACACTAATTGCCAAATAAAAACAAAAGTACTACAGTAGCCAAATTCTCAAAATTCACAAATTAAACACAGCCTCAAGAGTTTACACCTCAAGACGGAAGTGAATGAACAGTAACAAGTCAATACGCAGCAATGTTGCTCGTTCTATAGTGAATTCAGTTCAAAGGCAGTAAAATTGGCCAGCGTGAACCAAACTGTTTTTTTTCCACCTCTTCTTTCAGGCTCATTCGCGTGCCCTTAAACTCGGCTTAGATCCACTTATTTTTTCATCCGAAACAGTATTTTTCTCTCACAAATTCTTCCAGCATTTTTCCAAATCATCCAGATTCCTCCAGAATTCAGACAAACGAACATGCCCTCGGTAGGTTGTGCAGCTCACCTCTGCAGTCGTCACAATTATCAATGTAAAGCATCAATTTTATCATCCAGCAGCAATTGGTTACCCATCATTACTGTATCCAAAGCATTTTTCATTCATCACCAGTTCACCTAGAGTTTCAACAGTCAGTTCAAATTTTGGAAGACATGCCTAGGTATTAACCTATATGGTCTAATAACTGCAGTAAATCAAGCCGACCGAGCTTATCTTAACTATCGCAGAACTTTTCAACTAAAGTACACCAAAGGGGATTACGAAATACACCTTTCGTTAGTAATGCAGTATCTAAAATTGTGCATTTGACTCCCAGGAAACCAACTTAACACACCACTGTTGCCATGGCAGTTTGTGACATTTTTTTCTTAGCCTGCTTATGCTGGCATTGATGCTAAAAATACAATTTTTATTCTTTAAGAGCAAAATCTCAAATGATTGTGTAAAATACATCACACTTGTAATGTTCAGTCAGTGTACTGTAATCATATGGTTGTGTAGGTGAAAGCAACAAATATTTTGACAAATTTTCAACTTCTTGACACTCATGGGGGTTATGAAAAGTGCTTTTGGTACAGTAAAGATGCAGATCACCGTATGTATCGAAAATTTCATAACTACAAGTACACATTGAATTTGAATACATGTATCTAAAACTACAGTTTTGAACTACAAGTACTCATAAGAAATTTTCTTAAGTTACACCCCCCACATACGCAACGTTAATAAAAACCATAGAGCATTCTAATTTGAGTTGATTGTAACGTAACTGCTAAACCATTTTTTGGATGACTCTTTACTGGATCATGTGTTCCGTTTCTAGTGTCAGTGTTGCACTATAATGTATCTACAGTTGTGCATTTGACTCCACAGGGCCTGAACTGAATACACCAATGTTTTGTAGTAACTACAAGTGCTCTGAAGAAATTTTCTTAAATTTCTCAACTAAAGAACACCAAGAAATTCAGGAAACTCCTTCCATGTCTAGTGGGGTATCTAAAATTATGCATTTGGCTCCCAGAAACCAACTTATGACACCACTGCTACCGTGGCAGGTTGCGACATTTCAGCTTTTCTTACAGTTAGATTGATGCCAGAATGTAGTTTTCATGCTTCAAGAGCAAACTATGAAATGGTCACTGAGTGTTTTGTTTTTCGTCACCCTGTGTAGATGCATCATACTCGTAGTGTTCAATGTACTGCAAGCATATGTTCATGTAGGTAAAACAACAAAAATTTTGGCAAAATTTCAACTTCTTTGAAAGTTCAAACTCATGAGGAATTGGTTTTCACATCTAAAATTTCATAACTACAACTACTCATCGGACATTTGTATCTAAAATTGTTATTTTGTACTAACTACAAGTACTCCAAAGAAATTTTGTTATATTACAATCCCCACACATGCAAAGTTAACATAAACCATACAGCTTTCTAGTATAAGCCGATTGTAATGCAACTGCTAAACCACTTTTGGATGAATTCTTATTGGATCATGCCTTCCATTTCCAGTGTCAGTGTTGCACTATAATGAACCTACAGTTGTGCATTTGACCCCACACGACATGAACTCAAGACAGCACTGCTTCAATGGTAGCTTGCCATAGTTTAGCCTATTTATGCTGGCATTGATGCCAATAAAAATACAGTTCTAATGCTAGAAGAACAAACTATCAAAAAATAAGCATTTCCTCTCATGTTAAAATGCGTTTCTATGTAAGCAGCACCAAACAGATATGCCATTTCTGAAGAGGTGGAGTAAGTGGACAACCTTCATTGTCAGCTACTAATTGCTGTTTAGCTAGCCACACACAGTAGTGCACATTTTTCTACCTAGGCTGCTGAAATTATGACTGCCACATAACTAATTTACAAATCTTAAGGTTGCATCACAAAAGGTCATGGAAAATTATCTTTGGGATCAAGTAAGACTAACATGGCCAGGGAGATTGGAAAAGGCACAAGATCTAGAGCATACTTCAGCAGTGAACAGAAAATGATCTAACAGAGAGTTATCCTAAAAACAAATGATACAGAAATTACAATATATCAGCTCAAAATGAGATGTTGTATGCCTGTATGGTCTATGGTTAGCACTGCATGTGTCCAGGTTGCCCGGTCTAGATATTATGGGATGCTTCAGAATACTTTTATTTATTTAGTATAAAATAGCAATTTGCTTATGCCTAATAGAATTACAATGATGTAAGTGTAACTAAAAGAGGAGTTCTTGTCCAGATATTTCATATGCTAATTATGCAGAGAAAGGAATAAACACTGTTGATACTTGATGGTCTTGACGTTGAAGCCAAGGGTGTGGCTGACTGATGACACTGGCGTCCTCACCAGTGACCATTGATCTTCAGCAAAATCGTTGTCTTACCTAAATTGTCCAAGTCCCTGAAAACACATATATCATTGACCCATCAAAAAGGGAATATAAACCGAGAACACAAACCAATAACTCAATAATGGAAATCCTCGAATGCATAAAAAACAAGAAAGACCGCATCTGTTCCCAGCCCAAAACCAAGAACAGTATATATTTGGACTAATGAACCAGGGGAGGAATAAAGGGGGTCGTCGAATAAGGATCATGGCCACACCATAAGAATCAGCATATCCTTTTCCTTGCACTTTATCCTTCTGATGATGCTAAGAAGACGGCGTAAGTAGGTATCAAATTTCCACGTCGGTCAACTCTGCCCCCACAGGGTAGGCATTTTTTTATCCCTAGCAAAATCTTCACATCTGGAAACTAAAAAAGGGAGCTTTATTCATTCTCTGGCGACTACAAGATCTGCATGAGCACTCGTTTCATTCACAGTGCTGCAATCGACTGAACTCACTGCTTTGATTCGAATCAGCTTACTGGTGGCAAGGGGGTGGAACAAAGAAAAAGTATCACCTCATTAGGTGGACCAAAATTTGTAAGAGCAAGAAAAAAGGGTGCTTGGGAATCAAAGATATTAGAAAAATGAATATTAGCTTGCTCTGCAAATGGTTGTGGAGATTGGAAACTAAATCTGGGATTTGGCAAGAAATCATAAAATATAAATACATACCTCAAACATGATTTTGTATGTACTGTGAAACACACACAGTCAGATTCTGCTATTTGGTCAGACTTGTTAAAAGTTAGAGATGTTTACCTTCAAGGTAGGAAAATGATTATTGGGAATGGACAAAAAAAATTTGTTTTGGAAAGATAAATGGTTATATGATAAATCCCTGGAATTTCTTACGTGACCCTCGTCAAGGACATGTACAATAATGTTGTGACTAGTATTCGAACAAACGATGATAACACAGATTACTTCCCGATTAAAATTGGACTTCATCAAGGGTCAGCCTTAAGCCCGTATCTCTTTGCCTTGGTAATGGATGAGGTTACCAGGAACATACAAGAGGATATCCCTTGGTGTATGTTGTTCGCTGATGATGTAATGCTAGTGGACGAAAGCCGGGTGGGAGTAAATAGGAAACTAGAGTTATGTCGACAGACCCTTGAGTCTAAAGATTTTAGATTAAGCAGAATTAAAACCGAATACATAAGATGCGACTTTGGTGTAGCTGCACAGGAGGAGAGAGATGTGAGTTTAGAAGGTCAAGTAGTGCCTAATAAGGATACATTTCGGTATCTGGGATCGATGCTATAGAGGGATGGAGATACTGATGCAGACGTTAGCCATAGAATCGAAGCAGGGTGGATCAAGTGGCTACAAACTTCTGGCATTCTCTGTAACAAGGGGATACCACAAAAGTTAAAAGGTAAGTTTTATAGAACGACGATTAGACCGGCTATGTTGTATGGAGCAGAATGTTGGCCTACAAAGATTCGACATGTTCAACAACTGAGTATTGCAGAAATGTGTATGTTGCGATGGATTTGTGATCACACAAGAATGGACCTTGTTCGGAACGATGATATACGTGATCGCCTAGGGGTAGCACCAATTGAAGAAAAGCTTGTCCAACATCGGTTGAGGTGATTTGGCCATATCCAAAGGAGACCTCCAAAGGCACCAGTGCATTGTGGAGTCCTAAGCCAAGCTAATAATATGAGGAGAGGTGGAGTAAGACCGAAATTGACACGGGGGAGACAATAAAAAGAGATTTAAAAGCTTGGAATATACCTAGAGATCTATGATTGAATAGAAGTGCTTGGAAAGCAGCTATTGAAGTGCCTGAACCGTGACTTGGAGCTCTTGGTGGGTTTCAACTCTAACCTACCTCAACTTGCTTGGGACTGAAATGCTATGTTGATGTTGATGATCTGTTTGCTATGTGCTTGCATCAGAACATAACTGTTGATAAGGTGAAAAATGATCCCACTATTGTAACCTTCACTAGATGGTTGGTTGATAGATGGGGTGAGGAGTGGAAAAAGATCTTGTTTGATACTTCTTCTATTAACCTGAGGGGTGTTGATGATACGGTGTCTTGGAGGTTTGGTTTAAAGGGCCTTTTTCTGTCAAATCTCTACCACTAACAAGACGAAACAAGAATCATTCACACGACTCCATCGCCCCGCACGGCTCCAATTCTGTCCGACTACCTTTAGCCCCGCACCTCCAATTCTGTCCGACTGCCTTCAGTCCCGCACCAGTCCAATCATATCCCTCGATCCCCACCAACATTGACTCCCCAATCACCGTGTTCCGCCCACCCCACGCCCCCTAGCCCTTGTGATTTTTTTTATTTTTGACACTTTTTTTAAACTATTTTTAATTCTAACACTACTTTTTTCTTCAAAAGTAACACTTTTGGACGCGCCTGTTGCACGGTGCGGTTAATTCACGCTGCCGCACCATGCATGGCGGAGCGGCATGGTTAGTCAACGGCTGCGACGACCACTGACGTGGCAGGTCTGACGCGCCACCCGTCATGGCGGAGCGGGGTTGCCGCACCACGCATCATGGCGTGGCAGACCCCCTGTTCCCTCTCTTAGTGTCTCCGTCCTTAGACGAGAAAACACGTTGCCACGACTCCCGCCCGCCGCGCCCCGCCCAGCGCGTCCGCGCCCGACGCGCCCCGCCCGGCGCTCCCACCCACCGCGACCACGGCCGCCGCGCCCCCCGCCACGCCCGCCACCATGTGCCCATCCTTCCTCACTCCATCTCCATCTCCCCCTGTCTCGTTGCCTCCCTTACTGTCGCCTCCGCCCCTCTATCTCCCCACTGCCGCGCGCCGCCCGTCCTCGTCACCGCCCCTCCATCTCTCCTCACTGTCTCGAGACGTGAAGGACATTGCTGCGCTGCTCATTGTCGTCCTCCAGAAGGGGGGATTGTGGTCGGCCGGCTGGCCATTGTCGCCGCCCTCCGGAAGTAGGCCATTGCCGCCGCCAGCCATCTCCTTTCCATTGGTGGATTGTGGTGACCCATAATCTTTGTCGAGGTAATGCTCTTCTGTATCTCTGTCAATTTTTTTGCTAGGGTCAGGATTCAAATTTAGTTTGACTAGATAGAGATTTATATAATTAGTTAGCAAAGATATTTAGTGAAGTTAGTAAATATAAGTTATGTATAGTTTTGCAGTTAGTTTTGAAGTTAGCTAGATATGTATAGTTAGTAAAGTTACTTAGTATAGTAAGTATATGTATTAATATTAGTGTGTTTAGTGTAATTAGTTAGTATAGTTAGTTAGAATTGTTGGTATAGGTATTAATATTAGATTAGTTAGTATAGTTAGTTGGTATAGGTGTAGTTAGTATGTGTAGTCAGTTAGTTAGTACGCACAACAATTTCAATGACCTGATGAAGTTTCTGAAATGCTTTTGTACATGGATTGTTGTGTTAGAGTTTTCTACGGAGGAAGTGTTAGGAGAGAAGATGGTATGTTTGAGGATATGGAAGAAGAATTGGAATGGTTTGATGAACCTTCTAGCTTAAGCGATCTTTGTGGCCGTTTGAATGAAAAGTTTGGCGGTGATTATACACTGAAGGGGAGGTTTGATAGTGGAAAGACTAGGGCACACTATGCGCTGATGCCCTTGCGGGACCATGCTCACTGGTCCCACTACAATAGGGTAATCCAAGGTTCTAATGTGGCCTTGGCTGAGGTGGTTGTGGAGAATGGGTACAGGATGCATGATCTCCAGGAGGGGCTGTCCTTCGATGATGATACTCAACAAGAATGTGGGGTTCATGTGGAACCAACTATGGGTACTATGGATTTTGGATGGTTAGTTGACGCAGGAGCAGTTTCATTCAAGTCAAGTAGGATGTATAAGCAATGACTTCAATGTGAACGAGTTCGAACGGGAAGAGGAGGAGCAGGAGGAGGAGAATAGGATCGGTGATGTAGTTAACAGTGATTCAGACGATTCAGATGATGACCAGGGAGATAGACATGCTATGCCCACACCGGTTGATGCCATGCCAGTACCTGTTCAATGTATGTCATTACCAGTACCAACTGAGGTTTTGCATGCTATGCCCGCTCAGGGTAGACTAGTCACATATTTGGCAGCAGATGATATCCTCTATGATTCATGGGGCAAAATTAGTGAAGCATAGCAGTATGTTCCACCACCACCTTACACAGCGATAGAGCTTGAGCAACTAAGGTCGATGAACGTACCTTTCAGGGGCGTTCCGAACTATAGGGATGTCAGCATGATGGATATGGCAGTTTGTGACACTGGTCTCTAGATGTGTAGGAAATCATTATATGACCATGAGAAATAAATCCTTAGTAAGGGGATGATATTCAATACAATGTCAGAGATGAAACTCTTCCTTCAGGACTATGCTATGTATCACCATAGGCCGTACAACGTCACTCATTCGGACCAGTAGTTGAGGTACCACGTGATATGCAAAAACGGTTGTATGTGGAGGTTAAATGCACGAAAGAGACAGAGTGATGGCAAGTGGAGGATAAGTAAAGTGGTCGAACCCCACACTTGCCTATCAAATAGGGGGAAGAAAAATCATCAGCAACTCACTGCACGTTACCTTGCCCATCGTATATTAGGGCTCGTTGATGACAATAACGATATTTCGGTGTCTTCGTTACAACAGTCCATATCTGGATTCATTAAGTATGGTGTGAAGTACGGAAAGGCTTGGCGTGCTAAGAAAATTGCCCTAGTGATTCATTGGGGTAGTTGGGAGGAAGCGTACAATAGGGTGCCTCGCATCTTATGTGCAATGCATTACTACAACCCTGGCTTGAAATGGTTTGTGAACACCGGAGCGATGTATTTTTAGGACCCGTTGAGGCATGTCCTGCATCATGTGTTCTGGTCATTCGCGCAAACGGAACATGCATTCCAGTTTTGTTGGCCAATTGTACTTGTTGATGGCACTTTCCTGACAGGAAAGTATAGGGGCACCTTGATGATAGCTGCTGCTGTTGATCTGGAGGACTAGATAGTACCCATGGATTTTGCTTTGGCAGAGGGAGACAACAATGAATCATGGTCATGATTCATGTAGCTTCTACGTGTACAAGTGCTTGGCCCATCTCGCACTATATGTTTGATCTCGGACCGTCACCTAGGGCTTCTTAATGCTACAACTGAGCATATAGATGGGTTCCCACCTCTAGTGCACAAATGGTGCATGAGACACTTTGCCGCTAATTTCTGGCGGCGTCAGAGGAAGAACGAGGTATGTGACAAGATAAAGGCTCTATGTTGTGTACATACAGAGCACCAGTTCAAGGAGATAAAGAGAGAACTAGACAAGATGCTAAATGAAGAAGGCAAGGCCTGGTTAGAGGCGTAGATGGAACAGAAGGCTAAGTGGGCGTTAACATATGATGAGGGGGTTTCAGGTATGGCATCATGACCACTAACTCCTCAGAGTCTTTCAACCATGTATTCACTGGAGTTCGATCGTTGCCTGTGTCTGGAATTGTTGAGTTCTCCTTTCATAAGTACAACGAATATTTTGTCAAGAGGTGAGAACTTGCGTAGAGGAATATAGCTGAGCAGGGGCGATTTGGAAAGGCCGGAATAGAACATTTGAAGGAGGCCGAGGAATTAGCCAAGCAGCACACCGCCGAGCCATATGGACCTCGCCACCATATCTTTAGTGTATGGGGCAAGGGTGGCACATGCTTGGGCGGCGAACATTATGGTGGACAAAACTACCGAGTTGATCTTGACAAAGTAGAGTGCAGTTGCAACGTCCCTCAGATCATGCATACCCCTTGCTCTCATATGATCATGGCCTACAGGGTTCGCGGGTATAACTTTGAGGATCTGCCATATATGTCACCCTTGTATCTCCGTTCGAACACCGTTAGTATTTGGGAGAGGAGCTTCGAGCCATACCTTGACCCGACATAGTGACCACCTCATCATGGTTATGACTACGTGCCGCATCCGGATCTAATGAAGGTAGGCAAGGGTAGGAGGAAGAAGAAGCGACTCAAGGGGACATGGACGCTATGAGAGGGTACGACGAAGACATGTACGAAGGGGGAGACTTCAACGAGACCCGTGGCAGGAATCTTTGCTCCGTTTGCAAAGAACCTGGTCATAAGGCTAGCAGGCATAGAAGACAAGGACAGCAGATACATATAGCATACATTTTATTATATTAGTACCAATTATGATATATGTTTATTCTCTCATTTTGCATAATAGTTTATTTCTTTTACATTTACTTTGTTTTTATGCACTAATGTTCCATCATATTATAGTACTCTTAATGTTTGTTCTAACACATCCATTTGAAATTTAAACCAGGATGGGGGATCATCATCCGTAGTACCCCATTCTTGAGGTGCACTACGACAAGGACCACCGAGCCAAGCACCTGTCGGAGCTTCAGGAGGACTTGCTACCTCTTAGACTACGCACGCACTAGCCGCAACTGTTGGGACAAGTGATACCGGCCGTACATACAGCATGCGGGCTTCCTTGAGATCATCCGGGTCTTCAACACTGGGCTAATGATCCTCGACCCTACACTTCTCACTGCTGCTGTCGATAGGTATGATTTGATACACGTTTGGTGAAGTACAAAGCATTGATTTGTCTCATTGTTTGAATTAAAAAACTTCTTGTATTGAATTAAAAACCCACAGGTGGAGGACAGAGACCCACACCTTCCACCTTCCTTGAGACGAGATGAATATTACGATGCAGGACGTGAAGATGATTCTGTGTCTGCAGTTGGGGGGTCTTCCAATGACTGGGATCCTTGATAACGATCACTGGATGGACTTGGTGTAGCAGTTCTGTGGTAGAAGACCACCCGAGGACGAGGATGCTAAGAGAGCAAAGTAAGAATTTCTATGTTCCAAACATTTACCATTTTGACACCAGCACATGCAAGTCTTTGGTTGGTCTCTTATATCACAAATATATGTTATGGTCTAAGTCTATCATTTATCTACATATTCTGCAAATTATTTTGCTATTTAAATGGATATTCTACAAATTATTTTGCTATTTAAATGGAGGATGTAGCACATAACTTTTATGATGCGTATTGTCTTTGTCTAATTTAATGTTTATTTTTGTTCCCTCAGCTCTCAAGTAATTGTCCTTCAAAAATTTCAGGAAAACATTCGGTGTTAGTTTGGTCTATATAACAGAAAACTTCAGGGCGCCACTACACCCAGACGCTCTAGAGCAGGAGATCGAGAGGTATGCTAGGGTGTGGTTGTGGCACTTCTTAGGCGCCTTCCTGTTCCCCGATGCGTTGGATAATGCCATCAGCTGGGCCTTCCTTAACATACTGAGCCAGTCATGGGAGAATATAGGAGCGTACAACTGGGGCAGCGCGGTCCTAGCATGGATCTATTGTCAGCTCTGCGTTGCCTGCCGACGCAGTACAGGAGGCGCCAACCTAAGAAGTTTCTCCCACCTACTATAGGTTTGGTGTTGGGAGCGATGGTCAGTCGGGAGGCCCGTTGTTCACGGTTTACCTGTAAGTGCATTGATTTTTTATTTTTCTCAAACTTGATGCTGCACTTGTGACTGACTATTGATGAGGACTGACCTCCACACATGTGACCATGCTTGGAGAACCATATGGAGACCAAGGAGATCAACGAGGGTGTCCTAAGCCAGAAGGGGGCCCGAAGCTCATCCGATTCGAGTCACCAAGGTGGAGGCCCAAATCAAGTTCGAGCCCATCTCGGTCTCCAGGACCAGTCTGCCTTAAACTGGTCACCCCGGACGCATCTGGACTCCGTTTTCGACGATCCATATATGGATGAAAAGCTAATTTGATAAGGAAGCCAATGCAAGTGGTTTCACATCAAAAGCTTTTCGAAATCAATAGGAATCATCGAAACAAGTCAGCGTCCAGAATCTGCCAGGGTGTTGCGACACCGTCTTTTGGTCCGGTGGACCGTGTATCGTGTTTAGGCCCATTAGAGGGCGCGTCCAGGGGAGTGACGCCCAAGACTCTATATTTAGCAGCCATCACTCTCCTTAGGATTTGGGTTTTGTTTAGTTCTTGATTTCCTCGTGAAACATACATCATTTTGCTGCAACTGTCGCCGCCAAGGCCACTTGCTGTGAACTAGGGCCCCAGTTCTTGATCTTGTTCGCCTGTGGCGATTAGTCCTTTCGAATAAAGACTTGAACTCCTCATTTTCATAAGCCTCATATTTATTTGTAATTTCAAATTGCATTCATCTCGTTCTTGCTTGTGTTCTCGATTCGCTTGCAGGAAAGCCTTCTCGGCGAGGTCAATCGTGTTCGCGTGGATGATAACCAACGGAGCAGTGGTGTAACGGTTGCGGGGATCCGAATTAGTCTTGGTTCGAAGCCTAGATCATGAACGTCAAGTCTCCACCAATCGATGCTATCATACTTTTCGGAAGATCGGGTCTAGTCTACATCAAGTGATATCAGAGACCTTGTTGCCCGTTAAGTATAACTTTGTTTTCCCCTTTAGATTGTTACTATTTTTGCATTACCTATAGTCCACAAAAAGCTAAAAAGAATAAACTGCCACATATTCCCTGTCCTATAACCTCGTTGTGCCGTACAATTTTATTTCTGTTTCGCGTTGTTGAGTTTGTGTCCTAGGTCAAGTTCTGATTGCTGGTTTTAGATCGTTTTTGAGTCCAGTTTGTGTTTTTCCCTTTGTTTTTCATCATAATCTGTAAACACCTTCAAGTCTTGTTGTGTTTCCTTTGTTTCCATCAAACCCTAGTCCACGCCATCTAATTTGTTACACATGTCTTCACTGTTTCCATCAAATTCTTGCTGCCGTGACCAATTTTGCGCGCATTGTTCCCATTTTGTCCTCTAATTCGGAGTCAATTCGTAAACCTGGTCTAGTTTTCGCATACGAACTCGAATTTCGACGTTCCATATATCCAAATCGATTAGAAAATTTTTTGGATCCGTCTATCCCCATTCTCTCAGGGTCAGAGATTTTTATTTTGGTCAAAAAGTGGTCACAAGATTCTCTTTTCGTGGTCAAAGGTTTTTGTCGATTTTGAGCTCGTCTTCTGAAAATTCCACAGGCCACGTCTTTCACTTGTTTAAGCTCATATTTTCTGTGGTTACTTCTTTGGTGCTCCTAAGTGAAGGAAAACTATCAAAAAAAATAAAAAGAAAAAGTCAAAATTTCCCAAAAAAACAACGACAGCCCAAAAAAATAGAAAAAAGAGAGGGGCAAAAGAGGAACAATATCTAGAGGAGCACATAGAGAGCGTCATTTGAGCTGTGTTTGCGTGTGCTTACTTCTACCTTATTCCTAATCATATTCCTGCTGTTCACATCACTTGATACATCTGGTACTTGCAACGTGAGTAGGCCAGCAACTAAGACAAGTACTCGGGATATTTATTCAGCTTTGCTATTCATTTGCGACTATTGTTCTTTCCTTGCTACTATATTGTGCCTGTCCAAGCTCCACTTTCTTCTAACCAAGTACAGGCTCGCCTTGCAACTGTTACACTCGAGCTACAACGGTATCACAGTCACCGACCGTTTGCACCGCCTGTTGCTTTGGTAAGAACACTTGTAAGACCGTGCTAAGACGCTTGAGAGTTGAGTGCCTTGTTTTTCCTTGTCCACAACCTAAGTAGTTGGTAGGGATAATACTTTGTGTTATCTTTTGCTGTCTTCTAACAATGACATGTTGTTCGTATCCACCGACCTATGATGGTATAGGTGCTGATGAGTACATGGAGTGGGAAATTGCCATCGATAACATATTTGCTACTCGCTTTATGTGTCCAAGGAGGAAGGTAAAAAATGTAGCTAGTGTTTTGCGACATTGGCCCTGTTCGCTGGTTTGAAACCTGGCTGAAAAACACTGTTCCGGTTGGTTTGTTGTGAGAGGAAAACACTGTAGCAGCTGAAAACTGGCTGAATCTCCAGAGGAGAACCAGACCAGCAAACAAGACCATTCTGCTATATCTTGGTGGGTGTATTTAGATCCTTCTGATAAACGTCAAACTTGGAATGATATGAAACTTCTTATGCGAGAAACCTTTGTTAATCCACCTCCTGTTTTGAATTCAAATGATGAGATGCATCAACTAGATCAATCTCTTGTTATTCCTCCTGCTTTGCCTAACCTTTTGCAGGACAATGCACAAAAGAGTGAGGATGACGTGACAGAAAATGAGATGCTCACAGCCTCATGTGAAAATTTAGAACCATCAACTATTACTCTTGCTGAACATGAGAGCAAAGGTAATGCCCACAATGCTAAACTCACGAAAGATGAGAGTTCTCTTGATGTGCTGAATTTTTCCACCAATCATGCTATGATAGAGCAAATTTTAGTGGAGCCTTCGCTTGATTTACCTTTGTCACAAAATAATTTGCTTGATGTTTCTTATGACAAAGATGACTTGCATGATGATATTTATATTATACCCATGCAATCATTAAAAAATGATCATGCTATATGTGTGCTAAAATCGAGCACTTGTGCTGAAAATAGACTTGTTATTCATAATGCTAGTGAAGTTGATGAGCTAAAATTGTTGTCTTCTTTAAATACTTTAGGTTACATTAAATTTGATGTTCCATGTAATCTTAGATTTTTTGAGGAGAAACTTTATGCATATGCTGATTTGCCATGATTCTCTAGACATACATATCATGTTTTTGGTAAATATAACAACCAAGGGCAATATTTGATACAACAAGTTTACATTTGTACAAATCTAAATTCTCCTTTTGTTGTGCAAAGTAATGATCAACTAGAGGACAGTAAAATCAACACTTTCATTATGCCATATTCCTCTAGTTTTGCTTTTCAAACACAAGTGGAATTCAAAGAAAGAGAGCATATGTTTCTTGTTAGTACTAATCTTTTGCAGGATAGTATTGGCAAAGATCGTGTGTATTTCAATCGAGCAGACTACATGTCTGTAGGACAAGACATGCTACAAATCTGGAGATGTGGTCATATTCTTTCTCACAACATTGTCCATTTCCATTATTTTAGAAACCTCGTTTGTCCTCATGTTGTGCAGGATCGACTTCAAACAAAATCGACACCGAGGACGGCTTTTCGTCAAGAAAGGGAGGATGATGAGGATATGACCTCCATACATGTGACCATGCTTGGAGAACCATATGGAGACCAAGGAGATCAACGAGGGTGTCCTAAGCGAGAAGGAGGCCCGAAGCTCATCCTGTTCGAGTCACCAAGGTGGAGGCCCAAATCAAGTTCGAGTCCATCTCGGCCTTCAGGACTAGTCTGCCTTAAACTGGTCACCCAGGACGCATCCGGACTCTATTTTCGACGATCCATATATGGATGGAAAGCTAATTTGATAAGGAAGCCAATCCAAGTGGTTTCACGTCAAAAGCTCTTCGGAATCAACGGAAATCATCGAAACAAGTCAGCATCCAGAATCTGTCATGGTGCTGCGACACCGTCTTTTGGTCCGGTGGACCGTGTATCGTGTTTGGGCCCATTAGAGGGCGCGTCCAGGGGGGTGACGCCCAAGACTCTATATTTAGCAACCATCACTCTCCTTAGGGTTTGTGTTTTGTTTAGTTCTTGATTTCCTCGTGAAACAGACATCTTTTTGCTGTAACTGTCGCCGCCAAGGCCGCTTGCTGTGAACCAGGGCCCCAGTTCTTGATCTTGTTCGCCTGTGGCGATTAGTCCTTTTGAATAAAGACTTGAACTCCTTCTTATTTTCATAAGCCTCATATTTATTTGCAATTTCAGATTGCGTTCATCTCGTTCTTGCTTGTGTTCTCGATTCGCTTGCAGGAAAGCCTTCTCGGTGAGGTCAATCGCGTTCGCGTGGTTGATAACCAACGGAGCAGTGGTGTAACGGTTGCGGGGATCTGAATCAGTCTTAGTTCGAAGCCTAGATCGTGAACGTCGAGTCTCCACCAATAGACGCTATCATACCTTTCAGAAGATCAGGCCTAGTCTACATCAACTATCCTATTCAATATAGGCATGGAATCACGTGGACGTAGGACTGACTGCTCTGTACGTCTAGCAAGAAGTGGAGGTAGTTAGAGGGAACCCGAAGCGGCGGTACAGGTAGTACTCAGACACACTAGACGTCCTGACACTACACCAGATAACGACCACTTTGATACTGCTAGTCGGTGTTGTTTCTTTTTTATTATTCTCAAAACCTAACTGTAGTTACCTAACTTTCAGGTGAATTGGTGTCCTTGGTCCAGATTCGAGCTAGAGGGGTACCTGAGTCCTCGCACTAAGGAAGAGTCAGACAAGTGGGTTTTTAACCAGCCACTAATTTTCTTCCACATGGTCGAGATGCACTACCCTATAAGGGCGTATAGGCAGTTCGGAAGATTGCAGCCATGCCCACCGCCGTTGTACACAACCAACAGAAAGTTGCACGGGTGCGACGACTATAACACACAACCACTAACTTACATTAAACTTGTAGGTACGATCGAAGGAACAGGTACAAGGAGAAGAATTGGGCCATGACACACACGGGGTACATCCACGACTGGGGGAATAGGCAAAGGGTCCTGATCACCGAGAAACTGCCGCACAACCAACGCAACTTCAACCACTACCTCCAATGGTGCATAGGAGTACCCGCACACATATGTAGGCCCCCTACACTAACAAGCCAATTGATGAGGACGAAGACAAGGATGACACCGCTGATGCATACGACGAGGCGACAAGGATGGAGACACAGCTTCAGAGAGCCCTGCTACAGAGATACGTGGTAAGAAATTTGAATTTCAATACAATTGCACGTCGGCATTCCTATGAATTGTAGTGATACAAACTTACCTCGATTGTGTATGCAGGCAACACAGTTGACAAGTTTGTCCAATGAAGCAGCCGTGCGACTTCATGAGACCAGAGGGAAGCCGCACGTCATTCTACATGTCTTTGTCGATGTACATTCTATTCTCAAAGCCATGACAGTGGTTAAATTGTTCCCATGACTCATTCATCCGTGTTTTCTTTTTTGCAGAAAGTGAGGAGGAGCTGCAAGAAGCTGGCATAGAAGCTCAGCTGCGTGGATACTCCATAGGAGATGCCCTATGACCCGGACCTATCTAGTTCCTTACGCTCGAGCACTATACCGACACGAGCAGGTTCTGTCGACACGATGACTGCTGGGACCTCTTCTGTTCGTACTCCCGGCAATGCAGACAAGGGTCCTGCGGAGCACGACATTGAGGAGGACGAGGATGAGGAGGACGAGGACGAGGACGAGGAGGACTACGATGAGATTGTGATGTCTCAGCTTGGTGATGCACCATTTCCTACACAGTTCGACGAACAGGTACTTGAAACAACCCTTCACCATATACGTCACAATTACTTAAACATTATAAGTAACGATGCCTATATTGTAATTGCAGGATCCTAGTTACACTCAGCAGTACCACCGGGTGTACCACCAGCGAGACCGTACCGACGTTGGGTTCACCCCTAACGTGCAGCGACGTCCGCGGTACCCATATACTCCTAGGTCGTAGGAGTTCTTTAGGATGACATGATGCACTTGTACTCGGATACCCATATACTGATGGAACATGTAGTATGTTGAGTAATGTCGAACTTATGTCATAGTTATGACTTGCTGAACTTATGTCGAACAAAGGTATTGTCGAACTTGCGATGAACTTAGGACGTGTACAAATTAGTATTACTGAACTTATGTATTGATTGTCTCGTGCACTTAACCTTCCTGCTGACCTATTCGTTAAACCGACACGACAAAATAATTTGGCTCATGTGAGAACATAACAGAAGTGCCTTGTTCCATTTGCTGCTGCTTTGACCGCCACGCCATGGCTGGGGGCACGTCAGCCTTGCCGCGCCATGGCGGCTGGCGTGTCAAACTTGCCGCGCCATGGAAGCTGACGCGTCAGCCTAACCGCGCCGTGGACGGTGGCGCGACAAACCCATGTTGGCCGCTGGCCAGACTCCCTAGTAGAAGCAAGATTTTGATGCATATAATTTAGGGGGTTTCGAAAGATCGCAATGGTGAGAACAACTTTTTATTTATCTTTTTTTTTAAAAAAACATAGCATAGCATGACACAAGGTCATTAGTGATTGGTATAGTCTTCTAGATAATGTTTGGACAAGATGGGCACCAAACTAAGACCCAAAAGTAATACCCGAATGTGTGACAATGACAAAAGCAAAAAGCATTATATACCGAGAACGTAACAAATACATGCAAATTGCAGCTTTGTAATACCTTTTTTGTGGTGAAAGTTTTATGAGATAACACAATATCCGTTATAAAAATTAAATAGTGTTTGTTACATGGGTGCAATACATAAATAGTTCAAATGAAACAAAATGCAGCACCGAGAAAGTTCTACTATAATACAAATACTAAATCTAAAGCATTGAACTAGCACACCTGTACCAATCCTCTACCACACCTCTACCAATCCTCAGTCTGAAACATACTGAGTAAGCAACTCATCGTCCGAGTACCAGTCCTCTACCACTAACTCATTGCTGTGGTTAGGCTCACCTGCATTGCCCTGATCTGCCTGTCGCATGTAGGAAGCTGCCTCCGCTTCACCTGCGGCCTCTGCGGCCTGAGTCAAGAACGCGTCCTCCTCCATCTGGCTCATGTGGCTAGGCTCACTTGCATTGCCCTGATCTGTCTGTCGCCTGTAGTAAGCGACCTCCGCTTCATCTGCGGCCTCTGCGGCCTAAGAGAAGAACGCATCCTTCTTCGCCTGCAAGCCCACATCTGCTTGAACAATAAGCTTGCTAAGTCTGCTAGTGTCTTCCTCAGCCTCCTCCGCCTACAAGCCCGCCTCCACTAGAGCGATGAGATCGCTCAACCTGACAGTGTCGTCCTCATCCTTGTCCCCATCATCGGCCAACACAATCAGAGATTGGACGTTGCGACCAGCTTGCGTTATGTGCTCATCTAACTTCTTTTTCTCATACCTTACACGGGCCACCTCTGCGGTATAGTCCTCGCTACATCTAATCCCTTCATGTATAAAATGCAACTAGTTAGCAACACGATTATATTACATTTAAAATCAGGCAACGAAAATAAAAAGGCTTTAAAGCACTCACTAGCACACAATGCAACAACATGGTCATTCAAGACCTGCATCTTACTCTTGTCTCCTCCCTTGTCTTCTTCCTTACCCTCTCCTCCTCTAACGCCCTCCGTCTCTCCAACCCCCATTTGTCAAGCCTAACATCGATCGGGTTACGAATACCGCGCTGTCTAGCAAACTCACGCATCTTCTTTTTGTGCTGTTTAACGAATAGGTTGACGTAGTCAGGTCCATATCCCCTCTTTCGTGCAATTACTTGCCTCCCATTCAATTCATCCAAGAACTTAGCTTGACCATCATAACATTTTCACCTGCATTTCCTAGTGCTCTGTCCAAACGAAAAATTATATCATATATGCCCTAGCAAAAGAAACAAAATACGATTTTATGTTTACCACAAAAATAACCAACCTACTAGACCGTAGTTGGATTTAACACCATATTCGCACATGACTGGAGGTGCTTTGTAAATTAACCTTTCTTTCTTCTTTTCCTTTGCCTTTGATGGCTCCGGCCATTGATTCTTAGGACCATAGAGCCACTCATTGAAACGATACTTCGTAAATCCATAACGCTACAAGAAAATACATTAGTACACGCACACATATAGAGATAAACATTTAAACAAATACACTTTCCACTTACTTCGTGCTTGTTCGGACACACAAACTCTAACGTATTCTCAAGGTTTATCATTGCTCGATCTCCATATTCGCATAGAGGAGGTTCATCGAGTCGTCTAACTATGGCTAGGTGCTTCTCCTTAGCCGTCATTGGCGCGGGGTTAGGGGGGTGGAACCCACCGCTCGAAGTGCTCACGTGGATGTCTCCCTCTACACCAATCGTCGAAAAAGAGGTACCTAGGGTCAAACTTATCTGCACCGTCGATCCACTGAAAGAAAAGGCACCTCTCATGGGCCTACACAACAAGATTTCAATGAAATATTAGTAGCCTACTTACACAAATGAAGAAAAAAAGATAGTGAAAATAATTACTTACATAGAAATGACTGCATGTGTAGAAGCCACGCGCCGCTGTGTCTGGACGTCTCGATTGAAACACGTCGGCCGGGAAACCACAGTCACAGATAGAGACAGGGAGGTCAGGAGGGACGGGAGCATCTTTGCTAGACGCGTCGGGGTATAATTCTCTAGGACGACCCCGTTTTCGCCAAAACTTCTCCCGATACATGTCTTGCATCTAACAAAACGGTTGTAATTTAACAAACAAAAATTAAAACATCACAAATTAATGTCAATGAGAACCATTTGCATTACAACAAATAAAATATAACATATAATTTGGTGCAAACTCTATCTTAGATGTAAACATGCAAACTATATAAAAACTATACTTAACCTTAACATTGACAATCCTAATCCTAATCCTTCAATCCAATGTTCTAACGAACTCATATTTTCCTCCATACCCTAACTACTCATTCAAATCATTCGATCCACCGTGGAGGCTGAGGAGGAGCTTCATTACCTTGACAAGGCCGAGGAGGAGCTTCGGGGGAGGGGGTCGGCAAGGGAGGGAAAGTCAATGGCCGGCCATGGGGGAGCTAGGAGGCAATGGCGCGGGCGCCGCGAGCGGCCTCACCTCGAGTCGGGCAGACAGACAGAGGGAGGGAGCCAGCGCCGCAACGGGTAAGTAAAGCCTCGCCGCGCTATCATGCACGGCGCGTCGGCCCCGCCACGTCAGCGGTCGCCGCGGCCATTGACCACCCCATGTCGCGTCGTCATGCATGGCGCAGCAGCGTGAATTTGCCGTGCCATACAAACAGGCGCGTCCAAAAATGTTACTTTTGAAGAAAAAAAAATGTTAAAATTAAAAATAGTTAAAAAAAGTGTTAAAAATATAAAAAAAATCGCCCCTGCTCACCGCATCGCTCCACAGTCCGCAGTCCGCAACCCTGCCCCTGCTCACCGCTCGGCCGCTCCCTCTCCTAGCTGCCCGCTCCCAGGTCCCAGCGCTTGGCCGATCGGCAGGCAGCCAGCAGCCGCGGCCTGCGGGAGAGTGGAGACGGTAGCAGAAGGTGGCGCCGACGTAGTTCGAGGTCGTTCAACTGAGGGAGAGCAGCAGCAGCAGGCAGCGCCGGCGTACGTCGAAGGACACTCCATGGAGGGAGAGTGGTAGCGGTAGGCGGCGCCGGGGGGGCCGGTGAAGTGCTGCGGTTGAGCGCCGCCGCCACCCGCTGGTGAGGTGGCCGGAGGCGGCTTGGCGCTGCTGCGGGGCGACGTTGCGGCGGCCGGAGGGCGCAGGCGGGGAAGTGTTCCGGCGGGGTCGCGTCGCAGCCAGCAGGCAGTAGCAGCCGCGGCTCAGCGCCAGGCCGGCTGCGCCCGGCGGCCAGCGCGCGGTGAAGCCTCCTTGTGTTTATCCCAGAGTCTACCAGACCGTGGTGAAGCCTCTCCTCCAAAATTACCGCTCGACCGGGGTGAAAGCTCCGCCGAAAATTCCCGCCCGTCCGTGGTGAAGCCTATCCGAAATCACGGTGCCTCCCTGTTCCACCTTCCACCCGCCGCCGCCGCCGCTCCACCCGGCCGGCGCTGCCGGACGCCTTCCTCAAGATCCCATCCCGAGCCGCGCCTTTTCCGAGTTCGGAATCAATCCGCTCGGCCTCGCTCGCGACTTCCCGCGCCGCGCGACTCCGCTGGGCGCTGCCGCTCGCCGCTCGCCGCTCGCTGCTCGGCCGCTCCCGGCTTGCCCCCCCTGCTCGCGAGCGCCCAGCCCCGGCGGCGGCGGCGCGACGCCCATCCCTTTAGCCGGCACGCCCCGGCCCCGGCGCCCCGTCCGCGGCGCGGCGGCAGCCAGCCCCATCCCCGCCCCGAGCACCGCGTCTAGGCCGGCCACAGCAGCAGCATCCTCCTCGCCTGCTCCCTCGCCCTTCCATTCGCCGCCGCCGCCACGGACGCGAGGAACGAGGACGCGCCGGCTCCTCCTCGCCTGCTCCAGCGCCATTCTGTTTTGCCCCGCCGCCGCTGCGGACGCGAGGAGCGACGATGCCTCGGCGCCCGCCTGTCCGCCGCCTCCACTTCGCAGGCGCCTCTGGTAAGCTCGTCGAGGTCCATTGTTCCTGATGAAGTGTGCTTTGCCCTTTTGTTCTTTTGCGTTTTGTTCTGTTTGAGTTTCCATGCTGCATGACTGGTACTGCATCAATCGTCCATGGTTGCCATCTTTGATACCCTGATGTCACTGAAGTTTCCATTTAATTTTTAAAGAACACATACCAATGATTGCCAGCAAGCATTGCATAATGCAGACTGAGTTAAAATGCATCAGTCTAGAAAAAAAAATGCTTGCATCAATATCAGTTAAGGTCACGTGAGGTATGGAGTGTTGTTCTGAGAAAATTCTATAAAGCAAAACCAAAGAACTGATGTGTGTTTGTCAGGAATATAACGAAAGAGTGAAAGCATCTCCCAGGCTCTATAACGAAAGGGGCTTATATGGCCATCGCAGTTTAGTAAATCAACTTCTTCAGAATTTGTCAGGAATACTGAAAACTGTCCATCATATTGCTCTATTGCCCCTTTCACTCCCATGGATGGATGGAACAAGAGAGAGTGCCAATTTTAAGATGGCAGGCAACTGAAGTTAAGATGGCATGTAATTTGCAGTTACCACACTATCAGTGCTGCGCCCTGAACCTGATAGTGTCCTAACAGGGGCGGCTATCAGGGGCAGGACTTCTTTTGGCGAAAAGTTGTCCCTATGACCACTGACTAGGCAAAGGACCATTTCTGTCTGATCTTGAGGCCCTTTCCCCTGATGAACTGTCGCTTAAGAATCTGAACCTTAGTGCCCAGGAAGATGAAAATGCCTGGTCAGTGCCAATTCTACATCCATAATTGATTAGAAGTGGTTTAATGCCATTTTGGGCTGGCCCTGCCTCAAAAGTTTTAATCTTAAATTATGCACAAACTTATAAATTAGGAGTGACCTGTCCAAACTTATAAATTAGCACAGTTATTGAATTTGTGGACAATGGGTGTAATACAATAACCATTATATGTATCGTGGCAATAATCATTAAATTTAGTTCTTCTATTTTTTTTTTCTCAAGGGGACCTGTTTGCTGTTTTGTTAAGAATCCAGAACTGACAGTCATTTGGTGGTAACATCGGGACAGTGCTGCTCATGTATTTATACGAAAATTGTTCCTTCTGATGTCTCTCTGATAGGAGGGAAAATGGTTGGGAGGGAGGACTGCAGACTTCACCTGAAAAATTCTGTATTGGCAGGCTTAATGTAGGCATAGCATTCTTCAGGTCTAGGAATGCCACCAACCTATCATTGAGCAAAAAAAAAAAAAAAAAAAAGAAGCAGACCCTATAAGTAAGAGACTGTATGGTGTAAGTAATTTACGCTATTGTATAGCACAGCATGCCTCATGTAATTTAGATTTGGCAATGGACCGTGAATCTTTTGCCCTTTTTTTTTAACATTACAGTATGCCTCCTGTAATTAGTCGAGCCAGAACAAATAATGTTTCTTTTTGATTAACTGATGCAAAAGGACATTCCAAATTCCATCTTACCCAACAATGTGGTTTTCTGATAATCCAATGATACTACAGATGCTGATGTGATACTCTGATGGAATCCTATTTTTTTATTATCTTTGATAGTTCTGTTTTTTTTTTTTTTTTTTTGAAAAAAGTGTTGTTCAGAGAAACTGTTGTGTTTTTATTAATCCTGTCTGATGGAATATTTATTAGAAATTTGTATCTGGTTACACGTCATTTGACCTCGTGGTGTTCATATAACAGGTTTGTGATTGTAAAAACCTGTAAAGGGATCGAGCAGAGAGAAGATCAAGTCAGGCCATCCAGCATTGGCCAACAACGAGGTGCTGACCAAAGAAACACTTAAGGAGATTTCTCAGTACATTGGACTGTAGATAACTAATGTTTATTCCAGTCATGTTTTAAAGATATCCAGATTAGAGAGCACTGATATGCTACACAAAACCTGCTTCATAAGTCTATGTGATGTGGTTATGTTGATATAAATAGAATTTCTTATTTAGTGTATACATAGTTGCTGAAAAAGGCTGGATATCTTTCATCATGTTGGTCAATGATTCCTGACAATCCTAGCCATCTCAACAGCCATCCTGACTTATCTTTTTAGTCTCAATTTGCACCAGTGCATAGAAAAACAATATGAGGTCAACTAGAACCATTGGTTTAACGGTTCATGTTATTTGCTCTACTTGTTCATCTAACTGATAGAGATCCTACAATCATGTGTCCATTGGGAGACAAGACTAACACAACTAAAGAAGGTTACAGAATGCAACATGCTATCGAATATTCCATTGTGTTTCCTATGTATATGTTATATCGATTTTTTTTAAAACTATCACCAGTTGATGCTAAAGACCACAAGAGGGAAAAGGATAGAGCTCGATGGCATGCAATGTCCCAAGAACAGAGGGATGAAAAAAAAAGAGGCGACGTGAGTCATATCATAATAAAAAAAATAAGCATCAAGTCACCGAAGCTACCAATAAAAAAAAATAAGCACTTATTTTGACATTGTTACTAAATTTGACGCTTATTTATTTGAATGTGGCTCGAAACAGTATGTTGCTAAGCCAAGTTAAATTTTATTTGTCTTCATTTCCCTGGCGCAGATCGAGGCCAGGGAAGGGAAGCCGCAAGGATGGGAGCAGGAGGCACGGCCGTCGCCGGCCGGCGAGATGCAGCTTCCGGAGAGCAGTGAGTGCGAGGGGAACGGGAACGGCAATGACGGCACGGTTGCTGGCCTGTTTCAGTGGGCCGACAAACTGTTACTCTTAATGGGCCAAATGCCCTGTTCTTCTTGTTTGAGCCGGATACTCAAGGTTTTTTCGATGGCGGAGAAGGAAAGCCCATAGGGCTGGCAGTGTAAGGCCCAGTTCGAAGTTTGGTGCTTGAAATGGACACTGGAAACAAGAAACTAGGAACCTGAAAAAATTGGCATATATATATATATATATATATATATATATATATATATATATATATATATATATATATATATATATATTCATACCAAAGGGGTATTATTATTCCAAGCATTTAGCTGCATCAGAGCATCAGAAAATTAATTAAATGATGCTGTACGGATTGGATATGGCACATCATCATATGATAAAGTACCTTATTATCTCTACAAGTCGTGCATCTGCAGGTACGGTACAGTATAACTAGTTAGCTACTGCTGGAGTGCTGGTGCTAATATATACGTTCACCGTCCTAGAAAGGATGTAATTTTTAGTATTATTAAAAATGCTAGAATATTTAAGTTTAATCAAATTTGTATCAAGATATTTAATATTCATTATTATACTAAATATATGTGCCATTAGCAGATTCATTATAAAGCATGTTTTCATAATATATATTTGTTGGATGGAAGTCATAGCTAAATCTGAGATAATTTGGGTCACACCAAACATAGAATTGCATGTTTGTTTGCAGATGTGCGTGTGTGCAGTGCAGTCGTGGATTGGCACTTGGCAGCAGTCAGCAAGCGGCCATGTCCTCGTGTACCCTCTGCAGTACAATACGAATTGAAGCTACTTATTAGCAGCCATGCAACTAATCCTCTCAACTGAAGATCAGATCGATGATGATGATGATGATGATGATGATGATGATGATGATGATGATGATGATGATGTTGTATTGCTGCTGAAAATCTCAAGCCGTACGAACTACCAAATTAAATCAAATATACATATATCAGGCCAGTCCGGCTCCGTCTCTTGATTCGCAAAAGGCGTGTTTGGATAATTGGGTGATCTGCTCCGTCAAAGTTTGCACGCGCTGAGACGAACGTATCATTAAAGCCACACGTTAGTCGATCTTACAGTTACAGGCTAGACATATTAAACTCCCGGATATAAGAACATGCACGAATTTCAATATTCAAACTTTATTATCTTTGACTAACAATTAGCCTAATTATATCAAAAGTTTATATTATAAAAACAGTTACATTAGATTTTGTATTTAGAAAAAAAATACTTTCTAATGATCAAACTTAATTTTGTTCCTATAAATTATATATTACAAGAGAAATAGATCGAAATATGTTCTTTAAGACCGCATCAAGTCAAATCGCGTCTTATATTCGGGGACGGAGAGAGTATCCGCTAATGCAAATTACCGGACAACATCTCATTACTAATTTTTCTTATATCTACTCATAGGACCTCACCCAAAACTCTTTTTTTTTAGAATTTGCAGCCCCTCATCCTGCTTCCCCACCCAAAACGTCTATATGAAACATCGATCGAGCAACCAAATACACCCAAAACGTCTCTCAGAGCTAGTGAAGTCATTTCTCTTTGTTTTTTTTTCCAAACATGTAGAAAGAGCTACATGTAGAAAGAGCTACGCTGCACATCATTCATTAATCTCTAATATAAATTCTGCTACAAAAAAGCCCTAGCTCCCAGACGGACTCATAGTCTCCCAGACGGACTCATATATATCCTATATTATATATATATATATATATATATATATATATATATATATATATATATATAAACAAATAATAAAGGGCTTAAAAGAAATCTGTCTTATCTAATCCCTGATGGATATGATCTCGGTCCGTGTGTGTGTTATATTTAATCCTGCTTGATTACAATCCGATTCTCTCTAATAATGTGGAGTGTGGAACAAATCACACGGATCGCTCCACCACCGACTCCAAATCCACAACAATAATTCATTATCTCTATTTAGAAAATAATAGTAAAAGTAATGAAATCCAACATAGTTTGAACAACAATACCCACCAAAACCATTTGTTGCATATGCCTCTCCATCTTCTTCATATTTTAGTTATTCTGTTATATATATTTGTGCCCCGTACGTGCTGTTTACGCTGCATGTCACCGACAAAAAAAATTATTTGGCTGCTAGCTTAGTTACTATGCTAGTTTTTTAGAAAGGCAGCAAAAACTTTGCTGAATTTTTATTAGCTAGACGAGGAAAAAAGAAATAAAACAATATTTACAAAAAGTTTTTTTTTGAGTCGAAACTCCAAACCACCGAGGCGCACAGGCCAGACACTACTAAGCTAGTGAGCTACTAAACACTGTACTATGCTAGTACATGTCGTTATAAATTATATTGCACCAAAAAGATCACCACAAAATAATGATGTTGTTCTGCTACCATGCAGATACCTGAGGATCCTACCTAGAACAGACGACACATCCACACCTACATGTTGCTTATTTCAGAAGATTGTAGTGTATCGTTTCAATTGGATGCATGATTGAATTAATTAGAAGATTGACATGAGATTCTAGACAACACAAATTGAAGCGTGTGTGTTGCATTGTGGTTGGTTGTGGTTTGGACGTTTGGTTTGCTGTAGGAGAAGGATCGATTTGATGGAGGGGACACATCATTGATTTTAATATAAAAGTACCTTTTATAAATAAAAAAAACCATATCAGGTACTCACTCCATCCACAAAAGAATGCAACTATGGAATGCGTGCGAGACAAACTAGATTAATTTTGACCGAGTTTATAGTGAATACTATTTGTATTTATGTCTCCAACTAAATTTATTACAAAAATATATTTCATAATCAATTTAATAGTATTTATTTTGTATTATAATTGTTAGTGAATTTTTATATAGTTTTGGTCAAAATTCATGTTGGTTGACTCTTCGAAATTAAAAGTGAGAATTACATTTTTTTTATGGACGGAGGGAGTAGTCTTTAAAATTGCCTAAAGATGGTGGCTATCAGTTATCGCTTAAAAAAAATGCACGTATCATTGTACCATTTAGTGGATGTGGATGTATACTACATTACTACTACACCTATGTTCTGGAACACAGGTGATTTTTATCTTGTTCTAAGTCAAAATTTTCTAAGTTAACAAACTACGCCGATAATTTTTTTTGCAATCACCTCCCATTTTAGGGGTGGTTTATATAGTAAACGGTCTCTAGAAATATTTTAATGAACTGTAGCTTCTAAACCATCCTATGAACCAATTTCTATAAGCGGTTGACTTAATAAAACCACCCCTAAAAATAAACCTATTTTAGGGGCACATATATGACATAAAACAACTGTTCTAGTATATATAAGTCACATTTTTAGGATAGTCTTTATGTGGACTGTCCCAAAATGGGTGAGATTTGAGGGTAGACTACCCATGAAAACTTGGGTCCTACCCTAAAAACTTATCCTGCAGCTAAATAAATTCATAACATCTTCAAATGAAGTCAAATAAAGACAAACTTTATATCAAAATTTTAGAGCTCAACAACATATATAACTTTGTACAACTAATGACTTCTTTGCCAAAGGTTAATATCTCAAATATATGTTTGAAATTCTCAAAATATGAAATCCAAACTTTTAAAATTTTCAAACGACCTTAGATAAGATTCTACCTATACCAAACCTTGTAACACTGAAGAGATCTAGAAATTTGTAGTTGATTTTTTTCGTTTGAGATGGATCGATGAGGGGCAAAATATTGACCGTCGATTTGAAAATTTAATGCAAATTGCTAGCAACGGATACTTCTTCACCAGAGCTGACGATGGATTATGCTGGTAGGACGACCCGACGGACCGGCCTGAGGATAAGATGATCACATATTTGAATCTTGAGAATGTAGTGTATAGAATTTCATTAAAAAAATGTGAAACTTGTGACACACAACCCGGTATGGATTTTCTATAATCTCCGTCAACTCTATGATAATTTGACTTGGGGCAAGACATAGGCCCTGTTTATTTCTTACAAAATATAAGAGACTTAAAAATGATGCACCTAGACACAACCAGAATGCTTGTAGTATATATGAAGTGAAGTTTTGCAAATTATTTTCGCATGCATTACACAATTGGGTTGAGAGATATTGAGGGTAGAAAATTAGTTCATTTCCCACTTCAGTCCCTCCCAAACCACTGATTGGAGTGCAGCTAAACAAATCCTAAGATAATTTACCATGCTATACTGGCATGACTTAGGTACCAAAAGTTAAGGCACGTGACGGAAATTAACTATTATCAGTAGTTCCAATGCATAAGGTGTGAGATTGTAGTTTACTCTTTACATGCAACTAATTAACTACTGGGCAGGCGATGCATAATCAACTCCAAATGCTACTTTTGAGTCACACAGCTTTGTCCCGAGATTATTGGCTCGAGGTCATCATCTACGCAGTACGCACGCCATCCCCAGCAACGTTAACCTCCTGTGCAGTTTGCGGCTGACGCTGATTGGCAATTTATATTAATCGTCTTGCATGATGGATCGATGACAGCTAGCTTCTCGTCGTCGATCATTCTCTACTTTTAAAAGATAGGAACGGATCGATTCTCCATGATACGCTGACGATGGATTATGCATGCAAAGGACGACCCGACGGGCCTGATGATGATGATGATGATTCCTATTTATTTACTTATATATTTTTATTTATATATAATTTAATTAACACCTTATTGGATCACAACCAGACCGGCGGGATATATGCATGATCTCCGCATCGGTATTAATTATACTACTGTTGATGATTATACGACTTGACAAGACATAATCAATGTATATAATCTACTACTTGATGCCTTTTTCAGTATTAAGAAATTATTTGTTTTGTGAAATGGATAACCAAATTAATTGGCCTCGGCCCATGCTATCTTTTTGGGTAATATAAGTCAATCTTTTGTACATAAATATATGGATATAGATATTGTTGTTCTCTGGCAAGTCGAAGTGGCATTTGCATCTGTGAAAGCGACCGATCAGAAAGTGCTTTACAGCTTAAGACTACAATTGGAAAATAATTTGCCTCACTTTTTTTATAAGTTGCCTATAATGTACCCTTTAATTTGTTACTGCTGTCACAAAATAATTTTAGGAGATAACTGATCTTTTTATTTATAGAGGTGACCAAAAGAATATAGTCTCTCAAAATGAGGAGTGATTTTGGGAGATATTCATTCCATTTACAGAGACAAATAGACTCACAACTACCTCTAAAAATAGAGACCATTTTCATTGGGGTTGGGGGGGAGGGCTCTTAATAAGCCCGATGCCCATCAACATGAGTCCCCTATAAGACTACAACCAGAACCTATGCAGCCCGAAGCCCATTAGCCGGAGCCCACTATAAACCTACAACCAAACCATATGCACCTCCCTCTCTTCACTTCTCCTAGATGCAAATCACCTTTGTCTCCTTACGGTTGGATCCAATGTCTCTCTCCCATCGCTCAGATCTAGCAGGAGGCACATGTCTACTCCCTACATCCGTTGCAGAGCAACGGCTCAAGCAGCACAAAGGGTGGCGGCGCGGGCAACCCAAGGCTCCCGTCTTTGATCTAGCAAATCCAAGACTCAACAACCGCTCCCTTCATTGACTCACTGTATATCCAAATCCAATGAGGTGGTCCCTCATCTTCTCCCCTCTCTCTCTCTCTCCCCCCATCTTCCTCTCATCTCTCCTCCCTAAATCTCTCTCCCTCTCCTCATAGGTCGGAGACTCAACGTCTTGGTGGTGGTGCTTGCCAAGGCACATGGCATAGGCAGACTCAACGGCGGTCACATGGGCACTCTCCCCCCTCAGCAGGCGCTCTAGCCCCTCCCCTCTTCCAACAACGATGGTGTGCATCCAAGGTGAGCTAGCCCCTCTCTCCCTCACCTTGATTCTAATCTCTCTCCCTTCCTCACCATCTAAGTTCAGGCAAGGGTGACCCCAGCTTCGGGCATGGATGGCATGGAGGCATGGCACCGATTGGATCAACACTGCAGTGTCACCCTGTGGTGGATCAGATCTAGGCCAGAGTAGTTTGAGTGGTGGCCCAAATCTAGGCCCGGAGCAACCCAGATGGCAGCCAGATCTGGCACTCTTGATGTCATGCACAGTCTTGTTATTTTTTTTGTATTAAAAGACGAGCATATTCACCCACCTCTAGAAATTGCCATTAACAGAGGCGTGCTTGCAGAAACAGGTGAGGTGGCAGCCTTTATTAAGGTTTTTTGGCCTACTTTGAAAAGAATTAGTGTAGTAGTGTACCCCCTCCATCATTCCTAAAACTAAGTAACTCTAGCCACCACAATGAACGTCTGCATATGCACATGCAAAAAAACTCTCTTATTAATAAAGGATTTTCAAAAACTAGTTACAAAACTACCAAATTAACAAAAACATATCAAAGTGACCTCTCAACATCAATCCAACAACATTGCACATGCATAATTAATTATTGCCCAAAAAGATTACATGGCCTGAGGCCAATTAATAATTTAGTTATCCATTTCACCAAACAAATAATTTCTTTATATAAAAAGGCATCAAGTTGGATTATATATATTAATTATGTCTTGTCAAGTAGTATAATCACCAATAATATAATGCCGATGCAGGGACCATGCATCCCAATCTAATTTAGATCCCAAGGTGTCAAATTATAAATAAATAGTACTCTGTCCTTTCAATTTCAAAGAAAATATCATTCTTGTTGTTCAAAAGAGTCAATAAAAATTGACTAGTGTTCATGGCCTCATCTAATGTCAAAAGGTTTAAGTAACAAACCGACTTTTTGTTCAGATGGTGTATATGTAGTAGAAATGGTTTAGTCCCATGCCATTTATTCAGAAAGAAAAAGTTGGAGAAAGGTAAAGACTATAGTTGTATACAGTACAGTATACTACTCCATCCGGTCCAGGTGATAAGGCGTCTTATGATATGGCACAATCTCCTAAATTACACTTTGATCATCCTTTTATTTTATATTATATTATCTATAATTGTAAACTTATTAGTACACTTGACTGCAAATCTTGGAAGATAGTGTTTAACTAAGAACAAACTCAGATTCATTATATTTTAGAACGGAGATAATAACATATACCAGATACCAAGCGCAAACCATGTAAAACATGCAAAAGTTCCTGCACAAAAGTCTGGCACACAGTGCAGCACCATGGATTGTCAATTTGGCAACTTTTTTTGGTCCCCCGGTGGCCGGCCTAGCGCTCTACATGCAGTTTTTTTTAACAGCCGCAATTTGCACAGCGCTATCTTAATTAAGGCACGTTTACATATGTATGCTATGCCTCGTCCCCACAGTGTTTGCGGCACGTGATGGATTTGCATGCCACAATGGACTAGATGATTGGCCTGTACTCCATTATTATATTGGGCTACCTGTTATTATATCTTTATGTCAATATATATGATGTTCATATACACTCTACCTTGGTAAACCGTACGTGGTTTCAACGGTTCGGCCAGGCAAATAAAAGTACATCATGTGATTATAAGATTGCTGGAAGAATTTGATTGGGTGTGAAAAACGTTAGTTGGTGATGTGTATGTATCTTTTTAGAAAGAGACCTGTATGTGTTTTTGTTAGCTAGCTAGCTAGGCTTCTGCTTCTCGATCGGGGTTTTTTTGGCCATTCTCATTGTGAGTTTCGTGTTCCACTTTTCAGTTTTCAAAACTCTCATACGTTGAAAATAGTGTAGGCTGGTTTTTCCCACGAAACTCATTTTAGTCCCATAAAACTTTAATCATCTCTCTCTTAATCAGCATATTTGTTAAAATGTGTAACTTATTTAATGCTCATGAAACTTTTATGAGACCTCCACTAAGACTGGCCAGAAAAGAAGAACAAGCTGAACAACTCACTCAACAAAAAGGTGAATAGGTGATGTAGCCTAACCTTACCAGCAAGCATTAAGATATGTTGTGGAGGTTGGCAATATAATCAAGACGTGTTGATGAATAATGAATACTATATATATGATGAAGCAATGTTAGTACTAATGAACAAAAAGCAAATTAGTATATATAATTATTCATGATCATGCATTCATGCAGAGACGACCTGTCGTGTGTGCATGCCACTATATATATTTTGTGGAGGTTTTCGCGTAAGATTAGAGAATCACATAATTATATATATGTCTTAGAGAGTTGCGACAAAACACACGTCCCTTTTGTTACCATCACTAAAAGTCGATGCAGTGAGAGGCTAAATGCGATGAGATGGTAACGTGAACCCAATAATCAGGTGTGAGAGCATGATAGATGTTGCTTTCCATTGCCCGGCCCAGCAACTATTATAAGCTACTAGCTTTTTCCTTGGTGCAGTGGGGGAATTGATAGCATAACGAAGAGCTCAGTGAAGATCCACTCACATCTTCCACAACCTCAAGTAGTCAAGTGTGCGACACGTTCGTTGTTTCTGATTTCAGTTCTGACCACCACGGCACCACACAAATTAAACATGGTGGGCGCTCTCTGTGGCATGAACAGCCACCTATATATACCTATAACCTCATCATTTTTTTTATTTCATATAAGACGACCGGGCATTGCTTGGGCCAGCATTTTTTTTTCTTTTCTCTCAAGCACTTGCGAATTTCAAATGCGGGCTAGGAGCACTTTATTTACTTACTGGCTTAAACCTTTTTTTTTGGGTGAGGATTACTCACATGAACTTGAGAGCCTATCCAAAGAATCTAGTATACTACTAAAACCGATTTTAGGAGACAATACCTTTTATTTTCACATGCGGTATAAAAGTTTCCGTTTCTCCAAAAAATACCTAATTAATTTCAAAAGGAGTCAATCTATTTTAGTAGGCAGTTCAATAAATCTCGTCTTTGTAAATTGATTAACAGAGTCATAACTCTTAAATGGTCTCCCCCCCCCTCTCCCACACCACTCCTTTGCTCTCTCTCTCTCTCTGCTGCACGTAGATCTAGGGACTTCGACATGTCCCAATATCATTGCCAGTTGGTCCTATCATTGCTGAGCAATGAAGGTCAGTTTTGTAGTAGTGATCATGAAACATATTTTCATAGTGTGCTTATTTGGTGTCATGAACATCTTATAAATTCAGTCAAACTTTTAAAAAGTTTGGCTCAAAAAAGTTGATTTAATTATTTGGGACATATGTGTAAGTGGAGTAAGTATTAGTACATTACTTTGTTTCTTAGACTGTCAGAGAGACTGAGATAGGCTAATAGTCACCCTGTTTGCTTGCTTATAAACCGTACTTTTTCAGCCAATGAATAATATTTTTCTCTCACAACAAATCAGCCAACAGTACTTTTCATGGCTTATCAGCCAAGCGAACAGGCAAGTAGTTCTACTGAAATTTGCTCAATTATTGAGGGAACATAATAATTAGGGGTACTGGTGATCAACGACACACAATCATCTCATCATCACGACACCAGACCAGACCAAGATCCATGCATGGGATGTTTGTACTGTGCTGCACCGTGCATGCAGCATGCTAGCCCTGCAGATTGCAGAAGCTGCATGCATGGTCGAGCTGTCCAGCCGTCGGTCCCATACTCCCATGCCATAACGTGCCCAACTGTTTTCCTTTATGAGTCGTCAAAAAAAAAATATAGTAGCTTCATCATGTTTTTTTTTTTTTGGAAAAGGACGTCCAGATGTACTGGAACACGCACCACCATGTTACTGATAAACGTAGCACAAACAGTATTTATTTTTAAGAACTTCGGATTGATCGAGGCAATAAGTTGACTTGTTCTTCGGTGGCACCGATCCGGTCATATAGTTAGATCTTATTTGGCACAGCTTCAAATGGTTTCGGCTCTTTGCTACAGTGTACGGAGAAGTCCTAGCCGTTGAAGTTAAAAATGGCTCCTCGCTACAACGCATGGAGGAGCTGAAGACAAATAAAGCTATCCAAAGCTCTACCAAAAGGGATCTTCATAACTAAAGTGCTAAAAAACATAGGGAGAAAAAGAATAATCAATGCTTAAAAATACTATGTATGCTCGACTAATAACTTTGGGTAGTTTAAAAGTTAAACTGAGTTGAACACAACTCAAAAGTGAACATAGTCCACGTTTCATAATTATTAAGGAAAAGAAAACATGTCACGCGAATATGCCTAGCTAGCTCCTGGATATTATAAATAAATATATATGTGTAGCCTTGCACATGCTGGTACTGGTACTATGAACCCTAGAAACGGTCACTGAGCCTCCACAATTAACAAAGTACAAGGTACAAATCACTAGCCTAATAGAAAAATGTGCTCCAGTAGTTGACTTGGACCGTGCATCCACAATAGTTCCACACACAAACAAAATGGTAACATATATATATAGCGGCAGGATAGAATATATGCACGTCAATTGTTATACCCTGCATCAATCTCTATATATAGCAACGGCACACGCGTCGTAGCAAATCATGGCATTGTACACATATGCATCATGCATGCATGATGATGATGTCGTGTCAGATCACCGCTACCTCACCCATCACGATCTGGTCCGGTTGCTGTTCAGCAAACACATATATTACTTGTGAAAGGTCGTTAATTAAAATCGTGATCCTAAATCAGATCGAAACTCCAATGCAATTAGTAGGGCCACAAACCATAGGATCGTAACAACTACTAGAGCCTTAAAATTGTAGGTTCTACTTAACTTATACTCCATTCGTCTCAAAATATAAATACACTTCTAGCATTTGCAATTTGTCCTAAAACAAATGTATTTATAGGCATGGTCCACCTAATTGTAGTAGGGTTTTGTTTCTCTACTTCTAAAGTGCAATCAATATGTGTTGAAATTATATAATTTCCATGTAACATTGACTCCAATTAGAGTTCTAGAAATATATTTATTTTGGGACGGAGGGAGTAATCGTAAAATCAAATCTGATAAGCTTAGATCATAAAGTCATAAAAATTGTAGAGTTTAACAATTACTACTTTTGTCCCTAAAAGAGTGTCATTCTAGATTTGGACTAAGTCAAACATTTTTTAGATTTTTAAAAAATATTATCAACATTTATATCAACAAATAGATTAATTATGAAATATAATCCATAATTCATCTAATACACCTCATAAATATCCGTATTTTGTATATATTTGATCAAACTTGATACTCATCGACTTCTTGAGAAGTGACAATAATGATACTTTGGGGATTGATGTATAGTATATAGGTGAAAGTGAAATTATTGTTGTAACATGCTTTGGCTCTCAGCCTCACACACGCATAGCATCGGGTAGCAGCTACCTAGCTATCTTTTCTGTGACAGTGGTGTAAAAGAGAAGTATAATAAACTCCAATAGTATATCATTACTAGTATAATATTGGAAGGGTTAGGGCACACTACAACAGCAGCGAATAGTTAATGCAGAGAGAGAGAGAGAGAGAGAGAGAGAGAGAGAGATGTGTGAGGACAAAATCATATAGAGAGGAGGTGAGGGGAGATATGTCCCAGCAATACATACACAGGGATCCATATATGTAGCAAACAGAATAGCAAGATCATTAGACCACACACTCTCCTTCAGTCTTTTTCTCTGGATGCTCCAAGATATAGCTGCATCAAATTTCTGCAGGTACTTGTTGGTTGTTGGCCGGCCACTAAGCTAGCTCTTCTTCCTCTTGTTCTTCCATCTTCAAGGAGTTTGCAACTAGCTTTTTTTGTGGTTGGCCATGGCCAGCAGCTTTGCTGTTTGTTCTTGCCTTTACCTTACTCGTTCGATCTTCAGCGCTTCAGTTGGTGCTTGAGCTGGTCTCAAATCATCCTGAGCTTCAGCGTCTGCTAGCTGCCGGCCTGTGTTGCATTGTTGCATGCCTGCCGATCTGTCTTTGAATCTACCTGAGCCAAACATGCATGTGATTGATTGATTGATTGCCTGCTGCCTTGCCTTCAGCTTGAGCTGCTGAGCTCATCCAGCTTGGAGCCAAGCACTTGGTTGCACACTTGCAGTATAGTAGCATGCAGCAGCAGCAGTTTGAATTGCATCGATTCAGCTTCACTTGTTGCCTTTTTATCTTATCAGCATCGTCTAGATTTCGATTCCTATCCATCTCATCTCGTCAGATTCAGATGCTTTCCAGGAGTATTTATCTTCTTATTATCAGCATCCTGATTTGTTCACTGCAGTAGCAGAGCACGACGACAGCGACGACAAGAAGAAGGGATTGATAGATGATGGATCGACATATGGAGGAGGACTCGAGCACGTTCCTCCAGTGGGCAATGAACCAGCTCCAGCACCAGCAGCACCCGGCCGCCGCCGCCGCCGCCGCCGCCGCCGCGGTTTCCGCCTCATACCAGCAGCAGGACGGTGGCACTGGTGTTGGTGCCCGCATCAGCGGCGGCGCCGGAGATCAGGACACCGCCGCCGCCGCTGCCTTCCCGTCGCTCCAGGCGCTTCGCGCCTCCCAGCCACAGGCCGTGCCCGCCAGCGTCCGAGTCCGGGACCTGACGGTGCAGGTGGGTGACTACGGCGGCCTGACCAACAGCAGCAGCTCGGGCGACAGCCCCGGCGCGGGCGCCGCCATGGACCACGACGCGGTGGCCGCCGCGTGGTCCCCCCACACCGCGCGCTCCAGGACCACGGGCCTTGGCGGCGGCAGCAACAGCAGGCCGGTCAGCTGGAACTTCAGCGCCGCGTCCGCGCTGCCAGCGGACGACTGCGGCGCCGGCGTCGCGCTGCCGGACGCCACGGCGGCTGTCGCGAGGGTGCAAGTGCAACAACGTGATGCGTCGTCTGCGGGGAGGAGAGGGGGCAGCGCCGGCCCATCCGCTGCGGGATCGTCGCCGGGGCCTGTGCAGGACCACATCATCGCTGAGCGGCGGCGGAGGGAGAAGATCAACCAGCGGTTCATCGAGCTCTCCACAGTCATCCCCAGCCTCAAGAAGGTATAGCTCACTTCACCATAGATCTTTCTTTCTTTTCATGACTGATTTATTAGCTGCCATGAGATATCTCCTTATCACATCTCATCCTCCTCCTCCCTTTTTTTATCTTTAATTTCATGCTTGTTTTTAACCATCATTAAGTACCTCTCTTTCTTCTCCTTGACCCTTGGTAAATCTTGTGCTGACTATATTCACCAAGATTGCATGTATATCATCTCAACAAAATCAGGGTAAGTATTGAGCAGTCATTAAGTTTATGGAGTAACTAGCAAGGATTGCTTGCAAATTAGGTTATTCGTGACGAAAGTCTAAGCATAGCATATATTCTGGTTAGCCTTCCAATCATACATAATAGTAGTAGTACTAGTTTCTAGAATGAATTGGAAAAAATATATCAAATCATACTAGAAAATATTGAGCTACAGAGAAACAATCCACAGTGTTTAAAAGGTGCACCCTTTGAAAGCTCTTATGATTGTTAAGCTTGCTATAGCCGCAATAATATGTACTAGCGCGTCGAATCATCTAGAACAAAAAACATTATATATTTAATTTGTAATTGCAAAAGGCATTTGGATGACAATTGGATGAAACATTATATATCTAATCAAACATGTATCAATTAGATACTAGGCCACAAAAGTGTATATCCGTGATTTAATATTGAGTTGTATGTATCGACGGTATCTTCCTACATTGAACTTACATTAAGGTCTTGATCAAGAACAAAGGGTGCAACAGTGCATTAACTTCAATCATTGAATCATGATCGAGCTTGCTTGCTTGCAGATGGACAAGGCCACCATTCTTGGGGACGCGGTGAAGTACGTGAGGGAGCTGCAGGAGAAGGTGAAGGGACTCGAGGAGGATGGAGCCGGTGGCAGCGGCGGCATCCAGTCGGCGGTGCTCGTCACGAAGCAGCAAGGCCACATGCCCGAGGACGAGGCCATGGCGAGTAGCCATGGCGGTGGTGAAGGTGGTATGCAGCTGCCGGAGATCGAGGCGCGGCTGTCGGAGAGGAGCGTGCTGCTGCGGATCCACTGCTACAGCGCGAGGGGGCTGCTGGTGAGGGTGATATCGGAGGTAGAGCAGATGCAGCTCTCCATCACCCACACCAACGTCATGCCCTTCCTGGCCTCCACCGCTATCATCACCATCACAGCCAAGGCGAGTACACATATATACTTATTAGCTTATATCCGCCCTGAATCCATGCATATAGGATAGATATCAATGTGAAGTGAAAGTGATATCAATAGCATGCACCAGCATGCATGCATCATTGGCATCTTCTCTTAACCATACCCTCAACAACACTAGCTGACTAACCAACAACCGACAAGCTCACATGTGCATTTGTGTTGCACCCAGCTAGAGCAAGTAAATATATAATGTTAATTTATATGCATCTTTTTGGAGATTGTGTGTGTGTGTGAACCATCTGGACATTCATTTATGGGTGTTTTTTGTTTAATTTAATTACATTTATGATTGTATGGGCAGGTGCTGCCTCAAGGGATCCATGGATAAATGTATATGAGTACTGAGTAGACACAGAGATTAAACATATATATAATAGTAAGATTAATGCGTATATATGAACCAGGACATTGTGGGTTCCATGTTACTATATTGTTGAGATATATGTGTTCGAGTCTTAAAGACAATTTCTCTAGCACGGATATAAATGCTAGGCTCATTGGAACTTTGGAAGTGATTTGGATAACAGCAGCTGGCAGATGGTATTCCATCTATTGAAAAGTATATGTAATTTTTGCTCTACTTGTGCATAACGTGGTAGATCGATCGATCAAAATGCAAGAAATATAGTGAGAAAATAACTGGTATGTGGAAATTGTCAAAAGGGTTGGGTGGTGGTGATCACTTTCAATGCAAGTGTGGAAAATATCTTTCACGTCAGTTTGATAAAAATGTCAATGCAAGATGAAAACTTGAGACTTCAACCAGTGCAATACAATTAATAACCTACTTACGAAAGTAATTTGTTGACTTATGCAAAAATAATAATCATATCAGGCATCCAATATAATGTGATAGTTCTTGGAAAGCTGTTTTCAACAACAATTCATGTATAGATTTACATGAAGCCATATGCCTCTAAAAGTCCTTAAAGTGATTTTGCATGTATAATTCACTAGAGCAAGGCATATGTAAACTACCTTTTTTGACATGCTAGTAGTATGGCATTAATTGTATATTTTGACAAATGTTTATTAACTTTGTAAAATTACCATTCAGGTGGAGGACGGGTTCAATGCCATGGTAGATGAGATCGTGAGAAGGATTAACTCGGCGCTGCACCAACATTATAGCAGCAGTTCTGAAGAAACTAAGAAGAGGATCAGCCATGCTTGTCTCCATCCAAGAGGTGAAGGGGCTTCAAATAATTTATGAGCAATCAAACCTCTTTCATCTGATGATGATATAAAAATCTGAGATCAGACAGAAAGTCATGGTGGGGAATGAATTCTAGTCATGCTGCATGCAGTGCAGTAGCCTCAACATCACATTCATCATGTGCCCATGCATGCACACGCACTACGATCATCAGGTAAAAATTATGATGAAAAGATGGCACACATCATGTCGATTGGCATGTTGATGGATTGCATGACGAGAATCTCTTAACCACAAGTTGCAAGTTTTGATCCAAGTCGTACCTTGTTGTTTGTTGCTCAATCAAAATCACTGAGAGAATCAAATGACCTTTTGCTTCATGTCAGAATTTTGCTTTAATTTGTTTTCAGAGAAAATAACTGACTGCTATATTGTTTTTATTTCCCAGTTGCATTGCTTGCATCAAAACCCAATCCTTTCATTTCATATATGTACGACAATGCACTCGGTCTCCGGCCAGAATATATATTTTAATTTTGAAAAATACTATATGATTAGGTTAGATGATCAAAGTAGCACTAAACAAATGAGATACGATATCCCCCGCATGTCAAATCATTAGTCCATTTGTTTAAAATCTCACCATTGTTTGTTTTAAAATAGTAGAAATTTGGATTATTTCTTGGTATAGAAGTATAGTGGCAGTACATATGTAATCTTCTGACTCATGAATGAGTCATGCATCCAAAAAAAAATATTTTCGCTGTATAAAGATCTGATCCTCACCAAAAGAAAATGCTATAAAGGTATATGATTTAATGTTGTGTTAGTTGGACGTTCCGTATCCACCATTTGTTTAAGAGATATCGCGTGATCTGTACAGCACTCTGAAGATACGAAGCTCTTCCGATCTGGTCAACAAATTAATTAAATCAAAGATGGAGCTGCATTTTTTTGGGTGGTGAGATACAGGGGAAGGCTGCTGTTGAGATATGCAGTGCAAAGTTGGACAGTGTTGTTGGCATAAAATGTAACATGTCTTCGGTTGGTATAGCAAGCTAAGATGACTGAAGATATGCATCAGATCATCATCGTGTACTATAGATGCAACTGTATTATATATATTCTGCAGTTAGTTGTTGCATACCAATACCACCATGCCATTGCCGGATCATGCATGTGTGTATACATTAATAACATGGATGATCATGCGGCAAACATTAATTAATATCGGTGATCTGGTCCTAATCCTCCATCAAGGAATAATGCATGATGGTTTAGCGACCTTAACAATGATTTCAAGAGATCTGTTGTTGCAAATTGCAATTCGATCTGATTATTTTTCAGTGAGGGAGCATGCTTTCATCTTGGTGATGAACACCAGCCATCTCATCTAGGGACCCGCCGACCCGGCCGTCTGGTCGTTTCCAGACAGGCAATACTCTAATGCTATATAAGGGTACAGTACCAAACTGAGGAACAGGGATTAAAAAACTTGGATTTGGGATCAGTTGGCAGATCAGCATATCAGAAGAAACTGTATTGTTTTGAACCTTTGATCGTCTAAAATAAGAAACAACTATTGTTTTGATCTAAAATAAGAGAAGAAACTATTGGTTTGTTTATGTATCAAGTTACAGTGCACTTTATATTAGTTTAGCAAAAGGTAAGCTAGCTAAGCTAGTTGTATATATTATAATGTCTATCCGTAGGCAATTGGGCACATGCATGGCTGAAAAGCAGGTTTCAATAATTGATGGCTTAGCCATGCTGCCCTGCTATATTTTATTGCATTGCTCCCCTGCTAATTTGGAAGCAAGTTGCAGGTAGGCAGACGTTGTTTCAGTGTTTAGTTGTGTTGTGAGTGGCTGCATGCATAACTGAATGTAAAAGGAAGCATCATCATCGTCAGCATCTACAAAGAAAGAAGATTTGTGTGTAAAAGAAGCACGTTTCCTGCTTCTCCAGCGATCGAATCTGCCTCCCAGCAAACCAACACGCCGTTGTTTCCAAACACTAGCTTATTCTTAGCTTTAATCTCTGCTGTGTTCTGGACTGAATGATTATAGCTCTGAGCCGTACGTAAATGCAGTTGTTAGATCTGATGGAGACAACAAATCCTCTCCTAGCTACTTGAGTGCTTGTTGCAGCAGTTTCGAGGAGTAACAATGTAAATGCTTTCCTTGGTGTCTATCTCCCTTTTCTAATTCCTATATTTCTCCTGTGTTGTGTCTAGGTGTTCAATTAGAAAGTTTCCTGCATTCTTAATTCCTGTAGTATGCAAGTGACATTGTTATGAATCTACATTTTAAGACAAATATACTCGTATCATTTTGAACATCCAGACTCAACACGCAGAGTAATTTCTAACCAAAATTTAGAATGGTTAACTAAATTGCATACAGTCCAGACAGCATAACGCATTCCAGACAGTATACGTAGTTGGCTGACTAACGACTGACAACCTCTGGAAAAGATTGTCAACTGAAGTTGCAATTTGAAAACCCTTAAATTGCGTAGCATGAACATGTACACCAAAAGAAAAAACTGCAGTTGGCGTTGCCTCTTGCCATACCAGAGAGCCAGTAGTGTCATATCCGGTGTGTGACTACTATATTCTGCAGTCCTTTTTGCTGCCATGCATGTGGCATCTCTGCAGTTTCTTTGACAGCAACAGAGAACTCCACAAAGCTAAACTCATGGAGCACGAATCCCGTGACGGATTTGATGTGACTAAATAATAACTCCTACAGTGAAGCTCACACAGTTCCGGTTCCAGGCATTGTATATGAAAGGCAAGCCTTGTGTGATGACTGAACCAAACTGATCCACTTGCACCTGTTCCCCAAGGGCGATGCCATCCTCGATCTCCAGATTGTTTATTGCAGTCTCCATTTAAAATGCTGTTTGCTGCAGCTCCATGTCTCATCAGCTGCAAGCTCGCTTTGGATCCAGCAGCAGTGTTCTACGGCCCCAAAGGAGTTGTTTTTGTTTTCTTATTGCATCAATCATGAAAGCAACAGCACCGCCAAACATATATACCACCAACCATCTCCAGTCACATCAACCATCTGGTTCCTTCTCAGTTCTCACCAACATTAGATCGAGCATTAACAATCTGCAGACAAACTGTACGAGGCAAGTTGTCAAACAAGAACAAAAATCATCTTTTTTTCACCGTGGGAAATGTCAAATCTTACCTGACTATTTCTTACCCCCCTAACACCCTAAAATTTGAATTTTTGGAAATAGAGCTAAAAATGATTTAATTTGAAATTTTTGTGCTCATGAAAACATAGGAAAATAAAATTTCATTAATTTAAAATTTATCATAAGGTAGCAACATATTTATGCATACATGCTGCTGCATATTTATTTTGTGGTGATTGGGTTTGATCAAAATTTCAAAAGAATTTGAATCTGATTTGAATTTGGTTTTAAAATTTTTTTAAAAACGAAAACTTTCCTCCTCCCCTTCTGGCCCGAAGGCCAGCCGGCTCAGCTCCCCATCCCCTCTCCTTCCCCATGGCCTGCTCCCTCTCCCGTGCGGCCCGCTCCAACTTTTCTCTTCCCTCGGGCCAGCGCGCTCACGTCTCTCTCACTGCTGGCCCGCACGCGCCACAGGCCCAGCTCTTCTCCGCGGCCCAGCTCTCCACCGCTCCCGCAAGCCGCAACCCACTCGCGCAGTCGCCGCCCTCCCTTCCTCTCTGGCTGACAGTCGGGCCTCATCCCTGTGTCGCTAACGTGCCGGGCCCACACGTCGGTGGCGTCTTCCACCTTGAGTCGGCATCAAGTCGGACTCTACTCGCCGCCAGAGTCCACTGCCACCCCTCCTCCGTGTCGTTGCCGTACGCTCCAAGAAGCTTCGCCCCTTAAATACCGAGCAGCAAGTGCCGCGCCGCCCTCGTCCCAACCCTGGCTCGCAGACGCGCCTCTGTTTTAGCACGCAGTGTGTCGCCGCAACCCTAGCTGCCGCCGAGCCCTGCATCGCCTCGCTCCGTCCCCATCTGTTCTCTACCATCAAAAATCCCCTAGGTGAGTTCGCCTTCATCCGCTCTCTCCTCCCGTGCAAACCCCGCGGCCAATGATGCCCGGTGTCATCGGATTGACGAACTCCGGCGAGGTCTCACCGTGCGCCGCCAAGCCGCCGCCGGCGTCTCTCTCTCACCTCTCTCCCCGATCTAATCCAGGCCGTCCAGATTCGATCCAACGGCTCAGATCGGCCGATACCAGTTCGGCCGGTAATTTTACTAAAGAGCCCCTGCAGTTTCGCGTAATAGAACCCGCGGTCCATGGCGCACTTCCAGAATACGTTTTCCTATTCTGGAAGCGTAGTTTCTTTCTAGTAGACTCAAAGTACGTTTTCTTATTTTCAAAACATAATTATTTCAGTTAGATCCAAAATACGCTTTCATCTATTTACAGTTTTGTCACTAGGCCATAACTTCTCTGTTTTAACTCCGATTTGACCCGTTCAAGTTGCGTTAGATTCATAATTGCGTAATCTACATTGAGCAGTATGATGCTAGTGCTCAAACTAAAGCCATGATCTTGTAACTTGATTAATGAATTATGCAATAAACACTAAAAGATGCTTTTTAGCAACATAGAACAATGGGGCTAGAGCATTGAGCTGTTTTTATGGTGCTATAGATTTCTCTCTCTAAGGACTTATCTGTAAGTGATCATCCGAGACTTATAGTACAACTGTGAGGGCTACATGGCTCTGGCTTTAGTCAAGTATGAGGACCTTTAGTGGTTACCTTTATGACGCAAGAGGGGCTCTGATTGGTTTGATCTCGGCCTGCCAAGGGAGTGCACTTTGGTTTCCTTAGTCACACCTTGGGGGAGGGATCTTACTAGTTGATGGGTGAAAGGATCAAGATGCCCAAGAGGGGGGGTGAATTGGGCTAATTCTAAATTTTCTTGCAATAATCAAATCCTATGGATAGCCCAATTAACCCCTTGTGCCTAGAAAAATGTTTCTATCAAACTAACGCACAAAAGACTTGCAACCTATGTTCCAAACTTACTCTAGCATGGCAATTCTATGAATGTAAAGACAAGTATTGAATTGCTTAAAGTAAATACTCAAAGTAAATGCTCGAAGTAAAGAGAGAGAAGAACGCGGCGATGTTTTGCCGAGGTATTGGAGAGTCGCCACTCCCCACTAGTCCTCGTTGGAGTACCCGTGCAAGGGTGTAGCTCCCCCTTGATTCGCGCAAGAATCAAGTGCTCTCTACGGGTTGATTCTTCGACACTCCGTCGCGGCGAATCACCCAAAGCCGCTCACAATTTGAGTTGGGTCACCCACAAGCTCCGCCGGGTGATCACCAAGCTCCCAATCACCACCAAGCCGTCTAGGTGATGGCGATCACCAAGAGTAACAAGCACGAACTCTCACTTGACCACGCGAAGCCTAATGAGAAGATGGATGCACACTTGACTACTCTTGATTCACTAATGAGGTTTCACTCTTGGATTCTCAAATCACAAACACCTCACTAGGACCTTGCTCTTCTTGGCACTCACAAACATGTTTCTCAGCTGTTGAAATGAGCAAAAGTAACTCCACACACAAGTGGAGCTTCTATTTATAAGACAGCCTGAAAAACGAACCGTTATGTCCCTCTGCGGGTTGACCGGACGCTCCGGTCAGTTCAACCCGCGAACCAGTGAAAATGAGTTGACCAGACGCGGACAGGGTCCGGTCACCACTGACCGGACGCGTCCGGTCGCATTAAACCCTTACTGGAACCTTACTGTACTCAACCGGACGTTGAACCCCTAGGGTCCGGTCAGTACTTACCGGACGCGTTCGGTCGCAGATTCTCTTCTCTGGAACCTTACTGGAGTCGACCGAACGCTACCTCTCAGCGTCCGGTCACTTGACCACTCCAGCGTCCGGTCGCACCGAACGCAGTCCCTTGATCAAATGAACTGACCGGACCCTACGGCCAGCGTCCGGTCGCACCGGGGCCAGCGTCCGGTCAGTATTTGACCCTCCATTCACCTTCAACTCTCGATCATGTGTGAATGAAGTTTGCTCCATTGGATCTTAGGCATATGTAGGAGCTACCTAGAGCTAGTTTAAACAAGTGTGCACCATACCTAACTCACTAGACTCACCTAGGTCAAGCTACCCGTCCATACCCCCCTTAATAGTATGGCCAAAGGAAAAACAAAGTCCTAAACTACTCCAAGTGTCACTCCAACTACAATTGACACTTAGAACTAGTCATCCTTAACCTTGTCGTCCATCCTTTGAAAACCGAAACGATTTTCATCGTAGGGTCATGACCACCTCGATTGCCCAATCGATCACCATTACCATGACCTAACTTAATTGCCTCTATAAAACATACGTTAGTCATAGTAATCTTGTATTGTCATTAATCACCGAAACCCAACAAGGGGCCTAGATGCTTTCAATGGGGAATCCTTAGTGGCCCTAACTTGTTAGACGAACCTTTGAAAGGTTTCATAGTGAATCCTGCCGACCTTCCTAGGTTGTGGGTTAAGAGGCTAGCTAACTCAGGCGAAAGGGTAAATCACGACTCACAGTGAAAGCGTACAACCTCTGCAGAGTGTAAAACTGGTATATCTGCCATACTCACGGTCACGAGCGGCCTTAGAACCCTTATGAAATAGATGATCATTAATGGTTAATGACGATGAACAATAATGATACTAAATGATAAAGATACTCAATAATGATTATTGTTTATGCTATTCATTATTCATGTTTACCTGATCATGTGTTTACATGGGCTTATGATAAACATGTTGCTACTCAATTGCTTAAAATTGTGACTCACTAAAAGCTAATCGCAGTTAAACTAGTGTCAGCCTTTTGAGCCTCATGAACCTCATGTTATATTTGTTGAGTACGACATGTACTTATGCTTTACTTTTTAAATCTTTGGAAAAATCCCGGATGGGTACCAGATTGCTAGAGTTTGAAGGAATTAAGCTTGTGATCAACCAGTCAGTTGTCCCTGTGGAATTGGAGTCTTCACCCAAAGATCGGAGTTATCTTTCCGCTGTTTGCTGTCTAAGGTTATATCCTTTATACTAGTGCGTTATATATTGAGCATTGTCTTTTGAGATTACCCTTATTTGTAGCTACATGTGAGATTTAACTTTCTGAGTTCACATATGGTGTGAATCTGGTTTTATCATTAAAACCGGGTGCTACACCCCACCACTGCCAAACTTTCTCATCTTCCCCAACAATAGAGAACAAAATTTCAGAAAGTACATAATAGAAATATAACTGAAGACCGTACAAGTTAACTCATCATGCGTAAATCACGTCATGGATTTATGTTACTAAACAACATAGTGTGAAGGACAGTCTCAGTTGTGATTTCTACACAGTTCCATGGGCATCTCAGCTCCAATGCAACCTTGCTCTGCATCGAGACTGCAAATGTATTATCTAATATCATACAGTACATCTGATCCCGAACAACGGGGCAACATTCAGACTTCAGAACCCCATTTGTTCAGAAGCAACTTTTATCACCAGACTTTTCTATTTCCTTTTTTGGCGACCACATATTTATCGTTTTTTAGTACAGCCGCCTATGTAGATTATTCGTGCCATGTACACAGTTGTGCAAAGAGAACAAGATAAGAGTTTTTCAGGAAGCCAAAACACGCCACATCTATTTCTATGTTGGGTTGGCTGGCCTCACTTGTTGATGAAAGAGACACCCTTCTGGATACTCTCGACCAGCTCTTTCTTTGCCTTCTCCAGACCAGCTCTGCATGACAGTGATGTGTGAATGTGTGAAGAAAACGAAGTGATGCAGGTCAGTAGAGCTCTAGGATATCAATAACAATTGATACGGCATAATATATAAATGATATGGAATAATGGCATTCAACGATACACACTCTTATCATCCTGTGTGTTTGATGATTCATCCTCAGCCTACCTCAGTACTAACAGGCTGTGAAGAATAATGTGACCATGTATTTATATGCAAACAAAAAGTCATACAATTTCACACTAGTTATGTTCCTTCAGGGTTGTTTGTGCAGGAACACGTATGGCTTCATACATGACGCATTCATGATTTCTCCTGTGAACTGTATTCTGGCAAATGAAACATTTGTGACCAACAGGTCATCAGTAATAACTACTACAACCTGGCAGATCCAAATCATGTCGGGTGACATGAGTGGGCAAGATGAACCTGTTGTTCTAGACGAAAAGCAGAACAAACTAAATTTGCTGAGATATACTTCAATAGAAAGCATGTGTGACATGGGTGTTGAATCATGCAGAGCATGCAACTTTCAATTCATAACAAGAACCTGAGTTGCAAGTTCGAATATGGAATACAGACCTCTCAAACTCATTTAATGGTCCAAGTGGTAGGATCTCCTCAATGCCACATCGCCCTAACCGCACTTTGGATGCAAAGAAAGGCAACTCTGTGACCTTCAACCACAAGACAAGGAAAACAGAATTCACAAATCAATAATTTAGGTCAACAAAAAGGTCAATCAAAGCAGAACCGGAATGATGGTTTTGAACTGTATACAAGAAAGAAAAGAAACCTGAGAAGCTACATAAGAGCACTCTACTATCCCAGCATCACCACACAATCCTCTCAGGCAAGCATCTGCAAATTTGGCAGCTGCATAGGCCTGCAAAGGTAGTATTAGTGTTAACTGAATCAACATTTGAAACTTACACATTATGGACATTGATGTGCATACAAGATACCAACCATTGAAAGAGTTGCTGATCCTGCTCCAGCTTTAGCCTGAAACATACCAATAATAAGCAAAAAAATGATTTTTTTTATGTAGCAGAGCAATCCAGAGTTCAGAAAAAATAACAAGCACAAGACCTTCACTTAACAAAACATACGTAAATAACAAATACCAAAACCTGGTATCTTATATTGCTATGAAAGTGATAGGAAGGTTTTGTTACACATAAACAGGCACATAGTAATAGACTCTTGTTGTCAGGATCAAGATGGAACAATTACGCAAATATGTGCCTAGTGTGTCTCTTATTTAACATAGTGATTGTCCATGAACTGGCACAAACGTTTTACTAGTGATCTAACTCTTATTCTCAAAATTAAGCATGCCGATTATTTTTCTGCTCAGTTCAGCCAAACAAATGAAATCAGTGTGCTGTAATTGGACGCAGAACTGAAGCAACATACATAGCAGAGAAACTGTAAAAGGGATTTGTGGAACTGACTTTTCTTCCCTCATCGTGCTTAAGAGATGCAGCATAGGACTTAGGAGTATTAGTAGACTGTAAGGAAAAGTATACCTCGACTACTTCTGTCCCACCATTCTGTATGCGAAGTGAGGTATTTAACCTCTTCTGAGGTGAATGAGCAGGAAGGATTCACCTATTGAAAAGACAGAGCATAAAAAATAAATGAAGTGTTACTGATTTTCTATTATTTCCATCATACAAAGTGTACATGGTTCAGAATTTCAGAGAAATTGAAGTTTGAAAATACTCCTGACCTCAAGAAAGGAGTGGTAGTATCGTAAGTCCTGCATGCCCACCGATAACTGGAACATTTACCTCTCTGGGGTCAAGTCCAAGAACCTCTCCCTGTAAACAGAAAATGAATGAATTTTAAGCCCATGAAGAAATAAAATATTGTATAACGTATCATGGCAAACCCTATTGATATACATACCACAAAAGTATTTGCTCTCACTACATCAAGAGTGGTCACACCCAAAAGACGCTTAGGGTCATAAGTTCCAGCTTTCTTGAAAACTTCAGCAGCAATTGGAACGGTAGAGTTGACAGGATTACTGATCACATTCACAATTGCATTGGGGCAGCATTTTGCAATTCCTTCACACAGGGTACGGACTATTCCAGCATTTATGTTGAACAAATCATCCCTTGTCATCCCAGGTTTCCGAGGGACACCAGCAGGAATTATGACAAGATCCATTCCAGTCAGGGCATTTTCCAACTGTGGCTGGCCCAAGAAGCCACGCACCTGTAGAATTTGGAGGTTAGCATAATTACACCAAAAGATAAAAAATAGACATAATGGTGAACAAGATGAATAATTTTATGTTTACATGACACAGAACAGGGTGATCAAGGGTATCAAGGGGGCCGGCTGGCAGTGCCGTTTGCTAAACCCAGCAGCAGGAAGAAGGGAACTGGTGCGATCAGTCCTAAGCGCTATCCCAATATATAAGCTAGCTGACGTCGATCAAGGCACCAAAACAACTACTCAAGACTTGGATAAGGTACGGCGCTTCCTTTGGGTGGGGGATGCCGAGATCACAGGGGGAAAGTGCAAAGTCGGCTGGCCTTTGGTAACCAGACCGGTGCAATTTGGAGGCCTCAGCATACTTGGACCTTGAAAGGTTTAGTAGAGCTTTACGATTGTGATGGCTATGGATAGCATGGAGCAACACGCAGAGACCATGGGTGGGAATGAAGCTCCCAGTGGATGAGATGGACATCGCCCTCTTTACTGCAGCCACATGAGTGACAGTCCACGATGGAAGGAAAGCCTTCTTCTCGTTCTCTAGCTGGATTGATGGGCGGTCACCCGCATCCCTCTTCCCGCTGATTTGCCGACATAGCAGACAGAAGAACAGATCGGTGTGAGAAGCAGTGCTCAGTGGTAAGTGGATCAGCGACATTGCATACAACCTGAGTGCAGGGATCCTAAAGGATTTTTTTCGAATTGTGGCAACTCATTCATTCGCTACACCTGGAGTTTCCAAACGAACATGAGGACCAGATCATCTGGACACTGGAAAGCTCCGGGGAATATTCTGCAAACTCGGCATACGCAATCCAGTTCAGTGGACAAGTCATCTCCAACTTTCCAAAACTTATCTGGAAGGCTTGGGCCACACCACGTTGTAAATTCTTCCTGTGGCTGCTCCTACAGGACCAAGTGTGGGCAGCAGCCAGGCTACAGCCAAGGGGATGGAAGAATAATTACTTCTGCGCGCTATGTGAAAGGAGCCTGGAGACCGCCATTCACCTTTTCATAGAATGTCCTTATGCGAACAGAGTATGGTGCCTCATTGCAACGTGGAGCAGCTGCGCAAACCTTCAGCCTTCCTCCTGGACCGAGCAGAGCGACATGGAGGAGTGGTTCATGGAGATGACTGCCATCCTGACCCTATGGCACATATGGAAGGAGAGAAACGCTAGAGTTTTCAATGGTAACAGGAGCGCAGAACAGGCTGTGTTCACAAGGATTAAGGATGAGTGTTCAGATTGGGTTTCAGCGGGGGGAGGGGTACTTAGTTACCTAAGGATTGCTCCAAATTCTATGAGTAATTAGCATAGATGAATCCGGGTATCTCATACGGCGGTCTGCTGTATGAGATAGCGCCTCTTGCGCATGTAAGATTGCAACTCCATATCTTGCTTATTAATATAACGCGGGGCAACCGGATCTTTAAAAAAAAAAGGGTATCCAGGGAGCTCACATAACCGGAAGCCATCAAAAATTAAACTCTTATATAGGAAAACTGAAAGTAACCAAGTAGGCCAAAGTTGTTTTTGTTTTGAGCTTTGTCCACAATTATCAGTGAGTGGTCAGACATTAAAAAAGAATTCTTCAATGGTTATCTGAAGAAATCTGGGTAAAAAATTTGTAACTATATTTCACAGGGGAACTCCTATTTTTTTCCCCAAGCATTCCAGTGACAAAATTTAGTACTTCAGAATGAGTCTTTAAGTACAGTAGGCAGTAGCTAATACACGTTTGCAGATGCAGGTTGCAGCACTTTATGTCCTCTAGATATGACCTAAGAGTCCAGATGGGAACCAAGTGCAGTAGAGGTCTACTATCAAATAGCTGCAACAGTAATCTATAGTTCAATTCTTCAGAATCAACATTCAAAAATACCATGAAGTGATTTCAGATGAAGTTGAGCATACCACAGCACCAGTGTTCATGTGGCTGATGTCAGCTGTGACACCAGGTGCATTGACGACATCATATAGATGGAGCACCGAAACAAGAGGGTTCATCTTCATCAATAGCGCGAGTGGCTGCCCGATCCCACCTGCCGCACCCAAGATCGCGACTTTGAAGCCTGGCGCCGCACCTTTTGCACGGCAATTGGATCCCCTCAGGAGGGGAACATCCTCCACCTTCAAAACAAAGCAACAGGAGAAATATTAGCAGATATGAAAAGTATTTTATTCTGAAGAAGGTAGAAAACTTTTAGCTAGCATATGTCAGATGTGATCATCAGTGTAGTGTGACTATTTTATTCTGAAGAAATGTAGAAACTTGTAGCTAGCATGTCAGATATGATCATCAGTGACTAATTTGAACAACAACAACAACAACAAAGCCTTTAAGTCCCAAACAAGTTGGGGTAGGCTAATTTGAACAAAATTCTAAATTCCCTAGACAGGTCGTTGGCAATCAATATAAAAGGTTCCAAAAAGGATGAGGAGGAAGCTTTGTGTTCGTCACCGGATTCAGGTGGTGTTCTGTTAAAACCATGTCACATGTGGTTTACAAGGTAGCCATCGTCATTCAACTATCAGAAAGTAAGAATAAATCCTATAATTGTTAGGTACTCCTTGCTGAGAGACTCAAACGGATTCCACTATTTTTCAGAATTGCACACATTTGGGCGCACGAACTACTTTCCAGCTGGAATTCAGTAATGCAGGAGCAATGCTACCACCCCTGCACAATGCAGTGAATATCTGTGCTGTTCGGTCAACATTTAGCAGTAGATACATTGAGGAACAAGAATTGAATTTGAATCAGTACCCTGAGCAGCAAATTTACTACCATTGTACTCTCCAAAAAAAATTCAGCTTTGGCATAGACAAAAACAGAGTAGCGGTTGGTACTGGTAGGCGTCACAACCCGATCGACGATCCAAGACTGGTGGCACTGCAAGTCAAAATGTTAATACGGCTCCCATCCCATCCGGACCAAAGGAGCCTCCTTTGATGCCAAGGTCCCAGCTTTGGGGGAGCCGGCGCTGCGGGGGAGGACCCCCTTGACCTTTGGGGCTCGAATTCACAGCGGCAGCTGGACAATTAAGATGTTCGAGTCGAGAGACAGGAGGGCGGCCGGCGGCGAAGCGAATCCAAGCAAACTGCCGGCGCCCCCTGATCCGGAGGACAAACCAGACGAGCGGAAAGGGGGGGGCGGGGGCGCGGGAGCGCTTGCTGACCTGAGGTTGAGAGGCGGGGTGCGGGCGCAGGTGCGAGGCGAGCGTGGCCATCCGCCTGGCCGCCGCCGCGTCGGGCCCTTGCTGCTGCTGCTGATCCATGGTTGCCTCCGGCTGTGGCCTGGCGTTGCAGAGACAAGAGTTGGAGGCTTCTTGGACTTGGAGTTGGAGGAAGCAGAGCAGGACAGGGAGGTAGGTCGTAGGTGTCGTTGCTTGATACTCTGCTAGTTCGGCGACATGGGGACGGACGATGCGTGCACGTTTCCAAGGGAAAGGATAGACCGTTGTGATGGGGGCATGGGCAGGAATGCGGCCGGGCACGGTGTGCGAACCCAGAGGTGCCGTGGATCACGACGATGACGATGAAGATGGGGAGTTATTGGAGCCTCTTTTTTCATGCTCTTTCGGGTGGACTAGAGAGAAAATACTAATAAGTGAATGAATTGGTGATGAATCATCGCGCGCACTTCTCTTTTTTGTCATTTTAAGAAATATATATGTTGGGTTATTTATTAATTGATCACCGTATCATTATATCATCATTAAAATTAACAAATAGAGTCATTCCACTAAAAATCATAGAGTCTGTCTCATGATAAAATAGTTTCATCTAAGATTCTGTTGCGGATTCAGGATTTAACCAGAGTATGTGTCCAAAAATTTTCGTACAATTCGGTAACAGTTGTAAAATTTGAACATAATTTGGCATGTACAGTAACTCAATAAGTCTTAAAATTAAAGATAAGTTGAAAACATACACAATTGCAATATGAATAGATCAAACGCCATATTAATAGTTCAAAATATAGTCATAAAAGAGAGTAAGAAACTTACCATGGTAATTACATTACTTTTTCAGCGGACACTTTCTAAGGGACATTAATGTCTCGATTATATTAAATTCATCCACTTTAAAGAAAAATATCTCGCTAAATGAACGTGACTAGACAATCATCCAAAAGGCCATCACCTATTTTATTCCTTAACTTTATTTTTACTAAAACTAGACAATGCCCCGTGCGTTGCTGCGAAATCTTGTAGCGTTATATAGAAATAAAACACGTTGTCACCTGGAGCTTATCAGGTAATACATGACTACATGGAGAACACACGTTGGAGAATTAGGTAATAAATAATATAATATATACAATGTCTGTTGGATTAGGAAAATCATCCACCTGATGATAGGAACGGATAGAATAAGAGGTAATACCTTCTTTCAATCAATTATCGGTAGAAACTTATGAACTTTTCCAAATTTTAGCTCCGTGCCCCCTCACGGACTCACCGTGGTATTTTGATCTCCTTCAATAATAATAATAACCTCAAGATTAGACCTGGGGGAGGACGAAAGCATACCAGGGATTCGAATCAGACCGTACTGGAATGAGAGAATTCCATGTAGGCCATTATAAAAGATCCGATTTCTTTAGCTACCATTGAAAAACTTCATGTGTCGTCTGGACCATTAGTTCATTTTTTTACACCCGTGTAGACCACTGCCGTCATTTCCGTTAATGAGAAATAACGTTACTGTGGACGCCGATGTCAGGTTCTTGTGATAATGGCCATTGTACCCTTCTCTCTGTTGTCCTCCACCGTCGCCTCGCTTCCCCACCTCGCAGCCGCCGCGTGTCTCCTCGCCGAGCCCACCCCCGATTCCAGTTCCACCGTGGACGCTTTCGTCTCCCGACCCCGGCTTCGCCTGGGGTCCGCGGCCTCCCGTGCCACCGCGCTGAGGAAGGAGCTGGCATGCTCGTTGGCGGCGCTGCCGGCGCCCTCCACGGCCGCGGCCGTCTTTGCAGTAGCCGCGGCGAGGACCTCCTCCTGGCCGTGGCTGCGCTGGCCACCTTCGCATCCTCCGATCCTCGGACGTCACACGACTGTCCCTGACGCAGGAGGCCGGTGCCATGGTGCCCCATCTGTGCCGCACGCTCGAGTCCGGCAGCGCGGCCGCGGAGCACGCGTGCATGGCGCTGCTCCCGCTGAGGGTGACATCTCGGGACGCGTCCGCGGACGTGGCCGTGCGCGGCGGGGTGGTAGCGCTCCTGGTCGCCTGCGCCAGTGACACCCCGGCGACCCAGGCCCCGGCAGCCGGGGTGCTCCGGAACCTCGCACCGGGTGGGGCGTGGGTCGACGTGGTTACGGCCCGGAGCAGCAGCAGCACAAGGACGACGCCGCCGAGCCGAGCGGAGGTCTGCGCGACGGCGGCGTTGAGCCCCCTGGCGAGGCCGTGCACGACACCGTAGCTGCGGTTGCCAAGCCCGATACAGCCGAAGAGGAGCAGGCCGTGCACGACGCTCGTGCGCCGACCTCCTCCTGCTGCGGTGGCCCGCCGCCCCAACCCTCCCCTTCGCAAGCGCGGGAGACGGAGAAGGTGACGGTGCGCTCTGCTTCGGCGCCTCGTCGGCGGACTCTAGCTTTGGCACCGGCTCGTCGGCGGACTCCGGCTTCGGCACCAACTGCTGCAGGCGCGTGGGACGTGGACCGCCAGTGCGTGCGGAATGGGGACTGCGAGCGCGCTGTCCGGCACATGGAGCGGCTCCGGACGCGGCCGCACTCGTCCGTCGTCTCCTTCGCCTGCTCGAAGAAGATAGGATGAAGAAGAAAAGTTGACGCGTGGGGTCCAGTGGCGAAGCGTGGCCCATGAATTAGAGGGGGCTAAATTGTTTACTTTAACATCAAATCATGGTGAAATGTTAAATAGACATGTAGTTTAGATTTCTAGGGATTTATGGGTTATTGAATTTTTGTCAAACAAGGAGGAGCAGAGGCCCAGTTTGGCCTCCACTACCCTCCGCCCCTGGTGGGGTCCACTTGTAAGAGGGGCAAAAGGGACATTTCAATCTCCTGTTAGCTGCTGTTACCAGAAAAGTTGACGGCAGTGGCCTTGAGGGGTTGAAAAAATCAAAGTGATGGTCGAGAGGAAAGATGAACTTTTTTGATGGCTAACAAGGAAGTTACGTCTTTTACAGTGGCTCACAGAGAATTGTCTCTACTTGAATTTGGCTACTGCCTGCTTGTGGGCTTAAATAATTAGGTATCTACAGGACTACAGTGGGGGGCATTTCATTTATCTTTTCCTTCTTGCCTACTGATGCCGTCCGCCTACGGTCCTACCCTGCTGGCCACGTTCGGTTATGCCGGAACGGGTCGTTCCTGGGGCAGAACATTTCCTGGCTAGTACAAATTTGAGTAGGAATTATGCGGCTGGGAATCATTCTGATATAACCGAACAAAGCCTTAGTGAGGTCGAATCCTCATCCACCACACCCGTTGGTCAATGAAACAAACTGACGAAGACATCACACCATCGGATATGACCATTTATTATAAGGTGAGCTCGTTCCTACATTTGCTTAGTGATTTTTTGTACAATTCACTTGGTTCAACATGTATATGTCATTATTTACTTGTAGGTATAAATATGTCTCAAAGTGCAAGTCCATCTAAGTTGAACTTTTAGTTCACCGACGACCCGATAATACTTCATTGGGAAGGTCATAACTCATCCATCTAGAGTGCAATTGTGGTCAATGAGTACTTGATCGAAAGCTTGTTTGATAAGCTTTCAAATGGATCTGGTCTCATCTCAATATCACATCGGCAAGGCCACCAAATCATCAAGACATGCTATCGCTATTTCTGCCGGGAGCTATGTCGTCATCATGGGCTCGCTATTTACCCTTGGGACCCCAGCCCAAGTTGGAGCATGCCCCAAGGAGATGGAGAACACATAATCAAAGCCCTTCGACGTCCTCCCCCTTGGCCACCAACTTATGAGGCAAGCAAGGGCGTCCAAGCCAAGTTGGAGGCCCAAGCCAAGACAAGTTTGAGTCCATCACGGGTTTTAGGAGCAGCGTGTAGTAAAACGGACGTCCAGGTTGCATACGGACTCCGTTTTCAACGATCCATATATGGATAGAAAGATAATTTGATAAGGTGGAAGTAGTCCCACATCAAAATTCCATCTGAGTCGATGGAAATCGTTGAAACAAGTTGAAGTCCAAAATCTGTCAGGGTGCTTGTAACGTGTTGGGACACCTTTAGAATGTGAAGAGGGGTCCTTTGACGCCCCTTAGGCTATATAATCAGTAGCTGCCACCTACGTTAGGGTTTGGGGGTTTTGGTTTAGATCAATCTGTCATTGAACAGTCGCCATTATCGGTTTGTGAAACCCCACATTCGAGATCTTAATCATATATCTGCAATTGTCACTATACTTGAGTTGCGTGTTATCTTGTTTTTGCTTGTGTTCTTCGATTCGCAGCAGGGATTAGCCTTCTTAACAAGGTCAACCGGATTGTGACACGGTTGATAACCAGAGGAGACGTGGTGTTAAGGTTGCAGGGTTCGGGTCTTTGTGATCTGAAGCCGGATCGGTGTGTCGCTCTTCAACCAAATCGTTGTTTATTTTGAAACTGACGGAAGATCGGGAACCCCTTCCCCATCAAAATCCTCCCCTTCTTGACAGCAAACCATCCTCGGTTTGAGCTTAGTTGAAGGACAAGTTATGGGTAGTAGCCAACATTGCACCCCTTCTTGAAATTTAATATGTTTCTTTATAACAAAACTAGGGGAGCTCGACATGACAAGATTATAGCAATTACAGTCCTTTGGTTGATCATATTTTTGCACAATATAAGGAGATTTTAGATTTGAACAAATATAGACACGATGCACCATATACTCCCATTATAATTATATTTGCCAATAAAGTGATATGTACATCTAGACATCCATGGCAATTCAGCGTATAAAAAGTTCTCCCTCAAACTACTTAGAGCACACAGAGTATTGAATTCAATATAACCCAAAGTATTTAAAAAATACAACAATTTTAGTTCATCCCTTTAAGTAGTAATTGGAAGCAAATGTTTATTTGTAACACAGGTATTTGGTTCCAGAACAAAAGCATCATCCTCATTGACTAGTTGTGGCATAGGTATAAGAAAAGCATTGTCACACAACTCTTCTTTATCACTAGCATTATTAGAACAATTATTTTGTGACAAACACAATTCAGATTTAGTGTCCACTAAGTGTTGCTCTATTATAGCATCAGTGGTGAACAAATTTGGCATATCATCACTAATTTCAACAATATCAAATTTTGTAGCAAGCATAAAAGAACCTTTCAATTCGGATACTTGTTTATTTTTAGATTTAACATCTAATTCTTTCTTTCCATTAGCAGCTCCATCTCCATTAGTTTGTACAATTTCAGCATGGTTTAAAGTTTTACCAGACTCCAAAGTGTGTGTGGGAGGTGGTGGTGGTGGTGAAGGTGGAAGCAGCCACTCGCCTTCTTATCGCAGTCTCGACCTTTGCAAATGCTTGCTCCACTCTTGCTAAAATCTGGTTGAGGTTGTCACCAATGTTGGTCTGGTTTGTTTGCTGATATCCCTGTAATTCTTTTTCTGCTAGCATAGCAAGCTGGAACAAACGGTTAGCAGTACAAAAGTTTTTATGATAAACAATATCCTATATTTCATACCTCAAACCATCATAAAAGCGAACAATTTTATCTTCCATGTCCTCTACTATCCCACAACATATTATGCACTTTTGAAACTCTTCATAATATTCTTGGATAGACATATCTCCGTGCTCTAAACGCTGCAATTTCTTACGTAAATTACGTTTATAAGGAGGAGGAATAAATCTGTCACGCATTGCTTCTTTTAGTATATCTCATGAATCAGACTGTAATGCATATTGCCTAGTTCTCGCCACCAGAATTGAGTAAAATCTTTGAACTTGGTAGTGGCGTGTTTAACTCTATGTATCTCAGGAACTAGGTGCGAATTAAACTCTTGTTCTATAACTATCTCCTAATCAAAATATTTTTCTCCATCATAAAATCTAGAATAGGAGATGGTATGGTCAATTTACCTCTCATACCTTGATGATCATAGTTTATATGTGATGGCTGATTTTTCTTTATTGGGTCCATACGTGCAAACTTCTCTGGTCCAAGATTTCCTGCAATTCACTCTTAAACATAAACTCATTGTTTGATATTGTTAGAAATCAAAAGAAATCCCTATCAACTATTATCTGTGTCAGTGGAAACACACTCTCACACGTCTTACCAAGCTCTTACAAGATTCTTAGCAACGTAAAGTAGTGGACGGTACAACCGGTGGCTGGTTCGTGATACCTGTGAGGGCGTGTCACCAAGATTGCAAGGGTCTTTTTCTATACTGATCTGAAGTATATGTGGAGCTTGGGAGACACAATATGGTGGTAAGGAATAACAATAATTTAATTCAGAAATTGCAAGATTGAAAAGTAGTCTCGAGCTAATCTATGTCGTCGGGCTAAACTCATCTTGAACCTAGTTTAAGCAAGCAATGATACAACTTAGCACAAGGACACTGGACACAAGGGATGCAAGCACTTTTGAATATTTCTTTCACTTTCTTTCTCTTTTTTTCGTTCTTTCTTTTCTTTTTTTTAGGTGCGGCTTTTTTTTCTCAGAAGGGTGCCGCAAAATAATATTTCAAGATACAACTTGTTGTAATAAAAAACTAGAGCGATAGAGCTAGGCACATCCACAGCAGCAGCACGTTTGTCGGACTGAACGCAGCCAAGTTCTTTGGCGCCGATCAAGGAAAACTTAGAAGAAACCTCTTCCTTCTATAACACGCTGACTTTTCTTTTTTTTTTAGCGGCCTGAAGAAAAAAACAAAGCAAGCTAGACCAGTTCTAATGGCGCAGACAACACCAGAACGTGTTGTAGAAAAATGACCAAGGCATGCACTAAAACAAATGAACTATCGTGATACTCTTGGAGATTGAAAACTTAGGCCTTCCAAATAAACTAGGATTACTTTCTATGAAGGCAGACACAAAGGAAAACCTATTTGGAAACTTACAGGGATCTTCTATTATCAGAAACAAGACCAACATGGAAACCAGCGTTCCATCACAAAAACAGAAGATGAAATTCATGCTAAAAAAAGAACTAGACCAAGACTCAATTAAACCAACGAACACGGGGATATGCGAGGGACGACCGTTCCATAAAGCAAATTAAAATTAAAAACATTACAATGGCACAATGGGTAATAGGATAAGGGATGAACAATAAAAAACATAAATATTTTTGTAGGGTAATTTTTTGGATTTATAGGACGAAAAACACTCGAACTAGAAGATAAATGCGAACTTGACGGTATATCTGAAGCTCTGAATACCACTTGATGGGAACGGGGTTCCCGATCTTCCGTCAGGTTCAAGATAAACAACGATTTGGTCGGAGAGCGACGCACCGATCCGGCTTTAGATCACAAAGACCCGAACCCTGTAACCTTAGCGCCACGTCTCCTCTAGTTATCAACCATGTCACAATCCGGTTGACCTCGCCAAGAAGGCTAATCCCTGCTAGGAATCGAAGAATACAAGCAATAACAAGATAACACGTAACTCAAGTATAGTGACAATTGCAGATATATGGGTTTCACAAACCGATAACGTCGACTGTTCAATGACAGATTGGTCTAAAGCAAAACCCCCAACCCTAACATAGGTGGCAGCTACTGATTATATAGTCTAAGGAGCGTTCAAAGACCCCTCTTCACGTCCTAAAGGTGTCCCAACACGTTACAAGGCCCAACGGCCCAAAAGACGACGACGCAACGTCCTGACAGATTCTGGAAGTCAACTTGTTTTGACGACTCCCATCAACTCAGGTGGAATTTTGATGTGGGACCACTTCCATTAGTTACCTTATCAAATTATATTTCCATCCATATGTGGATCATTGAAAGCGGAATCCGTATGCAACTTGGGGTCCGTTTTACTACACGCTGCTCCTGGAGCCCGAGATGGACTCGAACTTGACTTGGATTGGGCCTCCAACTTGGCTTGGACGCCCTTGCTTGCCTCCTAAGGTGGTGGCCAAGGGGGAGGATGTCCAAGGGCTTCCTTTATGTGTTCTCCATCTCCTTGGGGCGTGCTCCAACTTGGGCCAGGGTCCCAAGGTTGAATAACAAACCCATGATGACGATGTAGCTCCCAACAGAAACAACGATAGCATGTCTTGATGATTTGGTGGCCTTGCCGACGTGATATTGAGATGGGACCAGATCTATTTGAAAGCTTATCAAACAAGCTTTCGATCAAGTGCTCATTGACCACAATCGCACTCTGGATGGATGAGTTATGACCTTCCCAATGAAGCATTATCGTGTCGTCGGTGAACTGAAAGTTCAATTTTGATGGACTTGCACTTTGAGACACATTTATACCTACAAGCAAATAATGACATGTACATGTGGAACCAAGTGAATTGTACCAGAAATCACTATGCAAATGTAGGAACGAGCTCACCTTATAATCAATGATCATATCCGATTGTGTCACATCCTCATCACAAACCCCAGCCCTAGTGCGGGCTTACGACTGTCGTTGGCTGATGGCATATTGGTCTAGTTGTTGTAGAAAATAAAGTCGAAGACCCACTTGTGTGTGGGGAAAATCTATCAATTTCCTTAATCTTATGTGTAAGGAACTTTTATTCACTTGTGTAAACCCCTTGTGTCCTATTTTTGGCATGGCAAACCTTCTTTCTTCCTTAATTGAATAGGAGAGCTTCTACCCCTGCATTTTAAAAAAATTGTCCACAAAGTTTCTCACCTAGAAGGTTGCCCCTTGCGAGAGCAGGGGCAGAGTGGGACATAAAACTGAGAGAGAGGGGGAGGGAGGTAGGGGGATTACAATATCGCGCGAGCACACAAAGTCTTTCATGGCGCCGATGACCTTGCAATAGAGGAGCATATATGAGGCATGGCGGTGCCCACGGCAAGCTAAGTGAAACTAGCTGACAACTAAGGTTCTACATGGTACACCAAGCCTAGAACCATCCTATCAAAGTATTTGAAGTTAGCATACAAACCAAAGTGTTGGCCGGAGGTCGGACCAAGAACACTCTCAGACTCACCACACACGGACATTTTTGAGAGTTGGATATCTGAAGAAGGAGAACGGATTACAACAGTGAATTGCAACTTCTGAATTAACTTTCATTGAATAGGCTTGTCCGGATATATATACATCTATATATGTACAAAGTGATGTATTACCTACTATTAGTGTATGGCTTACACCACCCATGCTAGCAACTAAGGCCCTGTTTGACAGAGCTCCCAGAACTATTTCTCTGCTGAATCTAGCAGGAACTCTGTGAAATAGTTAGAGATCATTAATGGTAAACTAAACAAGTTAGTTAGCTTCCTAGCCTATGGTGGAACCTGCCCACCTGAATAACGCCACACAATAACCAATAGCTCTAATGATACACAATCGACCAGTCAACCCATAGAACTAGAGGTACAGTGAAAAGGGGATGGATAATTATCCGTCCATCAGAAGGGCCGGGTTCAAAGACCAAATAGATATATAATACATATCTAAATCTGAGGGGGGTTCAAATACCAAATGGATAGACATGTTTTTGTGACAGCTAGATGACATTCTGAAACCTTTTACATTGTCATGGATCACATATCTGCAATGAGAACTAACTGAGTGCTCGATGTTTTACACTTAGTTGTCACAATGACTTTAGTTGGTTGTGGGGATCTTGTCCCTAATAGTGGCACAACAAAGCTGTTTGGTTGTGCTTGCGTCAGCATGGCGATTGTTGGTATCTTCATCAGTAAATTGGCAGACTACCTTGTCGAGAAGCAAATGTTCTTTAAAGCAGAGCAAAGTGAATCCAAAATGCTCAGCACTATTGACATATACGAAGGAGATAAAATACAAGTTCTACATGGTTTCTCTACTTCTTGTGATGGAACTGAGTTTCTGTGGAAAAGCTGAGAAACTGAGCCTTGTTGATTCCATCTACTGTGTGTTTATGGGGGGTAAAAGCTTCCCAACTAAATTATATACATGTGCATTTCATTTTGCATTAAATTATATAGTCTACTTCCTCAATCGCATAAGAAGTGAAATCACATATGTGTAGAAGCATTTCCAAGATAAAAGAATTTTTAACATGCCACCAAATAGCAGCAACTTTGAGTTCCAACTAAAGCCAAACAAACCATTGAACGAACCTAATCTTAATTCTAAACCCAACATGCATGTGACATGAGTCCCAACTAAAGCTAACAAATGAACTTAATAGAACATATATAGTTTCAGTGACAATCCAAATCCTATCCACCAAACAATTTGGATATTGACTAAAATGAATATGTATTTTCTCTAAAGGTTCAATGCTTACATGGTGCCTTCAATGCTTTCTTTGGATTCTTCTATATCATTTGTGGGCAAACATATAATCTCCGCAATCATTATCATACGAAAGATGTGTATGTCCTCCCGGTTAATAATTCCATCATCAGTACTCCCACAATCGCATAAGTACAATGAATGTTTATGTTAAAGTATGTGTTGGGCTATTTATTGACCTGTGTGAAATCTCGGACTAGCCTTCTTCCATTCCAGAGCTCCATATACTTGAGCACAATAGTCCATAGGAGTGTCTGCGAATGGAAAGAAAAATAAGATAACACTAGACACTACAATACATCTACTGGATGATCAGTGTTGAAAATTTACTCACCCATCAGTTTGTTGTAGCAAATTGTTTATGGATCGGACGTTCCAAGTGCCCATGTTCACTACTAGAGAACAGACTTTAGAACGATGTCCCAATTTGACATTAGCCTCGGCATTTTTTGCCGCCAGGACTAAAGGACCCTTTAGTCCCGGTTCGTAATACCAACCGGGACTAAAGGTCCCTGCCCAACGGTCGTCCGAGTGGCAGGGATCTTTAGTCCCGCTGGTATTACCAACCGGGACTAAAGGTACCTTTAGTCCCGGTTGGTAATACCAGCCGGGACTAAAGGTTTTAGTCCCGGTTTGGGTGATATCCCGGGAATAAATATTAATCTTTAGTCCCGGTTTGGCCACCTAATCGGGATTAATTATGCGGGCCTATACAACGGCTCATTTCTTCCTCCCCGAGCCCGAGCCATTCCATTCAAACTCACTGCCTCTGTTCTTCAGCTTGCTGTTGTTCTTGCTCTCTCCCCCTCCATTCGTGTTGCTCTTCGATTTTGGAGGTAACAAACTTAATCCTCTTATGTTTTATCAGTAGCTTATCTCATTTTGCGATGTAGATGCATGTGTAACTTTATATGTTGGACTTTATTATGATTTTATATGTCATTTTTAGCTCAAAATCACATGATGATTTGCATATATGTTTGGATAAACAAAAGTTAAATTAGTTTATCAAAATCACGCCTCGCTCGTCCTCATTTGAGCACGCGCCATCCTCGTCCCCGCTGACTTACGTGATCTTAAAATTAATTTTTCTATGAAATGAAAAACTTAGAAAATAGTTAGAAAATTGTAGAAAATCCGTTTAGTTGAACTTGCGGACCGTGATCATCTCGGCGAGCATTTTCTCTGTCGAGGTAGCAGACGTCAAAGAGGAGCTTTGATTCTCGAGGGAGAGCGGCAACGGTCGTGGAAGACCGTGTTCCTTCCTCGTAGAATCGGAGCTCTTCCTTGGCCAAAATACGGTGCCGTCCGGTGAGAGAAATGCTCGTCGAGATGATCACGTAAGCAAGGTCAACTATACGGATGGTTATTTATTGAAACATGTTTTTGAGCTGTGATTTCTATGTCATTTTTAGCTCAAAATCACATGATAATTTGCATATATGTTTGGATAAACAAAAGTTAAATTAGTTCATTAAAATCACGCCTCGCTCGTCCTCATTGAGCACGCGCCATCCTCGTCCCCAGCCGACTTACGTGATCTTAGAATTAATTTTTCCATGAAATGAAAAACTTAGAAAATAGTTAGAAAATTGTAGAAAATCCGTACTAGTTGAACTTGCGGACCGTGATCATCTCGGCGAGCATTTTCTCTGCCGAGCGGTAACGGACGTCAAGGAGGAGCTTTGATTCTACGAGGGAGAGCGGCAACGGTCGTGGAAGACCGTGTTCCCTTCCTCGTAGAATCGGAGCTCTTCCTTGGCCAGGTACGGTGCCGTCCGGTGGAGAAATACTCGTCGAGATGATCACGTAAGCAAGGTCAACTAGTACAGATGGTTATTTATTGAAACATGTTTTTGAGCTATGTGATTTCTATGTCATTTTTAGCTCAAAATCACATGATGATTTACAATAGTAAAATCACTTGATAGTTTGGTATTTTACTATTATACATAGTACATATTTCATGGTTTAGTTAGATAAATAAATAATTTTAGTTTTGTTTAAATATATTAGTTTAGAAAATATGAAATTTACAGTAGTTTACAAAAATAAGTATAGAAAATAGATGACAACTGGTACCGGATCCTCGGCCTCTCGTTCGGTTGCGAAACGACTGAGGCCAGAACTCCCTCTCATTATCTGCGGCAAGTGTAAGCAGAAGATTGTGATGGAGTACCGAGTCAAGAGACAGGGACCCAACAAGGGTCGTGTTTTCTACAAGTGCCCGGATCGCGATGTGAGTTTCTTACGCATTTATTTATTATGGCTAATTGACCTGCTTTTCTTGAATATTTTTGACTAAATATTTTTTGGCTTTAATTTCAGTGGGAGGGCAATGGATGCGATGGTTGGTACTGGGAGGAAGATTATGCTACATACGTGCGAGTATTAATTTTAACTGGCGATGAGGCAAAGAGCCAAAGAAGAGAAGCTTATTGATATTCAACGGAAGAATGATTTGTCTGTTTTTTAGTTGCGTCACGATCACGAAATAATTATATTCTTTGAAGTGCATTGTAGTTTTAGTTTGTTTAGTGATAGTTGGGATTGCTTACCTTGTAGCCATGCTTAGTTAATTAATCAACCGTGTGTGTGTCATCTATGTTGTGTAATAAAATACTTAATTATGTTCAAGGTTTTCATAATTTGTCGTATTATGTCTGATTATGTCACGCCATTGGATGTACAATGTCGATCGCCGCTCCCAAGACTTTATTGAGGGCTTGCACTATTTCTTAGGTGTGGCTTGAGACAAATAAGCGGGATGGTTTCATGTCTTGTCCATGTGCCCTATGTAAGAATTTAAAGGAATATTCAAGCCCAATGAGTCTTCATTCACATTTGCTTAAGTCAGGTTTTATGTCAAACTATATATGTTGGAGTAAGCATGGAGAAAGCGGGGTCATGATGGAAGAAGGTGAAGGAGAAGATTTAGACATTGATGACATTATTGCTCAAAGATATGGTGCCTTTGATGATACTACAATGGGGGAGATGAAGAAGAGGTAGCGGTAGAAGATGATCTCGGTGATGCTCTTGGCGATGCCATTCGTGATGCACAACAAGAATGCGAAAGTGAAAAAGAGAAAGTTAAGTTCGAGCGCATGCTTGAGGATCATAGGAAGTTGCTATACCCGACGGCCAAGAGGGCAAAAAAAAAGCTGGGTACAACACTTTGGAATTGCTACGATGGAAGGCAAAGAATGGTGTATCCGACAAGGCATTTGGGAATTTATTGAACCTCATAAAGAAGATGCTTTCGAAGCCAAATGAATTGCCCACCACTACGCACGAAGCAAAAAAAAAAGGTTATACGCCCTTTGGGATTAAAAATCCGGAAGATACATGCATGTCCTAATGATTGCATCCTCTACCATGGCAATGAATACGAGAATTTGGATGAATGCCCGGTATGTAAAGCATCGCGGTATAAGATCAGGCGCAATGATCCTGGTAACGTCGAGGGTGAACAACGTCCTAGAAAGAAAATCCCTGCCAAGGTTATGTGGTATGCTCCTATAATACCACGCTTAAAACGTTTGTTCAGAAATAAAGACCATGCAAAGTTATTGCGGTGGTATAAAGAAGACCCTAAGATAGACAATATGCTGAGACACCCAAATGATGGGTCCCGATGGAGAGCAATAGGCGAAATTTCCAGAGTTTGCAAATGAGGCTAGAAACTTAAGGTTCGCCTTAAGTACAGATGGTATGAATCCTTTTGGAGAGCAGAGCACTAGTCATAGCACTTGGCCAGTTACTCTATGTATCTACAACCTTCCTCCATGGTTATGCATGAAGCGGAAGTTCATTATGATGCCGATCCTCATCCAAGGTCCGAGGCAACCTGGCAACGATATTGATGTCTATCTGAAGCCATTAGTTGAAGAACTTCTAGTTTTATGAAACAAATCAGGTGTACGTGTCTGGGATGAGTACAAACAAGAACACTTTGACCTACGAGCAATGTTGTTCGTAACAATCAATGATTGGCCTGCTTTAAGTAATCTTTCAGGTCAGACAAACAAAGGATATAATGCATGCACACATTGTTTTGATGACCTTGATAGTATATATTTGAAAAGATGTCGAAAGGTCGTGTACCTTGGCCATCGTCGATTCCTTCCTTTGAATCACCAAGTAAGAAAGAAAGGGAAGCATTTTAAAGGTAAGCCAGACCACCGAAAGAAGCCTCATAACCGAATCGGGGAAGATGTACTTGCAATGGTCAAGGATGTGAAAGTAGTATTTGGAAAGGGACAAGGCAGTGAATCTGTTCCCAAAGATGCTAAGGGACACGCGCCCATGTGGAAGAAGAAGTCCATCTTTTGGGAGCTACCCTATTGGCAAGTCCTAGAGGTCCATAGCACGCAATCGATGTGATGCACCGACAAAGAATATTTGTGTGAACCTGTTAGGATTCATGGGTGTGTCTGGGAAGCCAAAGGATTCACTTGAAGCACGCCAGACTTGCGGGGCATGAAAGAACGAGACAACCTTCATCCGGAGAAGATGGATGATGGACGTCATTACTTAAGTCCTGCTAGCTACACGCTTAGCAAAGAAGAGAGGGACAAAGATGTTCGAATGTCTAAGCAACATCAAGGTCCCATCGGATTCTCCTCAAATATAAAGGGTATAATAAATGTGCCGATAAGAAATTCCTAAACTTAAAGTCCCACGACCGCCACGTGCTTATGACGCAAATTGCTTCCGGTTGCTTTAAGAGGAATTCTACCTCCACATGTACGTCTAGCCACCGTGAAGCTATGTGCATTCCTCAATGCAATTTCTCGGAGAAGGCAATCAATCCAAAGGGAACTAGCTACTCTCTGAATGATGTGGTTCAATGTCTTGTCGACTTTGAGTTGGTGTTCCTCCATCCTTCTTTAATATCATGACACATCCTAGTTCATTTGATGAAGGAGATTAATATTCTTGGACTGTGTTCTTACATAACATGTTTCCCTTGAGAGGTTTATGGGAGTCTTGAAGAAATATGTGAAAGTCCGTTCTAAGCTTCAAGGAAGCATCGCCTGGGGCTATGGAACAGAGGAGGTCATTGAGTTACGTGTTGACTTTATTCCTAACCTTGCCCCGATTGGCGTTCTGAATCACGGCGACACGAGGGGAGACTCGATGGTAAAGGAACTTTAGGGAAGAAAACATATATCGGCATGGAAGACGATTATTTCAATAAAGCACACTACACAGTTCTTCAGAACTTGTCATTGGTGCATCCATACATCGAGATACATAAGGAGTTCTTACGATCCAAGTTTCCAGGGAAGACTAAAGCTTGGATTAGGCGTCAACACATGGAAAGTTTCAGTGGTTGGTTGTGAAAAGAATGTCAAGGCGATGACAATATTGATGAGCAACTGTATTTGTTGGCTAGGCAGCCATCATGGCATATCCTCACATACCAAGGGTACGAGATAAATGGGAATATATTTTACACAGTTGCCCAAGATAAAAGGAGCACCAATCAAAATAGTGATGTTCGCATAGATGACACAGATCCAAATGGGAATATACAAACATATTATGGCCGTATAGAAGAGATATGGGAACTAGACTACGCACCTAATTTTAAAGTCCCTTTGTTCCGTGCCAAATGGGTGAAGTCGACCGGAGGAGGGTAACAATCGACAAAGAGTATGGAATGACAACAAAGGACCTCAACAATATTGGGTACAAAGAGGAACCATTCGTCCTTGCTGCCGATGTGAGTCAGGTGTTCTATGTGAAAGACATGTCTACAAAATCAAAGAGAGGAAAAAACAAAGACATCAACTCAATGATCAATGAGCCAAAGCGCCACATAATTCTTTCTGAGAAAATAAATATAGTGGGAATTGAAGATAAGTCAGACATGTCAGAAGATTACGAAAGAAATGTTCAAATTCCACCCTTCATAGTGAAGAAAGATCCAAGCATCATGTTAAATGATGAAGACACTCCATGGTTACGACAAGATCATAACCAAGGGTCATACGTCAAGAAGAAATTCACTGTTGTGCCCGCATGATACAACGTTGCATGTTTAATATATTATGTTTTAGAGACGGATATTATGTAATATGTTATGACTTCACAATTGTAGATCTTGCTGAGATGATCACACTTGGTATTCAGAGTTTTTTCATCTGAGGTCATTTAGTGTCTCATTTGAGCAAGTTTGACCAAGTCAAATTTGGTCAAATGAAAAAACAACACTTTGACTCTAGTATTATGAACTCTAAATGACTTCAAATTGAAAAGTTTTGAAAAAAGATCTACAATTGTTGTTTTGGTCAACTTTCCATATGAGAAAGTTTGGACGGTTCAAATTTGTGATTTTTAAATTTCGACGCCTACAAACTAGTTTTCGGAACCCTAGATTGTCTCAAATTGAAAAGTTTTGAATACCAAGTTTGTTCATCTCATCAATATATACAATCCTTATATAGGACATTTTTTCATTTGAGAAAGCTTGAACAAAATGTAGTTCAAATTTCACAAGTGTGTGACATAGTTTTATAAAGTATATATGAGATTCAAGAAGTTGTGACTAGTGTTTGATAAAAATTTCTCAAATGGGAAAATGAGCTATGTAAAAATTGTAGATCTTGCTGAGATGATCAAACTTGGTATTCAGAGTTTTTTCATCTGAGGTCATTTAGTGTCTCATTTGAGCAAGTTTGACCAAGTCAAATTTGATCAAATGAAAAAACAACACTTTGACTCTAGTATTATGAACTCTAAATGACTTCAAATTGAAAAGTTTTGAATACCAAGTTTGTTAAACTCAAAAAGATCTACAATTGTTGTTTTGGTCAACTTTCCATATGAGAAAGTTTGGACGGTTCAAATTTGTGATTTTTAAATTTCGACGCCTACAAACTAGTTTTCGGAACCCTAGATTGTCTCAAATTGAAAAGTTTTGAATACCAAGTTTGTTCAGCTCATCAATATCTACAATCCTTATATAGGACATTTTTTCATTTGAGAAAGTTGTAGAACAAAAAATACTACATTTTCTTTATTTTTATAGGTTCAACAAAAATTTTCTCACATCAATTTTGGTCAAAAACCGAAAAAAAATTGAAACATTGACGTTACAATAATGTGATAATAAATTTCCTATCGAATAATATTAGTTTTATTAATTTTAAGTTACAAATATATTTTTGCATTAACAAAATACTTAGTATTAGTAACATTTATATTCTATATTCATAAAAGAAATTAAAAACTTTAGGTTACAAAACTTTCCTATTTACAATAAATAATTAGTTAATCAATAGTATTTTTTAAAATAAATATTGCAAAGTATTGAAGTTGCTATGGAATTAATTGATTAACCTAGTATTAAACAAAATCAAAATCCGAGGCCTTTCCAATTAGGCTGGCGGGTGGCCAAAATTTTCAGGCCTTCAGTCCCGGCCCAGGCTAAGAACCGGGACTAAACGGTGGGCGGCAATTTCGCTGTCCGCCCAAAAATACCTTTAGTCCCGGCTGGTAACACCAACTGGGACTAAAAGCCTTTAGTCCCGGCTTGTAAGGCGAGCCGGGACTAAAGGGTTGGACCTTTAGTCCCGGTTAGTCTTACCAGCCGGGACTAAATGTACCAGCCAGGACTAAAGGGTCCCGGCCTATATATATCGACTTGTTCTGTTCATCTTCGATCTCGTCGTCGTCGCCTCTCGATCTACGTCTCCGCCGCGCGCGCTGAAGCTCGTCCTCGTCGTCGCTGAGAGCCCGCCTCGTCGTCGATCCCGCCTCGTCTGCTGTCCGTCGTCGAGCCCACCGCGGCCGTCGAGCTCTCGCCTTGCCCTCGTCTGCCGTGTCGTCGAGCCCCGCCCGCCCGCCTCTCGTCGAGCTCTCGCCCGCCTTGCCCGACCTCGTGATCTCATTGCCGCCGTCGTCGAGAGCCCGCCCACTTGAAGCCTCGTCTGCCGTCGTCGAGCCCCCTCGCCTGACCCTCGTCGTCGAACTTCGCCCGCCCTCCCGCCTCATTGCCGTCATAAATGGAATTATAATGTTGGATTTTTAATTGTTTTTAGATAATACTAATAAATAATATTTAGTAGTTTAGTTAGTTTTTTAGATAGTTTTTGATATATGTTAGTTAGATTTTTTAGTTAGTTAGATTTATTAGATAATTGATATATGTTACTTAGATTTTTTAGTTAGTTAGATTTATTAGATAATTGATATATGTTAGTTAGATTGTTAGTTGATATATGTTAGTTTTTTAGATAATTTTTTAGTTAGTTAGAATTTTTAAAATGTATTATCTATTACTAGTTTATCTAATTTCATGTTAGATTTATTTAATTGGATTTAGTAATTATATATTCTATCTCTCTATATATATATCTAGAGAGAGATTCTATATGTGTATACATATGTACTTAATTATTTCTATATGTATATATACATGTACTTATTTCCATAAGTTGAGAGAGAGAGAAAATTGTATCTAGAGAGACATTCTATGTGTTATCACATGCATATCTAGAGATATAGACATAAGCACTTATTTCTATGTGTTGAGAGAGAGAAAATATATTGTATCATTCTATGTGTATATATATACATGTACTTATTTCCATGTTTTTGGATCGAAAGTGTTTTTGATTCGATTCCAAAGCCTATACCTTATTATTGTTTATCCTTATGAAATATTATGTGTTATTATATTTAATTGGATTTAGTAATTCTATATGTGTTATCACATGTACTTATGTTATGTACCATAGTAATTCTATCTATATGTTATCTTGAAGATACAAATGGCTGCTCCGGATGATAACTTGAGTGATGACATAATGGCGGATATTATCAACGCCGGCACCAATGTGGATGTAGATGACATGAGTCAGTACTTTGCTGATTATATCAACAAATTGTCGCGCAAGAAAATACTGGCGAGGTATATTCGATTATCTATCATCCCTTATAGATGCATGCGTACATATATTTGTTGTTAATTGTTGTGTTTCTACTCATGTAGCCGGTCTCTGGATCTACATCAACCACCGACAAAAGTAGGAAAGTCCGAGGGCCAAAAAAGCCATTAGAGGGTCGTTTCATAATATCAGAATTCGACACCGACACCGGCAAACCATTGGGACCACATGCTCAGACATATGTCAATCAATGTGGGTTCATTGTAAGGGATAGGATCCCAGTTAGTGCTCGTGAATGGAAGCAGAAGATATCCGCTCCTAATGTTAGTTTTGTATCTGATCGTGACAAGAACCTAGCTTGGAGAGATATCACTCAGCATTTCACATTACAAGCAGATAATGCTTTGAAGGAGCTAGTGAGGGATTGGACAATGAAGAAGATGGCAACATTGTTCCAGAGTTGGAAGAAGACATTGTATAAAAAGTTTATCTTGAAGAATGCTACGCCAGATTTCAATGCTAAGGCGTTTGTCAAGTTGGAGTCCCATTGGAATGCCTTCGTAGAATACAAGACATCTCAAGAGAGTGAGGAACGTGTGATGAGGAATCAACAGAATGCCCGACAGAAGCAATACCATCATCGCATGGGATCATGTGGTTATAGGAGTGCTATTCCCAAGTGGCAGAACCTAGAAGCAGAGATTACTGCCAAGGGAATCATACCTGAAACAATAGAGAAGAACTGGCCTCAACGCGCGAAGAATTGGTTCTACGCTCATGGGGAAGCCTAGACCCAGACACTGGCAAGCTAATTTTCGGCCAAAAAATTGAGAGAGCAACACAGAGACTAGCTCGTGCTAGGGAAGAAGCTGATAGTTGTGTTTTCAAGCCCAACAGAGAGAAGGATAAATTGACATATGCCCTAGAGAATCCCGAACACGGTGGTCGAACAAGAGGCTATGGGGCGGTTCCGTGGCTACACGCATTCCCAGCAGACAAGGATACCTACAGAAGCCGCCAGAGAAAGAAGGATGAGGAGGCAGAACGAATCCGTGCATTGGAGCAATTTGTTGATGAGTCACGACAAGCATTGCTTGAATCACGTGAACGAGAAAAATCTCTTGAGGCAAGAATGCAGGAGGAGATCAAGAGGCAAGTGCAGCTAGCAATGAGTCAAATGCAATCGCAATCAACACCGGGAGTCACCATTAGCCCCGTTGGTCAGATGAAAAGCAGTTGTGCTTCTACGGAGCTGCCAATTATTCAAGACGACGCTGGGTTGCGCTTCCCTATTGATGACATTACCGAGCCTCTAACAACATGTGAGCTGCACATTCCAGATGGTAATAATGCATCAATCATGGTGGCTGTCGGGGTTGTATCTCCAATAGACCGAACGAAGACACCAAGAATCCATGGGTCAGTTATTCAACCTGGATATGCTAGCGTCTCGGTCGATAGAGTGCTCAAAGGTTACAACAATGTTCCTCTTGACATTGAAGGCGGTGATGGGGAGAAGACACTAGGAGAAGCGGAGAAGACATTTATTCAATGGCGCAAACGCTTCATCATCATTCCTAGGGCGCCACCGCTTCCCCTACCTCACCCTAGGTACGAATGAAAGTGAATGAAATATTATTTTCCATTAATTTTCTATTGGCTTCAAAAATAATTGACACACAACTTGTTTTTGTAGTAGGGTCTCCCCCCAGCCTAGCCTAATCATTCATTCCCCATCTCATCACAGCGTCGTGGGGGGCGAGACGACTTCATCCCCACGGCGATCGCCAACTCCTACACCGGCCCCATCGCCTCCACAACGATCTCCAACTCCTACACCAGCCCCACCGCCTCCTAACGATCTCCAACGCCTCCCACGCCGGTGTCCACCAACACCGCCTCATCGCGCTTCCACGCCGGTCTCCAACACCGCCCCCACCCCTCCACAAACGACACACTACAAAGGCGTCTAAGGTCCCGGCGGCAAAGAAGACCCCGAGAAAAAGAGTTATTTCTCAAAAAATACTTCCTGAAAAGACTGATGAGCAAATAGTAGCTGAAGAAGACAAAAAAGTGAAAGATTTTTTTATAGATATCAAAAACAAGAGTCAAGCGAAGCTTAAGGAGAAGCCGTACTTTTACATACCACGAGATGTGTTGAGGCGGAAGGTCGATGCTCACAAGAAAAAGATGATTGAACTTCGTAAGCCTTCGCCACTATCAGACTATGACCGCTCCCTCGTGAAGTCACATGATGCAGATAAGAAAAGGAAAAGAGCATCAGGGAAGGATGTCCCACAGCTCGGACAATAGAAGCAACCAATGCAAAATCTTGTTGTTGCTAATGAATATGGTTCCAACATAGAAGTCTATCGACCAGACAACTCTGGAGAAGTGTCGGTTCAAGCCCTTAATGCTTTTTTTGAAGATACTGGTTTAACCTTGGATCAATTGACGGGCAAAGCTCCAATCCAGAACCTAGAAGTTGATACCTGGAAGACTTATAAATATGGCAAAAGTCTGTACAACCCTGCGGCTCTGAATGAATTGGGTACGCAAATGTACTTGCTCAACAAGTGGTACATGCAGGCGTGTGGCAGGGGTGAGCAGTGGATCTTTGTCAGATTTAGAGACCATCATTACTTTCGTGGTGATGACATCTTACATATTAGTTTCGAAGAATTGCATCAACTATACCACTTGGACGCTCTGGACAAATCAATCATTAGCTCCTTTTGTTTGTAAGTGATTCTTACTTTTATTTAATAAACTCACTTCCATGCGTACGTGTATATAATTATCCTCACATGTAACTTATATTTATATACGATTCCGGATGTCGAGCTCCAAAGAATACAAGACACCGGTGTTGGCTTCATTGATCCTTATATCGTATTCAAAACCGGTATTATTATCAAGGAGCGGTGGGTATCTCGAAGCACGGGAGAATATCATGATGTTCTTCGTGAAGCGACACGACAAGACAATAATACTTTTCCGTACAAACTTTGAGTAAGTGTTAATAATAATGTAGTCTACACATTTTATGTAATATCAATACAACTTATATGCATGTACGTGTGTGTATAAACCAATGCAGTTTTCATTGGATACTCATTGTCATTGAGTTAAACTCAAGTCGGTTAGTAATCTTTGACTCGTTGAGAAAAGAACGGGCACTATACCAAGATATGATAGACATTATCCAGGGGTAATTTCGATCTCTCGCGCACAACTATTATTGAATAGACTTTGCCATAATTTATTAACGATCGTACATTATTGGTCATACGAGGGGGTTTGGAAAGAGTTTATTCGGCAACATCGCAAGGATTGCAAGGCACCACTTAATGTAGTTGAAATACCAGTAAGTTGTACTATATACACTTCCCCACGTGTTTAATTACTATATCGTACTTCAATTTACGTGTGAGATGATGAGAATAATCTTCTTCTCGTACAGTGGTGTTTGCGGCAGCCACCAGGTAATAACTTGTGTGGATACCACGTTTGTGAATTTATCACTGCGTACATAAGAAGAACTCCTAAAGATGTCCTCAGAGTACGTATATATCAATTTTTTATTTATTTTTAAATGAATATATATATATATATTAATACTTTTCCTTTTATTTCAAATGCAAGACTGAATGGTTGAAACGAAGGGTCATGCAAAAAGACCATCTGAAAGCAGTTCAAGAGTCAATAGCAGGATTTCTTCTAGAAAAAGTGCTAAATCCCAACGGCGAGTTCTACTTTGATACTAAGGAATAAATGATATAAATTAAATGTTTATTGATATCGTTATTTTCGAGAACAAGATTATGAAAGTGTTGTATATATACATATATATATATATAATATATAGGTTCATACTTTATTCGAATATAATAATGCTCGAGATGAGAATTAGATGTAATTATATGCGTGCATGTATTTATATTAGCAGCGTAGAATACGTACATAAAAACATATTATATATTAAACAAATACGTGTAACTGAACTGAAAACAAATTAAACAAAAAAAAGAAAAAGAAAAGAAACCTTTAGTCCCGGTTGGGGTTACCAACCGGAACTAAAGGGTGCGGCCACGTTTGCTCGGCTGGAGGGCCTTTAGTCCCGGTTGGTAACACCAACCGGGACTAAAGGTCCCTCTTTAGTCCTGGCTCGATGACTCGGGATTAAAGGTGGCACCTTTAGTCCTGGGATTGTTGTCCCGGTGCGGTAACCGGGACTAAAGGCTGTTACCGCCCGGGACAACAAGTCCATTCTGTAGCAGTGGTTGGTTGGCAGGTGGAGGATCTCCGCCTCACAAAAGAGGTCATATACGTTTAATTCCAATTCTCAGTACAAGAATAAATGGGAGCGACATGTGAGTACCACAATACTTTTAAGTTTGACTAGTACTAATATAATAACGTACCATGATCTCAATTTTCATAATGTACTCATATAAAGAGTCCACAATGAATCCAAGACTTGAAATTCTCGTTTCTTATTATTCATCACCACCAGTATCCAATGCTTATGTCCACGATTCAGCACTCTTAAGGGGAAGAAGACCTACATATGTGGAATGAAAATCATCAACCCAATATTGTACCAATGATTCACATGGGAGTATTTGGAAACTGATACACATGGGAGTCTATTTATAGACAAGCAGCAAAGAAGAATAATTAGGAAGGTATTGACTTTACCAGATCATGATCATTAAATTTCGTCGGAAAGTCTCTATAGTGTTCACGATTCTCTGGCTAGAGCCTTGAGGACGCGGTCAACTTGAGCTTCATTTGACAGGATAATTAAAAGCATGCCGCACAGGGCTGAAACGATGGCTGTCTGTAATATGAAGAGCAAGGTGGCCTGCGTATGCATCAATGACCTGCAATATATTTAGGGGGAAAATCAATTGCACTATCAAAATATTATAACTGACTATATGCAGGTACCATATTGCATTATCAAAATATTATAACTAGACTACATGCAGGTACTATATTTTGCAAGAAAAATCAGAAACTTACTCCATTGTAAATATAATTTTCATTGTCTACTCTGTCTACGAGGAATTGTTTGCCCCTTCATATCACTTGCTAGTAAAGTAGTTGAAGTGGTCGATTCTGTCCTGAGCACACGTCTTTTACATGTTTTGCTATTGGCGCACAAGTTGGTAGTGATAAATTGTACCACTGGTACCTCTCGTGGGACAAGTGCATCCATACCATGTTGATTATAGTACATGCCTACTGAAATAATTAGAGCAAGTATATAAGTACAATAGATTGGACGATAGTTGGAAAACTTTAGAAAGGATGACAGAGAATGATTTAGTTCACCATTTCTCTTTCTGAGATTTTTTAGTACTATAGTCTTAATTTTCTTGGTCGATGGTTTTTTTTATCATCAAAGTACATGAGGATAGTACTTTATTTGCAGAATATTAGAAAAACAGTCAAATATCAATTATGTTCACCTCTTTTGATTTTTGGACTGCATGGCTGGGACGTCTCAGTAGTCCTGTTTTTTACAGTCTTGAAAATTATCATTGGTGACCTAAGAGAACGTGGCATTTTCCTCTTTCTTGTTGTCCCTTTTACCCTCTATGCCAGAGTCTCAGCTAGCTCTGCATCGGATTCTATCGTGTCTTGCACATATGCACACCTTTAGTTGGTCATCTGGGACCATCAAAGTGACCGCTCCTGTCACCTGTGCCAGAGTCAGAAGCATCTGACTCACTTTGAGTTTCATCTTCTAGTTATAGGTCAAGTAATTTCTGCACGGGAATGTATATTTATTAATTAATTGTAAACAGAAAGGGGTACAAATAATGACATCATCTATAACATGATTGGCTAAACGATTTATGAAACTTAAAAAGATACAGTTACAAATGCGTAAATTAAATAGATGGATTGCAGAAGCACTGCTACAAAATTGTAGGCGTTGCTACCATAGAACCCAGCATTAACAATACAAATCTTCTAATAAAATCGTCACCTGCCATGTCATAAGACACCATCTCTATAACCAAGGTCTTGATTCTAAATTCATTCCGACCAGGAATATCAAAACCCCTCTAGCAAACGTTCTGTAATACCACCTACCTTGGTTCGTCCCATAATATTTTTTCAACATCGTCATAAGTATTATAGATTTGCCTTCCTCGATCAAGCCTAAGGCATTCATCCTTAGCATTGTAATTTTCTATTAAACACTGAATAAGAGCCGGACGCATCTTAATGGGTCTAATATAGAGCATGCACCCAAGTCCAAAAGCTACAGTCTCTTATTTCTAGTCACGGTCTAATTTATCCAATATATGCCAAAAACACTCAACTGAGCAAGGGATGCCGTCACAGTTTTCTGCCATTTCTTCTGTACAAAAGACACAAAATAAGTCTACCCTAATAGATGTAAGAATAAAGATTTTGAATAATAATTTTACCATAAAACAAATAGTTTATCGTGAAACTAGGAAAAATAGATAATTTAAACAGAAAACCCATCCTGAGCAAAAGGCATGCACAAAATTAATAAGATTGAACTGGTGTTAGCATCCATGCTAGAAATTTGCAAAAATTGAGGTGCACACCACTTACCGTGATACTTTGGTCTCCTCCAATGTTTCAGTTCATCATGTATCCGATATACCTCGTGAAAGGGGAGGAGAGAAGACACAAGTTGTTGCTAGGTCATGGAACAACTTTGAGTGGCATCCAAGAGCATCATACTATATGTTAACACATGCATGTGTAAGATAGCATGCAATTGTCACCGGAAGTCATGAAAAAGCTATATAGAGTACGTTTCATTCACTTGCCAAGTTGCCATGTAACTACATGAAAAAGCTATGTACCCTGCCACCCTGTTTTAGCTGAAGAGAAATATAAATAATGGAGGACAAAAGGCAGAGCAGATCTTATTCAGGGGCGTGTATGATCATGACTATTTCTACAACAAATCACTTGGTCACACCTGTCTAAGATGAAATATCTCAAAGCAGTAGTGGCGCATGAACGAATTAGTTTGTGACAATCTCTGATCCTCCTCGACCAATACTACTTGCTACTGCTCAAGCCTTCAATCAGAATAACCTGATCGATGATGCCCTATTTTTAGGTTAAATATATGAGGTGGCATCTGTGATGTGTGATGGAGGTGGCACGTTTGCTTTTTCTCACAGAGGTGCTTTCTTGAAACGATGCCCGTAATGCAATTATTGGACTGGAGAGAGAGAGAGAGAGAGAGAGAGAGGGACAGAGAGTTGCTGAGCAGAGAGCAGGGCTTGAGAGAAAGAGAGGGAGATTGATGCACACTACTTCAACAACTAGCACATATTTTATTTGATGCACACTTCTCAAATGTTTCCAGAATTTAAATTGGCTTCTTATTTTTTTGTTTGACAACAATTTACAAAAATTTGAATTTGTTTTGTTATAAGTTTTCAGAAGTAAAGATTTTTACTGATTTTTCAAGCATGCTAAAACACAAGGTGTTATAGGATTATCTCTGACTTTTTTGGAACACGCCGATCTTTGGTGCTTTAATGTTCATCGCCTATGTCTAGTGATGTGAGGAACACGTCTGGCTGACGTTTCGATCTCTTCTTTGAAATAAAGTTCGTTTCACTAAGGAATTTGAATCATTGGTTATCGAATCTGTCTCTCTTTTTTTTTCAAAACAAAGCCACTCATCAGGAGTATTTGAGAATTACTTATCAGCTTAGGTACACGGAAGAGGCCAAGTGCATGAGAACACATGTGGAGATGCGTATCATTATATTAAGAAAAAAAGAGAGATTAGAGCTCTCGTACAGATCACACCCATGAAACACCTAGCAGAAATAAAACTCACATGTCTAATAACTTTAGATACCAATTTGCGCACAAGGAGAAGAAGATAACACACACCTTGAGCCCCAGCCAAACTATGAATTATTTTAGGTGGGTAATTTATCCGATTCTGAAAGCTAAGGGGGTAGGTTGTCCAGTATTCAAGTTTGAGGATATTATTTTTTAAACTCGGTGACAAATTCAGGAGGACAAATTAAATTAGAGTTTGCTTAAAAGAATATTACTGCAAAAATCAGATCTTTAATTTCTTTATCAAAAAAATATGTCTTTAATCAAGGTATCAAACCATTGTTTTCGAGCTATACACTATACATTGTAGTATAAGAGAGGATATGATGGATGAGACTATATACGAGGAAAACATATGTGACCTAATAGTCTGGTATGGCAGCACATGTGAAATATGGGAGTGGGGAGTGGCGGACGTGGGAAAAATCGAATGGATTTTACGCTTATATCGAGGGCATGTTTGGTTAGAGGCCTGGAGAACTTGCGTGACAAAAAGTGTTGCCTAGAATGTTGATGTTTTTTGCATGGTCAGGCAAGTCTAAAGAAGGTTCGTTTGGTTGGATCAGAGACCTGTGCCTAAGAATACTAATAGAGATATGCATAATATTAATATGTTTTAAATATCTATTATGTAAGATTAACATATATTTTTCATAGTTTGATTGTTTTTAGGGTCAATGGGGAGGCGTTCCCCACCTGATTTCATTATTGGCCCAAAACGGCCCGCTATATAGTTTTACAAGTCATGTTGTAATGAAGCATCACTCAGACGGTGATGACAATTGGATTGGGAGAAAATGGATTAGATGGTGTTCATTCCTATCTTGCACTTTGCAACACCTGACACCATTGATCAACGATGGGCCTTTTTTTCTTGGAAACCTGAACCTCCATTGCTCGGCCGTTGCCTTGCAGGCTGCAAGAACTTGTGAGATGTTTTGCCTTTCATTCCTGAAAACCGCTGCATTCCTTGCCTTCCATAGTTGCCAACAGGAAAGGGCGATGAACGCCGAAAACTCTTCTTTGGGAATTTCTCTCGGAGGGCTCAAACTGTGAAGGTTGTCCACAGTAGTTCCGTTTATGTTCGGCATTCCTATCTTCTCCCAGAACTGGGCGCCGATAACACATATCTGAATATGATGTGTTCTGGAGTTTCATCCTCCGCACTGCAGACTTCACAGATGGTGTCCCGTGTTAGACTGTAAATGTATATATGCGTGTGTATATGGGCCTGGACCTTGGTATAGCCGTCTGGTCCTCTATTTGGTTAGAGAGATATGAGAAGATCTCGGTTTGATCCCGTTTCTATAAACCACGAGATCTCATCTCCCTTATATATATATATATATATATCCCATCAATCAATCATTCATTCTACGCAATCCTTATTGCTTTCATGGTATCACGGCTCTTGGTGCTGTCCACGTTCTTCACATCCCGATGACGTTCCAGTTCGCCGACATCTTCACCAAAGGCTTGCCTTCTTCTGTCTTCACGGAGTTTCGGTCCAGTTTCAACGTTCGCAAACACGACGCTGTGATTATGGGAGGGTGTTAGACTGTAAATGTATATATGCATCTGTATATGGGCCTAGGCCTTGGTATAGCCGGCCGGTCCTTTATTTGATTAGATAGATATGAGGAGATCTCGGTTTGATCCTGTTTCTATAAACCACAAGATCTCCTCTCAATTGATTATATATATATATATATATATATATATATATATATATATATATATATATATATATATATATATATACACACCAAACAATCAATCATCGATTCCACGCGATCCTTATTGCTTTCATCCGAGAGCACATGTTTCCGATGTAGAACTGTTCTGCACTGAATCCGTGGGCCTCCATCCAACCGATCCACAGCTCATTGAAACCCCTTAATTGCTCGCATAACCCTGAAAAGACCGCCCCAACTGACCGTGTCGAATGCCTTTGCAAAATCCAGTTTGAGCACCAGCGCTGGCTTTTTCCTTCTGTACGTGGCATACCTGAACCAACTCGAGGGCATAGACGAATGTGTCGGAGATTGATCTTCCTCTGATAAAGCCCGTCTGGTTTATATCAATGAGGTTCGGGATTTCATCTTGCAGACTCTTAGTAAGCACCTTGGTCAGGATCTTTAGTGTGCAATTTTGCAGGCATATTGGTCTGAAAGCATCCACATCCACCGCACCCGGCTTCTTCGGTATAAGGACCATGCGAGATCTGTTGATGCGCTCTAGCTGTGCATCTCCCCGGTGAAAGGCCTCCATGAAATGCATGATCTGCACGCACACAGTTGTCCAAACTGCTCTGAAGAACGCCGGACCAAACCCATCAGGGCCCGGGGCGCTGTTTCTGTTCATCGCCCACAGCACTCGCTTTGTTTCAGCTTCAGAGGAGTCTGTCAATTAGTTGCTTGGCTGTGATCTCCCATTCTCCCCTCGTACGGTCTCTCCAGATTTGCATCCACAGAAGGCCCCGGCGTGCCGACGATTGAGCTGAAGTAAGCAGTCAAGGCAGCTGTCTTGCCTTCATGGTTGACGATCTCATTGCCGTCAACACGCACCAGGCGAATGAAGTTCTGCCTTAGTCGTTGTGTTGCCTGTGCATGGTGAAAATCTGTATTAGAGTCTCCTTCTCGAATTGCCTTGTTTTTGCTGCGCTGCTTCCAGTGAGCCGCTCTTGCTTTTATTGCCCTTTCAAGTTCACCTTGAGCTTGTCTTCTGACCTGAAACTCTTCAGGGGATAGGTTTCTCATTTCTTCATAGTAATCAAACAGTTGAATCAAGAACTGGCTGTTATGTATAAGGTAGATGGGTGCCCTGATACACCGAGACCAAACCTTGGCCGTCGCTCGTGCTGACTTGATGCACGCGACTAGCTGCCCGACTGCGTCCGCACGCGGCGAAACCTGCTGCCAAGCCGGCAAGATAGAGGGGAGGAAAGATTGGCTTTGCAGCCAAAAATTTTCAAAGCGGAAGAAGGTGGATTTAGGGAGGGAGGTGGACAGCGTTAGAAGGAGGGGAGTATGATCAGAGGTCGGCCGGAGCAGAGAGGAGAGGTTAGAGAGGGGGAAAGCAAGGTTCAGGCTGTTGTTGGTGAAGGCGCGGTCAAGCCGGGGTTGGGGTTGCTTGTTCGACCACGTGAAAAGGCGGTCCGAGAGATCGACCTCGGAGACGTTGAGCTGTTGAATGGTGTCGTTGAAGGCCGACGTGGGAGTGTTGTTGATTTGCCCGTTGTTCTTGTCGGCCGCGCACCCAACAAGGTTGAAGTCCCGAGGAGGATCCAGGGACCGGGGACCAGTGGCGGAAGATCCAGATGACTTCCGAGGAAAGGAAAGGAGCCCGAGTGGTCGGAGGGGCCATAAGTCGATGTTGGAGGCACTGAAAGAAAGAGAGGTAGACAACGTGTGAAGTTTAATAAAGAAGTTGTCAAGGGAGAAAAGCCCAGGGTCCCAAGCCGTGAGCAGACCCCCACGGGTTCCATCCGCCGGCTTGAAGACAAAGTTCGATGCCAAGTTAGGAGGAAGGAAAGTTTTAGCTTTGAAGGTGTCATAACCTGGACAGGCGTGAGAATTCATGCTAAAACACATCTATGATTATAACCTGAACAGGCGTGAGAATTCATGCTAATTTGACCTTTTAATTAGTTATGATGGTATTTGGTCTCCTCCAATGCTTCATACAGTTCAATGTCATCTTGTAGCCCAATAGATGTTGTCATGTTGTGGCCCAATAGATCGATCTTGTGAAGGAAAAAAAAAGATATATAGCACAAATTTCTTGCTAGCTCAAAAAGCACTTTGAGTGGTACCTACATCTTGCAGCATTAATTGGGCTACATATAGTGACAGACGCATGTGTAAGCTAATCACGCCATTGTTGCCACTTGCCAGAAGTCATGTAAAAAATACATGTGTATCATTCATTTATCACCGTGTGATTCATATCTTTCTTTGAATCGGTACTTCAATGGATGGTGGTATGCTCCTACTAGCTGTGACGAAATTGTGTGAATCGAAGAGAAATGGACTGAACACTTGCGGATGTTTTTTGGGGAACAGAAGGCAACACAAATAAAACTGAAGTTGGAGAGGACCATCAATCAATTGGCTAAGACCAGATTAGAACACAGATCAACAAAAGGTTCTATGTATGCCTAATCGCAGTTCCAATAACTCATTGCCAAGATTGTAAGGAAGACAGGCCTCCATAATTAAACAGGCCTCCAATAATTGGCCCAGATAACCTACCTGCCCTGCCTGTCGAGTAAAATGCATCACTGACCCCAAGTGTCATCCAGTTCCTCAAACTTCCACGGATATCTAAGTCCCTAAACTTGCTAATTTTGACACGTGAGATACAAATCACCATAACTTAAGTTAATCAGCCTATATATGGCACATTGATTATACGATGGCATGGCACCGACATGGACCCACATGCTAGTTAGGGAGAGAGAGGAGACAACCGGTATGTGGACCCCCACATTTGGTGTCACATTATCATGCAATAGTGTGCCAAGCAAGTGGATTGACTCAAGTTTTACTGATTTATTGGGACCTCAATGAACGATCTGTAAGTTTATGGACCTAGATATATAAGTATTTTGGAAATCTATAAGGATATGGCAATAGCTTGAACTAGGTTCGAGGACCAGCAGTGTATTTTGCTCGTTATAACTGTGTGATCGGTGGATGGAATCCCTACCGACGTGACCGCTTGTCCCCGTTAGCGTGGATTTGCGGCCATCGTTTTGTTCATCTCTCGGGAACACACAAACATCTACTGGAATAGCAGTGGTCCTGCATGCTGTCTCCCCTAGACCCTACTGTTAACCTTGATGGCTGTCACGGTATCGTGTCTCTCCCGATCGATTGGCATTTAGTTGCGCCTTGCTCGCCGCATTGTTCTTCATACATAGGTCGGCTGCCAAGTGCTAAGCTCAGTCCCAGTTGAGGTTTCATACCTTAGTTTTCAATACACTCGTATTTTAAAAACAGTGCATAAGAGTTTTATCCCTATAAAACTCTCTCTACTCTCATGAAACTTTCATCATCTCTCTTTCTATCAATACAGTGCCGTGCACTACAGGAAACACGTGATTTGCCGAGTGCAAAAATCTTTGCCGAGTGCCAAATTTCGGGCACTCGGCAAAGACCTGCTTTGCCGAGCGCCGCACTCGGCAAAATATGGCACTCAGCAAAGAGGCCTTTGCCGAGTGCCAGACCTGCACTCGGCAAAGGCTGTCTCAGACACTCGGCAAAGATTGGTAGGGGCCTAACGGCATCCAGCGGCGTCCTCTTTGCCGAGTGCCCCCCGTTTGGCACTCGGCAAAGAATTTATTTTGCCGAGTGCCAAAACTTGGCACTCGGCAAAATAATTTTTTTTGGGTTTTTTGCCACCAATTTTTTTTGAAGCTTTAGTACACTACCACAAACAACATGTTTAAATTTGGGACATTCTCATTGCCTTTTGGCATATTTCTATAGTTTATTTTGTTTTGTTGAATTTTTTCAGAAAATGTAAGTTTGAACTGCAGGTGCATCGAATAATGGATTACATTCGTTTAAAAAATGTTATCCTTGTTTCTTAGTGTAAATTTAGGCTAAATCTAGGAGGCTGTCTCGAAATTTGATCAACGTGCTCCGCGAGACAACAACGCCGCCAACTAACGCGTGGAGTGGTTTTTTAATTGTATAAAATCTTGACGCAATTCGAAAATCATGGAACTTGTCGAGTTGTAGCCGTGTCGTGTCGTATTGGAAAAATTTGAAAAAGTCGTTGTCATATATGATGCTCACAAACCGACATCTCCATAAAAAAAAAATTCCACGACATACGAAAATCTTTTCGACAAGTTTCATGATTTTCGAATTGGTTCGCATTTTATACAATTAAAAACCACTCCCACGCAAGTTGACATCTGCCCCGTGAGCATGTTGATCAAATTTCGAGACAGTTCCTGAATTTAGCCTAAATTTACACTAAGAAACAAGGATAACATTTTTTGAACGAATGTAATCCATTATTCGATGCACCTGCAGTTCAAACTTATATTTTCCAGAAAAATTCAACAAAACAAAATAAACTATAGAAATATGCCAAAAGGCAATGAAAATATCCCAAATTTAAACATGTTGTTTGTGGTAGTGTACTAAAGCTTCAAAAAAAATTGGTGGCAAAAAACCAAAAAAAAATTTATTTTGCCGAGTGCCAAGTTTTGGCACTCGAGTGCTGCCCAGCTGGCACTCCACAAAGAGCTGCTGAATTTTTTTTAAAACTTCGCCGAGTGCCAGGTCACAACACTTGGCGAAGAAAATTGACTTTGCCGAGTGCCGCCGATCTGGCACTCGGCAAAGCCGCCTTATCCCTTCACCCGTGCCGGGCCGACGCGCTCTCTCTCTCTCTCTCATTTCTCTCTCCTCTCTCCTCTCTCCCTCACGCCCGCCACCACACATCCAGCCAGGCCAGCCTCCGGCCCGACCACCGCGCCTCCCAGCCTGGCCTCTCGGGCGCCCATCCCGTCCGCCTCCCGTCTGGGTCCTCCTCATGTGCCGCCCCGCCTGGGTCTCCACTGCCCGCGCCGGCCCCCTTAGTGGCCACCTCCCCCACCTGCGCGCCCCCCTCGGCGGCCACTGCAGAAGAGAGGAGGAGGAGGCAGGGGAGAAGAGAGGAGAAGGGGAGAAGAGAGGAGGAGAAGGAGAAGGAGAGGAGAAAGAAGGTGCCGGCCTAGGCCCGTCGACCCTCACGCCGCTGCGGTCGTCTCCGCCGTCGTCGATGACCCTCGTTGTTGCCATTCTTGTCGCGAAGGTATGCCCTACACCTGTAGTAGTTAGTAGTAGTACTTAGTAGTGTTAGTAGTAGTTAGTAAGTAGTAGTAGTTAGTAGTTAGTAGTGTTAGTAGAATTGTTAGTAGTAAGTAGTGATAGTAGTAGTGTTAGTAGTAGTAGTGTTAGTGTTAGTAGTACTTGTTGTTGTACTACTTCGATACTTTCATCTGCATGGAAAGAGAACTAAAGTACATGGCTCGTCTTGGTATATATATGTTTGTTGGCCTTCGTGCCTATGTTTGGTATATATGTGGTTGTTGGCCATCGTGCCTACGTTTCTTGCAGGTTTTGGAAACCTCCCCGTGCAGGGGAGATGCTGCCGAAATTTTCAATGGATTCTAACCTATTGCCTTTTTATGTAGGAGAAGGACCCATGGGAGGGACTCGGCGACCCCGATCGTCTTCGTCGGCACTGCTGGTCTGCCTACACCGCATCGCCTCGCCACTGCACTGACACGCCACTGCCCCGCTAGCCTGACTCCACCGCCACCCTAGGTATAACCCTCTCCTCCTTTGCATGCATGTTTTATATGGTCACGTAACCCAGTTAGGGGACTCCCGTTTGAAACATATATGGTCGAAGGTATGCAGATCTTTGCATATCTGCGACCGTATCTCTTTCAGATTGTCCACATATTTTGGACAGCCCGCGGATGCGTAGATCAGGTTAGTTTCCATGGTTCGCTCCAGTCCGAGACAGACTTTCGGCATCACCTCCCTGTTGTTCTCCGGATACACACTCTCCCTTGTAGGACATGTATCGGGAGAACAGCGGTGAGGTGCTGCCGAAATTCTATCTCGGATAGGAGCGGAGCAATAAAACTGACCTCATCTACGAATCCGCGGGTGGGATTAAGACCTATCCACACCTATTAGATGGTAGGAACGCCGTGCAGATGCAATTGCTGGTTATATTACTCGCTTACATATGTATATGCCAGAGGATGGAGAACCGTGATTGGATGTACATGGGCCACGCAAGTATGACCCCAGAATGGATGACTAAGACTAATGCTTTCTTGGAGCATTCATTTGGTGAGGCTGCTAGAGGGTCGAGTCGGATGTCGTGTCCCTGCAGCAAATGTGACAACCGTGTAAGAAAGAATAGGAAGAACATGGGGGAAGATCTTTGCAAGTATGGATTCACGCCAAACTATACCTGCTGGATCCACCATGGTGAAGCCGATCGTATTAGAGAGGAGGTGGTGAGACCACGCCTCGAGGCTTTTGATGGAGATGCCAGGGTAGCAAACTGGATGGATGACTTTCAGGAGGCACGGTTCGGTGAAGGATTAGAGGACGAGCCAGAGGAATCCACAAAGGCGTACTACGATATGCTGTCTTCGGCACAGAAGCCCCTTCACGAAAAGACAATGGCTTCGCAAGTGGATGTCATTGGACGCCTAATGGCATTCAAGCCGCGGTGTAGCATGAGTCGAGACAACTTCGATGGTATGTTGGCAGTTGTTGGATCCCTGCTTCTGGAGGGTCACATTCTGCCGAAGAACTTGTACAAGTCACAGAAACTTCTTCGTGCCCTTAAGATGCCGTATGACCACATCCATGCTTGTCTAAATGGTTGCGTCCTATTTAGGAAAGATCATGAGAAAGCAACGCATTGTCCAAAGTGCAAATCCTCTAGGTATCTGGAGGTCGACACTAGTGATGGCAAGAAGGAACAGCTTGGTATCCCCGTGAAGGTCCTATGGTACCTTCCTGTCATACCGAGGATCCAACGGTTGTACATGATAGAGGAGTCCACGAAATAGATGACATGGCACAAACATGGCAAAAGATACAATGCTGACAAGATGGTACACCCATCGGATGGCGATGCATGGACCATTTCGATGGCATACATCATGGTAAAGTTGAGGAGGCTCAAAATGTACATGTAGCGCTGGCAACAGATGGGTTCAACCCCTATGGATTGCTGGCGGCCCCGTACACTTGTTGGCCCATGTTCGTGATCCCCCTCAATCTCCCCCCCGGCATCATGTTTCAACCCAAGAACGTATTCTTATCACTGATAATTCCTGGACACCCGGAGAACAAGATGGGTTTGTTCATGGAGCCTCTCATTGATGAATTGATCCTTGCTTAGGAAAAGAGGGTACTGACATACGACCGAGCTACAAAGAAGAACTTCACAATGCATGTGTGGTACCACTACTCCCTGCATGACTTCCTGGCGTATGGCATATTCTGCGCGTGGTGTGTTCACGAGAAGTTCCCATGCCCAATATGCAAGACAACTGTGAGGTTCATTTGGCTGAAGAGGGGTGGCAAGTTTTCTTCGTTTGACCAACATCATCAATTCCTCCCTCTTGACCATCCATTCAAATGAGATGTCAAGAACTTCAGGAAAGGGGTTCAAGTCACTGACCCTGCACCTCAGATGATGACCGGTGCTGAGGTCCGTGCTGAGATAGAGGGTCTCAAAGATGATAAAGAGAATGGTGGTTTTATTGGATATGGTGAGGAACACCAGTGGACTCATAAATCGGGCTTGACTAGGCTCCCCTATTTCAATGACCTTCTTCCACACAACATTGATGTAATGCACACAGAAAAGAATATCATTGAGGCGCTTTTGCAACACTCATGGACATTCCCGATAAGTCAAAGGACAACGTTAAGGCTAGATTTGGACACAGCAGCGATGTGCGATAGGCCAAAGCAAGTGATGAAGCCTCCGCTACCGGCAAGAAATGGAGAAGGACTCGGTCGATTTCGTCTTGAAAAAGGACCAAAGGAAGGAAGTACTGCAGTGGATCCAGACGTTAATGTTCCCTGATGGGCATGCGGCGAATTTGAGTAGGGGAGTGAACTTGTCCACTATGCGAGTCTTAGGGATGAAGAGTCATGACTACCATATATGGATTGAGCGGCTCCTTCCTGCGATGACCCGGGGATACGTCCCTGAGCATGTGTGGTGTGTGCTGGTAGAGTTGAGCTATTTCTTTCGCCAGCTTTGTGCTAAGGAGTTATCTCGAGACGTGATTGATGGCTTGGAGAAAGTGGCACCTGTGTTGCTCTGCAAGTTGGAGAAGATCTTCCCACCCGGCTTCTTCCTGGCGATGCAGCATCTGATTTTGCACCTACCGTATGAGGCACGAATGGGGGGCCGTGCAGGCCCATTGGTGCTATACAATTGAGAGATGTCTAAAGATTCTTCAGAAAAAGTGTAGAAATAAAGCCAAAATTGAGGCTTCTGTGGCAGAGGCATTCATTCTGGAGGAGGTGTCAAACTTCACAACACCATACTATAAGGATGGCCTTCCCAGCGTGCACAATCATCCCCCTCGTTACAACGCGAACGAGAGTTCATCGAACCTCAGCCTTTTCAAAGGGCAACTCGGAAAGGCAAGAACATCGGGCACCAAGACCTTGTGGCATGATGAGTGGCGCACTATCATGCTGTATGTGTTGTTGAACCTTGACGAAGTGAAGCCTTATGTGCAGTAAGTTCTCAATGAGCTTGTTACATACGCCCTTATCACTATCCTCCATCTATCCAACCCCCTTATCTCTTGTTTTTTCAGGGAATTTTTGAATAAATACTGGAGAGGGAATAGGGCTCCTTCCCCTCAAGAAGAAGATAGTCTTCTCAAAGATGGTGTGCTCGATTTCATATCATGGTTCGATACGAAGGTACCGTCCAATTTACCTCGATCAATCTTTGACATCCCACTTTGCTCCTACGAGGGAGTAATGTAACGATCTATCCGGCCTCACCTTGCAGGCCCGCAAGGATGCGGAAATGGATGCTGAGTTGAAAGGGCTCGCCAAAGGCTTCGCCTACAAGGTCAAGTCATTCACCGTTTATGATGTGAATGGCTATCGCTTTCACACAAGAAACTACGAGCGGAGTCAGCCCAATCGGAAAACCACGAATACCGGAGTTCGTAAGCCCGGCACCAATGAGCGCGACTACTACAGCATAGTAGAAGAAATATACGAGCTTAATTTTGAGTGTCGCAAAGCTCCTAATCCAGTCGTATTCAAATACCATTGGTTCGATCCTAATGTCACGAGAACAACCCCTGGGATTGGACAAGTCGAAATTCGATAGGATTCTGTCTATCAAGGGGAGGATGTCTATATTGTGGCTCAACAGGCCACGCAAGTTTATTATCTCCCATGGGCGTGCCAAAAAGACCCCAATCTTATCGGTTGGTACCTTGTGCAGTTAGTATCTCCGCACGGTAAACTGCTTGTCCCAAATGATGAGGATTACAACTTTGACCCAAACACATGGGAGTTCTATCAACCAGAGGGGCTAGAAGGGAGGTTTGACATAGACATGTTTTTGCTGATGGGCATGGAAGTAGACAATGACATTGATCAGGACGATGGAGATGAGGACGATGGAGAAGAGGTGCAAAATGCTAAGGACTTACAAATGCTTGGGTGATTACAGTTAGGCGATGACAATGATGACAACGATGGAGATGAGCCCGATTTACTCGACAATATTGATAGTGATGACGACACCTATGATCCAGCCGCTGCCGATCGTGAAGAATATTTCTAATTCATGTAATACTATATTATTATTATTATTATTATTATTATTATTATTATTATTATTATTATTATTATTATTATTATTATTATTATTGCAATTATGTTTCGTTCATTTTGCATCTCTTTATAAGTACTTGTAATTTAACTGTGCTAATTGGTTTACTCTTTGAAATTGCAGGCACTCGACAAAATGCCGGGCGGAAGGCAGGCCCGTCGGGGGGTCAACTCCTTCTACATGAGGGAGCGCTCACCACCCCACACTGAGGAGGACCCCTTGCCGGAGCCGCCATCGAGGAGGACGAGGAGCGGCCGCCCCCGCGGCCGTCCAAGGACGAGGGTGCAGCTGGCTGCCACCCCGTCGGTGGACGAGGACGACCAGGCGGTGGGCCTACACTTAGGAGGGGGTGGCACTTCCTCTAACTCGTCGGACCATGGGGAGGCGATGATAGCGACAGCAGGGGGTTCCACTTGCACTGCCTCTGGCTCTACCTCGTCGGGAGTCTACTTGCGTGGGCCCTCGCAGCTCCCGGCGCGGTCGATCCCACTTCATCGGCGCCCGGTGATTCGACCCAGCGGCGACAAGTAAGTATTATTTCACTACTATTTCATATGACATGTTGAAAATCGAACTAGAGACTAACAATTCTTCTTAATGACTCTTGTAGCAACTGGGAAGTTGTGTCCGGAACGTGCCGACACAACAATGGCACCCTGGGCCTTCTGATTCGGCTGCACTACCCTGGCATGGTCACCTACGCCTCGGTGACTTCGCTGCCCTGGACGTGGGACCACTTCTACGCCGCCGAGGACAGCGAGTTCTGCACCGTTGCGGCGCAGATCAAGGCCGAGTTCTGGGTGAGTCTTCATCGCACTAAATTGGTCAATACTACGCATTCATTGGTCGTTCTTGAAATAATGAAATGATACATGATGTCTGTATGTAGGACTTCTTCAGATGCGACGAAGGGTTTGAGGACCGAAGGCGAAAGTGCGGACAAGGTCTCAGAGGTCCCGACTCTTGGACTGTACCACGAGGCGTGGCTCAATGCATCATCAACTACTGTACCGGCGTCCTTGGTCGTGGTGAGGAAGGCCGATGCCCGTGGACCAGGCGCTCACCAAGGAGCAAGACCTCTCGGTAAGTACAAAACATTATCTATCGACCTTCCATGAAGAATAGGTAGGCTTCATTTCATCTTCCGACATATCAATAACTTGATGGCATGCAAAGAATGTCACGATTGGTGCGCCAGCACCGCCTCTTTGGGAGGCCATTGTGGACAGGTGGCTCTCGGAGGTGGGCGGAGAAGCACAACATCCGTCGGGATCCGCCGCTGCAGATGGGTGGGGTGCCACACCACCAAGGCAACCGGAGCCTCAACGCGTACGCCCAGACATGGGTAATCTTCTTTGTGTTTTCATCTTTATTTATTTATTCTAACGCTCAATTCTCATTACTTGTAATCATCTTTGTGTTTTCCTCGCGGTCCCAGTGCACCAAGGCCGAATGCAATGAGTTCATAAGCGTCGCCTTGGCACACAAGGGCAAGGCGATGACCCCAGAGTCACCTACAACCCGCGACGGGCCCAAATGCGTACACCAACGCGGCGTCCACAAAGAAGCTTAGCAAGTACACCTCGACGGCCCGCGAGCGCCATGGGGAGGACTTCGATCCAGCCACCCAGCCCCTGGACACAGACCTCCTGATGAGGCTAGGAGGAGGGAAGCAAAGACGGCTGGTCTTGGATGGCGGACAAGACACGATCAACTCCGCCTCTGTTCCCATCCTCGCCGAGATTTGAGCAAGGAGCACGAGCTCCTCCCTCCCCATACGCTCTCGGCAGCCAGAGCTCACAAAGAGATATGGCGGAACTCCAGTTAATCTTGCTTTTTATTAAATCGTTCATTGCTTTTACACATCTACCTTGCCTTTGCATTGTTTAAACATTGCGGGTGGAATGTTGCAGGCCGACTTGCGGAGGTTTGAGGACCAGCAGGCAGCCCAGGCGGAGGCCTATGGCTGGAGATGGAGGCTGTACAAGCCCAGAGGGTGGCCAAGGCGCAGAGGCTGCAGGACATGTTCAGCTTCATGGCAAGCCTTCAGGCCTTGCCAGGTGTGGTCGTGCCCCAGTCGCTGCTCGCTCCAGTTGTGGCTCCTCCTCCTCCTATAGGGACTCCGGTGAGTATATATGGTTGTTTATTCCTTTAGCTTGTGCGGCCCTCCTATAGATACTTATGAATTCGCTTCTCCTTTGTGCAGCCACAGTCGGCGGGTTTGAACCCGACTCCTCAAGGTGGCCCTTCTCCACAGGCCAGGTGGCCAACTGACCCTCCTCAAGGTGGCAGTTCACACTCCGGGTGGGGAGGCTGGCAGTAGGTACCGTTTATTTGTTTCTTTTCATGTTGCATGAACTTGTGTTAGACTTAGCCTTATGTTGGACTACTACTAGAGACATATATATTGTGATGGATATTGTCATGGATGATGCGAATGTATGTGATGGATTATGGACAATGGATTTGTATGTGATGTATTATGGATGGTGGATGTGTATGTGATGGGTTATGGATGTGTATGTGATGGAATATGGATGTGTATGTGATATATCCTGTGCTGTGTGTTGATATATATGTGATTTCTTTGTTTGTGCTGATGGAAAGCAAAAAACAAAAAAAATAGCATTTTCCTCTTTGCTTGAGTGCCACACTTTCGGCAAAGAGGGCTTTTGCCGAAAGCAGTGACCATGGCACTTCGGCAAAGCAAAAGGAAGCAGACCCCAATTTCCCAGCTTTGCCGAGTGCGAGCCATGGCACTCGGCAAAGATTTTTTTTTAAAAAAGAAAAAATTTCTTTGCCGAGTGCAAGAGTATGGCACTCGGCAAAGAATTTTCAAAAAAAAATTCTTTGTCGAGTGCCGCTGAGGTGGCACTCGGCAAAGAGGCTGTCAGAGTTGACGTCGGATTTTTTTTTTGCCGAGTGCTGACGTGACACTCGGCAAAGACTTTACAGAGTGCCCGATATGTGGCACTCGGCAAAGAAACCTTTGCCAACGGGTTCTTTGCCGACTGCTCTTTGCCGAGTGCGGCACTCGGCAAAGCCTTTGCCGAGTGCCCTAAGCACTCGGCAAATAGCCCATCTGCAGTAGTGGTGTCAGCATATTTAATGCCTATGAAACTCTATGAAACTCCCATTGAGATTGGCCTGATGGGCGTCTTCAAATTGAGAAAAGTCAACTCCCTCTATTAGTTAAAAAGTATTAAGAAAACATAATTTTAGGTTATAGGTTATGTGCAGCGGTGAATTGAGAAAATTATGTCCCCTTTATGTCCACTGACATGGAGGAGCCGCTTGTCAGTGAGCCTTTTCATTCTTCTGTTCCCCTTTCATATCTCACTAAGATCAGAAAGTAATGTCACGCACATATAGAAGTTTCACAAAGCAATTGGAGCTATCTATTATGAAATGAAATCTCTCTCTTTCTTCAAAACAAGGCAACCAATTTGGTCTTAGGTTAGGTACACGGAAGAGGGCAAAGTGTATGAGAGTTTATGCCATTAATTAAGGCAAAAAAAAACCATGTTCTATTTATCATTCAAGCATTGTGTGTGCACTTTTATTGGGATCAAGGAAATAAAAATGAACCCAAGCGAACATTGGCAATATATATGCTTCAGATTCATCAAATTTTGTTTTAAGAAACGGATTTAGTTTAGAGAGGAGCCACATTAGAGGGTGGGCTGTGGGCGGCTTGGTTGGAGGTAGACATCGAAGTCAGCCCACCTGCTCGTGAGCTCAACAGGGAAATGTAGGCCCAATATATTATTTGAAATGGTTTAAAATTAAGTTTAAGCAGTTCAGCTGCTAGTAGAAGTAATGAATCCGTTTGGTTGGAGAAACTCCCTGCATGAAAACTTCCGTGTTTGGTGCTCTAGCTTTTTTGGAGTTTTTTTACTGTGGTCTGCAAGGCAACTAATTTGAGAATTAGAAGTTTATATTAGGTACGCCCAACGAAGAACTAGCCCAAAGTGCATGACAGCGCATGCCTGGCCTTAAGGGAAAAAAGACCATAAATACATGCATGTTTCTATTTTATCATTCTTTTTTGAGAAAGTTTCTATTTTTATCATTCATTCATCGTGTGTGTACTTTGAATGTTTTTTTTTTGTGAATTTGCATACTTTGAATGTTGTGTTTGCTAGCTCCCTACTTGTACCAAAGTTGTATGATTAAAATGAGGCAAAGTGAACATTGGCAGTGTGTTTTAGATTCATCATCAATTGAATTTTCTGCAAACACCATATGTTAAAAAATATGAAATAAACCACAACAGCACAGATTAAACAAAAATTAAGAAATGGATTTTCTCCATAGAAGGGCACGTCATGGGCCTCTCTTGGTCGCTGGTAGACATCATGGTCGGCTCATGATGACTGCACCCGAGCTCAAAGGAGAATGAATAGTAGAGCATCGAGTTTTGTCACTCCGCTTTATGACGACCACTGACACTAAACACATGTTTGTATGTAGCTACAACTCACAAAGGACCAAGAAAATGAAGTGGATGGCAAATAACGTTAGTATGTGCATGGCAGCTTGAGCTTACTTCTACTATGCATTCAACTAAAAGTTGCAATAACAAAAGAGTGTGAATACGGAGGGCAGAATGAGATTACATCTAATGTATATTTAGTTAAAGTTGTTAAAAGGAAATTATTCAAGACAACTGACACCACCTCGTTGCATCAACAAAACAGAACAAATTGGTTGTGATACTCATCTCCTTCCCTAGCTGGAAAAATCGATGCTAGCCCTTCTCTAAACACCATGAGCAACTAGTATGTCCAGGCGCGGAGCGAGGCCATTTAGTTATTGTCACTTGACAGCAATAGATTTTTTAAATCTAAAGCTAAAGTGTTTTTTATCTAATAAAAAATAAGGCTAATGGTCATGTTCTTAACACAAGTGACATCAATGGTTATCTACTCTAGATCCGCCCTTAAGTATGTCATGGTTGCCAGATGTACTACAAGAGCCGGGTGAGGTGTACATATGTATTGGTTTCCACATGTAGGACACGAGCTGAGTGAGGTGTACATGTTAAGTATACAGACAATAAGTGATTGAAGGGGGTGCGTGCATGCTATAAACTTGAAAATTGTGTTTGATCTCCAATTCACTGATAATGGTATTTTGGTGCCCTCCAATGCTTCAGAGTTCATATCTTTGTGCACCTATAGATCCTATTATTAAGCTAGAGGAGCACTAAATTTGTTTCTAGGTCACGAAGCACCGAGCGGCACGCATCCAAGAGCATTGGAGTATATATATTGCAGATGCATGTTTAAGCATGCAATTGTTGGTCATAAGAAAGCTACGTGTATATCATTCATTTATCATGTGACTACACTACGCCGGACTTGGGTGTTCTTTTCGCCACACTTTCATGGATGGTGTTATGCATCATCCTGGTGCCCAAATTGTGTTAGCTCAAGACAAATGGAATATATGCATTCTGTGCTTTAATTAGTACCAATCATATATTTCTTCCACCCATGTTGTTACTTGTTTGAGTATAAGATAACAGGTCCCCAAAATGTCAGGTCAGCATGAAAGATAACTTTTTTTAGTTATTATTATGACTCCATGAAAGGTAGGAATCATATTAGTTTTTTTTTAGTTAGGTGGATCAAAGAGTTACGAGCCTCTATGAAATTGGTCTCAGGAAAATGGGCCTCCAATTGGCCCATGGTGGTTGATGAACCGAACCCGTGCATGCCATCCCTAGTGGCACGGCCTCAAGTAAATGAACTCTAATTAGCTGTGCTATCTACAGTGGTACGACCAAGCAACAGGTGGGTGGCTTAAAAGCTAACTCTAAAAATATTTTTCATATTTTAATAAAAAAGAGAGAAAAGTTAGCTTTTGATCAAGAGCTAGGCTCATACACACATTCTAAGACTATGTAAGAGTGTTATGTGAGGCTATCTATGTTATGAGCCAATGCTAAAAGTTAACACTATCGAAGAAGTTGGTTTAGAGCTAGTGATTAGCTTAGAGTTTTAGCGATGTGGGGTGAAACCGCGAAACGACTGCCTCACCTCTCACCTGCTGACCTGCCTGCCCTGCCTTTTGGTGGGCTTTGGTCATTTCTCCGCTTGGGGAATTGCAAAACCCATCAAAACTCCATGATTGCCAAGGGCCCACACGTGTCGTTTTCCACCTTTAAGAGCAAGTATAATAACAGCCTTTAAGCTGGCTAAATATTGAGGTGGATGAGAGATAAGAGGAGAGAGAGAAGAAGTGGGTTATAAGGTTACAGCCGGCTTAGGCACAAGAACCAAGAAACTTTGTGAGGGAGACACGTGGGCCATGTATTAATAGTGAAGATCTTACTATTATATGGGTATGGGTAGGCTGAGAGAAGGCTAAAAAGAATCTTACAGCAGTAGCTGCTGTAACTAGTAGCCTTGCTCTTTTCGATCCGTGGTTCCATGCACACATATGCATTGTTGCTGTCCACTGCCCAGATGGATCTTGCAGAAACCTTATTTTACAGCTAACCATGCCAATGTTTTGCTCCGCTATGATCTATCTTAGGCCTTGTTTGAATGCATGTATACTCACCTCAATCTATGTGTGTTGGAGTAAAATAGAATGTAATTTAGTTAAATTCCACTCCAATCGACTTCAGCGCATGTGAATTAAAACGGATGCATGCACATCAGAAGGCCTTTCACATGCTCCATCTCAGTGGTAGCACGTACTATGCAGCAGCAAAGTGCATGCATCGATCGATCTCGAAGCTAGCCCTGGATCGTGTCACGACACGTATCGAGCCAATGCAAAGTTCAGGTTACAGAGTGTGTTGTGTGAGCGCGCTTTGAGCCTCTGACCGCGCGCATTTGTTAACCGTACGTACGTAGTTGGTAAATAAATTAAGCGCCTAACAGTGAGAATGCATGAACGAACGTGCAGTCTAAAGGCATCCACGAGACTAGGAATCTATCCTACGGAAATTAATTGTCGCTTAGCCTTAGATTATACTCCTCGCTATAGCATAACCACGTGCTAAGCACATGCTTCTTCTTTTTTTAGCTAGCAAAAATGCCTATACGTTGCAATGGGACGCATGGTTTATTATATGATTCTCGTACCAATAGTAATAAACTATCTATTTTTATTAAATTTTATTAATTAGGCTTGATCCAACCTTAAGTAAATCAAATATATTCTAAGGCCATTGAATTTATTAATTGGGCTTATCCAACCTGAAGTAAAAACACTACTACATGAATCAATTTGCGCAACGTGGCCAAAATGGGCTCCGTGGCGGGCACCTCGTTTGCCCGCCACGGTTAACCGGTGGCCGGCCACCGAGGCGCCCGCTGCGGGAAAAGGGTTTACCGCGGCGGGCCACCTTACTTGCCCGCCGCAGGAAATCGTTATTTACCGCGGCGGGCGGTATGAATCGCCCGCCGCGGTTAATATGATTTACCGTGGCGGGCTCTTTAAACTGACCGCCGCGGTAAAGAGTTGATTTACCGAGGCGGACGCTTTATCTTGCCCGCCGCGGTAAAGCCTGTACAAATACACAGCACCACCCCTTCATCTTCTCCACGGGTCTTCCTCTCTCAAACTTATGGGGGAGGCTTTGTCCTAAAATTTGAGGAAACTTTTGATTTGAGTTGAAGGGCTTGGATTTGAGGGAGTAGGACATCATAAGAGGTTCATAAAGACTCTCCCTCTCTCCTTCCATCCTCTCTCTCTCTCTCTGTTTCCATCACCTAGAGTTCTCTCTAGATCTAGATCTAGATCAATTTTAATGGAAAAAATGATGTCATGTATTTCTTTAACTTTAGATTCATCATAGATGTATGCTTCATCTTTCACTTCGTCATTTCCTCTCTTTTTCATAATTTTGGACGTAAAAATCATCAATTTCTCCTAATTCTTTTTTATTTAATGTTGATTGTGATGGATAATGTTCGTAGGTATGATGGATAGGTCGGAATGGATGTACCGGATCGATAGAGTGAATGATCCGCGGTACCTCTTTAAATTAAGGAAGTTTATTGTTGCTGGTAAAGCTCACCGTGAGAGACTGAAGCGGATGACAACCATATGTCCATGTTCTCGTTGCAAGAACCTGAAAGCCCACCGAGACAGCGAGGTGCAAACTCATTTGATCATGTATGGTTTCGTCGAGGGCTACACAGTCTAGACATTTCACGGCGAAAGAGTTGGTGCGAGTGGCGGTGCATCTGGAGTGAGCTCTTCAACGCCGACGACGACAACACCACCGGTGAATAAAGATCCTTTAGGAGCACCCGGCTCCTCATCATCTTCAGCAGCAGCTGCGCCAGCTGACAGTGACAACAGTTGTCGTGATTACATCATGGTGGATGATCTAATGCAAGACATGGCCGACGAAGCCGGCGACGGTGGGGATGGTCAGGATACTGTGAGCCAACCCGAGGATGTGCAGCTTGTTGAAGATCTAGTCAAACACTTCGATGAAGACGACGTTGTGTTGGGTTGCCCAAAGTGGTTGGAGAATTTCAGAGTGTTGAAGCAGGCGGCAGTTGATCCTCTCTATAAGGACGGCAGTGATTGTCCGAAGGAGTGCACGGCGCTCTGTTTTAACCTCCATATGTTGATGTTGAAGGCTCGTCATGGTTGGTCTGACACTAGCTTCAATGAGTTGTTAAGCTACCTTGCCACCATGTACCCAACGGCTAACAAGGTGTCCGCCAATACTTATCGGGCAAAGAAGCTGATCCGGCCAGTGGCGATGAAGCTTAGAAAGTTTGATGCATGCCCTAACCACTGCATCCTGTATCGGGGCAAAGAGTATGAGAATTTGACGAGTTGTCCGCACTGCGGCTTTAGTCGGTACAAGAAAAATGCTGGTTGTCGTGTGGATGCAGAAGACGAGGGAGGCTTGCGGGGTGGTCGGAAGAAGAACAAGAAGGGGCAAAGAAGAGCAGTGCGGCCAAACAGATCTCGGCTCAGCAGGACGATTTAGAAGAGGGTTACACGCACAGGAAAAGTCCAGCACTATCGATGTGGTACCTGCCCGTGACCGATCGCCTGCGTGCAATATTCAGGAACCCGGACGATGCCAAGCTCATGTCCAGGCATGCATCAGCTGACCGCCTAAAAGATGATGGCAAGCTACGGCACCCATCCGATGACAAGCAGTGGAAGGATTTCAACGAGGCCTACCTGGAGTTTGGCAAGGAGCCCAGGCATGTTAGGTTCGCGCTGAGTACCGACGGGATGAACCCGTTCGGTGAGCTTAGCAGCTCGCACAACACTTGGCCCGTCGTGCTCACCATGTACAACCTACCTCCTCATCTATGTCAGAAGCGTAGGTACCTTATGCTGACCATGCTTATCTCCGGACCGAAGCAGCCCGGCAACGATATAGATGTGTTCTTGGAGCCGTTCATGGAGGAAATGAAGATACTATTTGATGTTGGGGTCCAGATGGTGGATGCATCCCGCAAGGAGAAGTTCACACTAAAAGCAATCATCTTTGTCACCATCACCGATTACCTCGGTCTCTTCTCACTGTTGGGGTAGATCAAAGGAAAGACCGGCTGCGTAATTTGTATCGACGGGGCTTGCTACACTTACCTTAAGGGATCCAATAAGATGGTGTACACGAGGCACAGACGGTTCCTCGCCAAAAATCACAGGTATAGAAGAAGTATTATGAACAAATACTTTGACAATCAGGACGAGCCGCAGCGTGATCAACTGACGCAGACTAGTTGGGGGACAAAGGTGTATGAGATGGTCAAGGACATGGATCAGGTGGAGTTTGGAAAGAAGAAGAAGCCGCCTGAAGAGGGGCCCAAGCAGACAAGGAAGCAAAAGCGGGACCAGACAGAGGAAGTCCCCGCTGCCATTCCTTTAAAGAAGAAGTCAATTTTCTTCAAGTACCTGTCATATTGGAAAACACTGAATACACCCCATGCCATCGGTTGCATGCACCTGGAGAAAAATGTCTTCGAAAGCACGATCGGTGTCTTGCTGGACATCAAGGGCAAGACAAAGGATGGTATCAAGTCACGGACAGATCTTGTCAATCTAGGCACCAGGCCGGACCTTCACCCGGGACCGCCTCAGAACGGTAAAGTCGATATCCCGGGTGCAGCCTGCAGCCTAACGCAAGACGAGAGGATGGCTTTTCTTAAGTTGCTTAGGGGTATCAAGGTGCCGACTGGTTTCTCCTCCAACATCAAGAGCCTAGTCTCCATGAAAGACCTCATAATGACCGGCTACAACTCACACGACTGCCACGTCATGCTGACGGTGTTCCTACCAATTGCGATTAGGGCTATCCGTCCAGAGTACATGAAGATGGTCATCACACGGATGTCATACTTCTTTAACCGCATCACCCAGAAGGTCATTGATAAGGCTAAGCTGCCTGCCCTGAAGGAGTTCATCGCGGAGACCCTTTGCCAGCTCGAGATGTGCTTTCCACCATCTTACTTTGATATTATGCCACACCTAATGATGCATATGGTCGATCAGATCCATCAATCGGGCCCCGTGTACCTACACGAGATGTGGACGCGTCTGAGCGGTTCATGTCCACCCTCAATAGATACATCCATAACCGCGCTTACCTGAGGGCTCTATGATCGAGGCATACACAACGGAGGAGGCCGTGGCCCGTGTATGAGGTACATAAGAGATGGAAGGGTGATTGGGCTGCTGTCCATCACCACGAAGGCAAAACCTCGGGGATGGGGTGCACGGGCGAAAAGTGCGCACCGATGTGGCAAACCGAACGGTGCAAGAAGCTCATTACACATCCTTCATCGCTTAGTGAGCATGGAGAAATACATTGAAAAGCACACGAAGAGATCTGCGCCAGCTAATGATGGACCAAGATGCGGAGGCATGGGTCCGTAACCATCACAAGAGCAATTTCATAGAGTGGCTCAAAGAGCAACACATACCCCTTGAAGGATGCCACGATGAAGATCACGGAGACCGTTAAGAGGCTTGTGTTAGGCCCATCCAGCCAAATCACCACGTGGCAAGGGTATGACGTCTAGGGCTACAGGTTCCACACGAAAGACAAGGACAAGAAGAGCTCGGCACAGAACTACGGTGTTCGATATGAGGGCGAAGAAGAGTCCATGGGCCAGAGGAGGCAATACTATGGGCAAATCGAAGAAATATGGGAACTTGACTACTGCCAAAACCTACGCATAACTGTCTTCCGTTGCCAGTGGGTCAAACCGAATGCGGTTGCAGTGGACAGTTATGGGCTAACCACCGTGGACCTCAAAAGTATCGGCTACAAAGATGACCCGTGGGTACTAGCAACCAATGTCATGCAAAGTGGCCTACTATATATATGCAGAGGACCCAAAAAGGCATGTGGTTGTGTCTGGAAAGCAGCGGATTGTGGGAGCTGATGGGGTGTAGAGTCCCGAACAATACAACAACTACGCAGAGCTCGAGCTTTTTACCGATCATCCAAAGAAGATCAAGACCGTCGAGGACCGATTCAACAAGTACAGGATGATGTCGTGGGCCCACCCCGACGGTGAGAAGAGGACGGTGAAAGCACCTGCACCAAAATGATATATGTATCCCAGAGACATATATGTAATAATATAGCTCGATCTATTGAATACAAGTTTTGTAACTTATTATTAATATCATGGAACCATACAACTCTACTAGTACTACTGAATCTACTACTACTACTATACAATACTACTCTACTAGTACTACTCAACCTACTACTACTATCTATTGTACTAATACTACTCTCTACTACTCACATGTACTCTACTACTACACAGCACTACTCTACTACTACTACTACTACACAGCAAATGCAAAATGCAAAAATAAGTTTTAGATTGATAATAAATATCAGTGTTAGATTGAATGAGGAAATGCAAAAATATTAACCGTGGCAGGCACGTAACAGCGCCCGCCGCGGTTAATAGATTAATCACGGCGGGCAGTCTAAGGTGCCCGCTACAGTAAACATTTACCGCGACGGGCGGCTTATATTGCCCGCCGCGGTTAATCCATGGCTATATATGTGCCACTATTTGCCCAAATTTTCTAAGTCTTTCGCGCCCTCGAATTCGACCCCGAAGGGCTACCGAAACTTAGCGTCGCCGCCACCATCCCCACCGCCAAGCTCCTCCGCGGTGACCCCCTCCCCCGTCCTCCTCCCGCGTGCCCGTGCCCCGCCCCCGTCCTCCTCTCCCCGGAACCCTTGCTCCGGCCATCGAGCTCCTCCACGCTGGGCCCTATCCCCAAAACCCTAGCGCCGGCCACCGAGCTCCTCCGCGGCCACCGCACGCGCCCCCCGCCCCCGTCCTCCTCCCCGGTCACCGTCCACACGCCGGGCCCCGTCCTCGGAGCCCGGACCCATAGCTCCGGCCGCCAACACCGAGGACCGCCGCCATCGGCCCCGCTGACTTTGGTCGACCACACCCAGATGTGGTCTACTTCGACCTGCACCACCGGCTCTTCGGCGTGAACGTCCCCGAGCGTAGTGTGGTGGACTACGAGGCCAACCAGCACGAGCTCGTGAACGTGCCTGAGGCGCCGCTGCCACAGACGGGCTCTAGCCGCTACCTCCTCACTTGGAACCTGCTGCGCCCAGGCCAAGGTAAGAACTACGTTCCAGCAAACTAAATTCTACTCTGCTTGCTTGTTTCTTGCAAATGATCCCTGCTGGAGAAGTTTATCTGGTAGTATTACCTTGGTTCTGTAATTACATGCTTCGAATCTCAACAACATTAGGTGATGAATGTTTCTGCAACATGTAGTTGTCTAGTACTGCTGCATTCCCTGATTTAGGAGGTTTAGTTTGTCCATGAGCAGTCATCAATACTGTCAGATGAAACTTGTGAACTAATTTTAGGAGATCTTGCTGGAAAGGATGCCTTCTAAATTTGTTTGAGTTCATATGACGTTGCAGAATGCAGTTTCATAACCATAATCAGACGCACAATTGAAGTGCAATTGCATAACATTGACACCCAAAACAAGCTCTAACAGACACCTAGTGCTAAACCATTAGCAGTAGTAGATAGACTAAAGTAACAGTTCAGTTTGATCCTATAATCCTACAGTATATCTCCATTATTGTGAACTTTAGCAGAATAAAGGATTCAATATAAACTAGTGATTTTATCATTTTTAAGCTTTAGCATACCTTTCCCTGGGCAAATTTGTAATTGCAAAGTGCTGTCCTGAGCTTCATACTTTTCTCTTAAAAATTTACATATAATGTTTGATTGGTTCAAGGTGTTTAAAAACTTATATAAATATAACAAAGCAAAAGAAAAATAAAAAGCATATGGATCTGGTTATTTGGATGGGAAAATTGCAAACTGATTGATAACAAATATGAAACTTTCACAGCATGCTATACATAATTGTCACGTGTAACAATGAAACTAGAGTAAACACCCTGCACAGTACATTGATGCAAAGTAGCTTCGTTCTGACATCTTGTATTTATAAGGGAATAGTATCTCATGAAATGTTTTAGTTTCCTTCATAGGAATTCTAGAATAATTCCCCAAATTTTACTAGAGTAGGGTTCATGGCTCTCCTGTCCATTATGCTATTCAGAAGAGTGTGAGGCGGAGACATACCATTAAAGAGTTAAAAAATCTGGTCATAGTCAGAAGAATATGATCCTAAGTTTCTAACATATTTTTTTTCTTATGAAGAATAAAATAAAATGACTTTGGGAGTATAAAAGCTTTGCACCATATTTAATTAAAGCTTCACTATTTGTTCACCATGACCATAAGAAGGCACGTGAGATGTCTAGGTTTCTAACCATCCTACGTGACAACGTGCGCGAAATGTTCTCAAATTTTTACCATAGCCTCCACATGTGATGTAAAGACGCGTCACCAAGTTTCATGATTTTCGAACTTCGTTTGCATTTTATATAATTAAAAACACTTCACCCACAATTTTGTCGCCATGTTTCATGCGTGAGATGTTTGAAACTTCGGGCGTGCTCCTGGAAACGGCCTCAAAATACAATAAGTAACGCGAATATCATTTTTCCACTCGTCGAATTCCATGATTCGATGCACCTGCAGTTCAAACTTACATTTCTCGGAAAAATGCAATTAAATGAAATAAATTAAGGATATATAGCAAAAAGATTGAGAAATGTGCCAAATTTGAGGATGTACTTCAACTTAATGTGTAAGGGCTGAAGAAAAAGTTTGGAGGCAAAAACAAAAAAAAATTATGCTTTGCCGAGTGCCCAACTCTGGCACTCGGCAAAGACTCTTTGCCGAGTGCCTAAAGGGGGGCACTCGGAAAAGGTGAAAGTTTTAAAAAAAAACACGGACGATTTCGAATTTTTTTTAATCTGAGCTTTGCCGAGTGCCTGATCTGCGGCACTCGACAAAGAGGTAAGTTTTTTTCTTTTAAATACGGTTGTTTCTTTTTAAAAAAACTCTTTACCGAAAGCGCCATATCTACTAACACTTTCGGCAAAGATATTTGAAAAAAAAATTAAAAATCCTTTGCCGAGTGCCGTTCACGGGCACTCGGCAAAAAAAACATTCCTTCATCATCGGCCCACCCGAAGCCCCATCGGCCACACCACACACAGCGCCCGACCTCCTCTGTGGCCCACCGCCACCGCCACCACCTTCCCCAGCGGTGAGCCTTGCCCCACGGGCGAGACCCACCACCGCCAGGCGATCCCACGCCCCATCCCACCGTCCCCCCCTCCCCCAGCCTGCCAAGCGCCTGCCCCAGCCCATCCCGCTTTCACTGCTGCAGGGCACATGCGCCGGCCACCACCCACCCGCTCCGCCTGCCTGCCCCCACCACCAGCGCCTCTCCTCCCTCCCTCCCTCCTCCGTGCCCCCACCGCGCCCCATGGCCATGTGCCGCTGAACGCCGTGACCTTCCGTCGGAGAAGGAGAGGAGGGCCACCTCCCTCCCCTCCCGTGGGGAACCACGCCACCCGCCCCCCCTCACCGTCAGTTCTTGGAGGGGAGGAGGCAGAGGTGAAGTAGGAGGAAGGAGAAGAGGAGAAGGAGGAAGGGGAAGAGAAGGAGAAGAAGAGGAAAAGAAGAGAATAAGGGGAAGAAGGAGAGGAGGAAGGAGGAAGGAGGAAGGAGGAAGGGGAAGAGAAGGAGAAGGAGGAGGAAGGTGGAGGAGTTCTCGGCGTCTTCTTCTGCGCGTGCACGTCCCGCCACCGCCCAAGGTATATGCACCGTCCCTTTGTGAATGTCGGCCTTCGTGCCATGAATGTCGACCTTCGTGCCGTTGTGAATGTCGTGAATGTCGGCCTTCGTACCCTTGTGAATGTCGGCCTTCGTGCCGTGAATGTCGGCCTTTGTGCCGTTGTGAATGTCGTGAATGTCGGCCTTCGTGCCCTTGTGAATGTCGGCCTTCGTGCCGTTATTTTTTGTAGGTTTTGGAAACCTCCCTGTACAGGGGAGGTTCTGCCAAAATTTTCAACTTATAGTGTTGTGTTTCTTGTTTTGTAGAGCAGGACCTGTCGGAGGGGACCCATAGTACCTAGGCGACCCCGATGGTCTTCGTCGGTGTTGCGGTCCTGCCTGCACAACCTTGCTTCGCCACTGCACCGACTCGCCACTGCCCCGCTAGCCTGACTCCACCGCCACCCTAGGTATAAATAACCTCTCTTCCTTATCGTTGTCGTAGATCGATGTAACCCAGTTAGGCGTCTCCCATCCGAAAGAGATACGGTTGGAAGTATGCAGATCTTTGCATATGTATAACCGTATCTGTTTCGGATTGTCCACGTTTTCTGGACAGCCCGCGGATGCATAGACGAGGTTAGTTTCCATGGTCTGCTCCAATCCGAGACAGAGTTTTGGCATCACCTCCGTGTTGTTCTCCGGATACACACTCTCTCTGCCAGGATGTGTATCTGGAGAACAGCGGGGAGGTGCTACCGAAATTCTATCTCGGCTCGGAGTAGACCATTGAAACTAACCTCATCTACGCATCCACGGGTGGGATTAGGACCTATCCTCACCTATTAGATAGTAGGAACACCACATAGATGCAGTTGATGGTTACGTTACTCGTTGATATCTATTTTAGAGGATGGATGACCGTGAGTGGATGTACACGAGATACAGAAGTCAGAGTGATTTCAGCACTGAATGGGGGCAGAATACTGAGGCTTTCTTGGACCATGCATTCGGCAGGGGTGCGAATAGAGCGCATCTAATGAAGTGTCCCTGCAGCATGTGTGCAAACAGAAAATGGCAAAAGAAGGACAACATGGGTATACATCTTCAGAAGCATGGCTTTATGCCAGACTATACCCGGTGGATCCACCACGGTGAAGCCCATCGGATGAGAGAGGAAGTGGTGAGACCACGCCTCGAGCATGTTGATGATGATGGCGGGGTTGCAGACATGTTAGATGACTATCAACAAGCACAGATCCCTGATGGACGTGCAGAGGAGATGGAGGCATCCGCAAAGGCATTCTATGACATGATGTCTTCGGCACAGAAACCCCTTCATGATCGGACAACGGTTTGTCAACTCGATGCCATTGGACGCGTGATGGGGTTCAAGGCCGAGATCAACATGGGTTGACAACACTTCGATGGTATGTTGGCCTTGATTGCTAGCATGCTTCCGGAGGGCCATGTTCTGCCAAAGAGCCTGTACGAGTGCCAGAAACTCCTTGATGGACTCAAGATGCCTTACGAGCAGATACATGCTTGTCCGAATGGGTGTATCCTCTTTAGGAAAGAACATGAGCATCAAAAGTACTGTCCAAAGTGCAAATCCTCCAGGTACCTAGAGGTAGACTCTGGGGATGGCCACAAGAAGCAGCTTACCATCCCAATGAAAATCTTATGGTACCTCCCGTTCGTGCCGAGGATCCAACGGCTATACATGAGCGAGGAATCCGCTAAGCAGATGACGTGGCACAAATAGGGCACACGATACAATCCTGACAAGATGGTACATCCGTCCGATGGTGAAGCATGGAACCACTTTGATGGCATTCATCATGAGAAAGCATCAAAGCCTCGTAACGCACGTGTTGCGCTGGCAACAGATGGGTTCAATCCTTATGGTTTGATGGCTGCCCCCTACACATGTTGGCCCGTGTTCATCATCCCCCTCAATCTCCCCCGGCGTCGCCTTTGAACGTCAGAACGTATTCTTGTCATTGATAATTCCTGGACACCTAGGGAAGAAGATGGGTGTCTTCATGGAGCCTCTGATTGATGAATTGGTCAGTGCTTGGGAGGATGGGGTATGGACATACGACAGAGCTACAAAGACACCCTTCAAAATGCACGTTTGGTACCAGTACTCCATGCATGACTTCCTAGCGTATGGGATATTCTCCGGTTGGTGTGTCCACGGGAAGTTCCCATGTCCATTATGCAAGGATCGTCTGAGGTTCATCTGGCTCAAAAAGGGTGGCAAGTATTCGTCGTTCGACAAACATCGTCAATTCCTCCCTCCCGAGCATCCATTCAGGCAAGACACCAAGAACTTTACGAAAGGTGTCGTAGTGACAGAACCTGCACCACAGATGATGACTGGTGCCGAGGTTCATGCTCAGATAGATGCTCTTGTGGAGAATCAAGAAGGTGATGGCTTCGTGGGATACAGCGAGGAACACATGTGGACTCATAAGTCGGGCTTGACGAGGCTCCCCTATTTTGATGACCTTCTTATGCCACATTACATTGATGTCATGCACATAGAAAAGAATGTCGCCGAGGAACTCTAGGGAACAATCGTGGAAACTGAAAAGTCAAAGGACAACCCTAAGGCTAGAGTGGACCTGGCAGAGTTGTGTGATAGACCACATCAAGAGATGCGTGCTCCTGGAGGTGGCAAGACATGGAAAAGGCCTAAGGCACATTTTGTCTTGACCCCCAGACAAAGGAGGGAAGTACTCCAATGGATCCAGACGTTAATGTTCCCTGATGGGTATGCAGCGAATCTGAGGAGGGGAGTGAACTTAACTACTCTCTGAGTGAACGGGAGAAGAGTCACGACTACCACATATGTACCACATATAGATTGAGCGGCTTCTTCTGACGATGGTTCGAGGCTTTGTCCCTGAGCACATATGGACAATGCTGGTAGAGTTGAGCTACTTCTTCCGCCAGCTCTATGCCAAGGAGTTATCTCGGACCGTGATTGCTGACTTGGAAAAAGTGGCACCTGTCTTGCTTTGCATGTTGGAGAAGATCTTTCCACCCGGCTTCTTCAATCCGATGCAGCATCTGATATTGCACCTCTCGTATGAGGCGCGAATGGGGGGGCCCATGCAGGCCCGTTGGTGCTATCCAATCGAGAGATGCCTAAAGACAATTTGGAAAAAGTGTAAAAACAAAGGCAAAATTGAGGCCTCCATTGCAAGTGCATTCTCTATGGAGGAGGTGTCAAACTTCACAACATTGTATTATTCTGACAACCTTCCAAGTGTGCATAATCCACCTCCTCGTTACAATGCTGACGAAAATGCCTCGAGCCTCAGCCTTTTCTGAGGGCAACTTGGAAGAGCAGGTGCATCGACCAATAAGCCCCTGAAAAATGTGGAGTGGCACAAAATCATGTTATATGTGCTGACCAACCTTGAAGAGGTGGACCCATATATTGCGTAGGTTCTCAACGGACTTGTTTCAATAATCCTGCACTATTCTACATCCAACCTCCTTGTTTGTCGTTACAGGGAATTCATTCATGAATACTGGCCCCATTCAAGGGAACCAACCCCGCCGGAATGTGATACCCTTCTTTCTAAGGGTGCGGGACAAGGGAGCCCCGATTTTATTTCCAGGTTCAAAACCAAGGTACCGTCTAATTTAGCCCCGATTTGTTGTTGCTCGTACGTCCGATTAATATAACGATGTATCCTGCTTGAGCTTGCAGGCCCGAACCGATGCGTCTATTAGTGCCGAGTTGAGACAGGTTGCCAACGGCTGTGGCCAAAGGGTCAAGTCATCGGACGCCTATGACGTGAATGGATATCGATTTCACATAGGAAGCTATGAGCGGAGGCGGCCCAATCGAAGATCCACAAATAGCGGGGTTTTTATGCCCGGCACTGATGGCGTAGACTATTATGGAAGAATTGAAGAAATATATGAACTTTCATTCCGTGGTAGCACAAATCTTTATCCTGTCGTATTCATATGCCATTGGTTTGATCCGGGAGTAACGAGGAAGACCCCTCATCTTGGTCTAGTCGAAATTCGATAGGATTCCGTCTATCCAAGAGACGATGTGTACATTGTGGCGCAACAGGCCACATAGGTTTATTATACGTCATATGCTTGCAAGACTAGACCGGATCTTAGTGGTTGGTTTGTTGTGCACAAGGTCTCGCCACACGGCCGACTACCTGTCCCAAACGATGAAGATTACAACTTCAACCCAAGCACGTATGACGGAGAGTTCTATCAAGAAGATGGGCTACAAGGGAGGTTTGAGATAGACTTAACCGGAGAGATAGGAATGGATGTAGACAATGTAATGGTTGATGATGATGACGATGGAGATGAAGTGCGAAATGCAAAGGACTTACAAATGCTTGAGCGATTACATTTAGGCAATGACAATGAAGACAACATTCCTCCATCGGATAGTGTTGATTATTTCGACATGGTTGATAGTGATGATGAGACTTACGATCCAGCTAATCCCGATCATGAAGATTATTTGTAACATACATGTAATACTTTGTAATTTTGTTTTGTTTTGTTTATTTTGCATCTATTTCTAATTACTTCTTTCTTCTTTTTAATTGCAGGTGACTGAACAAAAATGCTGGGCGACAGGCAGAGGAACCTGAGCTCGTTCTACCATGGAGCCTTTGGTGTAGGAGTCTCTAGCGGAGGGGGCGAGGAGGAGCAGGGGACGTCTTCGACGAGGTGGAGGAGCACGAGGACCACGACCAGGAGGAACAGGAGGACCACGCCCACGGTCCAGCAGCAGCAGGAGGAGGAGGAGGAGGAGGAGCAGGTGCAGCAGGAGGCGGGCGAGGAGGAGGAGACACCGGTCCAGGAGGAGGCGGACGAGGACGAGGACGAGGACGGGGGTGGGACGGGAGCTACCGCTTCCTCTAGTTCGTCAGGTGTCTTCTTGCGAGGACCCTCCACCCTCCCTGACCGACTGCATACTCGTCTACGCCCAGTGATTCGCCCAGAGGGGCAAAGGTAAGTGCCTTTGCATGTTATCACTTTTACTTCATATGCTATGTTCGATATCGAAATAGAGACTAATATGTTTTCTTAATCACTTCTGCATGGGGTGGGAGATTGTGTCGGGGAACACTGCCTCTCGCCATGTCAATGGCATCCTAGGTCTCCTATGTAGGAGACACTTCCCTGGCATGGTCATGCATGTCGGGAACCTCGAGCCCGCCTTCACGTTTGCCCACTATGAGTCCGCCCCCCACGTGGAAGCAGGCACCATGGCTGCGCTCGTCATTCGGGAGTTCTGGGTAAGTCTTCCTCGCACTACATGGCTCAATACAACGCACTCATTGGACTCTACTTGAAATAACTAATGCATACATCGTGTCTGTATATGCAGGAGTACTTCAAACTTGACAACGGATTCGAGGGCACGGCGGAGGCAGTGGCTAAGCGAGCTTGCAGGAAACGCGTTGTCGACGTCCATCATGAGGTGCGACTCCAGGCCATCATAGATTACTATGGGACAAAGCTCAGACAGAAGGTCACCAAGAAGGACATCCGAGAACAAGACTTGACGCTGACCAAACCCCAGTTCCTTGAGGTAGCTAAAGAACATTAAAATTGGTTCCTTTTGAGATTAAGTATGAATCACTTGTTTTTCTAATATGTCAACTACTTGATGACGTGTAGGTGATTCCTTGGTGGTGCAACGGGTGCCCCGTGGCTTGGGCGAAGATGGTGGACAGGTGGTTAAGCGCGGAGTGGGCCACTCAGCACGCGGCTGCCCGGCAGCGGCGTTTGTTCATGCCAGGTGTATCACACCATCAAGGCAACCGCAACCTCTCCGGATACGCCCGAGCATGGGTACTTCGTCATGTTTCTATTCTTCTTGCTTTCGTTGAACTCGGCAAAGAATTCTAATCATCTTGTTTTTGTTCTTGCAGTCAGCCATCAAGGCCAAGAGTGCTCCAACTTCACCGCATTTGCCATGGCACACAAGGGCAAGGCGTTGTCCGACGTCTCCTTCAACCCGGACGACCCGGCCGAGGCGTACACAAACTCGAGCGCCTACGAGAAAATCATGGAGTACACGGCGGCGGCAAGGTCGATCCATGGGCCGGAGTACGATCCACGGACCGACAATATTGATGCAAACACCGTCATGATGATTGGACAAGGCAAGAAGCATGGCGCTCTTCGGATTGGCGACAGCAGTGATCGACACGGCCTCTACTCCCTCTCTCCCGAGATCCGAGCACGAGCACGACCGCCTCCTCACTCCGTGATCACGCCACGGCCAAGCATTTCACAAAGACCGGGTCGACACACTCCGGTTATTATTCATGTTTTACTCGTCGTACATTGATCTTTACACAACTCTATTTCCTTTGCATTATTGTAACATTAGCTTTGCAACAATTTGTAGGCCCAGTGGAAGAAGCAAACAGGGAGGCCCAGAGCTGAGCTGGGGTTGGTGGCCGAGCGGGCAGCAGGAGGCCGACAAACTCGCCCAGAGAAAAGGTTGGCGGACATTATTGCTGGATGCAAACTTCGACGGGTGTTTGCTATGCCTCCTGGGTTAATGGGTCCACCTCACCCTCCTCACTCCGCTTACTCCAAAGTGAGTAATGTCACACATGCAAGGAATTGCTACAATCGCTATTCAACTAATCTTGTCTCATGCAATCTCTTCTCCTATGTGCAGCCTTAGTCGTGGTTCGAACAACCCAGCTCGGGGGCACTCGAACGACCGAGATGTTTCCTTCCCGTCGTCGCCGCCGCAGGATGGCCACATCAAGGGCCGCTTGAAAGAGTAGCACTTGTAGTTTCATGTCTTGTTCTCTTCGCAATGGATTTACAGTCCGAGACAATGTTGTTGTCATGCATGTGTTATTGTGACATGTGGTGATGGATTTGAACTACTTGTTGAATGATGTGGAATCTGTCCGAATAATGGATGGAATTACTGTGACATGTGGTGAACGGATGTGATTCATGTGGTATGTGTGATGGATTGTGACATATAAGGTGCTGGATGTGGTATATATGTGATGGATGTGATATATATGCCATATGTTGTGTTTGCAGTGATCGAAAGCAAAAAAACAAAAAAAACAAAAAATTTTGATCACTTTGCCGAGTGTAACACTCGGCAAAGAGCCTTTGCCGAGTGCCTTTTGCCCTGGCACTCGGCAAAGCTGCCAAAAAAAGCGCTACCAGGTCTCTTTGCTGAGTGCCAGTACCCTGACACACGGCAAAGCTGTGTACACTACCATGTGTTTCCCAGCTTTGCCGAGTGCCAGGACTCTGGAAATCGGCAAAGAAATTTCCAAAAAAAATATTTTTTCTTTGCCGAGTGCCGTCTCAACTAGGCACTCGGCAAAGGATTTTTCAAAAAAAAATTATTTGCCAAGTGCCGGGTCAGGAAGGCACTCGGCAGAGGATTTTTCAAAAAAAATATTTTTTCTTTGTCGAGTGCCGGGTCAGGAAGGCACTCGGCAGAGGATTTTTCAAAAAAAAAGGGAAAAGTTTTGACGAGTGCCTTCCTGACCCGGCACTCGGCAAAGACGCCGTCAACGGCTGACGGCCAATTTTCTTTGCCGAGTGCCGTCCTAGCACTGACAAACGACACTCGGCAAAGAACCCTTCGCCGGATGCGGCTTTGTCGTTTGCTCTTTGCCGAATGTGGCACTCGACAAAGCCTTTGCCGAGTGCAATATGGCCTTTGCCGAGTGCCCCAGACACTCGGCAAAGAGCGCGTCTCCAGTAGTGACTAGTACAACCTGGTAATGAATCATAGGAGGTATCAAGTACATGAGGATAATACTTTATTTGCAAAATATTAGAAAAATAGTCAAATATCAATTATGTTCACCTCTTTTCATTTTTGGACTGCATGGTTAAGACGCCTCAGTAGTCCTCTTTTTTACAGCCTTGAAAATCATCATTGGTGACATAAGAGAACTTTATGTTTTCCTCTTTCTTGTTGTCCCTTTTGTCCCTATGTCACGGTATTAGCTAGCTATGCATCGGATTCTGTCGTGTCTTGCACATACACACCTTTAGTTGGTCGTCTAGGACCATTAGAGTGACAGTAGCTTTAGTTGGTCGTCTGTACATGTTAAGTATACCGACAATGAGAAATTGAAGGGGGTGCATTAATGGTATAAACTTGAAAATTATGTTTGATCCCCAATTTACTGACAATGGTATTTTGGTGCCCTCCAATGCTTCATAGTTCATCTTGTGCACCCATAGATCCTATATATTATTAAGCTAGGGGAGCGCCAAATCTTTTTCTAGGCCATGAATCACTTTTAGCGGCACACATCCAAGAACATTGGAGTATATATATTGCAGATGCATGTTTAAGCATGCAATTATTGTTGCGTGAAGTCATAAGAAAGCTGCGTAAGCTGCGTGTATATCATTCATTCATTTATCATGTGACTACACTACGCCGAACTCGGGTGTTCCTCTCACCACACTTTCATGGATGGTGTTTTGCATGATCCTGGTGCCCAAGTCGTGTTAGCTCAAGAGAAATGGAATATTTAATTTATATTTTGTGCCTTAATTAGTACCATAACATATTTCTTCCACCCATGTTGTTAGTACTTGTTTGATTATAGTAACATATATAAGGGCATGTTTGGAACGCGGAAATCTTTCCTTGTTCCTACGTTCTTCCTGTGAAATTAAACTGATTCCTGTGAAATTCCTACGTTTCAGATAGGCCCTGAGAGGTCCCCAAACCGCCGGCCAGCATTGAAGGTACTTTTCTCTTTTCTTTTTTAATAGGAGTCCATGAAAGGTAGGAATCATATTGGGTGGACCAAATAATTCCGGGCCTCCATGAAAATTGGTCTAAGCTAAATGGGCCTCCAACTCCACTTGGCCCAGGGTGGTTGATGAACTGAACCCTGTGCATGTCGTCCCTAGTGGCAAGACCTCAGGTAAATGGGCCTCTAATTAGCTGTGCTCCCGTCTGCAGTGGCACGGCCTACAACATCTGGCCAATGACGCCCATCCCTTCGTCCTCTTTACAAGGATTTTTATCACACTAACTTGTTTCAAACGCCTGAAACAGACATTGAGGAGAAAAGAAATACCGACAGAGCATACGTACATAGGGCATGTATGATCAGTGAGTAGATCACTTGTAGCACTACTACACTAGTGGTGAAATTCAGAGCAGCACTAAAAGCCGCCTGCCAGACATCATGGGGGATGTCTGCTGTTCATATAACAAACCATATGTGTAGTGATGCTGGTACCCTTTTTTCTGGTCAAAGTTAACCATGACTAATACACAATTGACAAATCATGCATGCATGGCAGGCTGGCAGCTGCTGGATATAGCTTACTGATTGCGTTCGCCTGTGCCTACCCTACAATCTGCTTGTGTCGTCTCATCTGTTTCATTTGCTCCATCAACTATGTATGTTGGATCCATCTTCTTGTGTCGTCTCACTACTGGCTACTGGAGCGCTATCAGTAACCTAGCTCCCTTTAATAATCTACTCTAATAAGCCAACCCATGCGTGTGTGCTGGGATCTACTGATGAGTCATGACCCACACACACACATATGACATATGAGGTCCGGCCGGAACCGGGTCATACATATATCATGCGTGTGCGTAGAGCAAAAGCCATATATATATACAGGTTGCATCCGCTTCTACGAGTAACCAAATAGCTTTCTAACTTTTTCTGTATCCGCTCATGCAATAAAATAGGTTCCATCTTTTAAAAAAAATCTAAAATAGGTTCCATCTAACCTGCATTTTCTCATCACCCCATGTCACTTAGTGAGCCCAAACACAATAGTAAGCTGTGCTGGGCCAGGCCAAGATCATGGACCTAGTGCAGGCCCATTTAATACGGACATGTTGGCCGTGTATAGGCTCAGGCCGGTCAGGTTACGCCCGGCCAGCAGGTGTGCTCCGTGCTTAATCCGTCTCTTCTTGCTCCTCTCCACTTCCATTTCTACTGAATATCATCGATCGATCCATGATTAATTAGCTGCCTGGCAGCGGCTGTCTTGTTCCAGAAATACATGCAACGCAATATAGTACAATAATATTCCACGTACGTACGTACAATAATATTCCACGTACGCAATACAGTACAATAATATATATACTCTTGTACACGCAAATAATTGTTAGAATACTGATTCAAATATTTGTGAGTATTAATTTTTTAACCTTTATATATGTATTTATGAGATTTATTTAATATTTTTTCAAAAAATAGTTATTGTTTATGTACCTATAATGATTCCCTATTTTTATCACATAACTCCATAATATCATATATATGATTGTTTATGTACCCACACATATTTTTGTGATAAAATAGTATATTTTACTATTATATTTTGTACGTATACAATTTATTATCCACCATCTATTAGTATAAGATTCTTTGACGCATCTATTATATTTTTCTGCTCGAAACTAATTAAGCATAGACAAATCAAGACTGATATACAATACATCAAGGCTAGTGCTATGTTTCACAGAAGAAGTGACAAAGTTTATTTGACACCGCAAGGAAGCATGCTCTGAGGAAGAATCATAAAAGGAATAGTATGTTAGTGCTCTCTCTGCAAAAACGAGAGAGTTTGATTAGAAGATGGTGAAGTTAAATCTCATTTGATCAGGTGGGGTTTCATGAAGGGCTACACGTTTGGATCTTTCATGGCGAGAGAGATATGACTAATACATCTAGAACATCTGAATATGAATAGTCCATATCTAAGTATGATGAGTCCAAAACTAAATGGATAGACCATATCTAAATCAGGACATTTAATGTCCAATACTATTGCGCCCTAGTGTCGGAGTTGTCTCACTTATCGAGGAAATGAAAATGAACCCACTTCAGTGGTACCGGAGTTGTGTGACTTATCAAGGAAATGAAAATGATCCCAATTTAGTAGTACTTTTTACTAAAGAGCCAACGGCTCACAATTATCACACTCACACCACAAAGTTCACATGAACCAAGTTTAAGGTTAAACACCAATGCAAAAAGTAAATTGTCGTCCACAAAAAGCAAAGAACTATATGAATCTTGTCTCCAGAACTTGGTAGGATTGACCAGATTCTCCCAATTCTCCTTCAATGCGTTGCTACATATAGCTTAGAACCAGAGCCTGTGTCCCTCCTCGGTTGGTATTTGTTAAACATTGTCATTTCCTATGAACCAAATGGCCCATACGGTGGCCAAATCCCCTATCAATAAATACGACTTTTCCGTCTCCCTTCCCTATGGAGTCTTCCCCTCCAGTGCCGGATAGAAAAGATTACCACAACAATATCAGAAAATGCGATGGAAACAAATCTCATGCCATGTATTGTGCCATTTCTCGCAAATGCCAAACTCTCCAGATATGTAGAATCTAAAATGAACGGGTGTTAGCATCTATGCTAGAAATTTGCAAGATTTGAGGTGTACATTACTCACCGTGATACTTTGGTCTCCTCCAATCCTTCAGAGTTCATCACGTCGCATCGGCTGATACATCACGTGAAAGGGAAGAATGCACAAGTTAGTTGCTAGATCATGAAGCAACGTTAATGGCCTCCAAGAACATCATACTATATGTTAACACATGCTTGTGTAAGCTACCATGTGATTCTTGGCGGAAGTCATGAAAAAGATACCTGTAAAGTACGTATCATTCGCTTGGCATGTAACTGCACTCCGAACTCATGGCAATTTGCCTGGAAATAGACTTCATACTTGCAGAAAGATTTTGAGCAAGATTTTCATTTCATGATCGAAACACAGTTACACCAGCTGAAGCTCAAAGAAAGATGCTAAAACCGAAGGGCAATATATTCATCATCTGGTCCCGCTAGCGGTGGAGTAGCAAGCAGCACATATCCACTGACGAACCCAGGGTCCAGCGGTGAAAATTTTATATTTTAGCCCTTTCTAAAAACTATTTCTACAAATGGATTCCTCATGAAGCTTTTTTTCAAAAATAGACCAAGGTTTGGCGTTAAATAATAAAACGCCGAGGTCTTCGACTAGGCGTTATGTCAGACTGCGCCAAAGCCTACCACTTCAGTGCCAATGTACATGCCAGACCTCGGCATGAGGTCATTCAACACCTGAGTACATTGGCGTCTGGTCGTTTCACGCCGAGATTGGAACACTTTGAAATGTGAGACCGGCTACTTGCTGCCATTGGTTTCCTTCCTAGCGACACCGTTGTAGAGACCTCATCTTTTAGACACCTCATCGACACCATTGCAGGTGCCCTTCCGAGCACCTCTAAAAGACAAAGCCGATAAATCTTGAGATCGTTAAAGTCATCACACAAATGCCTCAGCTATCTATTAACACATAGATTACCATTTACCACTAAAAGTAACCATCACGCAAGCGTCTCACTGTCGTGAGCACATCGACTACCACTAAAAAATAGTGCTATTAAATCCTAAATAAATTTAAGAAAATGTGAGCACCTACGACAAGGACTCAGAATCTGGTTGGACACAAGAAAACTAACCAGTTGAGCTATGCCGCATTTGCTCCCTAGTACCGGAGTTGATTGATTAAAATGAACTGAAGAGAACATTGGCACCATGCTTTATCAAATTCATCAGTCGAATGTTTTGCGAATCCCACAATACCGAACATGATAGACCACAACAACAGCACAAAACAAATACTAAGAAATGGATTTGCTCCTAGAGGAGGGCGTCATTCGGCCTCTCCTAGTTACTGGTAGACATCAAGGTAAGCTCATGACAACGGCTCCTGATAACAACGGAGGAGGAAGAACTAGAGATCACCGAGGTTTGGCACTCTGCTTGACCACCATGGACACTAAGCACATGTATTTTGTTACAACTTACAAAGACCTAGAATGTAATATGGATGGCAAATATATAACATCTGATATGTCACATGTGAGCAAAAGGGTCATAGGGCCACCCAAATCTCTCTTTACCCATTAATGACCCCATTGAGCGCATGCGCATGGCAACTCGAGCTTACTTCTATGCTATACATTCAACAAAAACTAACACTAAAAGTGTATGGCATAGCGCGGGCTTACTTCTCATTTACATTTAATTGAAAATTATTAAAATGAAATTAATTTAGATAACGACTTGCAGCAACAACCAGAACAAATTGGGTGTGATACTCATCCTCCTCTAAAGTTCATATAAATCGATGTGAGTTGAGTGAGGCGTACATGTTAAGTATACATATAATCCGAACTTGAATTTGGGTGTATGCATGCTAAAAACTTGCAAACTCATCCCTATGTAATCTCCAAAATACTAATGATGGTATTTTGGTCCTCTCCAATGCTTCAGAGTTCATCTTGTGCACTCATAGATCGCCTCTTAAGCTAGGGGAGCACCAAATTTGTTTCTAGGTCACCAAGCACTTTGAGTGGCACGCATCCAAGAGCATCAAAGTATATATACAACACATGCATGTTTAAGCATGCCATTATTGCCTGAAGTCATTAGAAAGCTACGTGTATATCATTCATTTATCATGTGGCTACACAACTCCCGACTAGAACGTTTGTTTTGGCACACTTTCATGGATTGTGTTATGCATCATCCTGGTGCCCAAGTCGTGTCAGCTAATAAAGTTAAATGGAATATTTGTATTTTACACTTTAGTATCATCACATATTTCTTCCGCCCATGTTGTACTTTTTTGAGTGAGTATAACAGGTCCCCAAACAAACCGTCAGGCCAGCTTGAAAGGTATTTCTCTTTTTTTTTTCTAGGACTCCATGGAAGGTACTTTGAGGAGGAATCATCGGATGGATCAAACAATTCCGAGCCTCCATGAAAATTGGTCTTGCTCCAATTGGCCCAGCATGGTGGTTGATGAACCGAACCCATACTTGCCGTCCCTAGTGGCATTGGCACGGTCTCCGGTACGGTAGATGGGCCTCCAATTAGTTGTTCTCCCATCTGCAGTGGCACGGCCTGCAAGGCTGCAATAGTCAGTATTCCTCAGTATTTCTATACATTGCTGCGATTTGCTCTGAATCACTACCTTGTTTGAAATGCCCCAACCAGAAACTGAGAAAATACTGACAGAGCATGTATATACTGTGTATATACCAGGTTGTATGATCAGTGAGCAAATCACTTGAGACACTAGTGGCTTATAAGATGATGACATTCAGAGCAGCACTGAAATAATCCTGCGATCAGACTGCATGCCGGACGATTGTTGTTCATATATATAAAAAAGCCTTATGGAGTATATGATGCTGATGCGGTGATTTCCTTTAGTTTTCCTGGTCAAAGTTAACCATGACGAGTACACAAATTAATAATGACAAATCACGCATGCATGGCAGGCTAGCAGCTAGCTGGATAGCTTACTGGTTTCTTTGCCTGTGCCTACCCTATAATCTGCCTGTCTCATCTCTGTTTCAATATTGCTCCATCAACTAACTGTAGATTGGATCCATCTTCTTGCATGCTAGTATATATATAGGTAAGGCAACACTACTACTCTGCTAGCTACTGGAATAATATCAGTAGAGCTAACACCTTTCAAAAAAAAAACAGTACAGCTAACAGTAACTTCCCTCCTATAATCTACTCTAATAATCTAATGAACCCATGCATGCGTGCGCGTGTGCTGGGATCTACTTGTGCTGGGTCGGACATGCATAATACTATATGCGCATACGTACGTGAATCGTATTGCAATTGGGTTGGTCAGCAACAGCAACTCGTTAGCTCAGCAGCAAGCATGGAATGCATGTGTCTCGGTCTCTCCTATTGGGCGGAAGGCTGTTGAGACGCAAAAGGAGCTGCAGGCATCCTGACGCGGCATCTCTTGTATTCTTGCGGTTTTCTAGATACACCATCCCTATATAATATGGCCGCTCTGTATGTGTTGGTTGGTCGCGGGATTCCAGCAAGTGATGCAGACTACACATGCTTGCTTAGATATGTAGCTGCTTATTATTGTACTAGCTAGATTACTAAGATGATGCGATGGCTACTACAGAAGCTAATCTATCAAACCCACCCCCCCCACCCACCCAACCCCAACACACACAAAAGAAAAAGAAAAAGAAAAGTTCTTTTAAACACTTGCTGGATACGTACGTAGGCGGACAAAATACAGCCTGTTAGTTTGGCTGTGGCTTGTCGTAAACGATCGTAAATTTTCAGCTAGAACAGTATTTTTTCTCACATGAAACCAACCAAAGAAGATTTCTTTACTGAAGCCAAAACGACGATACGATACTGAGCAAGTAACCGAAGGCAGGCTGATAGAACACAGACTGTCCGGGTCAGCACACTGTGTCACTCAAGCAGCCCAAAGACAGCACTTAAGCCGTACTGGGTCGGGCCAAGAACATGGGACTGATGCCGGCCCATTGAGCGCGGACAAGTTGGTAGGCTGAGGTGCCCAGCTAGCAGGCTTGCTTCTGATTCCTTCCGTCTCTTCTTGCTCCTCTTCCGTTTCTACGTACCGAGGATATCGCCTGCTGAATTTCTTGACACGCCAGCAGTGTGAACCAAGCCATGATTCTTCTGTGTCCCTGATGCTGCCGAGTCGAGTCGATCAACAAGCAAAGGAAAAAGGTACTTTCCACTATCGAAAATCTCCCATCTATGATTAGCTGCGTGGCGGTTGGAGAAGGGGCGGAAAAACAAAGAAAAAGGCAGTCATGGGTTACTAGCTATCTAGCTAGTGCATGCTTTGGTCGTGTGTCTTTTAGATTACGTAGCTAGGATAGTTGGTGGGTTTGTCTCCAATGATACGTAATAGAGGAATAATGCAAAGAGCACACAGATATCACACAGTGACACAGTGGCAACGTTTGTCTTGCTCTACAAATGCATGCAACGCAATAGCAGTACAAATAATAATAATAATATTCCACGTACGTACGTGCTAGAGAACGAAGCTATAGCTAGGCCTTGTTTAGATGTCAAAAATTTTGGCAAAATGCAACGGTAGCGCTTTTCGTTGTTATTTGGTAATTAGTGTTCAATCATAGTCTAATTAGGCTTAAAAGATTCGTCTTGTTGATTTCATCTAAACTGTGTAATTAGTTTTATTTTTTATTTATATTTAATGCTTCATGCATACGTTCAAAGATTCGATGTGACGGGAAATCTTGAAAAATTTTGCAAAATTTTTTGCAACTAAACTGGACCCTAGCTGCCCTGTACGTCGTCCTCTCTTCGATTGATGAATGATGATGATCATCTCCTTCTTCGCAGCAACGTACTGTATGTAACAGCACCAACAATTCTGTTGTACGTACTCCATCATATGATATGGTGTGTATATATATATATATATGGAGATGCTATTCAGTAGCCGGCTACAAAATAAGTTATTCTGTAGCCACCTCTATTTACGATAATTTTATATACTAATTTACAATAATGTCAATACATATTTATGATAGCTGGGTTAATATAACACATGGGGATATTTATCATAACGTTACAGTAAACCACTTAGTAAGGAATTACTATAATCTCGTAAATTAACATAGTAATTATCGTAACTCAAAGTGGCTACAGAATAAGTTATTTTATAGCCAGCTATAGGATAGTAGTTCTATATATATATATATATATATATATATATATATATATATATGGTGGATCATCAATGAATTTATATTTATTTGTAACTATAACTAATTAATAACACGGTAAGTGGACGTACAAGCCGCAGCTAGGTAGCAGGCAATGCACGCATGCGTCTCCCATAGTTTAAGAGAATGCTGTCTCACCTGGCCTCATCACTTAGGCTGTTGTGTACCTAAAATAAGTCTCTAACAGAATATGTATAGTCTCCAATAGAATATCTATATGTACAATCCATTTTTAGTGTCAGGAGAGGTATAACCCAAATTTAAGTATCATCTCCCATTTATAGAAAGTGTTTTTTTTTAGATCTTGTTATTGGAGAAGACCAAAAATAGATATTAAATCTTTTACCTGTAGCGTTACCGAATGGGTCTTATATTTTAAGTGAGACAGTCTTATCTGTCCAGCAATGCCGGTGCCAGCCAGCTGCATGCAAACACTCGCACATACATTCCCCTTATACAAGGAACCAAGCATATTTAATTAATGGGCGGTGCTCTCAATTCAATTAGCTAGAGTATATATATCTCACCGTGCGTGTACTATTTTAGACACGTTTTTCATGATAAAGACACCCAAAAAAAAGTAGTAGTGATATCTTAGCCATTTTTTTCTAGAGAACAGAAGGGATCGAAGGCCCATCCCTACTGAAATAAATTAAAAAGGGGGGAAGGAGGAGCAGCGAAAGAAAATTAAGAAACAAAGAAGGAAACAAAGAAAATAAGACAGGTTACACAAGTTGCTCTAGCCACAAGGAGATGAAAGGAAGATATTTTTTCTTCGCTTGAAGAATAACTAAGCCGAAGTTCTCTTTGAACAAAAACTTGCAGCGCTCCAGGGAGACTGCTTCCCCTCTAAAGATGAAATTGTTCCTGACAATCCAGATTGTCCAACACATCAGACTAATTATCTCCATGAAGGAGACTCAACTGAGATTTGAAACTGTCCAACGTCTTAAAAGGATCCAGTGAACTTGGAACAATCACCCCAATGTAGTTCTAGCAGGATCTAGCAAACATGCATTTCAAAAACAGATGCTCCACAGTCTCCTCACCAGATTCATTACAAAGAACACAATTGAAGGATTGGAGATGCATATTCTTCCTCTTTAGAATATTCCTTGTACTCAGTCTATCTTGAACCAAAAGCCAAAAAAAGACTTTGTGTTTGTGCTGACAGCAAGATTTCCAAATCCACTTAAAAACTGGATGAACATTGCAGGTTCCATTAAGTGTTTATAGGCTTTTGAAGAAGAATAAGAATTAGAGCCCCAAATGTAGCTCCAGACATCACAGTCTTCAGTTTCTGGCAAATTCTAAATGACAGACTCCAGCAGTGCCCACTGATCAAATGCTTGAACAGACAAAGGTAAGTTGAAGAGGGAAGCCAAATCCATCTGGGCTCTGGCCTGAACAAGAGAGATATTCAGCTTCTTGGCAAAGGAGTGTAGCTCTGGGAATTCCAGCTTTGGAACATTTCATGCCCACAAATCATCCCAAAAAAGACAGCTATTCCCACTTGCAACATTGACTGAAGCCATTCCTTTAAATTTGTCAAGCAACTTCAAGACATCTCTCCACCAAAAGGAACCCTTTCTAATATGATTGGGTAATCTGCCATTGGAGTAGTATTTCTCCCAAACCAAGTGCACCCTGGGTATATCCATCTTGTTAAAGAATTTATGAAGATTCTTGATCAATAAGGCATCATTCTGTGTCCTCAAATCAAGGACTCCCAGACCTCCAAGCTCCTTTGGTTTGGTGACTAAAGGCCAAGCAGCTTTGGAATTCACTCTGTTGTTACTGTCATTACCTCTCCAAAGGCAGCTTTTCCTATATTTGTCAATCTGCTCTATCACATAATCTTGCAGTGCAAAGGTGCACATAAAAAGGCTGGGAGAGCAGTGAAGACAGAATTTGTGATCTGAAGCCTCCCAGCTTGAGAAAGGAAAAGGGAGGTGCTAACTAATCTTTTTTCACATCTTGAGATTAGGGGCAGATAATCATCAATCCTTGGCTTGGTGGAGCCCAAAGGCAAGCCAAGATAGGTAAAAGGCAGACTTCCAGTAGATCATCCAAAGGTGAGAGCAAGATGCTTTGACTTCTCAGGGCTTATATTTATAGGGACCATCATCGACTTCTGAAAGTTAACTTTTAACCCAGTTGAGAGAGCAAAGGAGTTGAGAAGAGCCTTCAAAAATAAAGAGTTGTCTGCCACAACCTTCAAGATTTATTAATGTATCATCAGCATATTGCAATATGGGAAAATTTGATGAATATTGCAGAGGAACTGGCAACTTGAGAAGACCCTACTCTTTGGCTATGTTGACTATAGACTGAAGTAGATCTGCAGCTAGCACAAAAAGCAGTGGGAGAGAGGGTCTCCTTGCCACACACCCCTCCTGCAATGAAACACTTTACCAGGCACCCCATTTAAAAGCACAACAGAGGTACCAAAACTGAAAATCAATCTCATCCATTCAATCCATTTATCCCCAAATCCCTTTGCCTCCATGATTTGAATGATAGCCTCATGCTCAATCTTATCGAAAGCTTTCTCAAAATCCAACTTGAGAATAACTAATTCCTTCTTGGACTTATGATAAATGAAGGTAATCAAAAGACCAGGTGTCGCGGGTCGAAACCGTGGCAACCATGTTGTTCGAGTAGGTGTCAGAGCATGAGGTCTCCGGTGGCTCGGGTGGACTCAAGAACACAAGAATCATGCAGAGAAGATGCAACGATTTATCCTGGTTTGGGCCAATTCGGTCCCTACGTCCAGCAGTTGATGATCCTTATACTCAAGAGCACCCAAAATCTGGGGGTTACAACAGAGTATAAAGGAAGAAAGTTTGGTAGGAGAGTTAGCTCGGTGCTAATCTAAGGTTGCATTGCCTCCGGTGGAGTCTCTCCCTCTTCAGAGAGGAAGAAGACGATGGGATGCAATGGAGGAGGAGCTCTCGGTGCCCCTCTCCGGGTTGCCTTGCTCTCGGTGCAGAGCAGAGGCAGATGGAATGGAATAGAGTGTCTAGTGATGGAATCCGAATCCTCCCCCCTCTAGGTCCGACCTTATCCCTTATAAGAGTTCATATGGCTACATTGGTCCTGTTATTCTAAGGCCAGTCAACATATAAATATCGGCCAAGGTAATAGTCATTGGACCATGACCAAAGACGAAAGCATTCAAAGTGTTGGACCAAAAGTAAGAAACGACAATTAGGAGTGAATTATTTCTCTCCATTCCAGACAGTGAAAGGGTCAGGCATTGGTTTAAATCGTTAACTTCTCAGTCTTCGCCCCTTTTGCCTGACACTCTACGGAACCAATCTCTCCATCCCTTAGGTATTTTGGGCCAATTCCTAAAGGGGTTTTTGGTGTTCCAAGAAGATAGATCTACCAAGGACTGCCTAAAAGGAATTCGATTGGTTTCTTGGCTGATAAAATTCGAAGGATTAGCATCTCCCATGGGTCTAATGTAATAAGCATTTGGGACGACAGACGAAGGGATCATAATTTCATTTTCCATCCTCTGGAAAGCTAGATGAGATAAAACTTAAGGAAGAAATATAGAGCAGCGGCTGATAGTTGAAGGGCGAAAATTTGGAGACGTACCTCAGGAATGTAGTCACTAGTCGCCATTTTAGTTGGAATAGATCTAAATCCAGAAAAGGTTACAGAGGAATGACTTGATGAGCAGCTCGAGCAGAGGGAAAACTGCTAGGGTTGGAGTTCTAGTAGAGGCGGCTTTGGTTGTTGAGGCTCGCTCAAAGAAGAAGGGGAAAGTAGATGGGCCGAATGAATCAGAAATGATACTGTTGGGGTATTATATAAAATTCGGACCGACAATATCAAGAGTCACGCGTATATCTCGAAATAAACGGTTGCGACGTGGTGAACAGGTAAATAGAAATTTTGGAATAAAATCATTTTTATCTCAAAATTGGGGGGCATGTGTTTACACCAAAATTTGGGAAGAAGAACGCGGAAACTCAAAGCTTCCAAGATTGTGTCATCAAGGAATCGATTGCATAAGGATCGGTACCAGCCAATTTAGATGCGGAACTAGAATCGGCTCTCTTCGGATGACATCAGCAGATAACGTCAACGAGCTACAGTTGGCGTCGAGAAAAATATATCAGACTCTACAAAAAGGAAAAGATTATGGTCTAAGTTATCTTAAGTTAGGAATGTTTTCTTTTATTCCAAAGATCGTAATGAGTCGTGTTTGAATATGATTCATGTTTAAATTCTGGGTATAAATATTGGACTCCGGCTATTGTAAAAGAGGATCCAATCAATCAATACCAATTACTTTTTTGGCTTTACGCCAACCCTTAGGAGTAGGAGTAGTGTACATCTCGGCGAGTTCTTCAATAAGCAGGGCTGCATCGGTCCGGCCGACCTCCAGCTCCTCCGGCTTGTCTGTAAGTACCATCATGGTTTATACCTCTGTTTGTAAGGCTGCATCGGTCCGGCCGACCTCTTACGAGCTCTAGTATAGGCTAGTTATCGATCCTTATCTAGTTCAAGTACGGCTGCATCGGTTAAGTTCGACCTCCACTGCTCGAATTAGACTAAGGTCAAGTTATCGGCTCTACTTAATGGTGGCATCCTTCGGATAGATTTATTAAGTTACCGATCTTACTGATGTTGTTATTGTCATTAGTTTTAGCAATATCAACCTATCCGATCGAGATCGATCTAGATCAGCCTCACACCCTTTTAGTCCATCGTTTATTCCATCACATTACGATGATTCTTACTTAAAACGACGGATTATGTTTTATCGGCTGTTCTACTTCGATCTTGATTGTGCGTAGTACGCGGTTAAGGCACGCCTAATCTTAAGAAGGTTTACCGGCTAGTTGAATCTGGTCTATAGCTCGCTATCATGGATGTAACGATCCGGTCGATCCCCACTGTTAGTACTTTAGATTGGAGTATGCTGGTTGGTAGATTTTCTTTCGACTAGGCATGACCCTAGCTGTTTGCTATGCCTGCATCGGCTACATAGTCGATCGTCTGTACTTTAACGCTTATAGTATGTCTTCCTGATTCTGTTAAATGTGAATAGATCTGTTTGCTTTAAAAGGTTTAACCTGCTATTTTTATTATGGCTGCCATCGATCCGGTTGAACCCCACTGTTAAACATAATAGATTAGATTCGATGAGTTTATAAATCTGTTTGTATTAAATAGTCGATTGTTCTCATGCTATGATCCTTTTTCTATCTGAATCGGCTATTTCAGCCGATTCGCCTGTACTTTCACACATATAGCATGTCTTTCATAAACCTGTCAACGTATAGATGATTTTATGAATTCTTTGGCTTTAGTTTGTTGTTATCATCATAGCTGCATCGATCCGGTCGAACCTCACTATTGATGGTAGAAGATCAGATTCAGAGCGTTTGTAGATCTATTTGTACTAGACAGTCGATTTTATTCGCATGTTATATCCTTTTTCGTTAAACTTATCGGCTCAATGCTTTGCACCGGTTATATTTATCTAGCTGATGATGTTACTTATATCTGGGCACATTGCATTCGTCACTATAAAATTAATCATGACCTGCGAGTGTTACAGTCCTTAACAGTCGATTTCTTCTCGTATCGGCTATTTAGTCGATTTTCCCGTCTGGTTGCTCCCGAAGCGGCACACTTGAAACTGTCTGGGAAAAACCGGCATGTTCCACCTTAAATTACTGATAAACTTTCTCTCCTTGTCAATTACAGGTCAAATTGATTGGTACGCCCTCGAGAAATTCGCAGGGTCGACTGGTCCTGCGTTGAAGCCAAGCGGATCTCCAGCCTTGCTCCATCAAACAGATCCTTCCAACTTGCTACGTGTTGACATTTTTGTGCCGACACCTTTATATTTCAGTCGTCACTGAAGTCTAAGGCTGTGGTGTGGTCAAGTCATCGCCCGCATTTGTTTACATGATGATTACATCGTGCAACTTATCTGTTTAGCATGCATCACCAAGTTGACGAGACCTATATAATTGTGAATGATCTGTAGGAAACTAGGAATACTATATTTTGATTGTGTGTTTGAGTCCTTTCAATTAATGGCTCTTGTTTAAGTGGGTGCTGAAATCCCCAAGTGTTGTTGCCTATGATTAGTGCAAATTAAAAATGAAGTTTGCTTAAGGATGCATGAGGTAGGGCCTGGGAGTGAGACAGAGGACCTTACCTGGCTCGCTCATCCCTGTCTCAAGAGTCCCTCGTCGATAGCGTTAGGTTTTAGTTTGGCCATGACGACATGCATGGAAGGGTTTATTTGTACTTTTCTTTCTTTCTCAACAAAAAAAAAGTTTACATATTTTGGAGATGTAGTATGTACTATATGCTACCTTTTCATTATAAACGCCATTCATTTTTGAAAAAGATACATTCACTTCCTCTGTAAATCCAGAAGTTTTAGGCTCAGAATCCTGTAGTAGCTAGTCAAGTCGTCGTTCCCCTGCAATTGTTTTATGTTGCTTACATCTTGTCACGCTCTCACACATCGATCGGTCCATCTGTTTAGCACCACTAAATCAATGACCTAGCTAGCGCTAGCTTTGTGATAAACCAAAGAGGATGATGATACAGACGCATGCATGCACTTGCATTGGCGCCATCTAATAATCTCCATGTGGTCCTAACCCTAGTTATTTGGACCGGACCGGACCGGCGGTCGGACCGATAAAAGACCGAATCAGAGACTATACCGGCTCGGTTCACTTAAAAGACCGTTCATGCAATCAGACCGCTAAAAACCGGTTGAACCGGCCGGTTTTTTAAGGAACCGGTGAACCGGCCGGTTCCATGTCAAACCGTCCGGCTCTAGATTGGTGGCGTGTGTGCTCTCTTGCGTCGCCTCCTGGTGCCCACCTGTGCAGCTGCCACTGGGCCCACATGAGTGCTGCTGCCGCTGTGTGCGCTTGGAGCCTGTACCGTGCGCATACCTTGCCTCTGCATGTGCTGTTGACTTTTGTATTGCCAACGTCAGCTCATGTGTGTTGCCTTTTGAATTTCAAATTTTCATAACTTTTTTATATGATCTCTAAATTAAACAAATGATATATCCATTTTGACTATCTCAACGAGCTCTTTACAATGGTAAACTCTATTTTAGCATTTGAGATTGTTTTACAATAATGAATATTTGAATTACTATTAGATCTTTTTTGTACTAATTAATAAGTGTTCCATATACTATATTTCTATGGGTATATTTTGGCATATCCTATAAAAAAAACTCTATAATACCAAAAAAAAATGTGGACTTGTGGCTAGATTTGTTGGAAGTTGGTTATGTAATTGTGTTTTTATCATCTTATTGGTATATATGTGACCAACTATATGTTGCTAATTATATGTTGTATATCATTATATTGTACCGGTTCAAAGTATTTGTGGGCGGTCCAATTCATCCGGTCCAAAACAATTGAACCGGCGGTTCAACCGGTTCCTAACGGTTAGACCAGTGAACCAGTGAACCGACAGCCTCACCGGTTTGATGTCCGGTCCGATCCTAATAACTGTGGTCCTAACTAACTAATAGATGCTAGTGAGTTTTAATTTATTTATTTATTTCTGTGTGGTGCAACTTATGTTTTCCGTCACGTAACAAATACTTATTCGTCAAGTTTAAAAAATATATAACTTGAACACACCTGATTTTTATCATGTTTACATTTATATATATTTATTTAAGGCTAGGAGTTGTGCTGCCAACCGCCATACTATAAAAGGTACTACTACAACTCAAGCATGATAAAGGGAATTTATGTTTCAAGCGAATAACTTCACAACCTAAAGACAAATTGAGTGAAAATTAAAGCTTTCACATGTACCTCGACGTAGCATGGAAAAACTGAATTTTTGACTTAGGAAATTAACTATTCACGTGGGATGAATACTACCTTATAAGGTTTGAATTCAGAGAATAGTTTCCGGCCCGAGTCAAGACAAGATTAAATGAAAAGGCTTGCTTTTTTATGTGCTGATAAGCTGAGCCATGCAAAAGCAAAAGCGTATATAGTAGGACACGTCAGTTTAATTGTACATACACATCTCACACAGTGTGCAGTGTAGTTATCCCTGCTGCACTGTTGAGTGCTAGTGCACCCACGGCAACAACGACAGATACTGATGCAGTGCGTACAGGTCTCTTTAATTAGTTCTCTCTTTTGACCTGCCAATCCAGATACGTGATAGTGGTTTATGCGTAGTCGAAGCACTTTGTACTTAGTCATCTCGCTTTTCGAAGGAAAATGTATAGAGATATTTTTTATTGCAGGTAAAAGGAAAGAAAAAAGTTATTAGCCATTGAAGAAGGAAAAAGAAAAATAAAAGGAGGAATGGAAAAGCTCACACCTATCGTTGTTGTTGTTGTGAAGGAGGAGGAGGAGGAGGAGGATACATATATGCATGCTTGCATGGTGTGTGTGCTTAGCAGTTCGAAGAAGCTAAAATTGCACTAGTCCTAAGTAATTCCATTTACTGCGAATAGTTTAAAAGAACTATCCGTCAAAGATTGTGAAATTTATATATCTTAATATATGCTTGCGTCTTAGATATGAATTAGACTACATACATAGCTGATATCACTAAAGAAATCACTATCAATTTATATACTTTGACCATTCAATTTATTCTATATTATATTTTCTATCCTTGGATAATACATTTGGCTACAAATCTAATCATATCAATTTTTTTACTGCGAATAGTTAAAAAACTATATATCTGTCAAAGATTGTGAAATTTATATATCTTAATATATGCGTGCGTCTTAGATATAAATTGGACTACATACGTAGCTGATATCACTAAAGAAATCACTAGACCAGCTAGCGCTCATGGTCATGGGTTGGTATTTGGGTGGGCGCGCAACTAGCTAGGGAGGATAAAATGATGGAAAACCCAAATATGAAAATGTATGCAGAGATTGCTAGAAATCGCTGTGACGGCGACGCACAATCAATCTCAGGCAGCAGCGGTAGGGCATGAGAATGAGAACAATTACTGACTGGCTGGCTGCCGCCTGAGACTGACTGACAGCAACGTGTGCCGACCCATATACTGGTATGCGACATCGAAGCAGCCTGCTGCGTATATATGCTGCCTTCTAGAAGCTAGCTAATTAAGCGATGCTGCAACCATGCATGTGAAATTAGCCCGGTAGCACTACTAGAGAACAGACTTTAGAACGATGTCCCAATTTGGTATTAGCCTCGGCATTTTTTGCCGCCGGGACTAAAGGACCCTTTAGTCCCGGTTCGTAATACCAACCGGGACTAAAGGTCTCTGCCCAACGGTCGTCCGAGTGGCAGGGATCTTTAGTCCCGGCTGGTATTACCAACCGGGATTAAAGGTAAACATTTAGTCCCGGTTGGTAATACTAGCCGGGGCTAAAGGTTTTAGTCCCGGTTTGGGTGATATCCCGGGAATAAATATTAATCTTTAGTCCCGGTTTGGCCACCTAACCGGGACTAATTATGCGGGCCTATACAACGGCTCATTTCTTCCTCCCCGAGCCCGAGCCATTCCATTCAAACTCACTGCCTCTGTTCTTCAGCTTGCTGTTGTTCTTGCTCTCTCCCCCTCCATTGGTGTTGCTCTTCGATTTTGGAGGTAACAAACTTAATCCTCTTATGTTTTATCAGTAGCTTATCTCATTTTGCGATGTAGATGCATGTGTAACTTTATATGTTGAACTTTATTATGAGTTTATATGTCATTTTTAGCTCAAAATCACATGATGATTTGCATATATGTTTGGATAAACAAAAGTTAAATTAGTTCATCAAAATCACGCCTCGCTTCGTCCTCGCTGAGCACGCGCCATCCTCGTCCCCGGCGGACTTACGTGATCTTAGAATTAATTTTTCCATGAAATGAAAAACTTAGAAAATAGTTAGAAAATTGTAGAAAATCCGTACTAGTTGAACTTGCGGACCGTGATCATCTCGGTGAGCATTTTCTCTCACCGAAAGCGGTAACGGACGTCAAAGAGGAGCTTTGATTCTCGAGGGAGAGCGGCAACGGTCGTGGAAGACCGTGTTCCCTTTCTCGTAGAATCGGAGCTCTTCCTTGGCCAAAATCGGTGCCGTCCGGTGGAGAAATGCTCACCGAGATGATCACGTAAGCAAGGTCAACTAGTACGGATGGTTATTTATTGAAACATGTTTTTGAGCTATAATTTGATGGATATTTGAAAATATGAAATTTACACTAGTTTGCAAAAATAAGTATAGAAAGTAGATGACAAGCTATTCTTATCGGATCCTCGGCCTCTCGTTCGGTTCTATGACGATCGAGGCCGAACTCCCTCTCATTATCTGCGGCAAGTGTAAGCGTAAGATTGTGATGGAGTACCGAGTCAAGAGACAGGGACCCAACAAGGGTCGTGTTTTCTACAAGTGCCCGGATCGCGATGTGAGTTTCTTACGCATTTTATAATTATGGCTAATTGACTTGCTTTTCTTGAATATTTTTGACTAAATATTTTTTGGCTTTAATTTCAAAGGGAGGGCAATGGATGCGATGGTTGGTACCGGGAGGAAGATTATGCTACATACGTGCAGAATTTTGGGTGCGCTTGAGGTAGCGGCTGCTGGCGATGAGGCGATGAGCCAAATAGGAGAAGCTTATTGATATTCAACGTAAGAATGATTTATCTGTTTTAGTTGCGTCGATCACAAAATAATTATATTACTGAAGTGCATTGTAGTTTTAGTTTGTTTAGTGATAGTTGGGATTGCTTACGTTGTAGCCAGGCTTAGTTAATTAATCAACCGTGTGTGTGTCATTTATGTTGTGTAATAAAATACTTAATTATGTTCAAGGTTTTCATAATTTGTCGGTAATACTGATTATGTCACGCCATTGGATGTACAATGCCGATCGCCGCTCCTAAGACTTTATAGAGGGCTTGCACTATTTCTTAGGTGTGGTCGAGGCAAATAAGCGGGATGGTTTCATATGCTGTCCATGTGCCCTATGTAAGAATTTAAAGGAATATTCAAGCTCAATGAGTCTTCATTCACATTTGCTTAAGTCGGGTTTCATGTCAAACTATATATGTTGGACTAAGCATGGAGAAAGCGGGGTCATGATGGAAGAAGGTGAAGGAGAAGATTTAGACATTGATGACATTATTGCTCAGGTATGGTGCCTTTAATGATACTACATTGGGGGAGATGAAGAAGAGGTAGCGGTAGAAGATGATCTCGGTGATGCTCTTGGCGATGCCATTCGTGATGCACAACAAGAATGGGAAAGTGAAAAAGAGAAAGTTAAGTTGGAGCGCATGCTTGAGGATCATAGGAAGTTGCTATACCCGACGGCCGGCGAAGAGGGCAAAAAAGTCGGGTACAACACTTTGGAATTGCTACGAAGGAAGGCAAAGAATGGTGTATCCGATAAGGCATTTGGGAATTTATTAAACCTTATAAAGAAGATGCTTCCGAAGCCAAATGAATTGCCCACCACTACGTCTTTAGCAAAAAAGGTTATCTCGCCCTTTGGGATTAAAAATCCGGAAGATACATGCATGTCCTAATGATCGTATCCTCTACCATGGCAATGAATACGAGAATTTGGATGAATGCCCGGTATGTAAAGCATCGCGGTATAAGATCGGTAGCGATGATCCCGGTGACATCGAGGGTGAACAACGTCCTAGAAAGAAAATCCTGCCAAGGTTATGTGGTATGCTCCTATAATACCACGCTTAAAACGTTTGTTCAGAAATAAAGACCACGCAAAGTTGTTGCGGTGGTATAAAGAAGACCGTAAGGTAGACAATATCTTTGAGACACCCAAATGATGGGTCCCAAAGGAGAGCGATAGACGAGAATTTTCAGAGTTTGCAAATGAGGCTAGAAACTTAAGGTTCGCCTTAAGTACAGATGGTATGAATCCTTTTGGACAGCAGAGCACTAGTTATAGCACTTGGCCAATTACTCTATGTATCTACAACCTTCCTCCATGGTTATGCATGAAGCGGAAGTTCATTATGATGCCGATCCTCATCCAAGGTCCGAGGCAACTTTGCAACGATATTGATGTATATCTGAAGCCATTAGTTGAAGAACTTCTAGTTTTATGGAACAAACCAGGTGTACGTGTCTGGGATGAGTACAAATAAGAACACTTTGACCTACGAGCAATGTTGTTCGTAACCATCAATGATTGGCCTGCTTTAAGTAATCTTTCGGTCGGACAAACAAAGGATATAATGCATGCACACATTGTTTTGATGACTTTGACAAGATATATTTGAAAAGATGTCGAAAGGTCGTGTACCTTGGCCATCGTCGATTCCTTCCTTTGAATCACCAAGTAAGAAAAAAGGAAGCATTTTAAAGGTAAGCGGACCACCCGAAGAAGCCTCATAACCCAACCGGGAAGATGTACTCGCAATGGTCAAGGATGTGAAAGTAGTATTTGGAAAGGGACAAGGCAGTGAATCTGTTCCTAAAGATGCTAATGGACATGCACCCATGTGGAAGAAGAAGTCCATCTTTTGGGAGCTACCCTATTGGCAAGTCCTAGAGGTCCGCAACGCAATCGACGTGATGCACCTGACAAAGAATCTTTGTGTGAACTGTTAGGATTCATGGGTGTGTACGGAAGTCAAAGGATTCACTTGAAGCACGCCAGACTTGCGGTGCATGAAAGAACGAGACAACCTTCATCCGAGAAGACAGTGATGGACGTCATTACTTAAGTCCCGCTAGCTACACGCTTAGCAAAGAAGAGAGGGACAACATGTTCGAATGTCTAAGCAAAGATCAAGGTCCCATCGATTTCTCCTCCAATATAAAGGGTATAATAAATGTGCGGATAAAAAATCCTAAACTTAAAGTCCCAAGATCGCCCGCGTGCTTATGACGCAATTGCTTCCGGTTGCTTTAAGAGGAATTCTACCTCCACATGTACGTCTAGCCACCGTGAAGCTATGTGCATTTCTCAATGCAATTTCTCGAAGGCAATCAATCTGTGGAACTAGCTACTCTACTGAGAATGATGTGGTTTAATGTCTTGTCAGCTTTGAGTTGGTGTTCCCTCCATCCTTCTTTAATATCATGACACACATCCTAGTTCATTTGGTGAAGGAGATTAGTATTCTTGGACCTGTGTTCTTACATAACATGTTCCCCTTCGAGAGGTTTATAGGAGTCTTGAAGAAATATGTGAAAGTCCGTTCTAAGCTCAAGGAAGCATCGCCTGGGGCTATGGAACAGAGGAGGTCATTGAGTTCTGTGTTGACTTTATTCCCCGACATTGCCCGATTGGCGTTCCCGAATCACGACATGAGGGGAGACTCGATGGTAAAGGAACTTTAGGGAAGAAAACATATATCGGCATGGAAGACGATTATTTCAATAAAGCACACTACAGCTTCTTGAAACTCGTCATTGGTGCATCCGTACATCGAGATACATAAGGAGTTCTTACGATCCAAGTTTCCAGGGGAAGACCGAAGCTTGGATTAGGCGTCGACACATGGAAAGTTTCATGGTTGGTTGCGAAAAGAATGTCAAGGCGATGACAATATTGATGAGCAAGCTGTATTTGTTGGCTAGCAGCCATCGTGGCATATCCTCACGTACCAAAGGGTACGAGATAAATAGGAATACATTTTACACAGTTGCCCAAGATAAAAGGAGCACCAATCAAAATAGTGGTGTTCGTGATAGATGGCACAGATCCAAATGGGAATATACAAACATATTATGGCCGCATAGAAGAGATATGGGAACTAGACTACGCACCTAATTTTAAAGTCCCTTTGTTCCGGTGCCAATGGGTGAAGTCGACCGGAGGAGGGTAACAATCGACAAAGAGTATGGAATGACAACAAAGGACCTCAACAATATTGGATAGAAAGAGGAACCATTCGTCCTTCTTCACCGATGTGAGTCGGTGTTCTATGTGAAAGACATGTCTACAAAATCAAAGAGAGGAAAAAACGAAGACATCAACTCAATGATCAATGAGCCAAAGCGCCACATAATTCTTTACGGGAAAATAAATATAGTAGGAATTGAAGACAAGTCGGACATGTCAAGATTACGAAAGAAATGTCCTAATTCCACCCTTCATAGTGAAGAAAGATCCAAGCATCATGTTAAATGATGAAGACACTCCATGGTTACGACAAGATCATAACCAAGGGTCATACGTCAAGAAGAAATTCAACACAGTGCATGATACAACGATGCATGTTTAATATATTATGTTTTAGAGACGGATATTATGTAATATGTTATGACTTCACAATCCTTATATAGGCCATTTTTCATTTGAGATCTACAATTGTTGTTTTGGTCAACTTTCCATTTGATAAAGTTTGGACGGTTCAAATTTGTGATTTTTAAATTTCGACGCCTACAAACTAGTTTTCTAATCCTAGATTGTCTAAAATTGAAAAGTTTTGAATACCAAGTTTGTTCATATCATCAATATCTACAATCCTTATATAGGCCATTTTTTCATTTGAGAAAGCTTGAATAAAATATAGTTCAATTTTCACAAGTGTGTGACAGTTTTAGAAAGTCTATATGAGATTCAAGAAGTTGTGACTAGTGTTTGATAAAAATTTCTCAAATGGGAAAATGAGCTATGTAACAATTGTAGATCTTGCTGAGATGATCAAACTTGGTATTCAGAGTTTTTTCATCTGAGGTCATTTAGTGTCTCATTTGAGCAAGTTTGACCAAGTCAAATTTGGTCAAATGAAAAAACAACACTTTGACTCTAGTATTATGGACTCTAAATGACTTCGAATTGAAAAGTTTTGAATACCAAGTTTGTTAAACTCAAAAAGATCTAAAATTGTTGTTTTGGTCAACTTTCCATTTGATAAAGTTTGGACGGTTCAAATTTGTGATTTTTAAATTTCGACGCCTACAAACTAGTTTTCGGAACCCTAGATTGTCTAAAATTGAAAAGTTTTGAATACCAAGTTTGTTCATATCATCAATATCTACAATCCTTATGTAGGCCATTTTTTCATTTGAGAAAGCTTGAACAAAATGTAGTTCAATTTTCACAAGTGTGTGACATAGTTTTAGATAGTCTATATGAGATTCAAGAAGTTGTGACTAGTGTTTGATAAAAATTTCTCAAATGGGAAAGTGAGCTATGTAACAATTGTAGATCTTGCTGAGATGATCAAACTTGGTATTCAGAGTTTTTTCATCTGAGGTCATTTAGTGTCTCATTTGAGCAAGTTTGACCAAGTCAAATTTGGTCAAATGAAAAAACAACACTTTGACTCTAGTATTATGGACTCTAAATGACTTCGAATTGAAAAGTTTTGAATACCAAGTTTGTTAAACTCAAAAAGATCTACAATTGTTGTTTTGGTCAACTTTCCATTTGAGAAAGTTTGGATGGTTCAAATTTGTGATTTTTAAATTTCGACGCCTACAAACTAGTTTTCTAACCCTAGATTATCTAAAATTTAAAAGTTTTGAATACCAAGTTTGTTCATATCATCAATATCTACAATCCTTATATAGACCATTTTTCATTTGAAAAGTTGTAGAACAAAAAATACTACATTTTCTTTATTTTTATAGGTTCAACAAAAATTTCCTGTCAATTTTGGTCAAAAACCGAGAAAAAATTGAAACATTGACGTTACAATAATGTGATAATAAATTTCCTATCGAATAATATTAGTTTTATTAATTTTAAGTTACAAATATATTTTTGCATTAACAAAATACTTAGTATTAGTCACATTTATATTCTATATTCATAAAAGAAATTAAAAACTTTAGGTTACAAAATTTTCCTATTTACAATAAATAATTAGTTAATCAATAGAATTTTTTAAAATAAATATTGCAAAGTATTGAAGTTGCTATGGAATTAATTGATTAACCTAGTATTAAACAAAATCAAAATCCTGTGTCTTTCCAAGTACTGTTTGGCATGGTTGGCAAAATTTTCGAGCCTTGATCCCGGCCCGGACCAAGAACCGGGACTAAAGGGTGGCGGCAATTTGATGCCACCAAAATACTTTTTAGTCCCGGCTAGTAACACCAACCGGGACTAAAAACCCTTTAGTCCCGGCTTGTAAGGCGAGCCGGGACTAAAGGGTTGGGCCTTTAGTCCCGGTTGAGATTACCAGCCGGTACTAAATGACCTTTAGTCCCGGCTGGTGTTACCAGCCGGGACTAAAGGGTACCGGCCTATATATATCGACTTGTTCTGTTCATCTTCGATCTCGCGCGTCGTCTCTCCGATCCCGTCTCCGCCGCCGCACCCGAGCTCGTCCTCGTCGTCGCCGAGCCCCGCCTCGTCGTCGATCCCGGCCTCGTCTGCCGTCGTCGAGCCCCGCCCGGCGGTCGAGCTTCGCCAAGACGCCTCGACCTCGTCTGCCCGTGTCGCCGAGCCCCTCGCCCGCCTCCGTCGAGCTCTCGCGCCCGCCTTGCCTGACCTCGTGATCTCAATTTGCCGTCGTCGAGCCCCGCTTGCCTGGGCCTCGTCTGCTGTCGTCGAGCCCTTGCCTCGACCTCGTCGTCGAACTTCATACCTCCATTGACCTCATTGCCGTCGTCGATTATAATGTTGGATTTTTAATTGTTTTTTAGATAATACTAATAAATAATATTTAGTAGTTTAGTTAGTTTTTAGATAGTTTTTGATATATGTTAGTTAGATTTTTAGTTAGTTAGATTTATTAGATAATTGATATATGTTACTTAGATTTTTTAGTTAGTTAGATTTATTAGATAATTGATATATGTTAGTTAGATTGTTAGTTGATATATGTTAGTTTTTAGATAATTTTTTAGTTAGTTAGAATTTTTAAAATGTATTATATATTACTAGTTTATCTAATTTCATGTTAGATTTATTTAATTGGATTTAGTAATTATATATTCTATCTCTCTCTCTCTATATATATATCTAGAGAGAGATTCTATATGTGTATACATATGTACTTAATTATTTCTATATGTATATATACATGTACTTATTTTCATAAGTTGAGAGAGAGAGAAAATTGCATCTAGAGAGACATTCTATGTGTTATCACATGCATATCTAGAGATATAGACATATGCACTTATTTCTATGTGTTGAGAGAGAGAGAAAATATATTGTATCATTCTATGTGTATATATATACATGTACTTATTTTCATGTTTTTGGATCGAAAGTGTTTTTGATTCGATTCCAAAGCCTATACCTTATGTAATTCTTATGTTTATCCTTATGAAATATTATGTGTTATTATATTTAATTGGATTTAGTAATTCTATATGTGTTATCACATGTACTTATGTTATGTACCATAATAATTCTATCTATGTGTTATCTTGAAGATACAAATGGCTGCTCCGGATGATAACTTGAGTGATGACATAATGGCGGATATTATCAACGCCGGCACCAATGTGGATGTAGATGACACGAGTCAGTACTTTGCTGATTATGAGGATATCCTGAATATGCCGGTGGTTGAAGATCAACAAATTGTCGCGCAAGAAAATACTGGCGAGGTATATTCGATTATCTATCATCTCTTATAGATGCATGCGTATGTATATTTGTTGTTAATCGTTGTGTTTCTACTCATGTAGCCGGTCTCTGGATCTACATCAACCACCGACAAAAGTAGGAAAGTCCGAGGGCCAAAAAAGCCATTAGAGGGCCGTTTCATAATATCAGAATTCGACACCGACACCGGCAAACCATTGGGACCACATGCTCAGACATATGTCAATCAATGTGGGTTCATTGTAAGGGATAGGATCCCAGTTAGTGCTCGTGAATGGAAGCAGAAGATATCGGCTCCTAATGTTAGTTTTGTATCTGATCGTGATAAGAACCTAGCTTGGAGAGATATCACTCAACATTTCACATTACAAGCCAGATGATGCTTTGAAGGAGCTAGTGAGGGATTGGACAATGAAGAAGATGGCAACATTGTTCCAGAGTTGGAAGAAGACATTGTATAAAAAGTTTATCTTGAAGAATGCTACGCCGAATTTCAATGCTAAGGCGTTTGTCAAGTTGGAGTCCCATTGGGATGCCTTCGTAGAATACAAGACATCTCAAGACAAAGAGGAACGTGTGATGAGGAATCGGCGGAATGCCCGGCGAAAGCAATACCATCATCGCATGGGATCGGTGGTTATAGGAGTGCTATTCCCAAGTGGCGTAACCTAGAAGCGTAGATTACTGCCAAGGGAATCATATCTGAAACAATAGAAAAGAACTGGCCTCAACGCTGCGAAGAATTGGTTCTCGCTCATGGGGAAGCCTAGACCCGATTAATCGGCAAGCTAATTTTCGGCCAAAAATTGAGAGAGCAACACGAGACTAGCTCGTGCTAGGGAAGAAGCCGATAGTGGTGTTTTCAAGCCCAACAGAGAGAAGGATGAATTGACATATGCCCTAGAGAATCCTCGAACACGGTGGTCGAACAAGAGGCTATGGGGCGGTTCCGTGGCTACACGCATTCCCAGCAGAACAAGGATACCTCTGAAGCGCCAGAGAAAGAAGGATGAGGAGGCGAATCGAATTCGTGCATTGGAGCAATTTGTTGATGAGTCACGACAAGCATTGCTTGAATCACGTGAACGAGAAAAATCTCTTGAGGCAAGAATGCGGGAGGAGATCAAGAGGCAAGTGCAGCTAGCAATGAGTCAAATGCAATCGCAATCAACGCCGGAGTCACCATTAGCCCCGTTAGTCGATGAAAAGCGGTTGTGCTTCTACGGAGCTGCCGCTTATTCAAGACGATGCTGGGTTGCGCTTCCCTCGTTGATGACATTACCAAGCCTCTAACAAAATGTGAGCTGCACATTCCGGATGGTAATGCATCAATCATGGTGGTTTGTCGGGTTGTATCTCCAATAGACCGAACGAAGACACCAAGAATCCATGGGTCGATTATTCAACTTTGGATATGCTAGCGTCTCGGTCGATAGAGTGCTCAAAGGTTACAAACAATGTTCCTCTTGACATTGAAGGCGGTGATGGGGAGAAGACACTAGGAGAAACAGAAGAAGACATTTATTCAATGGCGCAAACGCTTCATCATCATTCCCTGGGGCCACCGCTTCCCCTACCTCACCCTAGGTACGAATGAAAGTGAATGAAATATTATTTTCCATTAATTTTCTATTGGCTTCAAAATAATTGACACACAAATTGTTTTTTATAGCAGGGGTCTCTCCCGCCTAGCCTAATCATTCATTCCCCATCTCATCACAAATCGTGGGGGCGAGACGACTTCATCCCCACGGCGATCGCCAACTCCTACACCGCCCCCATCGCCTCCACAACGATCTCCAACTCCTACACCGCCCCACCGCCTCCACAACGATCTCCAACATCTCCACGCCGGTCTCCACCAACACCGCCCTCATCGCCTCCACGCCGATCTCCAACACCGCCCCACCCCTCCACAAATGACGCACTACAAAGACGTCTAAGGTCCCGACGGCAAAGAAGACCCCGAGAAAAGAGTTATTTCTCAAGAAATACTTCTGAAAAGACCGATGAGCAAATAGCAATTTGAAGAAGACAAAAAAGTAAAAGATTTTTTATAGATATCAAAAACAAGAGTCAAGCAAAGCTTAAGGAGAAGCCAGTACTTTTACATACCACGAGATGTCTTTGAGGCGGAAGGTCGATGCTCACAAGAAAAGATGATTGAACTTCGTAAGCCTTCGCCACTATCGGGACTATGATCGCTCCCTCGTAAAGTCACATGATGCGAGATAAGAAAAGGAAAAGAGCATCGGGGAAGGATGTCCCACACTCGGACAACGAAAGCAACCAATGCAAAATCTTGTTGTTGCTAATGAATATGGTTCCAACATAGAAGTCTATCGACCGCACAACTCGAGAAGTGTCGGTTCAAGCCCTTAATGCTTTTTTTAAAGATACTTTGGTTTAACCTTGGATCAATTGATGGGCAAAGCTCCAATCCGTAACACGGAAGTTGATACCGGAAGACTTATAAATATGGCAAAAGTCCAGCACAACCCTGCTGCTCTGAATGAATTGGATACATAAAATGTACTTGCTCAACAAGTGGTACATGCAAAGGCGTGTGGCGGGGGTGAGCGGTGGATCTTTGTCGATTTAGAGACCATCATTACTTCCGTGGCGATGACATCTTACATATTAGTTTCAAGAATTGCATCAACTATTTCACATGGACGCTCGGACAAATCAATCATTAGCTCCTTTTGTTTGTAAGTGATTCTTACTTTTATTTAATAAACTCACTTCCATGCGTGCGTGTATATAATTATCCTCACATGTAACTTATATTTATATACTGATTCCGGATGTCGAGCTCCAAAGAATACAAGACACCAAAGTTGGCTTCATTGATCCTTATATCGTATTCAAAACCGTATTATTGTCAAGGAGCGATGGGTATCTCAAGCACGAGAGAATATCATGATGTTCTTCGTGAAGCGACCACGACAAGACAACAATACTTTTCCCGTACAACTTTGAGTAAGTGTTAATAATAATGTAGTCTACACATTTTATGTAATATCAATACAACTTATATGCATGTACGTGTGTGTATAAACCAATGCGCTTTTCACTTGGATACTCATTGTCATTGAGTTAAACTCAAGTCGGTTACTAATCTTTGACTCGTTGAGAAAAGAACGGGCACTATACCAAGATATGATAGACATTATCCGTGGGTAATTTCGATCTCTCGCACAAACTATTATTGAATAGACTTTGCCATAATTTATTAACGATCGTACATTATTGGTCGCACAGGGTTTGGAAAGAGTTTATTCGGCAACATCGCAAGGATTGCAAGGCACCACTTAATGTAGTTGAAATACCAGTAAGTTGTACTATATACACTTCCCCATGTGTTTAATTACTATATCGTACTTCAATTTACGTGTGAGATGATGAGAATAATCTTCTTCTCGTCATACGGTGGTGTTTATGGCGAAACCGTGTAATAACTTGTGTGGATACTACGTTTGTGAATTTATCATCACGCATTATAAGAAGAACTCCTGAAGATGTCCTCGAGTACGTATATATCAATTTTATTTATTTTTAAATGAATATATATACATATCTGTGTATTAATACTTTTCCTTTTATTTCAAATGCAAGACTGAATGGTTGAAACGAAGGGTCATGCAAAAAGATCATCTGAAAGTAGTTCAAGAGTCAATAGCAGGATATCTTCTAGAAAAAGTGCTAAATCCCAACGGCGAGTTCTACTTTGATCTTAAGGAATAAATGATGTAAATTAAATGTTTATTGATATCGTTATTTTCGAGAACAAGATTATGAAAGTGTTGTATATATACATATATATATATATCTATAATATATATAGTTTCATACTTTATTCGAATATAATAATGCTCAAGATGAGAATTAGATGTAATTATATGCATGCGTGTATTTATATTAGAAACGTAGAATACGTACATAAAAACATATTATATATTAAACAAATACGTGTAACTGAACTGAAAACAAAGTAAACAAAAGAAAAAAAAAAAAAAAGGAACCTTTAGTCCCGGTTGGGGTTACCAACCGGGACTAAAAATGAATTCATTAGTCCCGGTTGGTAACCCCAACCGGGACTAAAAAATGCGCCAGTTTCGCTGGTTGGAGGGTTTTAGTCCCGGTTGGTGTTACCAACCGGGACTAAAGGTCCTCTCTTAATCCCGCTCGATGACCCGGACTGAAGGTTCCACCTTTAGTCCCGCCATGATAACCGGACTAAAGGTCATACCGTCCGGGACAACAAGTCCATTCTGTAGTAGTGTAGTGTGTACTTGGTCAAAGGGATACATGCATACCAGTACTTGTACTACGAGTGGTGAGCGAGCATATATACAGGATGATTGAGACTGGCCGAGTACGTGCTTATCTCTAGAAGAAGAAGAAGAAGAAGAAGAAGAAGAAGAAGAAGAAGAAGAATTTTGGGCGTAAATGTCGTGGCAGCGGTCAACCACCGACCGATGCCGTCTTGTGGATCGTGTGACACCGTGTGTGTGATGCCGATCGAGTCTAGACAGTGTAGACGTGTAGTAGAGTCTCCGAGCGCGGGAAGAAACGCCAAGGAAGGGATCCGGAAGCCTCCGTCGTCCGTGACAAAAAGATGCTGTTGTCAGTGTACGCACGTGTGGAACATGGTTTTTTTCCTAATATTCTAAACATACCCTCAGAAAGCACTTCCTACTGCCATTTATTTTCTCGAATACGCAAAAAGTTTATGTATCATTATAATTAAGAAGAAGAAAAGTTTAACCATACACATGACACGCTTCTAATAAGCGCCCTAGGTCTTACAGTTGTGACTGTACCTTCCTAGAAGACTGTTTCAAACTTCGATATTACGTAAAAGTAAACAACCGAACTAAGGGGCAACGCAGTAACCTACGGAGTTGGACGTATCCGCTACTGGCCGCGTGACTCTGCTCCGTCATTCGAGAAGAGTCTTCTACCAGTCGTAGCATTTGTCGCCGGGAACAGCACGTCCAGTGCTTCCACTTCGCTCGACGTCAAGTTTCTTGCGAAAAAATCGTCGTAAGCTCTCTTGGACGAGGATGAGATTGGAGCTGCCGGCGGTGCAAAGCCCATCCTCCGCACGAGGAACACCTCGCCCCGCTTGGAGGTTGGAATGTGCGCTAGCGGCTGAGCGGCAATCCGTCTGGTCCATTTTGGCATGGGTTGCCTTATGGTTGCCACCTTCTGCCTGGGTGGGCTGGCGATTAATGGCGGCATTCGCTCGAGCTGCACCTCCTCAGTGAACTGTGAGAGACGTCGGGTAGCTTCGCATGGTGTGGGCGTCGCGTCGCTGGGGGTGGTGCAACCCTCTGCAACACTGGGTGCTCCCGCTCGTGGTGGCGTGAGTTGTGGCGGCCCCTGCACTAGCGACGTCAGAGACAAGTCCGTCGTCCACTGAGTAGCCGTCGCCGGGGAACAGGTGTCTACCACTAGTGTTTCAACCTCCTGAGCGGCTGTCGTAGCAGGCAGACACTCAGGTGTTGCTGCTCTCATTGGCCGACTCACGACGAGCGAGGCGGCGAGCTCCTACAGCATCGGGTCGAAAGAGATGACCAATGCGGGAGGCCCCGCACTCCCGCACAGCGCCAGCGCCATCGGATCTGGCTCGGGGAAGCTTAGTGCAGCAGTAGAAGTAGGTGCCTTATCGGCGCGGTCAGCGGGCGCACCCGTGCCAATCTCCTTCGGCTTAGTCTTGCATCGCCGATGTCGTCGTCGTCTCCCACTGGCGCCCCCACGGCCCCCGGTGCGGCGCCCTCCGCACCGCGCGCACGACGCATGCTGGGAGGACGTAGGGTCGTCGCGAGCAGAGTACCGTGGCAGGTTGGCACCCACCGCCACCGAGGTCGAAGCAGTCCTTTGCCTGTAGTCCTTGAGAAGGTGCCCGAATCCGCGACAGCGCAGGCAACGTCGTGGCAACCGACAAGTCGCTACTCGGTGCGAGTAGGAGAGGCAATTGAAGCATCTGCCGTGAAGCTCTGTCGGGTTCTTCATGACCTACGAAAGTTGCTTTTGGCTGGGGCGAGGCTCCGTCGAGGCAGCAGCAGATCCTGTGACCCGCCGGGGGAGGATCTCACTCCACCCATCGGTGTTGGGGGTGAAGACCCGTCCACGACGGCCGAGGCATTAGCGGGCAGGGACACGGCCATCCACTGGCCGCACAGGCAAGCTGTTCACCAGCTGCGGGCGTGGATGACTACGCTTCCTCCGCCTATGGCCACGTCCCTGTCGGCCCCGTTCAGCACCAGCACGGCCGTGCAAAGGCCCCGCTCTGCGGCGCCCCAAAACTGCGGCTGAACGAGTCTGGGGGCGCACGGGGGACGCTGAGGCCGGCTTCGCCGGGCGACGAGCGGCCTCCAGGTATGTCGCGGGGTGGTCGTCATCGGTCTCCTCGTCGTCGTCCGCCCACCGTCGGCTCTTCGAACGCCCTCCCGAGGAGCATCTGGGGAAGAACGGTGCCACGACCAGCAAGAGGGAGGAGGTTGAGGCGTCCAGCGACTCCGTGATGGTACCCCAGGGCCCGGGCATGGCCGCGGCGTTGCTGGCATCCAGCCCCAGTGGCGGAGGGGACGAAACACCAGAGCTGGCCCCCTCGGCCGTCAGCGGTGCGGCCGTGGTGGCGTCCGTGGCGACATCCTCATCCCCCGGCGGCGTTGGCGTGGGATCCACAGGAGGAGGCAACGGTGGAGCGGCCGAGCTGTCAGCGTGAGCCGCCCCGGCGCCGGTGGAAGCTGCGTGCATCGGTGATGGCAGGGGGGCGGGGTTTGCAGCGCCACCAGTTGATGAGGCCCGAGATCCGAAGCCTGCAACCGGCAGGCCATTAGATCCGACGGGCTGGATGCCAGGGGCGGCAGCGGCAGGGCCCTACGAGCGCGACGGCGGCAGCGTGGTCAAGAACGGCACCGCGACACCAACAATGCAGGGCAGGGGAGTGGAAGGGGAGGGGGAGAGGGAGGCGGGAGGGAGGAGGTGGGGGGTTGTGGGGGGGGTCGACGCCTGGGTGGCGGCCGGCAGCGGGGTCAGGGCACTAGGGTTCGGCGGGGTCAGAGGGAAGAGAGTCTGGTGTGGAACTGGCTGGCGAGCGTCACCTCCTGGGAGAACTCCAAGGTCGCGGAGATGGAGCTACTGTCATTTTTTATAGATACGGCTTTATCCGTTTTTTGGCTCCTTGCCACGGTATGCAGGAGGAGCCAAAGCCCTTGAAACCTAAGGTCCTCATTGGCAAGACTTCTCTAAAGACTTTCTCTGGCATTTTTTAGGTGAAGACCTCATATACACTGTCTCATAAAAACGGCTCCGTAAAAGAAGGTGCAGAGGATAGAAGCCATTTTCCATACTAAAAGGGGTGAAGCCATGAAAACATGGCTTCTTTGTCTTCATCTTAGGTGAACTCATTTGCAAAGGATCCATGTCGAAGAGTGCCTAAAATAGTAGTTTCATCGAGGTCTGGCTCATTGTAAGCTGAGAGATGAAAACGGTTCATCACTATGGTGTAATTATAGTACACGGAGTAGCCGAAGCCATAGGTAGACGGATCTCCACCGTCTCGAGGAGTACTAGTAATAAGAGTAAAAATAAAGTTCGATTTAATCTATGGACTTCAGACTGGTTGTTGAATTTGGAAAAAAAACACCCTCTAACTACCACTTACAGAAACGGATAAATTTCCGTCGATGAAATAGTTCCAATGGTCGTTTTGGCTCATGTAGCATGTGGGCCAACATGTCTTAGGTTTTTTTAGTCATGTGATGTCTTATTGGATATTTAGGCTCCTAAATGATCATCAGACAGACAGAAAGATGACATTGAGAGTTATAGTTTGCTATATATATATATATATATATATATATATATATATATATATATCATGTGCAAATTCTTTTTTGTCTGAAAAAAGAATTCTCAATATCTGATACCTCAAACGAGTTTTTGAGCCTTCATGTGATCTTTGATAAAAATATATATTAACTACAACTACAAAGTGTGTATATGGCAGAACTGACTAATCTAATGCCTCCCAGGAGTACTTGTCTTCCATTAGACACTAAGTACTCAAGAGATGACACTAAACTACGTAGTTCCGTCGAGCACATCCCAAGAGAGAACTCGAAAATCCACATTTTTTTATCAGGACCATAAATGAGAGAATACAGCTTACAACACTCTTAAGTCATTTTTTATATCACTTTATTACAGTAACAGAATATTACCTCAATTGATTATAACAACGGAATATAACAATGTTATCAGAGTTACAGAGGAAGCAAAGATTAATTTAATGACATGGTGGAGCATTAACATAGTGGACATTTATATACAAGAGATGGTAGCAGATTTTACATCTTTTCTTATAAAAACCTTTAGTGAGGGTTATAAATAAATACTACGGTCGTAGCGTGAAGAAATCCTCTCTAAGCCCACTAGGAGGTTTTCACATATAAAAGTCAGCTCTAAATATCCTCCGATCACCTGCAACAGGAAGAATAAAACCCTAAGTACTCGATTGTACTCAGCAAGACTTACCCGACAGGAGGAAAATAAAAGACTCCAAGGGTATGCAAGACTTATTTAGCTTGTTGGTTATTACATCTACAGAAGCATTACTAAGTGTGTGTCTTTATATTCAATTTTATTAGCAGTCATCATTAGTTCATTAACTAACCATTCTATGTAAGCACATATGCTACTTTCAAGCAGGTGGTAAGCAATCAGAACTATTTTATCACCTTTCAAGTTCCAATCCTTACTATGGTGCTAGACCATAGCCAAGTCGTACCGTCTCACGAAAACGGTGATTCGCAAATCAATATATCCCAGCTAGGTACCTCGAAACACACGCCCCGCTTACGCCTAGGCACAAGCAAGACTAACCCATTCCATTCCTGTCACGGGGGTCCAGGTCCCCGTCTAAACTTGGACTTCAAGCCCCCACACTTAAGACCCGGTCTCAACATGGTGCTTAGCCCTCCACCTTTCTCTGCCTCCAAATAGTCGGTCCGAAAAAGAGTCGGAACCCATGACAAGAGCCTAACGAGTCTTCCCGCTCTCATAAGCAAGTATGTGCTCAGGATAATAAGTCTGTGACCTGACTACCATCCACAGCAACGAACGGTCCTCAATCGACACAGGCGGAACAAGTGCAATCCGAGCTTCGCTTGAATGCCTAACCAAGTCCAGATCCAAAGTACCATTCCGCCCAGTCTCCAATTATCATTCATATATACTCCATGTGGTAATAATATAATAACAACAATAATATCTTTCATATCTCTCGCGAGTGATAGGTAATTACTCGACTTCTACCGGGTCCTATAGCAGAGCAATCTACACGATCCTAACATACTAGTAGGACTCATAGGATATGGATATATATATATATGCAAGTAGTTTCATTCAACTCCTTAAAACTTAATGCACAAGCATAAAATAACGTGCAAAATAATATGGGTTATGCACCGGGGCTTGCCTGGGCAAGAGATAACCAAGGATTAGCATTCCATCGGGCGACACAATCATCAAGGCACCATCTTTTCCGCTACTTCGGTCGACTCCATGATCCATCATTGTTCATATTATGATATACGTGGAGACAACGCAGAGACATAAATAATCAACGGCAACTACAACCCTAAAATACGATTACGCTCCGCAAACTAACGAGCTAGCTTTATTGACTAACGTACTAGTCTACGTATCCACGTCGTCAAGTAACGCTTCGCCTTCGGAAAAATGTTTTAGTTCTAAAATCCCAAGGTGATTTGGCATTTTATTGATTAAACATATATTTTTGAACTAGGGCTCATTTAGCTACCCTACCAAACTAATTATTATGGAGCTACAAAAATTACAGTGAGCACCTAATAATGTTAGGAATTTACTGTGAAAATTTCAGAGCCAACACTATTACCAATTTATCACAAAAATTCCTACAAGTTTATATCTTATAATATTAAGCATCTCAAATTAATTACATAACTCCTGAAAATATTTTTAAACTATGTGAACAAAATATACTAGCAGATAGATCATGATTTTAGTAACCTAACAAAATTAGTTTCATAATTTTTGGCCAACTACACAAATTTACATTGTATTTACAAGTTTGCCTTACAAACTAAATTAGAAAATGCATTAGAAAAAGGAAAGGGCCGGCAGCAACCCCTTCTGGCCTGGCAGCCCAACGCGGCGCGGCTGCGTGCGCGTCGCGGCGGCCCAGTACGGCCCAAGGCCGGGGGCGCCCGCGCGCGTTGGCTGTTTTGCAGAAAAACCCTCCGAGCTTTCAAAGATTAATAAGACTACTATGCGCACTATTCCTACCGTCAGTAATCTTGTAACCAAACCCTCTGATATTTTTACCTTTACCACGGGGAGATCCCTAGAAACCACGTGCGCGCCAGCGCGGCGGCCGACGGCATAAGGCGGTTACGCCGGGCAAACTAGGCTCCCTACGACGGAATTAAGGGGCCGACCACCATCTACAGCTAAACGCACAAGGATGGATGGCGGTTAGGGACTCGGAGGCGCACTGTCGCGGGTTGCAGCGGCGAGCGACTATCCGCGGCGGTGGCGTCCTAGTTCCAACGAGCTAGAGCCGCCAGAGGACTAACACATGAGCGAGTGAGCATGGGGAGCTTATAGCGAGCTTGCCTGTGCTGATGGTTCGGTCAGAGGCGGTCTGAACAAGGTTGGCCATGTGCGACCAAGCGGGGTGGCGGCGCTCTGCGATGGACACCGGCGTGTCACCCCACCGATAATGAGCACCCTGGGCAAAATAGTGTGAGCACCGAATGGAGGGAGTCAAGGCGAACTCAGGGTTACGAGCAATTGAACTATGACCACTCTAACATGCTTTACCCCCAATCCACATACTGCGGCGGCGCCCATGGCCGGCGGCGAGCAAGACCCGAAATTGACCGCGGCCAGACCACCGCTGGACCCGACGAGAGTGGGGCATCTAGCTAACTTCCTCTACTTCTCACTGACACGAGGAATTGGGCTGGGAAGCTTTGAGTTGATTATTATGAAGGGGAGAGGGTGGCGCATCGCCACTGCTACATCACGCGACGCGGCCCCATCAGAGGTGACTCGGCCACGACCTAGCAGGGAACGACAATGCGAGGACATGGCCACACGAGCGAGGGCAGGAGGCGCGTCGGGTAGTGCTTAGACGGAGCCAAGAGGGGTGCCAGTGTGTGGAGCACTTGAATGCGGTAGCCGGGCCCGAGCGGCTCACCGGCGTCGGTTAGCAGGACAGGGCGAAGCAGGGAGGTGTCACCGTCACCTTGAAGCTAGGGTTAGTTGACCAAGACACGGCGAGCAGCGACACGGACTCGTGGTAGGTGAATCGTAGGGCAGGGCGACTGCCACGTAGCCATGGCAACAACGGCCCCGGCCTCGGCCCGACCCCGCGCACGGATCAGCGGTCAAAATGGCACGCGCACGCGGCGACAACGGGGGCACCCAACAACAGCATCGCGATAACGCCTCGCCACGTGACCGCGTAGTGGCTGCACCGGCGTAGCGCAGTGGCAGCCCTCCGGCACGGCGCAGCGGTGCGCGCAGCAGCGCCACGGCCAACAGTTGCAGGGCGATGACAGTGGCCCGCTGGGGCTGGCCATGGCCAGACAGGCCGACCGGGCTCGGCACCGTGGCGCGCGGGACGCGGCTAGCCGAGCGGCCGCGTGAGGTGACCGTGCGCACAGGCTAGGCACATGACGTGCACGAATTTTGAAGCGCGTCTAAAATCTAACCTAACACAGTTGAAGCTAAACTACCTCGACCATGCTAAAGAGGGTACATCTGTCTACCATAAGGAGCAAAAACACAGCATTGACCTTTAGCTAGATTTTCTAGAATTAATTCACCAACATGGCATTGTCACACTGTTTTCAAACTTAAAATTCTTTCAAGTCTTGAGCTGAATTTGACCTAAAGTTCCATTTCCAAAGCCATTAGAAATACTAGCTAGTCGTATTATTTTTGTACAGCAAGAGTTGCATTGTCATCTACAAAGTTTGTACTTTAAACCTTATTTAGGTACCACACACATGTTCTATAATACTTTTGCTCAATAAAAATTGGTTTTCCACCCTACTTGACATAACATGAGTTTTTGAATAAATTTTCATTTAACATTTTTATTGGTCATTTTAGGCTAAAAGAAATTTATCAACACCTTCTATCACATGTATTATTACATAAACATGATGCTCATGACATGATTTAGTAGTTTATTTAGGGCGTAACATCGAGGGTATTACAGTGTATCATATGGAGATATAAATGTTGATATGGTTTCTTTAAATCTAAAATGTTCTGGTTGCATTAATCAAGATTAGTTTTTTTCCGGAAGGGAGCAACAGTGGTATGTTCCTAGCTGCTATTTCCTCCATAATAAGATGTTTCTGGTTTTTATTGGTACATAACATTTGCTATATATGTAGTATTTAAATATAGTTTATATCTAGATACATACATAATAAAAATATTATATTTAAAAACCAAAACGTCTTGTAACGTAGAATAGACGGAGTCCGGTGTAAAACTATAAGCACGCATGATGATGACAGTGGCAGAATGACTTTGAGCTTGCACTTGACACCCCACCTCGATGGAAGCAAAGCAAATAAAGGCAAAAAGGAAGAATCATCATAGAAGTAGTAGTAGTATATCGTATGGATGCTAACGGACCGTGCGTTGCGGTGACGATCTGGTCTGAATATCTTACTCAATCCGTGCCATGTGCGGCACGACAGACACAAAAGCAGCCAAGCAGAGGCATATGTTCACGACCTGCGTCCGCTGGTGGCGCTGGGCATTTGTTTACGACCTGCTGCTGGTGGCTGGTGCCTAGTGGTGTCGGAGGGATCAGATCAGATCAGATCAGAGAGCACCCTCACCGGCGGCGGCAGTGGTGGTGGTGCGTGGAAACGCGGGTGACGAACGGAGACGCGGCGCGTCAAATACGGCGGCCGCGGGTCCTGTGCCTTTTGTGGCGTTGCGTTGCGTTTGCGTCAGTACCCCCACCCCCACCGCGGGCGGCCTTTGTTTGTTTCCATTCAAAGTGTCCTGCCGCCGCTGCTGTCTTCCATCTCCATCCCCATCCCCATCCCGGGGGCGGCAGGCAGCAGGCAGCAGGCAGCAGGCGGGCAGCGGCCGCGAGTCTAGCACACAGTGTACAGCTACAGCATCGATGCCGGCCGGCCTATCACCGGTTGCTCCGTCGTCCGATCATATCCGCTCCGTACGTCGGCCGAGGCCGAGCAGAGAGGCAGCTGTTCTGCCCACTACTACCTATACGTTTTAGAAAATCGATTTTGGATCTGGTTCACGTTTACAAACCGATTTTTAGAGGTGGACCGAATCCACCGTATTTTAAAAACCATTTTGTATTTCTAGAGACGGTTGCTGTTCGGTCCATCTCTAAAAGTCGATTTTGAGAGACAGACCATTCCTCGCTTTTTGAAACTTTCTAAAATTTGTAAAAGTAGAGGTATTATTATTATTGAAATCGTTTTTGAAGTAATGCACCCATCCACCAAGACGATCGAGCGAGTGCAGTGGATCGTGGATCGAGTTCGAGAGTGACCAAAGCAAGCTATAGCCCTCTCTCTCTCTCTCTTATTAGCGTAGCATGATCGAGACATGCATACGGGCAGCACTAGTCACCGTTGGTTTTTTTTCTCCATCGTGCACGCGCGGCCGCATCGATGGCTACCGTCATCATTACTTTTTGTCTCCACTAGTGCGTGGCAAATCAGTGTGAAAGAGAGAACAAAAAAAAGTAGCCAAACCGCACACCACTCCATTAAAGTGTCATGTTCGCTTAGCTGATAAGTTATGACTGAAAATACTATTGACTGATTTATTATAAAAAAATAATATTCATCAGTTGAAAAAATACGGCTTATAAGCCAAACGAACAGAGCGTAACTCTTTCAATTCCTTCCTTCCCCATCGACCGTGCAATCACCTTTCTTTTCGATACATGTATTTATTTGTTTTATTTCATTTATTTTTGAAGAATTAATTTATTTCATTTATTACGTTAATTTCCATCACAAATGATACTACTATATTATAGTATAGTACATACTAGAACAAGACTAGCAAGGTATCTTAGTACGCTGGAATGTTTGGCCGATGGTTTTTATGACGGAAAAGTTGGCTGATGCTATTTTGTTGTGAGATAAAAACACTGTACCATAGCTGATAAACCAGAGGCTGATAAGTTCAAGCGAACAGGTAAATTTAAGACAAGTGCATGATAAATACTCAGAATCATATCATATTATTACTCCTCCATCCACCCCTAAGATAATAATTCTCGTTTTCTGATAGGTCAAACAATTTTAATTTTAAACTTGATTGAGTCTATACAAAAATATACTAATATTTATGATACTAAATAAATGCCATTAAATTAATATATAGCCATTTGAAGTCGATCAAAACTTAAAAAAGTCTAATTAAATCTAATCAGAGAGTGGGGACAGAGAAACTACTAGCTACAAGGATGTGGCATTGCGTATATAATTAGGGTCTATTTGGATGAGAGACCATCGATGTCCAGCGCCTAGCTAGCGCTGGGTCTACCTGCCTAGACGAGCCTTCTCAGGCTAGGCCACAAACCAAACAGATTCTCAGCTCCTTAACACAAGTCCGATCCATGTATGCATGGTTTTATTTCCTTCTTCGTTCTCTCCGTCTGCAAGCAACAACCCTATATCACCTACGGAGTATACTTGTGCTATTCAGCTCGTGTTTACAGCCAGCACAGGGACTAAGGTTGGTTCCTAAAAATTTTCACCCTAAACTATCACATCGAATCTTACGGCACATGCATGGAGTATTAAATATAGACGAAAAAAACTAATTGCACAGTTTGGTTGAAAATCGCGAGACAAATGTTTTAAGACTAATTAGTCCATGAGTAGCTATAAGTGCTACAGTAACTACATGCGCTAATGATGAATTAATTAGCCTTAATAAATTCGTCTTGCAGTTTCCAGACGAGCTTTGTAATTAGTTTTTTTATTAGTATCCGAAAACCCCTTCCGACATCCCAAAATATCTAATGTGACATTAAAAAAATTTCATTTCGCGAACTAAACACAGCCTAATTCGCCAGGCCCCGCTAGCTGCGATCAATCGCTACACTCTCCTCCAGTGCAGTCCAAGCCACCCCAGTTTGCATATACTCCCTCCGTTCCAGAAAGAAAGATGTTATGGGGTGAGGGTATGTCAAACTTTCTTAATTTTAACTAGATTAATAGAAAATATGTGTAACATTTATATCTTCAAATAAATTTATTATGAAAATATATTTAACGATCTATCTAATGATATTAATTATGTATTATAAATATTAATATTTTTTAATAATATATAACTAGTTAAAGTAAAAAAAAGTTGACTTCTCATACTATGAGAATAATTTCTATTTAATAATTGCAATGGATGAGCTACTGCTTGCTAGTCATAGTAACAGTCCAAGGTCGAAGTGACCAACAACTCAAATATATATGCAGGCTTGTCGTCGAGCGTTGCTTCTTCATTCTCGCCCATCTTTGACCGCACCACCATCCTCAATCATCACACAACGACGACCGCTCAGCAGCTAGTGCCAAACGACTTTTACTTACACTCACCCCACTCCACACCACACTGTTCATTTTCCAATTAAGCAGGTAAATGTACCATGCTGCATGCTCGTTTCATCCTCTACCTTGCTTATGCACTTCTAGTGCCTTGCTCTCAGGTCCTTCCTAATATATATAGTCGTTCTTTTTTACTGTTCATCTTCCAATTAAAGAGCGAATGATTTCTTCTAAACTTTTTTTTACTTGCCGCATGCGTCCTCTTTGTCCTGCATGTGATCTAGACTCACGAGCCATGTATATACGAGTTAAAACAACTTACATCTAGCGATGATATATAATATTTGGTTCCATTGCAGCCTACGAGCATTTTTGCTATTATATCCTAAAATTCTTTGGATTTTTTAGATAATGGATAAAACAAATATCCGGCCTCTACATCCAAGGATGTACACAGCCCATTATTACAAAGTTTTGGATAAAAAAAAATGAGAAAGCCATAGTCTTATAGATCGATCAGGACGCTAGTTCAAACAATATAAATGTTTCCATCCTTTATTGGATATCTCTAAAGCAATAATTTCCAATTTCTTGCTCATCGTTGAGAGCGCGTCCTTGGCTGTCTCATCATCACTTATTGCAATTTGGGCCCAAGAGCGTAACCAAAGATGCGCTCCTCTGAAAATTACACGCATAATAGAGTTAGATTTCATTTGATTAAAAACAACATCATTACGGCATCTCTAGATAGCCCAAAACATGGCAGCCACTCCCACCCAAATCAAATTTCTAATCCTTTTATTTTGATTGGTCACCAACTACCAAACATGTGGTGATTGATCTAGGTTGGTCAAACTAGTAACAAAAAAGATAATCCTTCAAATCATTTTGGTAAGGGGACAGTCTAGGAACAAATGTTGGATAGTTTCATTCCCATTACAGCAGATGCACTTTTAACTCCCCTTCCAATTTTTCTTAGCGAGGTTGTCTTTGGTTAAGACGACACCCCTTTGCAAGAACCAAAGAAAGATTTTAATTTTTAGAGGAATTTTTATCTTCCAGATCTTCCTATGACGAAAAGGTGTTTGTGTATCTATAAGATAGAGATACATTGAGCGGACAGAGAACAAACCTGATTTGGTTAAACTCCATCTGAAGTAATCCGAACCTTCCACCAATGCGACATTTGAGATCCGTGCTACTAAACTAAGCCATTCTGTAAGTTTATTATCCACCAGAGCCCTTCTAAAAGAGATGTTTAGTGGGCTAGTAGTCATCACTTTTGAGACTGTTGCATGAGGTTCCCGCACTATATTATATAAAGATGAATATTTAACTTTCAGAGGCTTATCTCCTACCCATGTGTCGTCCCAAAACCTAGTGTTGGTTCCATCTTTAATATCGAATGAACCATTAGCCAACACCTCATCTTTGATATGCATGAGGCCTCTCCAAAATGAGAGTCATTGGGTTTGGCCACACTGAGTTAGGTTCTTGGAGGTTAGGTATTTATTCCGTAAAAGAGATTGCCATCGCCTATACGTGTTTAGAAGATTAACCACCATTTGGCTAGAAGGCATTTATTTTGCAATTGTAAATTTAGGATACCTAATCCTCCTTGGTCCTTTAGACGACAAAGGATGTCCCATCGGCAAGGCGATATCTATGTTTATCTCGAGGAGCCTTGCCGTAGAACCTTGATCTATAATGATCTAGGTTTTTAATGACCCCTTAGGGATCTCAAAGAAGGACATCATAAACATAGGTAGGTCGCTTAAAATTGAATTAAGCGAACTAGTCTACCCCCATATGACAGTATTTTGCTTTCCAACAAGAGAGTTTCTATTTGAAACGATCTTCCACCTTTCTCCATTCGAGTTCGGAGTTGTCTATGGTGCATTGGGATCCCTAGATATCCGAAGGGGTATTCCCTAACGTTGCATCCAAAGAGACTAGTATAAAAGGATTCCATCTCTTTAGCGACACCATAGCGAGAAGACTTCGCTCTTGTGGAAGTTGATCTTCACCCAGATATAGTCGCTTCAAAAGCGCAAAACAACAGTTTGATTCTGTGCTTGTTAGGGGTCGTGATCAATAAAGATAATTGTGTCATCTCAGCATATTGTAGTATGGACAAACCATCATCTATAAGGTGGGGGCGACACCTCTTATCGACCATCGGCTTTTGCTCATTAATCGGAAGAGCTAGCATATCGACAACGATGTTGAATAAGATTGGTGACAATGGATCTCCTTGTCTGAGTCCATGTTTGGTCTGGAAATAGGGTCCAACATCCTCATTGACTTTGATTCCCACACTTCCTCCGGTGACCATAGTTTCAACCCATCGACACCATTTGGGGGAGAAACCTTTCATTCGTAGCGTTTGTTGTAGGAAAGACCACTTCACTTTGTCGTATGCCTTTTCAAAATCAATTTTGAAAATGACACCGTCTCTCTTTTTGGTGTGAAGTTCATGGATGGTTTCGTGTAAGATAACGACCCCTTCCATTATGTTCCTTCCTGGCATAAAGGCAGTCTGCGTTGGCCTCACCACCGTTTTAGCTACCATATTAAGCCTATTTGTGGCTACTTTAGTGAATATTTTAAAACTCACATTAAGAACACAAATTGGCCTGTAATGCTGAATTTTTATGGCATTATTCACTTTTGGGATTAAGGTAATAATACCAAAATTCAGACTATAGAGATCAAGAGCCTCCCTATGCAGTTCAGCAAATAAGGGTAGAAGATCATCCTTGATGACTCCCCAGAACACCTGATAAAATTCTGCAGGAAAACCATCCGGCCCTGGAGCTTTATTATGCTCCATTTGGAAGACTGCCTCCCTCACTTCAGATTCAGTGAACGGGCTAATGAGGATGTTGTTTTCCTTCGGTGATACCTGTGGGATATCCAGGTTTTGGTCTTCCCTAAGGGAGATATCGAAATTATCCGGCTGGCCAAAGAGTTCTTTATAATAAGTCGTAATGTGACTTTTGAGATGATCATCACCGATCACAACACCTTGATCATTTTCAAGTTTATAGATATGTTGCTTGCGATGTTTCCCATTGGCGACTAGATGAAAGAACCGAGTATTAGCATCCCCTTCCAAGAGGGTTTTAACTTTGGCTCTCTCATACCATTTTAGTTCCTCTTCTCTCAGAAGGTTAACTAAACGTTCTTTTAGATAATGCTTCAGATTAATCTCTTGATCAGATAAGGGAGAGATCTCAGCTTTCTTATCAAGATTGTCTAAAAGAGCTAACAGAGTCTTTTTTTCTTTTCGATATGACCCTGCCGTGTGTTTGGCCCAGCCCCTTAGATATTGTCGGAGTCTGCGGATCTTGAATTGCCAACGTTCAAGAGGGGTTGACCCAGAGCATGGAGATTGCCAAATATTTGCAACCATATCATAAAATCCATCTCGTATCAACCATCCCCTCTCAAATTTGAAAGGACGATTGTGAGTCTGGTGGGTTGAAGCACCTGTGTTAAGCACTAGGGGTGTGTGGTCTGAGATATGCCTATCCCTAGGTTCTACTGTTGTCAATGGGAACATGATTTCCCATTCCGTGCTAACGAGAACTCTATCTAACTTTTCAAAAGTTGGATTATCCCCTAGCCCCGCCCATGTGTATTGACGGCCTGCCATTGTGATCTCCTTAAGATCCAGAGATTCAATAACAGCATTAAAAAGATTTGGCCATTTAGGGTCGAAGTCCTCAGAACTCTTATCTTCTAGGCTTCGCATTATGTTGAAATCTCCTCCTATCATATATGGAAGGGTTTCTTTGGAGCACGTGTTGGCGAGTTCTACTAGGAAAGCACTCTTATTTTGGAGTTGTGCTGGCCCATACACCGTATATAGCACAAATTTGAAGTCATTTGATTTGACTCTTAGGGTGAATTTTACATAAAAATCTCCCTCAGCAATAGCTCCAATGTCAAAAACATTCAGGTCCACACCTAGCAGGATGCCCCCAGATCTACCGTGGGGTGCCATGGTGTGCCAAAGAAAATCATGTCCCCCACAAAGATTTTTGAGAACATGATCCGGGAACGAGTCCCGACCTGTTTCGGATAGAGCAATAAAATTAATTTGCTCTTCCTTAACTAATTTAGCCAAAAACCTATGCTTAGCCAAGTCTGCTAGACCTCTGCTATTCCAGAAAACTCCCTTCATTTTATAATAATTTTTGAGGGGGTCTTTGGCTTCTTGGGAAGTTTGCCATTAAAAGTATATTTGGCATTATTATATTTTTTCTTCCGTCGGAGTGGAGAGAGATCTATGATTTGATCATTCTCCTCCTCCAGCAAATTCTCATTTGGATTTCCACTAGCGTGGCTGAGAATTGCATCAATTAGGTCATCCTGCTCATCATCAGTCTCAAGATTGGGGAGTTTAGATTTAGCAGCCTTGATCGTCGCGGCCGCGAACCTGGGAGTTGGCGTGGGGGCCTCGGCCACGATCACGTCCACGATCAGAAGGGGCGCCGCGGTGTGTGGCCGCCTGGCTCCACCTCTTGTCGAATTCGCCGCCCGCCATTAGCACCTCCCGATAGGATGGAGCGGCGACGACGAACAGATTAGGGTTAATGAGTTTCTTCGTCGGACCACTGATGCTTCCTGCCCAATCGTTGTCGTACCGAGCGGATGGTGACGACCGGTTCGGCGCGTCTTGGAACGCGTCTGGGTGGGTGGTGCGACCGGGCGCAGCTAGTTGGGCGCTCCACTGCCTCCGCCGCGAGTCACGCCGGAGACGAGGCTTGGGGATTTCATCCTCCCGGTCTTGAAGCTCGCTGCGAGGAAGGGCCACGCCGGCGATCCGTTTTCTTCGGGATTTCAAATTTTGAACCAACACCGACCGGCCTCGTCGGGCAAGGTGACCCCTCCAAATCCGTCTCCATGGCGGCGCATACCTCCGTGGTGACGGATGAGGTGCTGGCGTCGTCGAAGAGCGTCCGGCCTTCTTGATCAGCGCGGAGTGGGGATCAGGAGGGGTCATCGACGAAGTCCTGGTCGTCCTCCCCGGCTGCGGCGTGGAAGGAGTCGCTGCCGCCTTCTTTGGACCTGGATCGGTCGCTGCCGCCTTCTGAGCGAAGCCTTGTGGTGCATGGTCCACGCACCGTCCCTTTTCCTCGGTCTCTGGGTTCATCCACCACCAGAGTATATTAACTTATGCCCTTTAAAAACATGCACATTTTGTATATTCGTACATATGACACCAGATTATTAGGCAAAAGCACACCATGATCACGCTTCTTGTAGAGTAGCATGCTGCTTCTTTTTGTCGTATACGAGAGCGAAGTTTCTCCTGCCGATAGGGTTGGGAGGCGGAGGAGAAAAAAATACATAAGTTAGCGATGGCTAAAGCAATCGATGGTACCCGCTCGCCTTAAATACCATATGTTTAAGCATTAAAAAATCGATGATGGTGGCACACGAGCGTCCGTCCAGAAGTGTTCCATCTGGACGGCTCGTTCCCGGGCCCAACGATTGGGACCAACATGTCGCCTCCACTCCACCTTCAGAACGACGTGGTCTCTACAAAAAATAAAAACACAGCGATATTTCATTTCCCCGCTGTCGCACGCATGCGACCGCCGTGGGCGCATCCCCCGCGCCGCCCGCCCGCCGCTGGCCTTCTCCAACGCGACAGCCTTCTCTAGCCATGGCCTTCTCGTCCGGACGCTGCGCGCCCACTCTGCCTCGCTGCTGCCGCGTGCTCCCACTCGTCGCGCTCACCCATCCCACGTCGCTCGCTCCTGCCCGTCACGCACGGCGCCTGCCCGGTCGAGCCAAGCCCGGTGCTGCTAGCGATGGTAGTGGTGGTGGTGCTCGCGCGGCGCCGGCTCCGACCCCGACGGCTGGAAGCCTGGACTCGGGCTCCCCTATGTTGCAAGCGCATATTTAAAGTGTTTCAGACGTTTTGTAGGTATGTTTCAAGTGTTTCACGCGGACGTTGCAAAAGTAGATCGGGATGTTGCATAAGTTGCAATGATTGTACATGTATGTTGCAAATCTCTGTTCCTAATGTTTCATCTGCTTTTTTCAGATGTATGTTGCAAGTGTGTTATCTAGATGTTGCATATGTTTCGCACATATGTTGCAAGTGTTTTATTTGGATGTTGCATATGTTTGTAATTGTGTTTTTCATGTGTTTTTGTATTTGTTTCAGACACACGTTTTGAATGTTTCAGCTGCTCATACGTATGTTGCAATTGTTTCATTTCGATGTTTTAAAAGTAGATCAAGAGTGTTGTGCATGTTGCAATGTGAGCCACCTGTCACAGCCGCCGGCTGCAGCTACAGGGGCGCCGTGCATGGAGGGGAGCGACGCAGCAGGCGTGGAGGGGTGCGGGAACCAGGGAAGTGTGAGGGAGTGGTACGGGCGGGCCCCGCCTATGCGTGCAGTAGGCGCTGGCGCGGCGTCCGGACGCGGGGGGTCCGTTCGGACATCTGGGCGCTAGTGCTGCTGTTAAAAAATTGTCAAAGAAATTCTAGGTAATAAGGGTCTTCAATTATTATTTTTTTCAAAAAGCAACATTCACGTTAGCTTATAAATATGGTAATCACATTAGTTTCCGACGACTAAGGGATGTCACTTTGTCGTTTGTTCGGACTTGCTAGCACCCAGACGTTCGATCTGGGCGCTAGTGTCCAGACGCTGCCCGCAAAGGGAGCGCACCAGCCGTGGGCCCATGCCGCCCCGGACGTCATCCGCGCCGCCGACCACTTCCCACGCGCATCCCATGTGCAACACCTACTCTCCTTTTAAAATATTCAGATGCAACAAATGCAACATACAGAAGAAGACAGATGAAACACTTAAAAACAAGCGTCTAAAACACTCACGAAAACGCTTCAAAAACATTTGAAAACCATTGCAAACATATGCAACATCCAGATGAAATACTTACAAACATACATATGAAACACCTGAAAACACTTGATACATATGCTTGCAACATGCATGTATATGCAACATCCAGATATACTTTTGCAACATCTAGACAAAACACTTGCAACATTCATCTGGAACAGATGAAACATTTGGAACATACACTTGAAACATATGTGTATAGCCATTACAACATGTGCAACGTCCCGATCAACTTTTGCAACAACGATATACAACACTGCAACATAGCTCTGAAATATCTAAAACACTTGAAACATATTATTGCAACATGCGCTTTCAGCGTAGCATCTGCTTGCTGCTTGGACGAATGGAGGCTTGTCGACGCAGAGCTCAAAGCCGCGAAGTGGCGCGGATGTCGCCGGTGTGGAGCTCGACAGCGGCACGGACCTCGGCAGGGGCAGGGGCAGGGGCAGGCGAATGGAGCACGGCCACGATGGTAGGCGCGAGTCCAGGAGCGAGCTAGCGAGCGCCTAGGGCGTCGGGCTCGTCGTGCACGGCACAGGCGGGCGGCGGGAGATGTGAGCGGGGGCGGCGGGGACGAGGGCGGGGTCCATCCCGTGAGCACATCGAGCGGGCGACGCAGGCGGGGGCGGCATGGGCGAGTGCGGGTCCATCCGTCCGGACGAACGCCCTATAAGGAGCGTTTCCGAATTGTTTTACCTATAATACTATGTTCTAAAATTCCTAATCTATGGATGGAGTGAATATTCCTTTAAAAACATGTGCACTTTGTATTACTCCTACATATGGCACCAGATTAAGCAATGCACATGTTGGGCCTTTTTTAGATTGGGGTTAGGAATCAGTATTTGACACTGTAGCACTTTCGTTTGTATTTGACAATTATTGTCCAATCATGGCCTAACTAGGCTCAAAAGATTCGTCTCGTAATTTATAATCAAACTGTGTAATTAGTTATTTTTTATCTATATTTAATACTCCATGCATGTGTCAAAGATTTGATGTGATGGAGAAAAAGTGAAAAAACTTACAATCTAAACAAGGCCTTGATTACATTTTGTAGATATCATGCTTCCTTTTCAGTAGTGCCTTTCTCTCCCCACTAATTAAAATTCACTCCATATAATCCAACCCTTGCTGCCTACCTACTCCTAATCCGGTCCAGAACATCTATCATTACCACTTTGCCTAGTAGCTGCATCTGCAGAGACCAGAGAGAGGGCCCCTAGTGAGGACGTCGAGTACTGCCACCTTAAAACCAGTCAAACATCCACACACTGACACCGAGGAACCAACAAACCACGCGTCATCCTTCGCTCCCCACCGCCCGGCGCCATGCCGCCCGCCTCCCCCCTCCTCGCCCTCTTCCTCGCCGCCGCCATCATCACCTGCGCCGCTGCCACGACGTCGTCGTCGTCGTTCCAGGCAGACGCGCTCCTGGCCTTCATGGCCGCCCTCACCGTCCCGCCCGAGGCCGCGCCCACCTTCGCCACGTGGGACGCCACCGCGGCGTCAGCCCCCTGCGGCTTCACCGGCGTCACGTGCGCCAGCGGCAACGTCACGGCGCTCTCCCTGCCGGCACATAAGCTGTCCGCCGCGACGGTCCCGTTCGCCGACCTCTGCGCGTCCCTGCCTTCCCTCGCCACGCTGTCCCTGCCGGAGAACTCCCTGGCGGGCGGCATCGACGGCGTCGTCGCATGCACCGCGCTGCGGGACCTCAACCTCGCGTTCAACAGCTTCACGGGCTCGGTGCCGGACCTCTCGCCGCTGTCCGGGCTGCGCAGGCTCAACGTCTCCTCCAACTGCTTCGACGGCGCGTTCCCGTGGCGCTCGCTCGCCGCGACGCCGGGCCTCACCCTGCTCGCGCTCGGCGACAACCCGTTCCTGGCCCCCACCGCGCCGTTCCCGGCCGAGGTCACGAGGCTCACCAACCTCACCGTGCTCTACATGTCGGCGGTCAAGCTCGGCGGCGCCATCCCGCAGGAGATCGGCGACCTGGTCAACCTCGAGGACCTCGAGCTCTCCGACAACGACCTCACCGGCGAGATCCCGTCGGAGATCGCCAGGCTCACCAGACTCACCCATCTCGAGCTCTACAACAACTCGCTCCGCGGCCCGCTGCCCGACGGCTTCGGAAACCTCACCAAGCTGCAGTACTTCGACGCGTCGCAGAACAACCTCACCGGCACGCTCGCCGAGCTCCGGTCCCTCACGCGGCTCGTGTCGCTGCAGCTGTTCTTCAACGGCTTCACCGGCGAGGTACCCCCGGAGTTCGGCGACTTCAAGGAGCTCGTGAACCTGTCCCTCTACAATAACAACCTCACCGGTGAGCTGCCGCGGAGCCTCGGCAGCTGGGCGCCGTTCAACTTCATCGACGTGTCCACCAACGCGCTCTCAGGGCCCATCCCGCCGGACATGTGCAAGCAGGGCACCATGCTGAAGCTGCTCATGCTCGAGAACAACTTCTCCGGCGGGATCCCGGAGACGTACGCCAGCTGCAAGACGCTGGTGAGGTTCCGGGTCAGCAAGAACAGCCTCTCTGGCGAGGTGCCCGAGGGGTTGTGGGCGCTACCCAACGTCAACGTGATCGACCTTGCCGGGAACCAGTTCACCGGCAGCATCGGTGACGGAATTGGGAACGCCACCGCGATGACCATCCTCTACCTGGGAGGGAACCGGTTCACCGGCGCGATACCGCCGTCGATCGGCGACGCGGCGAGCCTCGAGACCATGGACCTGTCGTGGAACCAGCTCTCCGGCGAGATACCGGACAGCATCGGGAGGCTGTCCCGTCTCGGCAGCCTCGACATTGAGGGGAACGCGATCGGCGGGCCTATTCCGGCGAGCCTGGGCTCCTGCTCGGCGCTTAGCACGGTCAATTTCGCCGGGAACAGGCTCTCTGGCGCGATCCCCGCGGAGCTGGGCAACCTGCAGCGGCTGAATTCCCTCGACGTTTCCCGGAACGATCTCTCCGGCGCCGTGCCGGCGAGCCTCGCCGCGCTGAAGCTGAGCAGTCTGAACATGTCCGACAACTATCTCACCGGGCCCGTTCCGGATGCGCTGGCGATCTCGGCCTACGGCGAGAGCTTCGTCGGGAACCCGGGGCTGTGCGCCACCAACGGCGCTGTCTTCCTCCACCGCTGCGGTCCGAGCTCGGGGAGCCGGTCAGCCAACGCGGCGCTCCAGGCCATCACGTGCATCCTCGCCGTCACGGCGGTGCTGCTGGCGGTGCTCGGCGTGGCCATATACCTGCAGAAACGGCGGCGCGCGGCGGAGGCCGCCGAAGGCCTCGGCCCCGCGGGGAAGCTGTTCGCCAAAAATGGGTCCTGGGACCTCAAGTCATTCCGAATCCTGGCGTTCGACGAGCGGGAGATCATCGACGGCGTCCGCGACGAGAACCTGATCGGCAGCGGCGGGTCCGGGAACGTGTACCGCGTGAAGCTGGGCAACGGCGCGGTGGTGGCGGTGAAGCACATCACGCGAAGGGCGGCGATGGCGGCGGGGAGCACGGCGCCGTCGGCGGCCATGCTGGGCGGCGCGGCGCGGCGGACGGCGTCGGTGCGGTGCCGCGAGTTCGACTCAGAGGTGGGGACGCTGAGCGCGATCCGGCACGTAAACGTGGTGAAGCTGCTGTGCAGCATCACGAGCTCGGACGGCGCGGCGAGCCTGCTGGTGTACGAGCACCTCCCGAACGGCAGCCTGTACGAGCGGCTGCACGGGACCGGGGCGGCGTCGGCGGGGCGGAAGCTGGGCGGCGGGCTCGGGTGGGCGGAGCGGCACGACGTGGCGGTGGGCGTGGCGAGGGGGCTCGAGTACCTCCACCACGGCTGCGACCGCCCCATCCTCCACCGCGACGTCAAGTCCAGCAACATCCTGCTGGACGAGTCCTTCAAGCCGCGGCTCGCCGACTTCGGGCTCGCCAAGATCCTCAGCTCGTCCGGCGGCGACTCGTCCGGCATCGTCGTGGCCGGCACGCTGGGGTACATGGCGCCGGAGTACGCGTACACGTGGAAGGTGACGGAGAAGAGCGACGTGTACAGCTTCGGCGTGGTGCTGCTGGAGCTGGTGACGGGTCGGCTGGCGGTGGTGCAGGGGGAGGGAGGCGAGACCGAGAGCCGGGACCTGGTGGACTGGGTGTCGCGGCGGCTGGAGAGCCGGGAGAAGGTGATGTCCCTGGTGGACCCGGCGATCGTGGAAGGGTGGGCCAGGGAGGAGGCCGTCCGCGTGCTCCGCGTCGCCGTGCTGTGCACCAGCCGCACGCCGTCGATGCGCCCGTCCATGCGCTCCGTCGTGCAGATGCTGGAGGACGCCGCCGCCGCAAGGGAGGACGACGACGCCAAGGTCCTGGAGGTCAAGGTGGTCTGAAATTGAATTGTATGACGCCGTAGGATTTCGCCGTGTCCGTCGCCGGCGGTGACCGGCGTCCAACCGGAGTAGTTGCTGTCCGTAGATAGGAGGACGCGCTCGGTCAGAGGAGGCAGGAGAGAATGGGATGCTGTCACTGTCAGTTGAGGTGAACAGAGTCCGCAGCAGAGCATGAGCATGTGTAGTGTCGCAGTAAGATTAGTAGATTATTTTGCCTGAAATAACCGGCCAAGAAATGTCCATCTTCTGCAGTTGTAAGTTGTAACAGTAAGATAATACTACAGTAAGCAGGCAAGTCATTTTTGTAAGTACGGTTTCGGTTTGGTTGAGAGGTTAGTCAATGGAGTAAGATTGTTTGGCGCCTGTTTCCATGACAAACCAAACATTCTCTTGGACTCCTCCAGCAGTCCATTCATTCTCTTACTCCTACAGTACTGCAGAAACAAAAGAAAAACGTCTCCAGCTCAAGATTCTTGAGAAGATGGGATGAGACAAGGCAAAGCCACATCACATGCATGCTCCAAATCAAGTTTCTGACAGCAGTGAGCAGGAGGAAGGTTCAGTTTGGGAATTAGTAGCTTCAGGCATTCCGTCCGCCGTGTGGTGCGGTTGTGTTGCGTAAAGAACGCAGCCGTCGTCGGCGTCGCTGTCGCGGGGGCTGAGCTTTCACCGGCCCGGGAATCGCTGCCGGAACGAGGCCGTGGTTTAATACAAGGCAGAGACTTTGAGGAGGGAGGATGGGCAGGCGTGCTCCAATAAAACTCTGAATTGAATACCACCACACCACCCAATGGTGTGCAGGTGTGCCGGCCGGAAGACCAGGGGGATTGGCTTTGTTTGTCTGTCTGACCTTCCGGACTCCATCTGAATCCTGAATGATGAGCCACCACCAATGATAAGGCCATCATCTGTTCATCACACACACACACACACACACACACACACAAATCAGGTGGACTAGGAACTTCACTTTCTTCTTGGATTCGATGCAGTTGGCATGCAATTCACTTTCTAGTTTCTTCTCCTCAGTTTTTCTGCTGCATGCCGACTTCCAACTTTCCAAGCTGAATGTATTTATTCAGAGAAAAGTGAGCACAGTACGTGTGTTTGGGACAAGTTCACAAAGATTTTCCAGAACTGTTTGCCAGAGCACAAAATTGGTTCTTTTGGATCAACAAACATGGGGAACGAGAAATGAGAAATCCCCACCAAAGATTCTAATTGGATTTTAGTAAGCCCAACAGCTGTTATCAATTTGGGCAACGGAAACCCATGGCCTAATACTAGAACGTTTAGTTACGTGGGCCTGTGTACCTCCGCATCCACATATGGTCCAGCAGGCCAACATGTTCGCCATGAAGGCTTTTCTGGGCCGCCTTCTATCTCATTTCGGCCTTGCCTGGGTGGAACAGCAAGTTGGCCCAACGGGCTAGCCAGGCTTGCCTCATTGGTAGGGACGTAACGTGACGCATTCTATACAAGTGTGGGCTTGATCTGGGTCAGAACAGTCTTTTCTATTTTTTTGGCACACCTCAATTGACAATGTAATCGAAGTGTGACCCAATAGAGACTCCGATACGGAATTTTCTCGGCCCAACTTCGTTCTACTCCCAGCATGGATCGTTTGGGCTTGTCTTGGATCCATTGCTTGTTTGGGCCTTTTGCAGCTTCTCTTGCAACCGTTGAGAAGCACTGCTCCTAAAAATTTGCACCAGACCAACACAGGGGCTAGAATTTTTATGAAAAGGTCTCAAATTCAAGCTGACCATGTTAAGCTAGCCAGTGGATGACTATATTTTCCGTCCAGTATCATCACACAGTAGCAAAGGAAGGAAACCTATATATATACATACGAGCAACTTAATATATAGTTCAACTTAATTTTCCTCTAATACTGCCCATCCGTCCTAGAAAACTTGATGTTCTAGGATTTAAAAACTATCATAGAAAACTTGATCTGTTAGCTCTCAGACATAGATTTGGCCTCCATCATATCTGCATGCCTCCATGCATTCCTTTAAATGAGGAGCTTATATTCCTTAATTAGCATGGTTCATCTTTAATAAACAAAGGTACATGATTAATTTTCATTAAGCACTAATCAAATAATCAAGTTTTTTTTTGGACGAAGGAAGTACTTAGGGCCTATTTGGCTCGCGCCCAACTCGCGCCGTAGGTGTGGCATGCCGCAAGTGCCAAATGCCTAAGCCACAGTACGCCAAAGCTTTGGCAGCCGCTGCAGCTGCTAGTTCAATCTTTGTGCCAGAGCCAGCCAAATGTTTGGTGATGAAATTGAGCGCCAGAGTTTTGGCGGCGCCCACGTTGCGGCTTGCTGAACCGAGGCGTAGGCCAAACAGGCCCTTAATATAAGTACATATTAGGGCCTGTTTGGGCCAGAGAAGGAGCCTTTAAGTAAGGAGAACTAGGGGAGTCACAAGTGGATAACTCGTTTTCCAGTACCTTAAGCATTCAAGTTATAACAGTTGGTCGCGCAACCACTCAACATAAATCATCCATTATTAGTTTCTTTAATATAATGACAGGCAACTCTTTAGCGTATTCAAGATAATGAAATTCACATAGATGTCCATTCAATTCACTGATCCTGCGATTCAGCGTCACATTGCATGTTCTTTTTTATCCTAAACCCACGGTAGATGCCACGGCTAGTAGTAGTGCTGCACCCGCAAGGTAGGCTCTACTCCAGCATATATATATATATATATATATATATATATATATATATATATATATATATATATATAAAAAATCTTTTATCCTAATATAAATAAAGAAGAGATTCAATGCAAGTTTGTTATATCTGCAACAAAACATTTGACTGACTGGTGATTGAAATATTGATGTACCACTATACAAAACATTTGTGGCGAGCATGCACCGTTGTTCAAAAGGAGTATTCATTCCCCGCCCACTATACAAAGCTAATGCCATATGACAGTGTTTTCACCTTAGGATTGTTAATGGCCGTAATCATTTCTTCTTTTACTAAAAGATTATTCATATCTTTTAACCGATCCTCCTATTTTTATTTCATGGTGAAGGTAAAAAGTGAGTTACTACCATGCATGCAGTACCATACCCAACTCTTCCATTCCATAATGTCCTGCCATCTTCACACACGTGCGGTGCGCACACCATCAAGACTTACCACGTACTAATACCTGTTTGGAAAATCACAACTAGATTATAACAATCTAGATTATAGATTATGATAATCTACACTGTTTATGTCCCTGGATTATAGTAGGTGGATTATTGTTAGTTAGATACAAATGACCAACAATGCCCTTGCATGCTATAGTTTTTTTCCCTTGTGGCACCAAAGGTGGAGGGGCAAGTTGGTCATTTTGGCGTCCATAATCTTCAATTTGTAGGTTAATAGGTTTCAAGCAGATTATATAAGATTCAGTATAATTTGGTGCGTGGATTATATTATAATAATCTGCACCATAATCTCTCCTATCTATTGGATCATTTTAGCTGATTAGGTCTAACAGTGATCAGACATGACCTTAGTCTTACCCTCATTTATTATTCACTATAGTGATCATGCATGGGCAAAGAAGTTAGTTAACTAGTTAGTGGTGCAATTAAGGAGGATTAGGACTAGAAAAAGTAGTATAAATTGCCTAGAAGCCATTAAAAAACAAGAACTCACTCTATCCCAGAAAGAATACAATTCTAGCTGTAGTACAAAATCAAATCATATTCAGTTTGACCAAACTTTTATTAAATAAGTATTAATATTTATGATATCAAGTAAGTGTCATATAAATTTGTCATGAAATATATTTTCATATAGTATACCTATTTTAGATGGCGGTGGTAGCATTTTGAGTATTGTACAAGAGGCTATTTTGATCCTGAAGGAGTATAAACTATCATAATTCAGATTACAACAAGACTAAACTCTTTACACCATATAATTCAGATTCATGATCTGAAGGAAAAGTAAACTATAGCAATAGCAACAGAGCATATATGCAGCTATTAATTTAGGCTCCATGGATAATGATGCATGGTTTAACCCATGATGTTTTTTATCAAGTCACTGAGGATTCTTATCAGGTCAAGCCACTGAATATGGGGTTAACTGAGTGAGGATAATCAGCCCTGCTCTTTTCCATATATATGTGGCGAACCGTACGTTATTATGCACTATTTTTTACAACGATTGGTCTGATGTGGTTCTAAACCTAATAATGCTTTTGGCCAATCAGGAGAGGCGAGAAACACATGTTGATGAACAAGGGGATTTTTTTTAAAAAAAAATTGGCCTCGTCATTGTCTCCTTTTTCATGTCCACCACGGTGAGTTACATTTTTTTTTTTATCTAATGGCAAGTGCATGGCACCTTTTGAGTGAGCATCTATGTATCACCACCTTCCCGCCACAACTCCTTATCCACCATGGATTCCTACACGTGGACCCACCACCACCATCTCCACAAAAAAATTATTGTTTTCATATATTCATTCCCTTTTTTGAGAGAGAAATTCAGAAAAGAAACTAAATAAATTTGACTTTTCCTATATATATTCATGCTGTTCTTTGTAGGACAATTTTTTTTCAGAAGTTTTATTCGGTGCTATCCAAACGGCGCTTGTGGAAAGAGGAAAATATTGGAGCACACGTGTGCATTCCATTCCCGTGGCATTTCATTTTTTGAAGGAATTGTTCTCTTGACGTGTTAAATAGCAGTAAAGAATTTGTGCCGAATGCCTACAGCTGCTCTAGCTAGTAGCACTAATGGTGAAGTGCCTAAATTCCATTTGAAAGTTCTTAATTATTCCAGGTTGAGACTGAATAATGTTGACTGATGGAGTCTTCAGCCAAATCCAAGCTCAAAGCTTGCATAACAATTATCAGCAGGCGTGCCGCTAGGCTTTTTACTCCATTAATCGAATATATAATACAATACAGTAAACTAAGTACTAATTCGGTTACTAAACAACTGCTAAGCACTACTGGCTGAACAGGAAAAAGATGCAGATTGGCGTATGCACACATTGCAAACAAACTACTGGCAAATAAAGCATGGCATCATTCAGGCCACTACTAGCGCTCACTTGCTGTTTTCTTTTTAAAAAAGATTGCTGCTACTTTCTGGTGCAGCCTATACACCACTCCTCTAACTCACTGCTTGCGAGGGCTATAAAGAATTGATTTTTAGGAGATGAAGGGGCTTTACATTTGTCAGCATGCTGCTGATCCTCCTCAAGTGTGAGCAATGATTGGGATTGGCACCCACTAGAGGCAGGCTTTGTCCTTGTCCCCATGGAAATTGCAGGATTAGCAGCTGCACTGTGTTTTCTTGCTGGTTGCTGCAAGTTGATCTGCAGTTTTGCACTGTGCTTTATGCCTTGTTTTCAGTTCACAGCAGGGCTGTGACTGAGTGACTGACTGTGAGTGATGCCTCTCCACCCCAACACAGTGCTCTCCATTTCAGGTTTCAGCAGGATAATATGCTAGCATGATGGTGTCGGTAATGTATCATTGACCACTACTTCATGTCAACTCTAAACAGAAACACTGATTTACTATGTCAACTCTGAACAGAAAACTGACGAAACTGACATGGCTTGCCGGCCGGTACATGTCAATCTATTGACAGCAATTGGTGAGCTAATATGGTTTACTGGTCATATCTAAAAAAGCATGGTTTACTGATCAATTGCCTGGAAGTGTGAAACGCATTTGGGTTCCGTTAGTGCTCGGCCCGGCTGGACCGGGTCGAGCCGGGTAAACAGGGCCAGAGTCAACTGTGGGCTGAAGAGTGGGCAGGCCCATTTGAGGCCCCTGTCTCTCTCAGCTCTTGATTCTGAACGGCTAGTGGACGTGCTGGGCTTGACTGGGCCAGACCTGACCAACTGACTGACTGCATGTCAATTTTTGACCAGCAGCACTGCACAAGGAAAATTCCTGCACAAGATTCCCACTCAAGAGGTGAAGAGAGAGCACAAGAACTCAAGAAGAGGCTGGAGAATGTCGCTCACTGGAGTGCACTGCACTGAGGTACCAATCAGTTTTGTTGTGATTGGCAATGAGCAGAGCAGCTGGGGCAGGGCATATATCCCCAACAGCAAAAGCCATGCATCTCTCCCTCCCTCCGTCTCCTTTATATCATCACCATCACCATTCAGCAATTCCAATTCCCTCCACAGATTCCCACTCCACTTATATACTCCCTCCCTTGCTCATAGCTCCTCCTCACCATTCCAATCCCATTTGCAACAAAGCTCCTTTCAACAACAGCCGCACAAGCTTGCAGGCACACGTACGATCGAGCAAAGCACAAGAAAAGCTTGCTTCTTCTTCTTCTAGGTTCTATCTCCTACCTGCTGGTCAGCTGGTGCTATGGTGTCCACTCTCTGTTCACCTCCACCCTTGCTCTGGTTCGTTCTCTTCGTCATCTTCTTCTTCGCGTCCGGCGATGGCGGTCCGGCAGCGGCATTGGAGCTGGACACGCAGGCTGCCTACCTCGCCAAGATGAAGGAGCAGTTCCCGGGGCCGGGCATGTCGAGGTGGTGGGACTTCACGTCGCCAGCGCCGGACTACTGCAGCTTCCACGGCGTCGCCTGCGACCGGTCCGGCAACGTCACGGGCATCGACGTCACGTCGTGGCGCCTCGTCGGCAGGCTCCCCCCGGGCGTCTGCGCGGCGCTCCCCGCGCTCCGGGAGCTCCGGATGGCGTACAACGACGTCCGCGGCGGGTTTCCTCTCGGCGTGCTCAACTGCACCTCCCTGGAGGTGCTGAACCTCAGCTTCTCCGGCGTGTCGGGCGCCATGCCCCCCGACCTGTCCCCACTGCGCGCGCTGCGGGTGCTGGACCTGTCCAACAACCTCTTCACCGGCGCGTTCCCGACGTCCATCGCCAACGTCACCAGCCTGGAGGTGGTGAACCTCAACCAGAACCCCGGCTTCGACGTGTGGCGGCCGGCCGAGTCGCTGTTCGTGCCGCTGCGGCGCATCCGCGTGCTCATCCTCTCCACCACCTCCATGCGCGGCGGCATCCCCGCGTCGTTCGGCAACATGACGTCGCTCACCGACCTGGAGCTCAGCGGCAACTACCTCACCGGCACCATCCCCGTGTCGCTGGCGCGCCTCCCGAGGCTGCAGTTCCTGGAGCTCTACTACAACGAGCTGGAGGGCGGCGTCCCCGCCGAGCTCGGCAACCTCACGCAGCTCACCGACATCGACCTCTCCGAGAACCGCCTCACGGGGAGTATCCCCGAGTCGCTGTGCGCGCTGCGCAACCTGCGCGTGCTCCAAATCTACACCAACCGCCTCACGGGCCCCATCCCGGCCGTGCTCGGCAACTCCACGCAGCTGCGCATCCTCTCCGTGTACCGCAACCAGCTCACCGGCGAGATCCCCGCCAACCTCGGCCGGTCCTCGGACCTCAACGTGATCGAGGTGTCGGAGAACCAGCTGACGGGCCCGCTGCCGCCGTACGCCTGCGTCAACGGGAAACTCCAGTACATCCTGGTCCTGAGCAACCTCCTGACGGGACCCATCCCGCCGTCGTACGCCGAGTGCACGCCGCTGCTCCGGTTCCGGGTGAGCAACAACCACCTGGAGGGCGACGTGCCGCCGGGCATCTTCGGCCTCCCGCACGCCTCCATCGTCGACCTCAACTATAACCACTTCACGGGCCCCGTGGCGGCCACGGTGGCGGGCGCCACGAACCTGACGTCGCTGTTCGCGTCCAACAACCAGATGTCCGGCGTGCTCCCCGCCGGAGATCGCCGGCGCGTCGGGGCTGGTGAAGATCGACCTGAGCAACAACCTCATCGCCGGCCCCATCCCGGCGTCCGTGGGCCTGCTGTCGAAGCTGAACCAGCTGTCGCTGCAGGGGAACCGGCTGAACGGGTCCATCCCCGAGACGCTCGCCGGGCTCAAGACCCTGAACGTGCTGAACCTGTCGGACAACGCGCTGTCCGGCGAGATCCCGGAGTCGCTGTGCAAGCTGCTTCCCAACTCGCTGGACTTCTCCAACAACAACCTGTCGGGGCCGGTGCCGCTGCAGCTCATCAAGGAGGGCCTGCTGGAGAGCGTGGCGGGGAACCCGGGGCTGTGCGTCGCGTTCCGGCTGAACCTGACGGACCCGGCGCTGCCGCTGTGCCTGCGGCCGAGCCTGCGGCGCGGGCTGGCCGGGGACGTGTGGGTGGTGGGCGTGTGCGCTCTGGTGTGCGCGGTGGCGATGCTGAGCTGGCGCGGCGGTGGGTGCTGCGGGCGCGGCGGCTCGCGGAGCAGGACGGGGCGCTGGCGTCGTCGCCGGGGTCCAGCGCGTCGTACGACGTGACGAGCTTCCACAAGCTGACCTTCGACCAGCACGAGATCCTGGAGGCGCTGATTGACAAGAACATCGTGGGCCACGGCGGATCCGGAACCGTGTACAAGATCGAGCTCAGCAGCGGCGAGCTGGTGGCGGTGAAGAAGCTGTGGGTGTCGACGCGGCGGCTGCGGCCGCCGAGCAGGAAGCAGGTAGACTGGGCGGCGGCGGTGGCGATGACCAACACCCCCACCTCCAACAACAGAGACGGCGGGTGGCTCGGCGACCGCGAGCTCCGCACGGAGGTGGAGACGCTGGGCAGCATCCGGCACAAGAACATCGTGAAGCTCTACTGCTGCTACTCCAGCGCCGACTGCAACCTGCTGGTGTACGAGTACATGCCCAACGGCAACCTGTGGGAGGCGCTGCACGGCTGCTACCTGCTGCTGGACTGGCCGACGCGCCACCGCGTGGCGCTCGGCGTCGCGCAGGGGCTCGCCTACCTCCACCACGACCTCCTCTTCCCCATCGTCCACCGCGACATCAAGTCCTCCAACATCCTCCTCGACGCCGACTTCGAGCCCAAGGTCGCCGACTTCGGCATCGCCAAGGTGCTCCAGGCGCGCGGAGGCGCTGACCGCGACGGCTCCACCACCACCATCGCCGGCACCTACGGCTACCTGGCGCCAGGTAGGAAGGATCCATCGGAGTACATGCATGCATGTATGGATGATTTCTTTTCCCTCTTTTTTTAATTAACATTATTAATCGATATATGGATGCATGGCAGAGTACGCCTACTCGTCCAAGGCGACGACCAAGTGCGACGTGTACAGCTTCGGCGTGGTGCTCATGGAGCTGGCCACGGGGAGGAAGCCCATCGAGCCGGAGTTCGGGGACACGAGGGACATCGTGCACTGGGTCTCCGGCAAGGTGGCCGCCGGCGCCGGAGCCGAGGCGGACGCGCTGGACAAGCGCCTCGCGTGGAGCCCCTACAAGGAGGAGATGGTGCAGGCGCTGCGCGTCGCCGTGCGATGCACCTGCAGCATGCCGGCACTCCGCCCCACCATGGCCGACGTCGTGCAGATGCTCGCCGAGGCCGGGCCACCCGCCGGCCGGACGACAAAGAACGACAAGGACGACAAAGATCATCATCATGCTACTCCTCCTCCTTAGAAGCGAATTGCATCGAAAAAGCAACAACAACGTACGGAGTACACGTGCCATGCCCATGCAAGTGACCGGTCGAGTTAACACATTAGCCGTACTACTAAGCAGCCGATTATATATATCTTTTTATATCTACTAATTGATGAGGCGACGGTGATTTACATAAGGGATTCGATCATACAAGCATGCAAGTTGCAAAGATTGTTCGCTCTTGCACTAGAAGAGATATATAAATATATATACATATATGTATGTAGGATAGCTAGCTAGCTAGGCAGCTTTACTGGGTCCTGTGCTTCTCCGGCCTGAAGTAGCCAAGTGCATCGTCGTCACTCATCACCCACTAGGTTACACTGCTTGGTGTTTAAGCAGAATCTGATGCTCTGATGACTGAGTGGACGGGAAAGACAAATATATATCTTATATATACGTATATGATATTTGGATGGAAACAAATATATATTGGTGCGGGTGACATGAATACTAGCTACTTTCACAAACGCGCCAATGGAAGAAAAAGGAAAATGCACATAGCTGCCCTGGAGCAGAACGATCAGATTCTAGATACACCAGAACAGTTGAAGGGACATATTACAGACTATTATAAAAATCTGTTTGGTAAAGCTGAACGGGCATATATTCATCTAGAACCTGACATGTGGGCCGATGACCAGAGGCTATATATCTTCTATAGAAAACGAATGGCTTGTTACACCTTTTAGTTTAGAGGAATTGGATGCTGCTCTCAAGGAAATGAAGAACAACATGGCTCCAGGGCCTGATGGGTTTAGCGTAGAGTTCTTTAAAACTTTCTGGAGCTATATTAGGGAAGATATTAAAGAGATGTTGGATAAGCTACATAGTGGGCACTTAGAGTTGTGGTGGTTAAACTATGGAGTTATCATATTATTACCAAAGGTTAAGCCAGCCACACATATCAAGCAATTTCGACCAATCTGAATGTGATTTATAAAATCATCACCAAGGTTCTCACTATACGACTGACAAAGGTGGTCGACAAGCTTACCAGTCTGTATCAAACTGCTTTCGTTCGTGGGCGTAATATTTTAGAGGGTGCGAATAACTAAAAAACCTAGAGTTATTCTGAAACTCGACTTCGAGAAGACGTACGATAAAGTAAGCTGGCCCTTCCTTGAAGAGGTAATGAGGAGAAAAGGCTTAGATGAGTTATGGATCCATTGGATTAATTGTGTTGTAAAAGGAGGTAGGGTGTGTATAGATCTGAATGGTGAAAGGGGGGAATTCTTTAGGAGCTTCAAAGGTTTAAGGCAGGGAGACCCATTATCTCCTCTGCTGTTTAACCTAGTGGCTGATGCTCTGTCCACTATGCTTTCTAGAGCTAGTGCTGCGGGGGTGATTCAAGGCCTTGTGCCAAATTTGATTGATGGAGGCCTGACACATCTACAGTATGCTGATGACGCTGTTATTTTTCTGAGTTTTTCTTCTGAGAACCTGTTGAATATAAGACTAATTCTTTCATGCTACGAGGCAATGTTTGGAATGAAAATCAACTTTGACAAAAGTGAGGTGTTCACCATGAGCCTCAATGAGGAGGAACAACAGGAAACAGTTAGAGTTCTTAACTGCAAACTTGGATCTTTCCCAATGAAATACTTAGGTATGCTTGTCAGTGACTGCAAGGTAACCAAGGCACAGTTGAAATATGTGAGTGACAAGACTGAGAAAAGGCTTGGGACCTGGCAGTGTGATTACCTATCATCTGGAGGGAAATCAGTGTTAATTGACTCATGTTTGTCTAGCATTCCCATGTACACAATGGGTGTATACCAATTGTATGAAGGCAACCATCAACTGCTTGACACTATTAGGTCGAGATTTTATTGGCAGGGTACTGGCAAGAAAAGAAAGTATCACATGATCAAGTGGGAAGCATTGAATAGACCAAAAGAAGTTGGAGGTCTGGGTTTTATGGATGTGAGAGCTATGAATATCAGCTTACTTGCCAAATGGATTGACAGATTAGAGAGGGGTGAACAATTTATGCTACTCTTTGCTAAGGAAGAAATATTTGGGTCAAAAGGCATCTTTCAGATTAGAGGTAGACAGGGTTCCCAGTTTTGGAGGTCTTTGATAGACATACGAGAATGGTACCAGAGAGGTAGGATGATACAGGTGGTCAATGGTAGACAAACTAGATTTTGGCATGACTGTTGGCTTGGGGACTGCTCCTTGAAAGTCCTTTTTCACAACCTTTATTAGATTGCTGTTCAATCAGACATAGACATTTCACAAGCTTATACAGATGGACAGTGGAACATCCAATTCAGAAGACAACTTCATGAGGTGCTTATTGAGGAATGAGATCAGTTACAAGATATGTTGACTGAGGTTACATTGGAAGATAGAAGAGACATAGTATATTGGGCTCTAGAACAGTCTAAAAAATACTCAACTTGTTTGTTGTACGGGTTCATTACTTTTGGTGGGGTTAGAGACCAGTAGATGATGAATGTGTGGAAATGTAATATTTCTTTAAAGGTTAAAATCTTCATATGGATGGCTTCTCATGATAGAATCCAGTCAGGTGTCTAACTTAAGAAGAAACAATTGTCGGGTCCTGAAAAATGTGCTGCTTGTGATGTTCTGGAAACAACAGATCATATACTCTTTCAGTGCCTAATTGTCGTGTACCTCTGGACCTTTTTAAGGGTCGCATTAGGATGGCAAAGCTCACCAATCAGCTGTTCAAACTTTTTGTTGGAGTTTGTTGATGACTGCCGAGGAGCCAAACGCAAGGTAACACTCTTCATTTGTGCAGGCGCTCTATGGACAATCTGGAAGACAAGGAACGACATGGTAATCAACAAGAAGGTTCTCACTGCTCCTAAAGTGACCATTTTCAAGATTTTAATGCTGATCAAGTCATGGCGTCCACTCTAGAAGGCGAAGCTAGAGCCAACAGCGGAGGAGATGCTCAATCTGTTAACTGCTAATGCCCATTAGTTCTTTGTTGCTACCTAATGTAATACACGTTAAAGTTATTGGTTTCTTTCTAGGGAATGCCCTGCTGGGGTGTCGGTTTGCTGTCAAAACTTAGAGGGTTAGTAGAGATCAGGTTGAGAGAAAGTTGAGCTTTTGGTTATCTTCTCTCTCTTTTTTGTTCCTGCATTTGTTAAACTGGAATCCCCAGTGATGGGACCTTGGGTGTTCGTTACGCTTTCTAATAAAGCTGGGTGAATACCTTTGGTCTAATATATATATATATATATATATATATATATATATATTGGTGCATGCATTCTACTTTGAAATGTTCCTTTCTCTTTGGATCCATGGAGCCTTTCTTTTTCTCGATAACTTTTTCTCGTGTGTATATGCTTTTGTTTTCGTGAGAGTGATGCCAAGAAATAGGGCTGCTGCTAGCAGCAAGACGATGAGGGTTTTTTGCAGCCACGTGTAGCTAGGTGTTTTTAAGTTGCATATTATGTACACACTAGATACCATGTAGAAAGAGATAACAAAAAAAAAACCACACACCCTTAAGGTTCGGTGACCTTCGATGGCTTGTGTTACAATAAGAATACAAAACAAGTCATAAGTCAAACTCTATCTCTAACAACTTATTATTAATTTCATACAATCATGTTTTGTTTACCTTTTGACACCTATATTTAATATGGCTGAAATCTAGGAGATTTTCAAGCAACAATATTCAACCATACTTAAAAATGGGTTGGGGCTGTCATTCAGTAAGCAAGGTGGCGATTGAAGCGACGTTGTGGAGCCACAATAAGTACACTGGCGAGCATGGACCGTAGAGGATTTCTGATAGGCGAGAAAACACTAAGGCAGAAAGCTTGTCGATGGCACAGACATAGCACGTGGGGGGCAAACCTTATGACAAGAATACCACATGAATGAATGAAGGTAGGCTGACAAGCTATGGTGTGTGGTGAAGTGGGCAGTGACCCACCTAGGGTTTCCCATGCCGTAGCCTATTCTCCCCTCCTCGTAGCTTCTCTGCAACCTCAACCTTCTTATGTCCATGAACGTATCTATGAGGGCTTCCCTTTGACGGTAGTTGTCATCACAGCCCCTTGTGTTGTGCCCACCATCACCCATGGAAATCCTTCTTTCTCGTCCTTAGAGGCTTGGAGTCGCCCCTCCCCCTGATGCTTCCCGTTGTCGAATTGGATGGTACCGTCGATGATGTTGGCCGAGCCAACTTGATCGTTGTGAGGACCTTCCTAGATCTAGATATGGGGCTCCCCTCGATGGTCATCACGGTTGTCACCTCTCATTGCAGCATGAAGTTGCACACTTAGTGTGTGCCTCTCTGCTACCATCTATTAATGCTCCGCTTGTAGTTGCCGTCAACAAGCTTGGGAAGATGGTTCCCCATTGGCAACCGGGTCTCCCAAATATAGATCTAGGACCCATCGGCCATAGTCACCTATTAGATCCTTTCGTGTTCGGTCTTCCCCTACGCTGTCAATGGCCACCACAGCTATGGGTGATGGGGTGGTTGTCCAGGACTTCATTATGAAGCTCCCTCCCAGTATCTCCCTACCCATCTATGGCATGTCGTCTCTATCATAAGTGCTCCCTATGCCTAAAGTCCATTTGGCAATTGCAATGGAGGTCATTTGCCAACTTGTTAGGTGAGTGAGATGCAATTGCTCTCTATGATGAGCTCACATTATGTGAAGATCTTATGTCGTTGATTCCCTCTCTAGCTAGAGATTGTTGCAAGGGTGCCCATTGCCACTGCCATGGGTGCCCCTTTAGGTTGCCACACCCAAGCCCCGACAATAGTGTTCGCTCACCTTGTCCTCACATCTGCTTCTAATGTCATGGGGGTCGGGGGATTGATTTTGTTGGCTATTTTTCTGATCTCTTATGGTCACCAGTCAGTGTGGAACTCTGGATGGAACCCTAATGCTGGTAGAAGTAACTCCTAGTGTGGGCAAGGGATCATCTTGTTTGTTCGAGTTGGACTCATATTTTGTCCCTTTCTTCATGATGCCCCCATGTGTTTGCTCGATTCTTGGGAATCAAACTTTAATTAGGTTCTATCTCTAAGGCGGTTGCTACAAATCCTCATTTTTTCATGAAGCTTCAACAATCCAGCTAGATGGAAACATGCTGCTTCACTTCTGCTGCCTGCACCTCCACGTAACCTAGGGATTATGGGGTTGATGAGGAAGGTTTGCAAAGCGTTGTGCTTGACACTGTGAGAAGGTTGTTGCGCTTCTTGAGCTTATTGCAGATGGTGGATGGTATGGAGGCCTTTGTCGCTTAGGTCCTGTCGGTGTTTTGTAAACCGGATTGATAAATTTATACGATTGCCGCGCTGCTCTAGGAAAACAATGGTAGCATCCAAAAAATACGAGGATTTATACTGGTTCAGGCCGGAGCCCTACGTCTAGTCTCAGAGATAATTGAGTGTGTGTTCCTCGCTTGAATGCTCTGAAGTTCTTACAATGGGCATGCAACATTTATATCTCCAAATAAGTTTATTATCAAAGTATATTTAACGATCTATCTAATGGTACTAATTATGTACCATAAATATTAATATTTTGTTAAATATATTTAATCAAAGTTAAAAGTTGTTAACTTTTTAGAAAGTGAGAATGACTTTTTTTTAAACAGAGGGAGTACATCCTAAGCTAGCCATAGTAATCCCAAGATTACCGAGACCAGCAACCGAAAAGCATACATGGTTGTGATTTACACAGAAGTATTTTACGACCTGAAGACAAGGAGTGCCCTTCCTAAAGAAAAAAAAAATCAGGCATACTATGTTTTATGCGATCTCTCTGTTTTTAAAAGAAAAATAGCTCATGAAACAAGTTTTTTTAGCCTGGACTCATAGTGTACAAGTTATAGTATATGTACTCTACACAACATACTCACACCACCACACACGCATACCTTATAAGGTACAACCTATACACCTTAAATGTTCTTCTAGAGATCACCAAAACCATAGAAGCTTCACAGTTATAGCGCCACGCGAGTGTTCAGCACCTGCCCAAAATAAATATGGAGAAAAAGCCCCGTGCGACACCCGAGTTGCGTCCCAAGAACGAACTCGGGCCGCTGCGCTACGCGCGCGTCCGCTCATGAAACAAGGTTTTGGCCGCGAGTGCAGTGTACATTCCACTCGAAGAGTGTGTTGGATTCTGTTTGTGGACCCGGATTTTGACGTGGCTGGGAGTACCCTGCATGATAGGAGGAAGTGATAGCGAAGTGCAGGAGAATTTTAATTTTTTAAACTTTTTTATTCAATATTTTAATATTAATCGCTCTTAATTTTTTTTTTGTAGATTTGACCTTTTGTCGCGCTTAGCGTCATGGTATGACCAAAATAACGTTGTCACACTACATACATTGGCGAGACAACATATGCCATATTAGACAACGTTTTCGACATGAAAAACGTGACCAAACAAAAACTTTGCAAAATCATAACTCTTTCATACGATGTCGGATGAAGATGCAATTTATATAAAAATTGTAGCTCTCGATGAGATCTACAACTTTATAGTTTTAAGTTTTTTTAAGGACGTTAAGATGCTCAAAAAATAGTATAAAATTTCAGAAGCATAATGACCATGTACTAAGTGCTCGTCGCATCAGAAAAATAATATGTTTTTTTGTATGTTGTTAAATGAAGATATTTTTTTACATAAAAATTGTAGCTCTCAAAGATATCTATAACTTTGTAGTTTTGAGATGTTACATTTGAGATCGTTAAGATGCACAAAAAAAACATATAAAATTTCAGTAGCATAATAATCGTGTACTAGTGCTTGTCGCATTTAAAAAATAATATCATTTTTGTATGGTGTCAAACGAAGATACATTTTATATCAAAGTTGTAGCCCTTATTGATATATACAAGTTTATAGTTTTGATTTTTCATATTTGAGGTAGTTAACATATACTAAAAGCTAATATAAATTTTTAGCATGTGTCAAAGCTTATCTTTATAGAAAAATCGTATATTTTTTATTTGTCACATAAAAATACTTTTTAAATAAAAGTTATAGATTTTATTGAGAGCTCCAACTTTGATATAAAAAGTACCTTTATTTGACATGATACCAAAACGATATTATTTTCCTAATGCGATAAGCGCGAGTACGCGATTATTATGCTACTGAAATTTTATATTACTTTTATGAGCATCTTAACGACTCCAAATGTGAAAACTCAAAACTAGAAAGTTGTATATCTCATTGAGATCTACAACTTTGATGTAAAATGTATTTTCATTTGACACCATACAAAAAAATATTATTCATCTAATGCGACAAGCACCAGTACGCGGTTATTATGCTTCTAAAATTTTATATTATTTTTTAAGCATCTTAACATCCTCAAATGAAAAAACTCAAAACTACAACGTTATAAATCTCATCGAGAGCTACAATTTTTATATAAATTTCATCTTCATCCAACGTTATATGAAAGAGTTATAATTTTTCAAAGATTTGGTCTTGTCATGCCACTCCCGATGTCGCAACAAACAGTACTGTCATGCCAACGGGAGTGGCGTGACAGCGTTTTCCATGTCAGAAACACCGTCTAACGAGGCGGATGTTGCCGCGCCAATATATGTAGCGCGACAACGTTATTTGGTCGCGCCAGCGGCGCTGGCACGAAAAGAGTTAAATCTGCAAAAAAAAATAGGGATGATTATTATTAAAATATTAAATAAAAAATAAAAAATAAAAAATCCTAGCGAAGTGCCATGGAAGTTGACTCAGCCCTATTAAAAGCAAGTGGGCCCAAGTCTACTTAATTAGTGCCACGGTGGCAGCACGCCATTAAAATAATATATAGTCCACGTGTCCAAGCCAGTGCTGATGTGCTCACATTGAAAACTTTAGAAAACGCCTTTCAAAAAAAGTTAGGAAACACCATTTTAAAAATTCCTTCCCGGTGGCATGCATTTGAGCATCAAAAGTTTACTAAATGCATAACAACTTTAGTTCTTTGCTCACACCCTGATGCTGGAAGCCAAGTTTAGACCGTCTCCAACCACCATTACCCAAAATACAAGACCCATTTCAAATTTAGGTAGCGCTATAGGTAAAAGGATCTATATCTATTTTTTTGTCTTCTCCAGCAATAATACTCAAAAGAGAACCCTTTTTGTAAGTGGGTCCCTAGAAGAGAGAATATTCAGATTTGGGTTATACCTCTCCTGACATCCAAAATAGGCCTTCCATATAGATATTCTGCTGGAGGCTATATGTATTCTGTTGAAGACCCATATTTTGAGTTTGGGTCTCCTGATGGGTCTCCTGTCAGAGACAACCTTATATGGTATAGTAGTTACTTCACTATCCTTAATGTGCGTATGACACGTGAGAATTCATTTTTTATTTTTGGGATTCGAGCAAAGAAAAACCTCAATTATGCTTTTTGATCACCAGCAAGCACTTTTGTGGTCGAGTGGGGCCATTTCATGGGATATCATATCAGGTAAAGCATTAAAGTGTAAGCAAAAACGATGTGTTTTTTTTTTTACTTTTTTAGTACTATCTGCAATTACTGATCCGTCATGACAATTGTGTTCACCTTCACAATTTCGTTTTCAAGCATTTTCGTATGATTCTTTGATACATTCAGTTTTACAGAAAAAAAAAATCACAAGTCCAGATAAGGCGGCTCATTTTTTTGGTTAAAAAAAATCTGCGAGTAAACATATTTCACTTCATGTGGGTTATTCTAATCCTTGAAAAAACATAAAGCATGACGGTACATCAGTTTCAACCTTTTCTCTCGGAAGCTTGAGTTCAGATTACCATGGATTATAATTCACATGGTGCAAATATTTAGCACTTAGAACAACAAAAATTTTGCAATGGAAAAGGCAATATGAAATGGCAAAGGGGAAAAAGAATCAGCACTTAGAGCCACAATTTCGTTTTACAAATGGAAAAAAAAATTTGAGCTTGTCATTTTGCAAGGAAATTGTAGCATAGGTATCTGGTGTGCTTGAGCGTTTCTTTCATGAGCCGTCGATAGTGGCCATGGTGCATGTAGGAGAGTGAGGTGTAGACGTGTAGTGGCAATAGGAATCCACTAATTTACAAGTGGGAGCAGTGCATGCTTGCTGTGGTAAGTAGCAGTAGTAGCTCCCAACTAGATCTTGCAAATTTGGTGGCCATCCTTGCTGCAACCTCACCATGTTGAGTAGGATGCCATTCACCAGCATAACATGCATGGCATTTGCATTTTTTCCATCAGTGAACAAACCCTGTTTCGATCATGACACAGTGTCATCTCAGCATTCTGACTTTTGAGTGATGAATGAATATGCAAGTGGTGTTGATCCATGAAAGTAGGCCGAATATATTGTAGGATACTTGACACAGTCAGCCTACAGATCCTATGACTAAAAGGCGAATGAGCCATTTCTGAACTGTGTCAAGTATAGTGCTCAAGCAGCAGAGTTAATGCAGTGTGAAATTGACAAGAAGATGTTAGTTGATCTCCACCAATAGGCCAAACGGTCTATTGGGATCTTATCTCTGCTCCCTGATCGGGGGAGCCCAACCCTAATCCGGTTGGTGGGCCCCTGTCGCACAACACACATAAAAGGAAGGTGGGGGTGAGGGCTCGAATGACGAGGTTCAACAGAGCCGCCAACCACCTACAGAGAAACCCTAATCCGATCCTAAAGCGTGCTGCCAGCGACAGGATGAGCCCGCCACCACCACCGCCATCGCCTATGCAGGGACACCGCCGGCGCCACTGGATTGGGTCTCCGCCGCCACCACTGTACCTCGCCATCGAGTCGGAGCTGCCTCGGCACTGGCGTCCGCGAGGCTGCATCCAGGGCGGCATCGGCGTGTATGAGGAGTTTCCTGAGGATTATTAGACAGAGGTTCCTGAGGATGGGCACTGGCGTCCGCGAGGCTGCATCCAGGATGGGTAACAGATGACAACGTGTATGAGGAGTTTCCTGAGGATTATTAGGCTTGTGGTCAACCAGTTGACCTTCCCTGTGATGGTGTTCCACGAGAGAGACTTATCTTTCATTTTTCGCTGTGATGTATATGACTAAGTTATGTTATTATCGTGATGTAAGATACACTGTGATGATACTCTTTTATAATTTATCAGCTTGTGTGTGTGATTAATCCCTGGGCACACATGAGTTAGTGCATTCAATTTTATCCTTAAAATTCGGCTGCGGGCGCTAGGAAGGCTCGGCGGCTGTGCTGGGCTGGCGGCTGGCGCTGGGCCGAGCGAGGTGTGCAAGGAGGGAGGCGAGCTGGGCCAGCGCGGTGGGGAGCTGGGCCAGCAGAAGGAAAGCCTGCGGGCCGAAATTCAAGAAGGGAGAGAAAAATGAATTTTACATTTTTCTTTTTCCAAATAGATTTCCAAAAGCATTTTTAAATAGGTTTTGAATTCATTTGAACTTTGAATCAAGATCAATCATCACAAAATTAGATATGCAACAGCATGTATGAATCAAAAAGTTTCTAACCTTATTTTTAATTTTAATTCCACAAAATTTATTATTTTCCTATATTTTAATGCACACATATTTGCATAAATAAATCATATTTACTAATTTTAAAAGAATATAATTTTTAGGGTGTTACAATTCTACCCCCTTAAGATGAATCTCGTCCTCGAGATTCGGAAGACGTCGACAAAAGAGATGCAGATTCTCCGCCTTTGGATTCTTCTTTACTTTGCATACATGTTGATCTTACTCCAAGTAACTTGCCCAATTGATTTCAAGATTCTGATAGGTACCTTGAACAACCCTTGGGTAACTCCAATCACTAAGCCACCTTTCCTATAATACCAATTCTCTTCAAAATATCCGCCTTCCGACGAAGTCCTGACGAATCTCTTGGTCAGAAGAAAATTCTTCTACCAATCTTCAAAACATTAATGTTTCTGGCTAAGTTGCTCGAACTGGGAATATAACTCTTAATCCTTGGTGTTGTTCGAATCTTCTTAGCAAAACTCTTTCATGCTAAGGACATCGACAACGACTTTTGCTTCTCCAGGTGATATCACTTTTACCGAACCGAAGAGTACCATTCTCATCCATCCTGAATCCTAGGACCTGTGGGTTATGGGCCCACCACGCTCAACATTGCGAAATCCGAACATATAGACACTTCATCTTGCAAATTCTTTCACTTGGCTATCCCCTTAAGAAAAGATAAACTAGGGGACACCAAACATAGCTTGCACATTCTTATAGATGAGCTAACTAGTATCAAGGCATTCTGTCATCCAATTGATACTCTCGTGTAAGGGCAAGAACAAGAAATCTGAAGTTCCTCACGAGATGAAAAACAGCAGCGCAGTAAAATGGCTGTAACTCCCATTCTGTTAATCCAATGAAGTTGTAGCTTAAACCATTGGAAATCTTATAAAATTATCCACAACTTATTTATAGAACACTTTTCCAAATTTCATAGATACTTTGGTCGAAAACGGTACACAATAGAAACTGTTCCTGGTTCCAAACAGCACAAATGCATCGCCTTGTGATTTTCGTATCTCCATAACCAAAACAGATATCAAGCTGATTCTTGCGCTCAGAGAAAGATATTGGAGTCTACTATTGTCCAGAATTCTCTCATGATTTTTGGTTGTCCAAGAATAGAGATATAAGCCAAAGAGTGCAGACTGCTCCGAAAAGACAGGATAGGGAAAACAGAAGAAAACCAAAACCCGACTATTTATTTCATTAATTCTTATGTCTTAGGCCTATAACTAAATAAAATTGTGGGAACACTTAACAAGATCATTGCAATCATTACAAAGATTCAAAACAATCATAAGCATAATGACAATTCAACAATCAATAGAGATGCATAACTCAATCTTTGACTCAACTTACGATACTATCGTCCTTATTATACTAGGGGTAACAATCCTAAGACTCTTCTCCAGATCACGCAAGAAAGTGATGAGGGATAGTTCTAAAAGCATAACAAACCAAGAAGTGAAGATGAGAACAAAGTTTTTAAAATAAGCACCAAGGTAGAGACGAATAGCAAAGATAGAGATATAGTAGAGAAGAAAATATCAAGGTTCATAGAGCAAGGGTTTTTGCAAACAACTTATAAACCTTAAAACGACCAGCTTTCTACTAGGCTTATGCGTCCTCACAATCAACACACTCGATACTAAATTTGTCACACCCAATTTTAAGGATAAAATTGAATGCACTAACTCATGTGTGCCTGTGATCAATCACACACACAAGTCGACAAATTATAAAGGAGTATCATCACAAAGGTATCTTACATCACGATAATAACATAATTTAGTCATATACATCACAAATAAAAATGAAAGATAAGTCTCTCTCGTGGAACACCATCACAGGAAGGTCAACTGGTTGACCACAAGCCTAATAATCCTCGTGAAACTCCTCATACACGTTGTCATCTGTTACCCATCCGGGATTTTTATCCAAATAAAGAAATTAAACAAGCGTAAGTACTTCCCGTACTCAACAAGATAACATGGGGTTCATGAGGCTCAAAAAGGTTGACACTGGTTTACTATAGTTAGCACTTTTAGTAAGTCAAGATTTTATTATCAAGTATCATCAAGTTATGCTTAAGCTCCCATTTAAACCCACTTAATCGAGATATCGCATCATTTGAATCATATCATCATAAACCATCATAAATGAACAACAATGAGTAACCAATTATTCTGTGAGTTTTCCGGGCCGCTTCGTGACCGTGAGCACGGTTATTATAATAGTTTGTTACCCTCTGCAGAGGTGGTGCACATTCACCATGAGTCGTGATTCCCATTTGCCCTAAGTTAATTACTCCCATATCACTACCAAGGTGAGCGGACAGGGTACACTATGAAGCCATTTCATAGGTTTCTCTAACAAGTTAGGGCCGCTTAGGTTTCCTTGGCGTGCGGATGTAGGAACCCCTTTCCTATGGCACATATCTATCGCGGCTATACACATAGGAACAGAGGCAAATTTCCTATACCCAACGTGGCAAGCTCCATTTGCGCCAAAAAGGTAACCTCTAACTATCTAGAAAATGTCCTATTACTGAGCTAAAGTCAGAGCCATATGACTCTCACGGTTGCACTGTCACTCCCAGCTTTTGCCGACAGATAAGTCCTTATGGAGGGCCAAGTGCAACATGATCAACAGTCATTTGCACCTTCACCCTATGGAACAGTTGTTATAAATCAGGTTATACTTTTAGTTCCATAGATTCATTCATCATCATGTATATCATGCTCAGTTAGAGCACTAGCATTCTACCCATATGCAATTACCCAATAGGAGTCAAGGGAACAAGTCATCAAATGTCTAGAATGTCCTTAGGGTTATCAAAATTAGTCATATGCACATGAGTAATTGATTAAAGTGAAATAGGACATCAAGGTAGGCCCATGCTATACTTGCCTTGGTTCACAAACTCTTGCTGGTCCTATTGGTCGTCGAAGAATTCTTGATCTCCAACGTTCTCCTCACCGTCTGAACGCGACCAACACGGCAACATACAATATTTCAAAAGCATTCATGCAAAGCAAACATTCCTATCATTAGAACAGTACACCAATAGTATAGAAAACAAGGTAAAATGTTTGTGAAAATAATCTACGTCTCGCTACGATCACATCAACGTGAAGTTCACAAAAAACGGAGCTAAAATGCGAAAGTTATGATTTAAACGGGTTTTTCCTATAGCAATATATTTAATTAAATCTAACCATGAAATTAAAAAGTTCCAAACTTGACTAACAGTGGTTCTAACATGTAGATTATGGAATTACGAAGCTAACGCGATTTGAATGGATCAATTCGGAGCTAAAACGACAATTTTATAAGCAAAACAGTTCAAATGGCATTTTCTGTAAATACTGAAAACGTATTTTAGACTTAAGCAGGGAACTTTACGTTTTCAAAATGAGAATGCGTATTTAGGGAACTATGCATTGGACTACGGGTTCAATTAGATGAAAACCGAGGGGCTCTTTAGAAAAATAACCCGCGAAGGGGTATCGGATGTTCTCGGTCGTTGGATTAGAAATGAGCGGCCAGGAATGGATCCGGGGGGAGAGAGAAAAAGGTGGCCGGCCGGAACAGTGACGCCGGCGGCAAACTCCATTGCCGGCGGCATGGAGGTCACCGGAGCGCGCGGCCAGAGGCCTACGGGCCATGGTTCGGAAATCCGGAGGCACCGGGAGAAAGCTGGGGAGGAGGGGAACTCGCCCAGGCCATCACGACGGCCAGAGGAGTGAGCCAAGGCGGCGGACGCCATGGCCGGCGGCCAAAGCTTGCGGGCGCATGCGGCCAGGGCGCTAGAAGCCATGAAAAACAAAATTAACGGTACCGAAAGGTAGAGGGAAGCCAGGGGGTTCTCACCGTGGGGAAAAACTAGGGCGGGGAAGGCTCGGGGACGGCAGTCTGTGCGGAGGAGAGGACGGAGGCCGGCGGAGCTCCTCCGTGCGGCGGTTGTGGGGCTTCCGAGGCGTGAACACGAGAGAAAACGGCGTGGGGGAGCAGCAGGGGCGCGCGGGGGGGCTCGGCTCCTATTTATCAAGGCCGAGGAGCGGGGGGGACGCTCCCACGACGCCCGTCGTGGGCGGCGGTTGCTCAGACGCCGGACGCGGACGGTTTCGAGCCGCGCGGGGAAGGGGACGGCGCCGACATGTGGGGCCGGGCGGTCAGCGGCTGCGGGCACTAGGAAGGCTCGGCGGCTGTGCTGGGCCGACAGCGGTGCTGGGCTGGCGGCTGGCGCTGGGCCGAGCGAGGCCTGCAAGGAGGGAGGCGAGCTGGGCCGGCGCGGTGGGGAGCTGGGCCAGCAGAAGGAAAGCCTGTGGGCCGAAATTCAAGAAGGGAGAGAAAAATGAATTTTGCATTTTTCTTTTTCCAAATAGATTTCCAAAAGCATTTTCAAATAGGTTTTGAATTCATTTGAACTTTGAATCATGATCAATCATCATAAAATTAGATATGCAGCAGCATGTATGAATCAAAAAGTTTCTAACCTTATTTTTAATTTTAATTCCACAAAATTTATTATTTTCCTATATTTTAATGCACACATATTTGCATAAATAAATCATATTTACTAATTTTAAAAGAATGTAATTTTTAGGGTGTTACAATTTTTTCCTTGTGGGAAAATTCAAGAAATTGAGAATATTTTTTCCACTGTTAAAGAAAAAGTATATTCTCCAGTGTTTTTGAACCGACATGATATTTAACTAGAGAAAAGGAAGGTTTTTCCAGTAAATGTTTATTTCCTGGAAATTGATTAATGGATTAAAGAAAATTGAAAAAGCAATTTTCCCTATGGGTAAAATTCAAGAAAAAGAGAGTTTTTCCACAGCCAAAGAAAAGTTGTTTATACTCCAGTTATTTTGAACCAATGTGGTATTTAATTGGAGAAAAAGAGATTTTTTCCGCTGCTAAAGAAAATGTTGATTCTCCAATTATTTTGAACCAATGTGGTATTTAATTGGAGAAAAAGAGTTTTGACATGATTATGATGTTGTTATTTTCTGACCAACATTGTTAATAACAATATCGTAATGCTAATGATTTATGCATTAATTCTACTTCTGCCCAACAGTGATGTAGAATTAGTGTATAAGAAAAGTTGATAATGTTAATGATTTATGCATTATTTCTACTTCTGCCCAACGGTGATGTAGAATTAGTGTATAAGAAAAGTTGATAAAGTTAAAGATTTATGCATTAATTCTATTTCTGCCCAACGGTGATGCAGAATTAGTGTATAAGAATAATTGTATGTTTTGTTTTTGACCAACGTTGAAATCAAGGCATGCAAATTGTGTTATTTTTATGTTAAGAAAAGTTTTGACCTGGTTTTCATCTTGTCTAAGGTGGACTGGGTAGTCACCTCACCGTGTTCCACTGAGTTTGTGGCACCGGTGAGGGAGACAAAAGAGAATGATGCCACTTAGGAAACTAAAGAAAGGGATTTTGAATCTCAAAAGATATCCTATGACTCCTTGGGCATAGGAAATGAATCACTACCAACACGAAAAAGTTTGGCTATGATAAAGAACATGATTGAACCTGCAATTGTGGGCTCAATTCCAGAATGTGACACGGTCACTGAGTACCTCGATAGAATAAAGAGTCAGTTCACTGGCTCTTCAAAGACATATGCCACTTAGCTGATAAAGCAGCTGGTCACAGAGTGTTAATCTGGAAAAGGTGGCATAAGAGAGCTCACGATGCGTTGTCAAAATTATGGCACTGTCGTTTAGGCCATATTTCGAAGGGGAGAATAGAAAGATAAGTTAAGAATGATATTCTTCCTCCATTAGAGCTCTCAGATTAAGTTCAGAGAATGCATAAAAGAAAAGTATATAAAGAAGATTAAGAAAGATGACAAACGGTTACGCAGGAATCTTATAGATTATTCACACGTATATCTCGTGATCGGGTTCTCAGTAAAGAGTGTGGATGGTAATGATTCGCTCATAACATTCACATATGAGTACTCCCATTATGGCTATATTTATCCAATCAAAGAAAAAAGATGTATTGGATAAATTTAAGATATTAAAGATTAAGATAGTCAGGTCTGACCGTGGGGGAGTACTACGGTCGGTATACCCTAAAAGAATGACATAGTAGCCCAGTATTCTACACCGGGCGAACCTTAGTAGAATAGAGTAGCTAAAAGAATCAATCGCACCCTGATGGATATGGTGGGCTGTATGATAAGTTACTCCACCTTACAGTTGGACCTGTGAATGGAGGCGTTAAAACTGCCACTCATATTGTCAATAGAGTATCAAGAAATTCGTGCCCAAAACACCGTATGAGTTGTGGATGTAAAAGAGTACCCTCACTAAACCACTTGCGTGTGTGTGGGGGAGCCCTACTGAGGCTAAAGTATTTAACACAAAATAGTAAGTTGCCATTTGTTTGGTTACCTAGAAAAGTCAAAAGGTTTTTGTTTCTACTGTCCAGAGAGACATACAAAGTTTGTGGAAACGAGACACGCTGTTTTCTTATAGGATGAAAAGATGAGGGGGAGCATGGTAGCTCGAGAAATTGACCTTGAAGTGAAGCGGGTGTATGCGCCCACTCCAATGATTCATGAGCCATTTTTCTCACTACCTGCTGTAGCTGCACCGACAGTACTAGATATTGTGGTGCCAGCACCTGTTGTTATCCCACCTATGGCAACAATGAATGACGATGAGGAACCTGTTCTTCAGGATTCTATAGAACCTATTGCCACACATGAGGGGGAGCAACAACAGCCTTAAATAGAAGATGTGCCAAATGTGAAGGCCCCTAGTAGGTCTCAAAGAGTTAGAAAATCAGCTATTTCTGCTGATTATGAAGTGTATAACACTAATGAATTTCAAATGGAAGATGAAATGAAATCGATGAATGTCAATAAAGTTTGGGATTTGGAAATAATTCTTAAAGTAGTCAAAACAGTAGGCTGTAAATGGGTCTACAAGGCTAAACATGACTCTCAAGGGAATATAAAGACATATAAAGTGTGACTTGTGGCAAAAGGCTTTATGCAAAGAGAAGGGATTGATTACAATGAGACTTTTTCTCCAGTCTCATGTAAAGTTTCCTTCAGAATCATAATGGCATTAGTGGCACATTACGATTAAGAATTACATCATATGGATGTAAAGACGACATTTCTCAACAGAGACTTGGAGAAAAATGTTTACATGGCACAACCGAAAGGTTTTGTTATGGAAGGAAAAGAACGAACGGGATGCCGTCTAAAGAAATCCATTCATGGATTAAAACAAGCTTCAAGACACTGGTACTTGAAGTTTGATCAGACAATAAAGGATTTTGGATTTTAAAGAGAATGTAAAGGACAATTGTGTCTATACAAAGTAAAGATAATATAGAGGACAATTGTGTCAATACAAAGTTTAAGAATGGAAAGTTTATATTCCTTGTCCTGTATGTAGATGATATCTTACTTGCTAGTAGTGATGTCAGTCTACTACTGGAGATAAATAAATTTGATATGAAAGATCTTGACGAAGCCTCGTTCGTTCTAGGGATCGAGACTCACCGAGATAGAAGAAAAAGGGTATAAGGACTGTCACAAAAGGCATACATGGAAAAGATCTTAAAGAAATTCAGTATGCACAAATGTAGTTCCTCACCTGCTCCTATAGTCAAGGGCGACAGATATGGGGATTTTCAATGCCCTAGGAACCAATATGAGCTCAATCGATAAAGTAAAAGTGGTTCCATATGCTTCAGCTGTCGGAAGTTTGCAACATGCTCAAGTATGTACGCGCCCTGACTTGTCATTTGTTACCGGGTTTTACTTGGCAGATTCCAGAGGAATTCTGGAATAGAACACTGAAATTAGTAAAGAAAGTCTTGCATTATTTGCAAGAAATGAAAGGCCTCATGATGACATATAGAAGATCTGATTCACTCCACATGGTGGGATATTCAGATTCTGATTATGCGAGAGTGAATGCATATCCAGACGTGGATTTTCTATCATCTCGCAAAGGGGAGCTATTTTATGGAAAAGCTCAAAGTAAACTGTCACTATATCGTTCACAATGTATGACAGCTTAGGCGTGTGTTATGAGGCAACGGGCAGGTGAATTAACTAACTAACGAAGTTCATACCGGGTTTGAAGGTGGTTGACGACATCTATAGACCACTAAAGTTATACTGCGATTATAATCTGGCAGTAAAGGATGCTCACAACATAAGTCAAGTGGTGCTGCCAAACACATTGACATAGAGTATTATGTTGTGAAAGATAAAGTCCGGGATCAAGTTATAAGTCTTGAGCATATAAGAATAGAAAGGATGCTCATGGATCCGCTTTACAAAAGGCTTACCACCCAACATGTTCAGAGGACATGGTGTTCGTGAGAATATGTAGCTAGCTTGGGTTTAAGGGAAAGCCTAAAATATTCTTGGACAAAAGAAGGCCCAAAGATAAGTATCTATTTCGTAATGAGTAGTGAGTTGTAGTCATAAGTCTATCGGCAATGGACCGTGATTTATGAGACATGCTCTATGAGCTAATTTGTAATGGAATGAACAAAAGTAAATGATATGAAAATAAAAGATGGAATGAGATCAAGGGGGAGAATGTTAGTTGATCTCCACCAATAGGCCCAACGGCCTATTGGGCCCTTATCTCTGCTTCCCTCGATCGGGGAGCCTAACCCTAATCCAGCTTGATGGGCCCTCGTCGCACAACACACATAAAAGGAAGGTGGGGGTGAGGGCTCGAATGACGAGGTTCAACGGAGCCGCCACCCACCTACAGAGAAACCCTAATTCGATCCTAAAGCGTGCTGTCAGCGACGGGATGAGCCCGCCACCACCACCGCCGTCGCCTATGCAGGGACACCGCCGGCGCCACTAGATTGAGTCTCCGCCGCCACCACTGTACCTCGCCATCGAGTCGGAGCTGCCTTGGCACTGGCGTCCGCGAGGCTGCATCCAGGTATGCATCATCGGCCCACGCTGCCATATGGGTGAAGCTCCACAAGGTTGAGGAGCCTAACCACGGATCTACGGTTTACACACGAGGTACCAATCCTACGATCCTAACAGAAGAATGAAAAAGGGCTAGATTAGACTCATTAACATAAAAATAAATCAGTAAAATGAATAGATATACTCAGCTAATTGTGAATTTGGTCCTAGTAGGCTAATGTATAATTTTTAATGGTTACATGGTAATGATCGATGTCTAATTTCTGCGGCTACTACACATCTGACTCAATTTTAAGCGACACATGCGTAGAAGATAGCCCATTCTTATCATCAATACTGCTACCATTACCAAAAGTATATCAACAGATAAATTTTACCTAGCAGTCACTTCACTCTGATCCACCAAATCTTGCGATGAGCTTCTGCTCAATCTCCAGCCTCTTCTTAACCAACAATGTGTAGTTGTTCAGAAGCTCAGTGTCTCCCTCACAGTCCCCAAAAGGAACAGCCAACTTCATGCTAAGTGATGTTCCATCTAATCTTCCTGAGTACACACATGAGAATGGCACGAACTCGTCTTGCTGCTTACAAAGCCACCCATGGGCTGCTCGCAAAGCAGCACCCAAAGAGGCAGAGTCTGTATTCATTGAATGATATATAGGCATACCAGAATTAGCAAGCAAATTAAAAAAAATACAAGAATATGCGAGCATGCACAACAACTAGATCAATTATAAATAGAACAATCGCTGTTCATCATATTGTTTTCATAGCAGGAATGGATACTGATACAGGTATATTAATACTATGTTTTTAAGGAAGCAGGAATGGACAACCAAAAATAGATGCCATTATCTTGAGAATTGTTGGGTTTGAGGACGCGCCACCGGTTGCTATAATCCGTTTTGGAGGTACTGGCAGGCCACATTGCTCAGAATGGCCTCTCATGGACATGAACTGCCCTTCAATTATCGCACGAACCTAAATCATGACTGTTAATTAAATGAGCATTTCAAACAGTTTGATTTACAGGTTTTGAGATCTTCAAACCTCTGAAGGAGGATCAAACTTGTCAACTTCTTCCACCATCTCACCCAAAGGTCCACTAGTGAAGTTCTTGACAACGTAGCGGTGAAATCCAACTATGCATGTAGGTGAGCATCTAATCTAAATGAGCACTGAGATGAAGGTTGAATTGCGAAAGGGAAAAAATGTAAGGACAAAACTAACCTGGAAGTGGTGGGAGAATCTCATGTTCCTTGTAGTAAAATCCTTAACTTCCTCCTGCAAAAGCAGGAAATTATAAGTCCAGGAATCTTCAGGAAAGTTACTTTTGTGTGGTCAATGCAAGCATCTATTGTGAACATCAAGGAAAGGTGAGCGCTTTATGTAGTAACTGCATTAGTCATGTTGGGATCAAAAGGCATAACCATAATACTGCACTGAGTTGCCAATTTTTGCAAGGCTGTAAACTGAGTGGTTGAAATATGTTGTTTGCCATGATTTCTAGCCAAGCAGTTATCTCAGCTCCCAACATATTCTCTGATGTCCATTGTATAAACATAAACTCACATTTAGTTATGCTTAAGGAAACTAGGCTATCAATTCTTCAGTAAATGGAATGATGAAACAATAATAGATTGGTGTACCATTCAAGGGGGCTGTTTCTTCAAGCAACCTGTTGAAATGATCCCAAGATCTATCAGCATAACGATTATGTAAGTTCTGAACAAAATGTATGTATTAGCAAGGGGTGGAGCACAATAGAAGTTACTTGCAAAGTTGCAAACCATACCTTCTTGTGTTATCCATTTTATAGCAAAGCAGAACCATGTGGGTCTTGGGATCGACTGGATTAGGAAAGATGTTTCATTCTAGGGTTGGTTCAGGTGAATCGGTGACCCCGAAAACCTGAAAGGGCCATAAAGGCACCACAATCAGCACCAGGGGTTAATACAGAACTAGATAGAATGAAACAATGTCGCATATTGAGTACATTTTCCAGGATTCTTTTACAAACTGATCCACTGTAGTAGAAGTAAGGTTCAATTTGCAAGTTTTGCCAATTTCAGAACAAGATCATAGTAGGTATTGCTAGTCTGCTACGTGTTTTCTTTTTTAGTAATAACTCTTTTGGGAAATAGGTCAACCAAAAATTGTAACAAAAGCAAGGTGGTAGAAGATTACTGTATCACTTGTCCCAAGGCTTATTGCTAGATCACCAGGATTGCTCAAAGTTAAGCCTGCACAATCACACATGTATGGAAGCCAAAAGCATTTTTTTAAGTTTGCAGCATGCAAGCAGTCTTGACATACATATGGAACAATTAATTTGGCCATCTCTATCTCTATATATAATTCTAATCCGGAGCCAAGGTTCGGGCGGTGGATATGGCCACGCCACCCGCTAACCTATACACGTTGATTCAGCAACGGTTTATATGGTCTGTCCGATTACCATAGTTATTAAGGCGGTAAGGCGAGGTGCGGCGCCCGACCCCTTCCAGACGCCTAGGCGCTTAAGGCGCGAGGCGAGGCGACGCCTTACTAACGCCTTAATATATAATACCACTAGAAATCATAAGCAAATCATATCATGTAATATCATAATAAATAGCGCTGCTACAGTAACAGGACATAACATAAAGTAGCAAACTAGCAAATTTGAAATCTCTCATCTCTCAATAGGAGCAAATTAGACTCAAAGACATAACATAACTTAATTACTAGTGCTGCTAGTCCATAGCAGCCACAGAGATAGCAAGCAACCAAATGGAGCAGTAGTAGAAGGAGCAGAAAGCAGAGGAAGAAGATGCGAAACAGAGTCCACGCAGCAGAAAGCAGAGGAAGGAGATGCAGAGCAGAGGAAGGAGGGAGAAAAGGACGCACCGAAGGCAAGGGCCAGATCAGGTGGGGATTGGGGACGACCTCTTCTCTTCCCCTCTCTCCTCTGCTTCCCTCTCGCTCTCCGGACGGGCGGACGGAGCAATCGTGACGGGCGGAGTCACGGATGAGCTGAGTCGTATGCGGATGGGGCGGAGTCGCAGGGAGGCCGCCGCTGCTGGCGGCGCTGCACCGACTTCAGGTGTGCTCACGCCTCTTCTCTTTCCTCTCTCCTTCCTTTCCCTCTCCCTCTCCTCTCTCTCGGACGGAGCAGTAGTCGCATGGACGTCTGGCCTCGCTGCTGCCGGGACGGACTTGCGCTGGGCGGTCAAGGTCGCCGCCGGCCGCGCCGCCATCGGATTTGAGGTGCGTCCGCCGCCTCTCCTCTCTTCCTCTCCTTCCTTTCCTCTTCCTCTCGCCTCTCTCGGGACGCGATGGGGATTGGGAGCCTTTGGCGGGAGGTGTAGGCGCGGCGCTGCTGATTTTCCCGCGCGAGGGCATCGCGCCGCTCTTTTCCCGCCCGCTCGAGCGCGCGGCGCCGCTCTTTCCCCGCACCTTTTACGTCCGCGGCGTCTGCCAGCGAGAAGGGACGACTAAGGCGACGACTTCGACCGCGCGGCGACGCCATACGCCAGAGGATGCGCGGCGCATACAATGACGCCACGCTTGAAAATCCGCCGGACAACTAGTCGCCGCCAGGCGACGCCTTAAAAACTATGCCCATTACGGGTCCAATCGGTCTCCGCCTAGTTTCGTTGCGACCCTGAAACCCCAGACCCTGAAACCCCTGCCGAGGCCGCGCCACCACCGCCGCTCGCCACGAGGGGCGCCACACCAGCCCATATGGCACATGCTGGCAGAACTGGCAAAGGGCGGCGCGAGAGACAGCGACGACACCTGGTGCGGATGAGCCGAGTGGGCTCTCTCCTTCCCGTGCGCAGACTGCCTCCTTCCTTTGCGTCGCGTGGCGCAGCATGGACTTAGCTAGCAAGGGAAGGAGATGTGGCGGATGCGTGTCAAGACTCAAGTGGAGTTAGAAGCGGCGACCATTGCACCTGCATGGCTGCAACGTGCTCTCCACCACCAACACCATGCTGCGGCGCTTGGCCACCTCGCACGTCGGCCTATGCCCTCCGCGTGCTCTGCCACCCACTCCACCTCACGCCTTCCGCTGTTCTGCACAGCCGCAGCCACAAGGCCACACCCTGCGGTGCGGCGTGACACTGAAGGAAGCCCGGGGATAACAGCCACTCGAGGCTCACCAGCATGGTGTTCGATGAAATGGCTGTCCCAAACATCATGGCCTGCGGCCTGCCTGCCACTTCGCCATCCTAAACGAAGACGGTACCTACCGCTGATGGTGAGTGTACAACGACTCAACTCTGACAACTCTGAAGCGAGCCGTCACTGCTCCCCTGCCGATTGTGCAGTGTTGGGCATGACGGTTACCCATCAGATCGAGCCTTGCTCGGCATCCCGCCGCCAGTGTGTGGCCGAAATAGTTTTGCCTATCTAACTTGCTTTAGGTTACTGTGGTGTTATACTATTTTAGATGTGCCATGTGTGGTAGTCAAGGGGGCAGTTGCTTGGTCAAATGAAAAAAAAAAATCCTAGGCTGGCGAACTCATGAGGGTGCGGCAAAGCCGCGCCGAGTTTTCTAGTTCTTTATCTAGACAAACAAACATCAGAACATACTAAGATATTTGAATGCAAAAGATTAGGATGAACCTAAGTACCTGCAAGGCTATTGGGATTGTCGCCTGACCACTGAATAACTATACAGCTGCTTGAAAACTGAAATCTGCAAGAACATAAAAACAGAAGTATCAATCTGACAAGTTGGTGTCACGAGTAAACAATGATAAAAAAAAAGTTGCTGCAGCTCATTCACATTATCCAGCCTTTCATGATTTGAACAGAGACACGCACAACACACAAAAAAGAAAGACATTTAGCAAAACTTACCTCTGAACAAAATAAGGGGCTATCTTTCCAGCAACAGCATGTGCTGGTGGCTAGTCTCCCAATCCGCTCTTCCAAATCTGGAGCCATAGCCTACAAAATTGAAATGTAAAAATGTTGAACTGAGCTGAATTCTTCTTTGAACTGATTGGGCTTAATTGTAGGATGTGCCACTTCCATCTTTTTAGTTACAATTTGCAATGGCGAACACAGTTGCAAGTCTGAAATCTGAAACTCTGAATCAGTGAAGGGAACCATGAACTCCATTTCTATGTAGAGGCAAACACCAAGAGAACCTGAAGAGCATCCTGGCGTAGCTGGCGCGTGTCGATGTCCATGATGTTCATTCCGGCTCCATCGGTCTCATCGATGCAGGCGTACCCGCCGACGAGCAGCGACGCCATGAACGAGCTCACCAGCGATACCCTCTCGGTGGCCTCGTACACCTGCGGCCGGGTCTGGTGCATCTTCCGTATCTGCGGCCCCGTGCAGCGCCGGTGCGCGCGGCACCCCGTGAGCCTCGCCAGGCGCAGGGGCCCGCCCATGGCCGCCTCCATCTCCCGGCACTGCGCCGCGGTGCTGCTGTCCATCCACACGGGCGACTCCGGCGCCCTGAGCTCGCCCGCGGCCGCGAGCTGCGGCGCCAGGCCCTCGCCGGCGGCAGGGTCCAGGGCGGCCAGCGCCCTTGGCCCAGTACACGCTGCCGTGCAGCTGCGCGGAGCCGGAGACGGCGGCGACGCGGCGGAGGTCGGCGTGCCGCCGCAGCCTCCCGAGGAGCAGGTCCAGCGCCTCCGCCCACATGAGCGGCGGCGACATGATGCGGCCCCGCTCGGCGGGGTCTTGGTCTCGGAGGACGCCGCCGCGGGTGCCGTAGTGCGGGAGGTCCGAGTCGAAGTGGACGGAGTCGGTGGCCACGATGCACAGGCCGGCGTCCAGCACCGTCGGAGCCTGTTCGCTAGCTTTAAAAAGAACAGTGTTTTCCACACCAACAGCAGCAGCCGGCAATAGGGGTGGTCCGGTGGAGAGCTAGCAAGTCAAGAAGCTCAAGAGCAGGCTGTGGAGGCAGCCCGAGAGTGAAAAATAAAGTATTGACCGCAGCAGTCAGTGTGAAAATAGTGAAAAAAATTAAATGGATATTAGCATTTATATAATATCAAATAAATTCCTACGAGACTTATGTTAGGGTTGAACGGGGATTTTGGGCTGGGCTCGAGACTTGTTCCCTGGGAATTAGGCCCGTGTTGCCTTTTATGTGCTTGGCTGCCTGTGCTGCAGCGAGCCTTTAGTATTGTTCTTCTCTGACGATGTGGTTCTCTTTCTGCTAGTATTGTTGTTTCATTTCACTTGCCATGTGCTTCTGTCTGCGGCAGTGTGGCATCTCTGCTTTTGTTCATGTGGTTTGTGTCATGACATCTCTTGTTGGATTAGGATCTATAAATGTTCGCTTGTCTGAATTCTGGAGGAATTTGGATGGTTTGGAGGAATGCTGGAGGAATTTGTGAGAGAAAAATACTGTTTTAGATGAAAAAATAAGCGGATCAAGTCGGGTTTAAAGGCACGCAAACGGGGCCAAAATCATGTTGCTTGTTTTGTCTAAGATGCTTACGGACTCCCTGATCACCTATGTAGCAAGGGTTCCTTACTAGGAAGTGTGACCTTGAAGAGCTCTGTTTTGACGTTCCTTTTGTGGAGTGCCACCAGGAAAGGGCAATCAGTAGCTAGACCGCTCTGCTTTAGAGACTGCTAGAAATACTAGGTGCCTCTGCTTTCTGAATTCTTTATTTTTTCTCAGAATTCCATATATTCTTGAGTGTAAGGAACAAGTTCTATTTTGTGAAATACCTAGGGGACCATGTTTGGTTGATTCCTGTCAAACCCTGCGCACATTTGTCTCCATTCCTTTCATGTATGCTATGGGAGATCTTGACTTTACAAGTATGCCAGTCATGTTGACACTCCTGCTTGTCGTTGTACACTTTATATCTGCTTGACTATTTGTAGTTGGCATCAGTGCTTACAGTCATAAGCTTTTAGTATTTGCGTGTTGGGAAGGAATGCCGATATGCTTAGTTGTGCATGAGTAATGCTGTGGTCTTTAGAGCATGTATTTTCTAGAACAGCAACACTTTATATTGCAGAATGCGGTCTGGTATATGCGTGGTGGTTTCTGTAGGAACAAATTAAACTTGTTTTCTCTTTGGCATTACAGTGCAACAAGTGCAACACCTCGCGAAGTAATTTTGTACCTCATTAACATTTATGGGCTGGCTGTTCAAACAGTGTTTGCATGTGTATAATGGATTTGCATTATCAGAATAGCTGTCAGTTGTTACATACTCCATTGTACACATGCAACAACTTTGCTGAGAACAGAACTCAAGTCCACCGCTGCAGCCCCCCCCCTTCCAGCCCAGCCCCTTTTTATTTTTTTTTTTTCCTCTTGTTTCCTTTGGATATTATGTGATACAAACTAGCAGATGTTTCTTGGGGATTAGGAATCGGCTTCTAGATTTTGTTTATTCAAATGATATGTATTTTCACATCAGGAAATTTCTTTTGTAGGATGCTGATATCATCGTTGAGATTGAGAAGGAGCTTGGCGCCACAGATGCTGACAGAAGGGTCATAAGACCGGAAAGCACTCAAATGTCTCCAAAAGCTTGAGCAGGAGTCTATAGTGGTGAACTTGTTGAAAAGTTGCAGCAACAGCTGCAGCGAACACTGATGCCATATAAGGAACACAGGAACTATGACTATGTTTTTTTATACATGTTAAACTGTTAATTTGCAGCACCTCTACATTTATGGGCTAAAACTAACTGTAACAGCTCTATATCTAAAAATAGGTGTTCCTGTCAGCTTATGGTATGTACATGATTACCCATCCACTAAATGGCAGGGATCCGTTTCATACGATTTGCTTTCCAGAAACAAAGTATTATCTCCTTTCATTCTTGGCTTCTATATTTAATTTCTGTGTTTGCGTTGCAGAATCCTGCAATGGGTCTCCTTCAGGAGATTAAAAAATGTTCTGAAGTCTGACGTGCTCCCACCTGAAGCATCTGAGGTGGCAAAGCTAGACAAAGCTTTTGTAGAGTATGCCAAAAATACAGCCACTGCATATGCCACGGCCTTCAATGCTATTGAAAGGATCAAGATGCCTAAGAGGAGGGTGAATTGGGCTAATTCTAAATTTTCTTGCAATAATTAAATCATACGGTTAGCCCAATTACCCCTTGTGCCTAGAAAAGTGTTTCTAATAAACTAACGCACAATGGACTAGCAACCTATGTTCCAAACTTACTCTAGCATGGCAATTCTATAAATGTAAAGACAAGTATTGAATTGCTCAAAGTAAATGCTCAAAGTAAATAGAGAGAGAGGAACGCGGCGATGTTTTGCCGAGGTATCGGAGAGTCGTCACTTCCCACTAGTCCTCGTTGGAGCACCCGCGCAAGGGTGTAGCTCCCCCTTGATCCGCGCAAGAATCAAGTGCTCTCTATGGGTTGATTCTTCGATACTCCGTCGCGGCGAATCACCCAAAGCCGCTCACAACTTGAGTTGGGTCACCCACAAGCTCCGCCGGGTGAACACCAAGCTCCCAATCACCACCAAGTCGTCTAGGTGATGGCGATCACCAAGAGTAATAAGCACGAACTCTCACTTGACCACGCGAAGCCTAATGAGAAGATGGATGCACACTTGTCTACTCTTGATTCACTAATGAGGCTACTCTCTTGGATTCTCAAATCCCAATCACCTCACTAGAACCTTCCTCTTCTTGGCACTCACAAACGTGTTTCTCAGCTGTTGCAATGGGCAAAAGTCACTCCACACACGAGTGGAACTTCTATTTATAAGGAAGCCTGAAAAACGAACCGTTATGTGCCTCTGCAAGGGTGACAGACGCCCGGTAATGTTGACCGGACGCCCGGTCAGTTCAACCCGCATACCAAAGAAAATGTGTTGACCGGACGACAGCGGTCTGGTCACCATCGACCGACGCGTCCGTCGCATTAAACCCTCACTGGAACTCATCAGACTCGGACCGGACGATGAACCCCAGAGTCCGGTCAAGACTGATCGGACGCGTCCGGCCGCAGATTCCCTTCTCTCGAACCTTATTTGAGTCGACCGGACGCCGCCTCTCGGCCCCCGGTCACTTGATTACCTCCAGGTCCCGGTCGCACTCAACGCAATCTCTTGATCAAATGAATCGACCGACCCTCTGGCCGTCTGGCTCTGTCAAGATTTGACCCTCCATTCACCTTCAACTCTCGATCATGTGTGAATGAAGTTTGCTCCATTTGATCTTAGGCATATGTAGGAGCTACCTAGAGCTAATTTAAACAAGTGTGCACCACACCTAACTCACTAGACTCATCTAGGTCAAGCTACCCATCCATACCCCCCCTTAATAGTATGGCCAAAGGAAAAACAAAGTCCTAAACTACTCTAAGTGTCACTCCAACTCCAATCGACACTTAGAACTAGCCATCCTTAACCTTATCGTCCATCCTTTGAAAACCGAAACGATTTCCATCGTAGGGGCATGACCACCTCGATTGCCCAATCGATCTCCATTACCATGACCTAACTTAATTGCCTCTGCAAAACACACATTAGTCATAGTAATCTTGTATTGTCATTAATCACCGAAACCCAACAAAGGGGCCTAGATGCTTTCAGCTATCAACATCTTCGAACCACACTAAGCTTTGTTATTGGCAACAGAGTGAAATGATCGAGAATAACCCTCGATCCATGGGGTGTTCATCGCCATGACCATTGCTATCCTTCTTATAAGCTTGCTTACAAATGAAATGTCACACGACTTGCATAGCATTGTGTCAGCAATGGAAAAGAAGGTGGTCATAATGCTAATGGTTGAAGTGCTCTTAAGTATCTCGAGCCTCATGAAATCAACCAATGCTTCAACCCAAAATGAGTCGTGATCACTCTCATTAGACCATCACAATTGTCCCAAACTCCTAATAGAAGTTTTGAAACCTTTCCTTACTATCCTTACTATAAAACTCGCCTCAAAACAAGTCTAAATGACTATAAAAGATATGGTCTTTAGCATTGACTAATTCTTGGAGTAAAACCTAAAAACATAATAACAACATGTAATCAACTTGTTGTAGGTAGAAACAAGTGCGATCTTAAGCTTTTCACCTAGACACTTCAATAATAAAATATTCATGAGCACATATGCATAAAACCACCAAATTAGTCACTCGTAAAGCAAAATTCGAGCTTAAAATATGTGATTGATACTATCATTGTGCTGCTTCACAACACACTCCGCTAATATAACAAGTAGAAATTAGAGTAAAGGTCATTCTCCATCGCCGACAAATTTAACTATAAATCAAAGCACAGACCATTACTATGTTAAAATATTACACAAGACTACACACACCATTAAGTGGTTATCCTATCATTTACCCTACTCACACTCACCCTTCTCACTTCTACAATGCTCTTGGAACGATTGCATGGTTAGGAGGGGCACCTCTATTTATAGGCCATGAGGACTCATGGAGAGATGAAATGTGTCCCCCTTTTAGAACCTTGCAAGAGAAATATCTATATTATATATTATTCTAATGTTGTCCCCTTCTAGAACCTTGTAAGAGAAACATCAATATTCTACATTATTCTAATGTTTTCACGATGATAATATCTAATGACTTCATGCAAAATGAAAGAACATCTAGGCCCTAAGTGGGTTTTTGTGTTTCAATGACCATGCAATTAAAGGTTTAAGTGGGTTATATCATTAACTTTGCTAGTTATTCTTTCATTGTCATGGTTGACATACCCATCGACAACAAGGAACTTGTGTTAATTTTGCCGACCTTAAGATATGCCAACCTAGTCTCTCATAAACTAGGGATTTATAAGAAGGCAGTGTGCACATGTGTATATATGAGTGTTTTTGACACTGTTTTCGATAGATTGAGGTAATATAATTTAGGAAAAAGTCCAAATTACTCCCCTCAAGGTTGGCATGTCTAGATTACCCCCTAAACTTATATTTGGTTCAATTTACTCCCTCTAACTATTTCAGTTGGTTTAGTTTACCCTTTAACATGGTTTGTTATTTTGTTTTTCCATGTATTAGTTGAGTCTTAATATCAACTTTTGTGATATGATAGAGAACATCATACGTTATGTTAGAAAAATATATCTTAACTTTTTGCCACTATTTCGACAGCTTAGGAAATTTAATAATAAATTAACACTGGAGGTACAATATCGTATAAAACATAATGATGAAAAATTCATAGTGCATTTTTCTAATACAAAATACAATGCCCTCAATCACCTCACAAAATTTGAAAATAAAATATAATTTATACATAGAGAAATAAAAAAAGAAAAATCTCTTTAAGGTGTTAGTTGGACCAACATAAATTAGTTGGAGGGAGTAAATTGAACCAAATGTTAGTTTGCGGGGTTATTTGGACATAGGCCAAACTTGGAGGGAGTAATATGGACTTTTTCCTACAATTTGTAGAGCATCATAAAAATATGAATGATATAAACTAACAGACTGAGATAATAACTTTTGCAAAAAAAAGAGAGGAAAATTTAGAGAGAACAACCTGACTGGAAATGTTGAGGTAGGCTCGGATAACTGATAATATACAGTTCCATAGGGATGGTAATACTTACATATCTCATATATTGTAACGACACCTCATTTTCAGGTTGGACTCACGATAATTGTACTAGTACATAAACAAGAAATTTAATTTTTAGAAATGGTCAGTTGTTGTAACAGTAAATGTGGGGGGGCTTCGCTCTACCTCCGGACCTTTGCTGCGGAGCAGCTAGGTGGAGGCCGAGGATGCCCCATAGGGGAGAAGAATTAGGGGATGCATGGACGAAGGTAGTTTCAGTGGACCGAGGGGTAATAAATTTGGGAGTAAATTCGAGAGTAAATGACCATTAATTCACCCTTTAACACCATAGTATCCCCAGGTATTTATAAGCCATACTTGGGGATACGGCAAAATTAGAACTCCCACATTTACTGGTTACGTTTCGGTCACCGTAACACAACATATATTTCACAATGCATGCTCAGTGAGGAGGAGAAATAGAATAGTTCGTCTTCAAAGGGAGAATGGGGGTTGGGTGGAGGAGGAAGCAGAGAAGAGGGCTCCTTGTTACTAACTATTTCTCGCAGCATTTTAGGACAAGTGTGGTGGACGGTGGCGTGCACATGCAGCAGCTACTCGACGCTGTGCAGTCCGGCGTAACCCCAGGGATGAATGACATGCTTACCAAAGAATTCGCCCATGAAGAAATTAAGGCCGTTCTTGACGCTATAGGGGATCTAAAGGCTGTGGGAGATCAAATGGTGAAGGAGGTGATGGAGGTCCTGCAGGGTGACCATTTTCCCGAAGGCTGGAATGATACTATTATAGCTCTAGTTCCAAAGTTGGAAATACCAGAGAAAGTCACTGATTTAAGACCAATTAGTTTATGTAATGTTGTTTATAAAGTGGTCTCCAAAGTGCTCGCCAACAACCTTAGAGAGATGCTACCAGAGATCATCGATCACCCCAAACCAAAGTACCTTCATGCGAGGGAGGTTGATTTTAGATAATATTCTTATTTCTTATGAACTCACCCATTTCTTATTGAATTGAATAAAAGGGAAGGAAATTTGGGCTATGCTGCTCTCAAGCCTAATTGTGAGCTATCAGAGAGGTGCTTTCTGAGACAGATGATGAGCAGGTTGGGTTTTGCGGAGTAATGGATCAAGTTGATCATGAATTGTGTCACAACAAAGGTACCAGTAAAGGTTAATGGTGAGCTGTCAGAGAGGTTTGTACTGCAGCGGGTCTTGAGGCAGGGAGACCCCCTATCTCCCTATTTATTTTTACTATGTGCTAAAGTGTTCTCGGCACTGTTGAAGAAAGGAGCAAGAGAGAGCTTGATAGCTGGAGTTAAAGTTTGCCACAATGGGCCAAGCATATCACACCTATTGTTTGCCGATGACTCTTTGATTTTGATTTGCGCAACCGAAGGGGATAGCAAGCATTTGTAGACAATATTTCAGGTATGCGAGGAATGTTCAGGATAGGTGATAAATAAGACAAAGTCAGCAGTCCTCTTTAGCCGTAACACAAAGCCGAAGAACAAGAACATGGTATGTGCCCTACTCTAGGTAACAAAGGAAACGATGTGTGCAAAATATTTGGGCTCACCGGTTCATGTGGGCAGATCAAAGCTAGTGCTTTCGAGTATCTAAAGCATAGGATATGGAAGCAAATGCAGGGGTTGGAATAAGAAGTTTCTATCATGGGTTGTAAAGGAAATCTTAATCAAAGCCGTGGCACAAGTTTATTCCTACCTTTGTGATGGGCTATTTTGATCTTTTTTTCACTTTGGGTGTGATTGGTTGTCCGTGATTTGACCCATCCAGCGACTCAGGCCCATGGGATGCAAATGTCCTCATGTTTGGTTGCCTACGCTTAGGGTTTGATGCAGCCCCACGATGCAAAAAGCCCCCACGGGCCTGTCCCTCCCGCATGCGAGATTTTCTCCATTTCCATCGATGTGGTGCTCTAGCTGCAGCAGAGGTATGCACGCCAAGACGGGAGGACAAAATCGCCATGGCACGTGAGCTGCCAGGAAGATTGGGGTCACCGCCTAATTTGCACCATCGGCCTCCTCCTCTCCCCCATAAATACTCACCCTCGCCCCTCACACTCCCTCCTTCTCGCCATTTCTCTTCATCGCTCATAGGTGAACTCTCCTCTCTCCTCTCCTAGTTCTCCCCTCAAATCCATCTATGCTTACTCACGAATGTTGTCTTTGGTTCATTTTTTTGTACATCTGAGTCTCGTGCGACCTAATTTGTGCCGGCAAGAACCTACTGTGTTAGGTTTGTTGATCTGCTGGTGTTTCGTCCATTCCCCTCAGATCTGTCTACTGGCTGCTTAGCTTCCCCCTCCGGCCTTGGTAAAAATGAATGATCCCTCTTTACTGATTTGTGGATGCTAGTAATTTTTTGGGTGTAACTGGTTGCCTGGATGTTGAATTTGATGAATATTTCATTATTTGCATATAATCCGAGGTACTATCCATGATGAATTTGGTCTGTCAATCATTTATAATGATTTGATGCACATGTCTATGATGATTGTCCTTTTTATCTGAGCTACTTTCCAAGTTGATGATGGTTGGTTAGAATTATTTGAGCTACTATCCAAGCCTATGCTTGATCATGTGGTTGATTTTATTCAGAGTAGTAGCAGTTGTCCAAGCCAATGATGTTACTTCCTATGTTTCTGAGATCTGATTTTATGTCATGTATTTTGCATAGATGGCTCCTCAAAGCCAGAGGCAAATGCTAATTATCTAGGCTGCTGCTTTAGTCACTGCTATGTGTGCATTGTTCTTGAGTAGAGTTAGAGTCAATTGTCCTCAAGGCCTAGGATCAGTTATGCCCCTATGAGTGATATGGATGAAGAAAGGCAGATGCAGTTGAATAAAATTTACAACTGTGATGATGTAGAGTGTGCAAACATGCTTCATATGAGAAGAGCCCTTTTCTCAGCCTTTGCTATGCTCAGGCAAAGAAACTTGCTTAGAGACAACATTAATAGTTCTGTAGAAGAACAGGTAGCAATGTTTCTTCATGTGGTTGGTCACAACCAAAGGTTTAGGGTCATACGTGGAGGTCTGTAGACAGTTAGTAGGTACTTCAAGGAGGTGTTGTATGTTGTTGGTGAACTTAAGGAGATGATGATTAAAGGTCCAACCAATGAGGCACCTCTTAAGATCATAAATAGCCATAGATGATATCCTTACTTTAAGGTATGAATAGAGCCATAGGCTATACATAATTGTTAGGTACTAGGGTGCATTGTTCATGTAACTAGCATTGTTCATTAACCAAAGATTGTTCAACTTGAGGCATTCAAGCTTGAGGGTGACTATGGAGAGGGCATTTGGGGCTCTCAAAAATCATTTCAGATTTTTACAACAAACCATTCCATCCCTTCAAGAAACAAGTGAAATTGGTCCTTGCTTGTTGCATCTTACATAACTGGATACTTGAACATGGCATAGATGAAGTGGTTCCTCCAAAAACTTCTTGGGTGCCCAACAACAATGTACCACATGGCCATGGGGTGGCCAATGAAGACAACCTATCTTGGGCAACTCTTAGGGATGAAATGGCTAATCAAATGTGGGCTAATATGGGCCACTCTCACATATAGTGATGTAGAAGGGACCTAGTGCTATTATTTGTATCCTGTAACTGCTGAGGCATTGGACAACCACCTCTGAATAATTGTTCAAACAATGTCAACTTGGTATTTGGAAAGTTTGCAATGATGATTATATGCTGCTTATAATTTATACCTGAGGCTTTAGAAAGTTTGCAATGATGATTACTTGCTGCTATTTCTTTTAACTGAGGCTATGAGCATTATGCAATGATGAGTACTTGTTGTTATATGTTTTAACTAAGGCTATGGGCATTATGTAATGATGAGTTGTTGTTGTTATTTGTTTTAAATGAGGCTATGGGAATTATGCAATGATGAGTAGTTGTTATTTGTTTTAACTGAGGCTTTGGGCATTATGCAATGATGAGTGGTTGTTGTTCTTTGTTTTAACTAAGGCTTTGGACATTATACAATAATGAGTAGCTTCTGTTATTTGTTTTAACTGAGGCATTGGGCATTTTACATTGATGAGTTACTTGCTAGTATTTATATAGTACCTGAGGCAATTGGCATTATTTTTTTAGTATCATTGGGGCCATGGTTGTTGCTGGTGTTGGGGCCTTGGGTGCTGTTGTTGTTGGTGCCCAGGCTAGAGGTGGTGGTGGTGTTGGAGGTAATCAAGCTAGGCCAGCAATGAGGTGGAACAATGTGAAATCCTCCTTTATGCTTCGTCGCATGTGTGAGGTGATCTCCACTGGTGTGAGGACTGATAAGGATTTTAAAGATGTCCATCTGAACAAAGTAGCCAAGGTACAGGGGATGATGTTTGGTAATCAAGTGTACAACCATCTGCACAAGTGGAGGTAGAGATGGATCAGGGTTACCAAACTTAGAGAGCTAAGTGGTGCTTTGTGGGATGATGAGTTGCACATGATCAGTCTGGATGAAGAGCAGTATAGCGGCCATATCAAGGCGTGTGTTAACTGTATCTTTGCATTGCTAACCTTTGCTAACTAGCCACTGTTCCAACCTAATTGCAACCTTGAACTGACATTTGTGATCTTGCAATATAGGCACACCCTAAGGATGCTGAGTACTTAAATAGGCCAATAGAAAATTGCAAGCAGATGGAAGTGATCTTTGGCAATGGTCTTGCAACTAGCAAGTTTGCAGGGCTCTAGTGAGCCATTGGGTACCCCATCTGACTTTGCTGAGAGCTCACTCCAAGCAAATGCCATTAAAGGTGATGATGTTTCAAGGTTGTTTGGGGAGGAACCAAAGAGCCAGGAGGCAGTTGCAACTGCTGCTAGTGGGTTTGTGCAGGCAACAAGAGGAAAAGGTGCATGCTTAGTGAGGAGGACATGTCATGGCTGGAATGATAGATGTAGTCAATAATGTTGCAGATGCTCTTCGTGATACCAAGGTGCAGGAAGTCCATCCAGGGTTGTATGAGGCTGCCGTGTTCATGCCTAGCTTCACTAATCAGGCCTTATTGGCTACCTATGGTCACCTTCTTAGTGACAAGGTTCTGTTGGCCCATAGGATCTTCGACACGGGTGAATCGACCACTCACCAGCGTTACCGACCATGACTCTCGTTGTCCGACCACACACTATGGCTAGAGGTAGAAGAAGGGAGGAAGAACATATACACACACACAAGACAAGCAAAACAGGCGTTGGTGAGCTCTGCAGAGATGGCAAAATCAACTCGCTCTCTTTATCGAAAGTTGCAAAGGGCAAACTATATATACAATCAGTATTCATCTAGTCCTAGTACAGCTGCCATGCTGCTACAGTGACTAGATGTGACAGCAGGGCTGACTTTGGCGCCTACCCCTACTATGGCTAGAGTGTGATAGGAGAGCCGTTCGGCGCCTGCCCCTGCTGTGGCTACAGTACCACAACAGGGAGCCTTTTCGGCGCCGCCTTCCCCTACCGTGCGTTCACACAAGAGAACAGCAGATTACCTAACAATTCTTCCCATAATCCTACTCATAACCCTTGAACCCCTCCATGCCGATCATCTCCTTCACTCCGTGAACCAAGATGGCTGAGCGACTTGGTGAGGATGTCCGTGAGTTGCCGACCAGTTTGATGAACTCGATGATAATCGCCCTCCATTGACACGGTCCTCGAGGAAGTGGAACTTGACGTCGATGTGCTTGCTCGGGTCATGGAGAATCTGGATTCTTCACAAGGGCGATGGCGGATCGGTTGTCCACCATCGCGCTTTGGTGGGTGAGCTTCCACACCGGTCACTTTCGCCCAAAGAAATTTAAAGCCACACAACTTGGCACGCCGCTGTGATCGCCGCCACATACTCTACCTTGCACGTGGACAGCGCCACCACCTTCAGTTTCAGCGACAACCATGAGATTAGAGCCGACCTGAGGAAGACGAGCACGCTAGAAATGCTCCGCCGTCCATCGATGTCTCCCGCCATGTCTGCATCGCTGAACACAATGAGTTGTAGCCTACTTTCACGCCGGTCTTGGGAAGACGATCCCCTGATCCACTGTCCCCTTGATGTAGCGTAGTAGCTGCTTTACTATAGCCCAGTGATCCTTTCTGGGATCCTCCATGAAGCAGCTGACGTAGCCCACGACGAACGCAATGTCCGATCTCATGTGTACTAGGTAGCGCAGACCACCGACGATGCTCCGGTAGAGTGTTGCATCTACCTTCGCCGCAAAGATTAGCCTTCGTCAACTTTAGCCGCTCCTCCATCGGAGTCACGCACGCTTGCACTCAGCCATGCCGCTCTGCTCCAACAGCTTTTGAGGCGACACGCGCTCGATGGAGCATGAGCGCCTCCTTCCCTGCCTCACCTTGATGTTGAGGTAGTAGGAGAGCACGCCGAGATCGCTCATTCGAAAACAAGGCGCCATCTCGTGCTTGAAGCTGTCGATGTCCTCCACATGCGCGCCGGTGATGATCAAGTCATCCACATACATGCCGACGACGACCTCCTCCTTCCCCCGTCACCGTGTGTAAAGCGCGTGCTCGGTTGCGCACCATGTGAACCCAAGCTCACCCAGCTTGGCGTTCCACACTCGTGGGGCCTACCATAGCCAGTAGAGCACCTTGCGTGTTAGAGCACCCCATGCTCCGCTCCCTTGACGGCGAAAACCCGGAGGTTGTTTGACGAAGACTGTCTCTGCTAGCCCACCATTAAGGAAGGCTGATTTAATGTCCAGGTGATGGACACGCCAGTCCTTCACTGCTGCCAAAGCCAGTAGCAGTCGGACACACTCCATGCGCGCGCTTATCGGCGCAAAGACTTCCTCGTTGATGCCCCGCTTGGACAAAGCCTCGAGCGACGAGGCACGCCTTGTGCTTGACCTTGTACACCCACTTCAGCCGATCGAACGACATCCTAGAGGTGGATCGATGAGCTCCCAAGTCTCATTTTCTCGATCGCCTTCATCTCCTCCAAATCACCGTCGCCAATGTGCATCGCGCTTCGCCAACGTGAACGTGGGTGGTTCCTCTACACTAACGAGGAGCAGCTCTGTTTCATTAAGCGCCGTCCCACCGCACTGAGGGCCCCTGTGTCACCGATGATGTCATCCACTGTGGAACCGCACCTCCTCACCTTCGTGGAAGGCATCCATGAACTCGGTGATATCACTTGGAGGTGAGGCGAACTCGATCGGGTGTCGATGGAGTTCCTCTGTCCACCGGTGTGGTTGGCACAACACCTAGAGTGCTTTGCGGCACCTAGTTGTAGTGCTTGGCACTACTCTGAACCGCTTCGTCACCACTCCTCGAGTGGTCGGCACCAGATCTTGGAGTGGTCGGCACCACCGCAAGACTTCTCTCGCATCGCTACGGAGTGTTTGGCACCCGTCCCCGAGTGGTCGACACCACTGCAGGACCGCTAGGCTCCACTCCTTGAGTGCTCGGCTCACCCTGGGCGCTTTTTCACCGAAAACCGGACACCGAACCGAACTGAACTGAAACCGAACTGAATAGTCGGTAGTTCGGTTTTTTGGTTCGGCTTTGATTTTTTGTTTTAGAAACATCAGTCACCGGCTCGGTGTTCGGTTCCTATGTAAAACAGAACTGTAAACCGAGAACACGGAACATTCGTCAACTCTTGCCTCTCAGCATCCCGTGTCCCTCTCCCTGTCCTCTCAGCAGCCCACCTCACCCTAATTAGCAGGCCCACTCGGCCACTCCACTAGACCACCGCTTCGGCCCCGCCCCCACGCGAGATGACACGACGAGACAGACACCCAAGCGAGCGAGCGGCCAGGAGCGAACTTGCCCCAAACCCTACCGGGAGAGAGCGGCGGCGGCGCGACGACCACGCGAGCGGGGAGCGACATGGGCGGCTGGGTGCGACTCACCGACGAGCTACAAGCGCCCGAGTGGAGCAGCGAGCTGTGCGGGCGCTGCAGCGGCCGCGAGCGCCCTGCACCGAAGCGGGCATGCAGCGGCTACGAGCGCCCTGTGCCAGAGCGAGCGAGTGGCGGCTGCGAGCGTCGGAGCTGGTGAGCGGTGCGGCGAGCAGGGAGACGAGCTGCACGGCCATCTCGAGTGAGATCAGCGAGTAGTGGAGCAGGTCAGCAGGAAGACTTCGGTCATCTCGGTTTTAACCGAAAAGCCGAATTAGGAAACTAAAACCGAACTCGTCGGTTTTGCATTTTTGAAATAACCGATCAGGTGTTCATTGCTGGAAACCGAAGTTTACTAAAACCGAACAAACCAAACCGAATTTTCAGTTTAAACCGAATGCCCAGTCTGATGCTCGGCACCCCTCCTAACGTGCTCGGCACCACCCCAGGAGTGCTCAGCTCTGTTGCTGGAATGGTCTACACCTCCTCTCCAGCGTCTCCACCACCGTGGATGACCAAGTGCTCGACGACGAAGGTGTTTGTGAAGCCGCCAGCTTCCCCCGTGCCCGGACTGTTCTAGTTCTAGGCCGCCTTCTCGTCGAACACGACATCGCGTGAGACAAGCACCTTTCTCCGTGTGGGTCGTAGAGCCGGTACGCCTTGGTACCTTCCACGTAGCCCAGGAACACCATTGGTGTGCTCCTATCCTCTAGCTTGGTGAGAACTGGTTTTGTCTTCCTGACGTGGCCGATGCAGCCGAATGTCCGGAGGAAGGACACGCCGCCCACGCCCATACCAAGCTTCGAACGGCGCCTTGCCCTTCGTGGCCTTAGTGGGCGACGATTGAGGATGAACACCGCCGTGGTCACCGCCTCACCCTAGAACCTTACCGACATGCTCTTAGCCTTCATCATGGATTGAGCCATGCCGACCACCATCTGGTTCCATCGCCCACCACGCCATTCTCATTGTGGCGAGTACGGCGACACCACACCTTGATCCATGCAAGACGCAATAACTCCACCAAAGTGAATTCACCGCCACAATTAGTCCTCAAAGATGCGCAGTTCTTGCTACTCTCCGCCTCCGTGCGCGTCTTGAACTTCTTGATCGTCACCGCCGCCTCATCCTTGCTTGTTAGGAGTTGTAGCCACATATAGCGACTGCAATCATCCACGAAGGAGAAAGTACCGCCACCACCATTTGTGGTCGGCGTGATTGGCCTGGAGAGATCGTCGTGGACGAGCTTGAGAGCGCCCATCACACGATACTTGGCCGCCTTTTGGGAACGGCAGCCTTCTACTCGCTTCCGGCCAGACAGCTATCATACAGCTCGCCTCCATGCTTGATGTGGGGCAGCCCTCGGATCATCTTCTCCAGCCGACCAAGAGCGTTGAAGCTTAGATGGCGAACCGGCATGCCACAACCACGGCTCCTCGGTGTGCCTTGCCGCTTAGGCACACCGCTGCTCTACCTTCATGTCGGTAGGGTACAACCGGTTTCGGGACCTCTTCACCTTGGCAAGAAGTCTCGCGCCCCCGTCCTCGATCTAGAGGATGCCGTCCTTGATCAAGATCGTCGCTACCGCTACCATCCACCGGCCAATGCCGATGATGCTTGAATGCAGCTACGGGATGTAATATACATCCATCCGCACGCCGATGCTCGCTGTTCTAGCACTTGAAGATGATGGTGACGTGCCCTCGGATTTCCACCCCGAGCCATCACCGAACTTCACCGTGCGGTCATGTCGTCGCCGAGCTCGGAGAAGTCTGCGCTTTGGAGCCCGTCATGTGGTTGCCGGGCGCCGAGTCCAAATACCACCGCTGCTCTCCGCTCATCGCCCCACGTCTGAGAGGTGGACTTGGGCACGCGGTTCGTCGAGGTTGATGGCTTTCGAGCCTTCCTGGCCCTTTTACCGCCTTCACCTCTCCCTTCTCCTTGGCCTCGACGTGCATGCGCAAGGCATAGAACGTCACCATCGGAGAGTGGCCTCATCATCATCAGCTTGCGCCATATGAGCCTCAACCTTCTTCTCCCCGCCAGTGATTTGAGCACTCTTTTGCCCAATGGCCCGTCTTCCCACAGCGCCGGCAGGTGTTGGGGTCGACCTTCTTCTTCTTTTCTGAAGAAGCCTTGCTGCGGCACTTGCCATCACCACCGTGGCTGGAGGAGGCTACCCCGGAGTTCCTCCGGGTAGCCCACTCCTCCTCTGTCAGCAGCAGCTTGCCGCTATCCTTCGTTGTTGTGGCCTGCTCCATGCGCTCATCCACTGCCCGCAGATGGCCTGTCACATCCTCAATGGTGAGGGTGGACAAGTCCAACATCGTCTCTATGGAGAGTAATCGGGATGTACTTCGCCGGCACGGAGTGGAGGTACTTGGAGACCGCCTCTTCTTCGTTGATGGTGATGACGTGGCTCTTCAGCTTGCTGATGAGCGTCTGCAGGCGGAGGGAGAAGTCCTCCACCGATTCACCATCCTTGAACTTGAGGTTGGCGTACTCCTGCTTCAGCAACTAGGTCGTCGCCTTCTTTGCGCGATCAAAACCGACGCGCATCGCCGCAATAGCCTCACATGCCTCCTTAGCGAGCTCTTCGCCTCCAACGGCTCCACAGACTCCGTTGGTACAGCAGCGAGAATAGCCTCCAACGCTGACATGTCGTCTTCTTCGTTATCGGTGCCCTTGTCAACAGTATTCCAGAGCCGTCGGGCTCTGAGCTTGACCTTAATGGTCACCGCCCACTCGCCATAGTTGGTGCGAGTCAGCGTCGACCAACTGGTGCCGCTGACCTCTCGCACTGTGCACACAACGACCTTCTGTCGTGGCTGGGCAGCCACAACAGTGCCACTGCTGTCGTCCATCTCCAAACCGTCCGTCATCGCCAGCGGTTAGTCCGGCGACGGCGCTTGTACGGCTCCGATACCACTTGTTGGCCCACATGATCTCCTGCACGGCTGAGTCGACCACTCACCAGCGTTGCCAACCACGACTGTCGTTGTCCGACCACACACTAGGGCTAGAGGTAGAAGAAGGGAGGGAGAACAGAGCACACACACTGCACAAGCACCAGCGTTGGCCGAAGCTCTGCAGAAGAGATGGCAAAACTAAACTCGCTCTCTTTACTGAGTTGCAGTGGCAAACTATATATACAACTATATCCATCTAGTCCTAGTATAGCTGCCATGTCACATAAAGATTAGATGTGACAAATAGACTGACTTTGGCGCCTGCCTGCTGTGGGCTGATCATGCACCGTTGAGCCGTTCGACGCCTGTCCCTGCTGTTGCTACAGTACCACAGCAGGGAGCATTTTCGGCGCCGCCTTCCCCTACCGTGCGTTCATACAAGGGAGCAGCAGATTACCTAACAGGCTCTAGGTGTTGCATTTGTGATGATGAATGACTATCACCGTCTATTGTGGATGACTACCTACTTGGCCAAGAACAACTACATCTAGACACTTGATGGCAGTTATTTTTTATCCATCTTTTGAGCAATGGAGTTGCTAATCTGCTGGTGCATCTTTTGCTTCATGCGCCTTGTGCTCCCCTGGTGTGCAGTCAGAATTATTGGGTATGCAATGATGTCCTTCTCGGCATCCATGATAGCCCACTCATTCTCGGCATGGGGCACCTGTTAGAAGAAATTAAGTCCCTGATAGACTCGAATTTTCTTAGTTTTGAGTGTGTTTTCAAAGGGAGAGAATGTAACCAAGCCGCTCATGACTTGGCTGTACTGGGGTTCTTGTGCACTGAGGTAGAGGAGCAAATTATGAGCTTCGTTCCTGATAGCATGTCTGTAATTGTGGCTATTCATTAGCTATTGAGTAATGAAGTTATACCCAGTTTTTTTTTTAAAAAAAACTTAGGACGTATCTAATTGTTTTCATATTATGCTACGATCAATCAAAACTCATGTTAGGTATCAAAAAAATGGTTTCTTACTTGTCAATACAGCACCCGCAAAAATTTTGAAGGAAAATGTTACTAATAATAATCAAGTAGAGCAGTATGATGATACAAAGGTCAACATGAGTGAAACTTAAATACACCATCCTACTTCACAGTAATTAAGTTGATATGAACAACTTTCACAAACAGTTATTTCATTGGGGGTAAATATAATATATTATGAACTGAATTTCACATTGACCAAAATGGTGGACCAAATATAAAAATAAAGGCACCTATACAGGACTGATGGAACAAACAAACAATCAAGTCCCATGTTTCAAATTAAGTGGCAGCTATACAGGTTATATAGTAAATATAACACTATGAACTATCCTGTATTTATTAGTTATTACATATATGTTAATCACATTTCGATTGCACGTATGACACGCACATGTCTTGAAAAAATTCATAAACATCAGAGGAACAGTAATGTCATTTTTCTACAACTTTTCATCATCATTGTCCTCCCCCATTACATCATGTAAAGGCCAGCAGAGTGGAAATCAAGTCATCACGTTAAATTCAAAACACATCCATATTTAGTGCTCAGTTCATTAAAAAGATTTATTTTGATCTATAGCCAAGTAAGTGCAACCATACTCAGAGATACTACAAAAGGAATAAACAAATTATTCAACTGATGAAACAACTGTTAAAAAATATTAATTTTAAACAAAATATAGTATAAATTGTCCCCGTCAGCACAAATTGTTATAGCCCCCACGGAACATGATAGTGACTGGGGCTGCTTGTGTATCAAAAAATCAACAATTATATAGAGTCACCAACCTAAGTGTCAACATAGACACATTATATAGTCCTGAGCCAGCCTATGTTCCTAGTACCTATTGTCAAGAAACAAAGAAGAGAAGGATTACGGTACAAAATTATTCTTTGAAGGTTATGGTAAATGTGATTTGTGTCTGATTTAAGAGAATGCTGATGTGCAATTACATCTAATGGTATGGAATTACATGTTGCTCAAACTCAGCCACTGATCTTGACCTCTTGGTAGCGAAAACCAGCTCAATGACTAGCTCATTCTCAAGTGCAGATTCAGCCAAGCCTGAGTTGTCAGAACCGGACGCCACCCGAGTTCAGAGAAATGAGTTTAACATGCAAATCCTGCATTGCTCATAGGCTACCAAATTTCTTCAAAAACTCCAAGTGATTATAAGAAACAATGTAGGTTAACACTCCTAACTGAAAATTATGCATACTTTCTTTTCAGAAGAGGGCTCTTGGAAGGAAGAAGACGACATAAACAATATGTGGGACAAGATGGCAACCAATATTCGGAAAGTAGCCTCAGAGGTGTGTGGAGTAACCAAAGGAAGGGGACGCGAGGCTAAAGACACTTGGTGGTGGAACGAGGAAGTCCAAAGGGCTATTAAGGAGAAGAAAGAATGCTATAGACGCTTGTACCATGACAGGAGTGTGGACAACATAGAGAAGTACAAGGTGGCAAAGAAGACTGCAAAGCGAGCTGTAAGTGTGGCAAAGGGTAGAGCGTACGAGGATCTTTACCAACATTTGAGTACGAAGGAAGGAGAGAAGGACATTTATAGGATGGCTAGGGTTCGTGAGAGAAAGACACGGGACTTCAACCAAGTTAAGTGCATTAAGGATGAAAGGGAGCATCTCTTGGTAAAGGAGGATGAGATCCGACATCGATGGCAAGAGTATTTTGACAAATTGTTCAATGGTGAGAATATGGACACAACCTTTCAGTTGGATGACTCTTTTGATGACACCAATAGGCGCTTTGTGCGGAGAATCCAAGAATCTGAGGTCAGAGAGGCGTTGAAAAGGATGAAAGGAGGTAAGGCGATGGGACCGGATGGTATCCCAATCGAGGTGTGGAGATGCCTCGGGGACATAGCTGTAGTATGGTTGACCAAGTTGTTCAACCATATTTTTCGATCAAACAAGATGCCTGATGAGTGGAGGAGAAGTATATTGGTACCGATCTACAAGAATAAAGGGGATATTCAAAGTTGTACAAATTACCGGGGAATTAAGTTGATGAGCCATACTATGAAGCTATGGGAGAGAGTTATCGAGCATCGCTTGAGAGCAATAACGCGGGTCTCTATGAACCAATTTGGTTTCATGCCCGGAAGGTCAACCATGGAAGCCATTTTCTTAATAAGACAAGTTATGGAGCGGTATAGGGAGAAGAAGAAGGACCTACACATGGTTTTTATTGACTTAGAGAAGGCTTATGATAAAATACCAAGGAATGTTATGTGGTGGGCTTTGGACAAACATAAAGTCCCAACGGCACGTCCGGGCTCATTAAGGACATGTACAACAATGTTGTGACTAGAGTTCGAACAAGTGATGGAGACACGGATGACTTCCCGATTAGGATAGGACTACATCAAGGGTCAGCTTTGAGCCCTTATTTGTTTGCTTTAGTGATGGATGAGGTCACAAGGGACATACAAGGGGACATCTCTTGGTGTATGCTTTTCGTGGACGATGTAGTGCTAGTTGATGAAAGCCGGACATGAGTGAATCGGCTGGAGTTATGGCGGGAGACTTTGGAGTCCAAAGGTTTTAGACTTAGTAGAACTAAAACTGAGTATATGAGATGTGACTTCGGCACTACTACTCGGGAGGAGGAAGATGTTAGTTTGGAAGGTCAAGTAGTGCCTAGGATGGATACCTTTCGATATTTAGGATCAATGCTACAGAGGGATGGAGATATTGATGAAGATGTTAGCCATAGAATCAAAGCAGGGTGGATGAAGTGGCGGCAAGCGTCCCGTGTCCTATGTGACAAAAGGGTACCACTGTAGCTAAAAGGCAAGTTTTATAGGACAAATGATTAGACCTCACTATGTTGTATGGTGCGTAATGTTGGCCTCTGAAAAGACGACATATTCAATGGCCTAAGTGTCGCGGAAATGCGTATGTTGCGTTGGATTTATGGGGCATACAAGAAGGATCGAGTTCGAACGATGATATACGTGAGAGATTAGGGGTAGCGCCAATTGAAGAAAAGCTTGTCCAACACCGGTTGAGATGGTTTGGACATGTGCAACGGAGACCTTCAGATGCACCGGTGCGTAGTGGAATCCTAAGTCGATAGTAACGTGAAGAGAGGCAGAGAAGACCGAAGTTGACTTGGGTAGAGGCAATAAAAGGAGACTTGAAAGGATGGAATATACCCAAAGACTTAGCCTTAGATAGGAATGCTTGGAAGACAACTATTCACGTGCACTCGAACCTCGATTGTTTCACATTGGGTTTCAACTCTAGCCTACCCTAACTTATTTGGGACTTAAAGGCTTTGTTGCTGTTGTTGTTGTTTCTTTTCAGAAGAGGCCCTGACAGCGGCGTGCTCATTAGCAGCCTCCTTATCCTCCTCTGTTTCATCCCCAAAAAGATCAAGGTCATCATCATCCTCAGCCTGTAGAGAATTAAAAGCTTACTACAACAAAGATAATTCAGCAGCATAAAAAATGTTCAACCAATGAGCGTCAATCGTAGCATGGCAGTTGGTAGAAATAAACTGTTAATAAAATTGATTAATGGTATAGATATATCAGTGTGGCAGAGATCTGAACCTTGTTGCCTTCAGTATCGTGTGGCCTGTTATAGAATCACGTATATGCCAATCCCTATGCATTCCATTTTTACCATTAGCACTAACCCATGTATCTACTTCAACTGTGTCACCCCAACAGCAGAATAGAGGAGCGACTTAGAACACATAAGAGTAGAACCCAGATGATGAGGGATGACCTTTAGTTAACAGAAGGTAAACTTTCTAGTATCTGTTAGTTACCATAGGAAAATGTACCAAGACTTCAAGAGGTTCAGTGTGTGTATCTGCATCAATAATAGAGGTCCGCAAACTGCCTACAGTGACATACAACTATATATAGGCTCCTTTTGCTAAAAAACTATATAGGCTCCTCCAAAAAGTTATTGTCAAACACTGCAAAAGACGCCAGGGAGCTTTCCTTTCACATTTATTGCCGAACAACTTGAAAACCCCATTCAACTAATCAGTCACTACCCCTTCTCACGTTTGAGAGAGGAGAGAAGAATGACAGAATAATTTATTTTTTTTAAAAAAAGAAGGATAGCAAGTACTACAGGTGTCATTCGTACTAGGCCAAGGCGCAAGTGAGAGTGCGTGAATAAACACTTCATGACATCAAGCATTAGAAAACAAACCATAAGAAACAAAAAAACAAACCACAAGAAACAGAGACTAGTAAAAAAACAAATCATAAGAAACAAATCAAACATATGGCATATGAAGGCTCCTCCAAAGCTGTCGTGTTTTATTGACCGTACTGTACTTGTACAGGTTATTTCATGAACAGAACATATAACATCAATCAATACGAGAAAAATATCAAAGACTACACACCCTTGGCTCGTACAAATGCAATAACAGCACATAATACACCCGTATCTCTTGTCTATACCCACCTTATTGGTATCTTATCTCTCAACAGCTGGCAGGTTGGCTATCTGTTTATCAGGTAGTACGACTGAATGTTATCAAACCTAATATTACAGCTCCTGCCTACATGATTGCTCAAACCCGATATTAGCCTACATGATTCCTCAAACCCGATATTACATCTCCTGGCTACATGATTCAGTTGCAGTTCACAGTGTTCAAAAATATCATTCCCTACCCAGTAGCAGAAATGTTCCTAACTTCATTCCATAATTAGTGGGACCAATGTCTAATGCAAGGAAATAACATGATGAAAAATAAAGTACAAATGGTGCAGAGCCATCAGGTGGCTTCCCAGCAAGCTTCCTTCAGGCATCCTTCCTCCCCCAGAGGCCCACACCACATCAAGCTAACAGCCCAAGCATCAATCATGATTGCTTCACGGCATGGGAACATCGAGGATTCCCATGAGAATTCCACTGAAGAAGCATCCATATGATTGACGTTCCTATATAAATAAATCAGAGAACTGATCAGAGTGGCTAAACAAACAACCAAGACAAAAGAAGCATCATTACAGGTACTCCTTCATGATTTCAGATTTAATTACCACCTATTCTAGTCATTTGTCAAGCTACACATGCAACATGCATGATAAGCTCCAATGCTATTTTGCAAGATTGAAAGCTGGAAACTTGGAACTGATAAATGCTATATTGCATCGTTAAAACTGCAAAAGTAAAGTACTGACATCAAATGAATATTTCGATTAAAGTACCAGATAATCAACCTAGCTGTAACTGTAACAAGTGCGATAGTAAAAAGGCTGACTAGGTTCTGAAGAATTAATTTGTAAAAGGTGAATGAAAACAATGGTCCACTCACAAGGAAAGCTTAGTACCTGCAAAGAAGCCAACTGTGCTCAGATTTGTTGCAGCCATGGTGTGGTATATCAAGTATTCCGTGAGGAAATGACCAAGAGCGTAGATGAATGATAGGAAGGTGGCCAGATACAGAGGCCTGTTTTCTAGGTTCAGTGCACAAAGGAAGCACAGCGTGCAGGTCAGAAGAGTCCAGACACCAAAAGTACGGCCATGAACATCAGTCACTGCATATAAACAATGTTTTGTTAATCAAACTAGTAATAAAAGGCCAAGGTTTTTAACAAAGGATGGCACATAACCAGGAACTAGTAATTCAGCATGAGGAATAATTTGGAATTTCCAAAGCATTTGATTCCATAGAATGGCCATATTTGCTGGAAGTATTGACCGTTCTGGGCTTCAGTACAAAATGGCGGAACTGGATTTCGCAATACTAGGGACCTCATCATCCAAAATCCTCATAAATGGAAGGCCAAGTCGGAGTATCTCACATGCTAGGGGCCTTAGACAAGGCAACCCGCTGTCGCCATTCTTGTTCGTTATAGCCATTGATCCACTACAGAGAATAATAGAAAAGGTGGTGCATCAAGGCATTCTACAACCGTGTTACCCAAAGCGGCAAAAAGCTGTGGTGCTCTTTATACGTGGATGATGCAGCCCTATTTGCAAATCCAACAGCAGCTGAGCTCAGCAGTTTACAGAAAATGCTACACTTCTTTGGAGATAGCTCAGGTCTCAAGGTTAACATGAACAAGACGAAAATATTCCCGATACATCTTCAGGCTGATTTGGTCCCTGCTCTCATCACCAATTTCCCAGGGAAAATCGGTTCTTTCCCAGGAAAATATTTGGGGCTCCCACCCATACCAGGAAGCTAAGGAAAATTGAGGTGCAGCCGCTTGTAGACAAGGTTGGAGCAAGATTACCAGGTTCGAAAGGTAAATTTTTTACAACGGCTGGAAGGGAGACTCTAGTAAAAACAGTGCTATCATTGATACCGATCTACCATTTCACAGTTTTTCATGGGCACAAAGGGTACTCAAAAGAATTGATAGGCTCTGGCGCAGTTTTTTATGGCGAATGCGAAACACCAGAAAATGTCAGCGGAGGCCATTTGTTGATCAATTGGCCCACTACATGTCTACCAAAGGAAAAGGGAGAAATCGGCATCATGGAATTAGAAAGATTCACAAGGGCTCTGCGATTAAGATGGTTGTGGTATAGGTGCAAGCAAAAGGAGAGAGCCTGGAGTAATCTGGAAGTCCCTTGCGACAAAACCGATCATGAACTTTTCAACGCCACAACCATAGTAAAGATAGGAGATGGTAAAACAGCATTATTTTGGTCATCATCATGGATAAATGGAACTTCGGCAAAAAGGATCGCGCCCAGCTTGTTCAAGAAGACGCGCAGGAAAAAGATCACGGTACAAAAAGCGTTACACAACAACAAATGGATCGACCACATTTATCCTCCAAGCACACAGGAGGAGATCTCAGACTTCGTTAATCTATGGGAGGCAATCAAGGATACATCTTTGGACGATCAGGTTGAGGCCGACATAAAATGGCGTTGGACGCCAAGTGGGGAGTACACAACCAAAAGTGCCTACAAAATTCAGTTCGAGGGGACCTTTACTAAGATGAGAATAACGCCAATTTGGAAGGTGAAAGCTGAGCCAAAGTGCCGCTTCTTCGCCTGGACTTTGCTACACAAGAAGATCCTCACGGCAAACAATTTAATGAAATGAGGTTGGTCGGATGACCCTGTTTGCAAATTGTGCAGAAATAATCTGGAAACTCCAGCCCACCTCTGGAAAGACTGCCTGTTTGTGAAGGAAGTCTGGGAGCTTGTGAAACAGTGGACTGTTACAACGGATATCAGCAGTTCAGCACAGTTAGCTCATCCGGGTCACTGTATAAATTCTGGAGGAGATGCAGAACAAAGGTGGATAAAAGTAGGAGAAGAAATTTCGAAGGAATTATAATCTACTTTTGGTGGAACATTTGGAAAGAGAAAAATTGGAGAACTTTCCAACAACAAGCTCCAAATCCAAGACAGGCTGCAATTTTATGCAAAGATAAGCCATGTTCGCTTGTCTTATAATTCGTACTTTTCAGCTTGTTTTTTCAGTCGGAACAAAGTATTTTTCTCCCAAGAACAAATCAGTCAAGCAGTATTTTCACCATGGCTTATCTCGCTGCTTTTAACGGCGAAGCACGGCAGCAATAGAGACAAGTCTTCATTTTGCGTTTACAGAGTTATTCTCAGGACCGTGTTGCCTTCATCCCCTTTTTTCGGCTCGGTTTTCAGTTTGTGTTCAGTTGTCTTTATTTTTTTCAGTTGGGCAGGTCCAGGTTCATGAAGTCGTCTCTGTAAATTCAGTTTTCATTTTCTTTTCTATCGTCTAATAAAATCTACGGCAAAGCTTTTACCGTACATTCTAAAAAAAATAATTTGGAATGGAGAGAGTACAAGTAAAAATCAGGGTAGAGACCATTCTCAGTCCTGGTCAGTCGTACTGGCTTTTCTGAAGGGTCCACCAGTGGACTCCACTCGGAATACTCGCGAAGCTCAAACTCACGAATCCCGCGGGAAGGAGACACAGAGGCCTCCTTGTTGGATCTCCAAACCTTCATCAAGAAGGCGCGGCACAGATCAGGCTATAACCGCGACCGGGTGAGATGAGATCCGTACCCCCCACACGGATCGACCCTGTCCAGGCGAACGAGAGGCAGAGGGGGGAAGAAGTGAAGCGGGAGGATGCGAGGGGGGCACTCACTCTCCGTCTGCGAGAAGACGGCGACGCGGAGCGCCCAGATGTCGAAGAAGCCGAACCAGACGGAGGCGAGGCGGAGGAGCCGACCAGCATCAGCCACCACCCTAGCGCCGGGACGCCCTTCCTCTTCCCCTCAGCCGCCATTCCCCCGTTGGAATTGGAATGCTTCCACTTCCACTTCCACCGGTGAGCGCTGAGCAGCGTGGAATGGATGCAGCCGGCGGAGAGCACGAGGACTCGAGGCTGTGAGGTCTGACCTGAGAGGATGATGCGCGCCTGATGACAACCAAATGGGCCTGGCCCTTTTGGATGGTTCAGAACTGGGCTTGTGGGTCATGCTGGATTACGGGCCGACACACAGCACTCGTATTTCTCTAAAACAAACACTCTGTATCTTCTTAAAAACACTGGAATGAGTTCCTATAAAAAAACACTGGAATGACACATTTGAAATCGGAGAAAATACAGATAATACATTGTATTGTACTGACAAATTTCATGTCAAATGGGAAATGGCAGCATCTTATTCTGTCCTAGCAACGTAGCAAAGCCCTTCACATCTCGGACGAAAAAGAAAAACAAAAGCTAATCGCTTGTGAAATCTTCAAAGCAAATGTAGGCGACCAGCGTTAATATTTGGCTATTTGCTATATGAAATGAATAGTATAACTTTTTTTACAAATAAATATTACTAGGTACTCCCTCCGTTCCAAATTATAAGTCACTTTGGACTTTTCTAGTTCATAGAATTTGCTATGTATCTAGACATATATTATATCTAGATACATAACAAAATGGATGTACCAAAACTCAAAGCGATTTATATTTTAGAAGAAGTATTATGTTCCAAAAGGATACAACTCTAGTTCTTTTCTTAATCAAACTATTTAAAATTTAACTAAACTTACAAAATACATATCAATATCTATAGCATCAAATTAGTATACAATGAAAATATATTTCATAACAAATTTAATAATATTTATTTGATATCTTAAATATAGATGTTTTTTTTATAATATTAGTCAAACGATAGATATTTTGACGATACTACTAAAGTTGCTTTTAAGGAGTAATAACCTAATGTCATGTGAGGCCAAATTTTACCCAACTATTAGGTCCTCTCTCTTGTAGGCGACCACAAAATAGAGCCCTTCGAAAAAGAGTCTTTTCTGCACAGGGTGGGGCTATTTGACAAATGCAAATGTCGTATCTGCGTGACACACGAGATGCCTTTTAGCACAATTTTCCCTTGACCATCTCTAAACGACAGATTTAAAAAGTTTTTCTGACAATTCACGTTGTCACGTGTGCATTGGAAAAACCCGCTCCTGCAACAAGTCCCATGCAGAGCCAGCGTGAGGTGGTTATAGAATTAATACAGTATTGTATATCCAAAAGTTCACAAATGGAAAAAATTATGTTGGGAATTTGGGGTAATTTACTTGAATAGAGGGTTGTCAAAAATTGGGCAGGCAACTTCGTTCGGTAGAATTATAGGATCCTAAAAGGAACTAGTATGGCTATGGCGACCAATTGTTAGATATTATAGCTTAAAACACAGGATCTATCATTAGTTCACAACTAGGACATCTAACAAGATTTAGTACTCAGTATATATCATGGCCGTGGTTTGTTATCTTGAATCAGTGTCTTACAGTTACCTGTGGAATGAAGTTCAACGGAGCTTTATTTGTTGGTGGTGCAATGTTCGGCGATCATTGACTTGCCTCCGTCCAGGAGTACGTTGTGGCTTTGTTGTTTTTCCTTGTGGTTGTTAGTGATTGTTCTCCTCTTTGTACGTGGTGTTGTGTTGTGTTGTGTTGCTGTTTGTACTCTCTTTCTCGGCTTTCTTGCTTGGTAACCTTGGGCTTATAACCTAACAATATAACTACCATTACCGGCTTTTGTCAGAATCTATGGTAATGAAATTCAGGTGGGGATAGTTCATCCTCTAGTGATCCTTTCCAAAAAAGGATATCAGATGTTGCAACAGCCTGTTCTTAAGGTGTCATCGCATCAACCAGGTGAGCAGTGGCATCCTACGACATTTGTCAATGTATTCGGGTAATTTTAGTCGGAAAATTCAGGGCAAGTCTGAGCATTTTTGGAAAGCCCGAGCTGAATGAGATATTGTAATGTGGGAATTTAATTTCTGGTGGGAAAATAAGTGGAGGTCAAAGATGGCATTTAGAATTTGGACGGAAGAGCGTGCAGAGATCAACTCAATGTTCATTTCAAAACTCTCAAAGGTGGAGTATACTCGTACTCGTACTCAGTGTTCATTTCAAAACCTGTTCGCTTCGTTGAAAAAGCCAAGCTAAAAAGTTTTATTTGCTGATTTGTTGTAAGAGAAAAATACTGTACCATGGCTAATAAGTCATGCTGATAAGTTTAAGCGAACAGAGCTTAAGAACATCTCCAAGAGACAATTTTTATGGAGTGGCTAGCCAAATGAAGTTATGGAGTGTGGAATTTAGAATGTCTCTCGGAGATGCTCTAATAATAATATAGAATATAGAATTCATTCTTGGTCATAAGCTTCATACAGTATGAGCGCCGATGGACACACCGGCTCCTCTCCTCTATGCCATGCACCGAATTCCAAACAAGCAAAGATGCTGATGGCCGGCGAGTGGAGTGGAGTTTACTACGCACGTCAAAACAAGCAAGCACGTATGGCGTGGAGATGGCACGGACGCAGCAGCTCTGGACTGCACGGAGATGCAATGCAATGCAGTGCAGTGCAGTGCAGGCACCTGATCTGACTTGAGAGAGCTGAGCTGGACTGATGAGTGTTGAGTGAGCAGCAGCAGTGCGGGCAGCCTAGCTATGCTTGTCAGCATTGATAGGATTAGACAGGTCGACAGACAGAGCAGGGCACAGGCTGCATTGACTGACGGCACGGCAGGCAGTGGCATGGCAGGACGTACGATATGGCACTGTGCTGCTAGCCTGCTACTGGTGAGGCCGGCGACGTACTGGCTGGGAGCCGCCCGTGGCTGGGCATGATCCGTCCAGCTTGAGCTGTATCGTGTTTGCTCGCTAATTCTGTTCTAACGGGCGGAGCGGATCTCTGGCTGGTGGCTGGCCTGCCTGACTCTCAGCTCAGGTCCTCCACCACTGGCTTCAGGAATTCAGACTTTCAGAGGCAATTTGCAATGGCACTGCACGGTCTACACCCAGACCCAGCAGGCGATCGAGCACATTTCAAGTTTCATCAGACGTTGAGTGCGCAGGTGCAGTGCAGCAGCTAGCGTAGCACGAGTAGTAGGAGTGCAGTGCATTGCATGGCTCCATTCGCAGGGATAGTATTAGTAGAGTATTTTATTACCCTATATACTGCTTGGTATATTACGGGGCCGGTATATTATTGCTGTTAAACTCATTCAGTTCAGTTGAGGTGAGGATAATGCTGGGCAGCGCACTTGCTTCAGAGCTCACGCATGCAAACGACGACTGGTGCGCCTATCGGCATCTGGACGGCCGACAGGACCTTGCAATCCCCTAGATCAGCTGCAGCAGTGGTGGACAGAACCTGTCGGCAGCTGGAGGGCCGACAGGACCTTGCAAATTCCCTAGAACAGTAGCAGCAGCAGCAGTAGGCCAGTGGCTCATCCGGCTTCCCGGTTGCTGCAACCTTTTGCTTGCACTGTGAGGCTGTGACCGTGAGCTCTCCAGTCCAGCTCTCGCTCGTCGTCGTGTTGGCGTTTTGCAGCGACGTCGTAGGAGGAAGACGAGAAGGAAGGGCAGGAAGCAATGCTTCGCATTGCACTGGAGTTAATAAAATGCATGCATGGGTCATGGGGGGGGTGCGGCCTTGATCGGATTAGACAGGACGTTGTATGTAAAGTACTCCTGCTCGCTCTTGCACCGCATTGCATTCATCTCTCTCTAGTCAAGATCCGAATCTTGTCTCCCGGCCGACACTAACGCATGACACCGAGTTAAGTGACCCCATTAATCCATATTTATTCATTCAAAACCCTTTAAGACATAAGTACACCGTACATCCTCACTCGTCCTAAGATAAACGCACGTCTCACCTCACCGTATGGTCTACTTTAAAAGATCCAAGCTATTATAGCTCCAGCTACTGCAGTCTATAAAAGAATTAAGCTGATGCAAACATGGCCATACTCTATTTGAGGGATAATGCAAGTTTTAAGTTAGAGCCTGCGCGCTGCCATCGCGCGCCACGCCACACTTTATGGCCGCCACAGCTCCCGAGGGTTATGTTTGGTTGGTGATTTATCTTGGCGCCATAGCTTTTCACAGATCGGGATTCTCGCCACAGAAGTGGCGTCCGAAGAACCCGCCACACAGTAAGTGTGGCGCCAGCCAGAGCTGGTGCGGCCGAGTGTGGCTATAATCCAAACATCCCCATGACTCCTTTTTAGCAATATATATACTCCCGATTACAAATGGATGGAATGCGGCTCTAGGCGTGGAAATAAGTCAAATTTTCTTACATACTCCCTCCGTCCTAAAGAAAAGTGTCTCTATGGGATTTTTGCTCGTTAACTTTCTTAAGTTTAATTAGATTTATATAAAAAAAATATTAGCAATATTTATATCTCCAAATAAATTTATTATGGAAATATATTCAACGATTAATCTAATGATACTAATTATGCATCCTAAGTATTAATATTTCTTATATATATTTGGCCAAAGTTAATAACGTTTGACTTCTACAACGGTGAGAATTACACTTTTTATGGGAATGAGGAAGTAAGTTTGATAAGTTCATAGACATTTTTTTTTGTCTCCAAATAGTTTTCTTACAAAAATATACTTTTGTCTAATGATGCTTATTATTATATAAAGTAACAAAATGCAAATCCATTCGTCGTAGCCTTAAGCAAAACACTAGCTTATTGATTAAGTAGCACATCTCCTCATTAAACTCGCTAACAAGTCGCTAAGAAAAGCAATGGATAGAGCCACACAAGACATAGCAGGCTACTTCTACTACTATATATCCACATCCACATTGCAAGCAACTGGATCCGTCGACAACGAATGCAAGACATCATCACGTTGCAAGACAAGACGTGCTCTGATCGATCCGTGTATGGACAAATGACGCATGCATGCCCATCAAGCTAATAGAACAAAAGCTCCGCTGCTGCCATCACCCTGTTCGCTGGATGGATCGCTTTCTATCACCCCGCTCGCTGGATCGCTTTCATGGCTTATAAGCCAGCTCATGCTGTTTTTGTTTTAGAGAAAACACAGATCATGTCCGATAAGCATGACTTATACGATAAAGCGAACATGGTATATCAGCTAGCCTCCGCCGCACTTGCATCTCCAAATTTGAGAGAGGCTTGTAGTTAGAGTGGTCGTCGTGGACGACGACGCCGACGGCCTCTCTGCCACGCTCAGTCTTGATGAGCCGACGACGCGCGCCTCCTCTGCTGGCATCTCTTGTTGATCTCGCTCCACCGCCGCCGCCGCCCCATGGCGGCGGCTCTTGCCCTCGCTCCTGCGGCGCGTGATGGGCACCTACACGTCCTCGCAGGGCGCCCCCCACCACCAAAGACCTCCCCACGCAGCTCGGCGCGGCCTCGACCGCACCATGCTCAAAGTTCATTTCAAAACTCTCAAAGGTGGAGTATACTCATACTGTACTCGTGTTCATTTTAAAACTTTCAAAACCTGTTCGCTTCTGCTGAAAAGCCAAATGAAAAATACTATTTGTTGATTTGTTGTAAGAGAAAAATACTGTAACATGGCTGATAAGTTCAAGCGAACAGGGCTTAAGAACATCTCCAAGAGACAATTTTTATGGAGTGGCTAGCCAAATGAAGTTATGGAGTGTGGAGTTTAGAATGTCTCTCGAAAATGCTATGATAATAATATAGAATATAGAATTAATTCTTGGTCATAAGCTTCATACAATATCAGCGCCGATGGACACATTGGCTCCTCTCCTCTATGACATGCACCGATTTCCCAGACAAGCAAAGAAGCTGATGGCCGGTGAGTGGAGTGGAGTTTACTACGCACGTCAAAACAAGCAAGCACGCATGGCGTGGAGATGGCATGGACGCAGCAGCTCTGGACTGCATGGAGATGCGATGCAATGCAATGCAGTGCAGTGCAGTGCAGGCACCTAATCTGACCTGAGAGAGCTGAGCTAGACTGATGAGTGTTGAGTGACTTGACCAGCCACAGCCAGCAGCAGCAGCAGCAGCAGCGCGGGCAGCCTAGCTATGCTTGTCTGCATTGATAGGATTAGACAGGTCGACAGATAGAGCAGGGCGCAGGCTGCATTGACTGACGGCACGGCAGGCAGTGGCACGGCGACGTACTGGCTGGGAGCCGCCTGTGGCTGGGCATGATCCGTCCAGCTTGAGCTGTATCGTGTTTGCTCGCTATTTCTGTTCTAACGGGCGGAGCGGATCTCTGGCCGGTGGCTGGCCTGCCTGACTCTCAGCTCAGGTCCTCCACCACTGGCTTCAGGAATTCAGACTTTCAGAGGCAATTTGCAATGGCACTGCACGGTCTACACCCAGACCCAGCAGGCGATCGAGCACATTTCAAGTTTCATCAGACGTTGAGTGCAGGTGCAGTGCAGCAGCTAGCGTAGCACGAGTAGTAGGAGTGCAGTGCATTGCATGGCTCCGTTCGCAGGGATAGTATTAGTAGAGTATTTTATTACCCTATATACTGCTTCGTATATTACGGGGCCGGTATATTATTGCTGTTAAACTCATTCAGTTCAGTTGAGGTGAGGATAATGCTGGGCAGCGCACTTGCTTCAGAGCTCACGCATGCAAACGACGACTGGTGCGCAGCGTCGGCAGCCCTGCGGCGGCGTCGGAGGGCTGCATAGTCAACATGGGGAGAAGTTTTGGGACTGATATTTATAAGGGTATTTTCGTAATTTCACATGTGTCTTTTTTTGGCCCAGATCCTAGGGCACCTATCGGCATCTGGACGGCCGACAGGACATTGCAATCCCCTAGATCAGCTGCAGCAGCGGTGGACAGAACCTCTCGGCAGCTGGAGGGCCGACAGGACCTTGCAAATTCCCTAGAACAGTAGCAGCAGCAGCAGTAGGCCAGTGGCTCATCCGGCTTCCCGGTTGCTGCAACCTTTTGCTTGCACTGTGAGGCTGTGACCGTGAGCTCTCCAGTCCAGCTCTCGCTCGTGGTCGTGTTGGCGTTTTGCAGCGACGTCGCAGGAGGAAGACGAGAAGGAAGGGCAGGAAGCAATGCTTCGCATTGCACTGGAGTTAATAAAATGTATGCATGGGTCATGGGGGGGTGCGGCCTTCATCGGATTAGACAGGATGTTGCATGTAAAGTACTCCTGCTCGCTCTTGCACCGCATTGCATTCATCTCTCTCTAGTCAAGATCCGAATCTTGTCTCCCGGCCGACACTAACGCATGACACCGAGTTAAGTGACCCCATTAATCCATATTTATTCATTCAAAACCCTTTAAGACATAAGTACACCGTACATCCTCACTCGCCCTAAGATAAACGCATCGTCTCACCTTCACCGTATGGTCTACTTTAAAAGATTCAAGCTATTATAGCTCCAGCATCTGCAGTCTATAAAAGAATTAAGCTGATGCAAACATGGCCATACTCTATTTGAGGGATAATGCAAGTTTTAAGTTAGAGCCTGCATGCATGCCATCGCGCCCACGCCACACTTTTATGGCCGCCACAGCTCCCGAGGGTTATGTTTGGTTGGTGATTTATCTTCGCGCCATAGCTTTTCACAGATCGGGATTCTCCACAGCAGTGGCGTCCAATAACCCGCCACGTAGTGTGGCGCGCTGCCAGAGTGGGAAAGGCCGAGTGTGGCTATAATCCAAACATCCCCATGACTCCTTTTTTTTAGCAATATATATACTCCCCGATTACAAATGGATGGAATGCGGCTCTAGGTGTGGAAATAAGTCAAATTTTCTTACATACTCCCTCCGTCCTAAAGAAAAGTGTCTCTATGAGATTTTTGCTCGTTAACTTTCTTAAGTTTAATTAGATTTATATAAAAAAATATTAGCAATATTTATATCTCCAAATAAATTTATTATGAAAATATATTCAACGATTAATCTAATGATACTAATTATGCATCCTAAGTATTAATATTTCTTATATATATTTGGCCAAAGTTAATAACGTTTGACTTCTACAACGGTGAGAATTACACTTTTTATGGGAATGGGGAAGTAAGTTTGATAAGTTCATAGACATTTTTTTTTGTCTCCAAATAGTTTTCTTACAAAAATATACTTTTGTCTAATGATGCTTATTATTATATAAAGTAACAAAATGCAAATCCATTCGTCGTAGCCTTAAGCAAAACACTAGCTTATTGATTAAGTAGCACATCTCCTCATTAAACTCGCTAACAAGTCGCTAAGAAAAGCAATGGATAGAGCCACACAAGACATAGCAGGCTACTTCTACTACTATATATCCACATCCACATTGCAAGCAACTGGATCCGTCGACAACGAATGCAAGACATCATCACGTTGCAAGACAAGACGTGCTCTGATCGATCCGTGTATGGACAAATGACGCATGCATGCCCATCAAGCTAATAGAACAAAAGCTCCGCTGCTGCCATCACCCTGTTCGCTGGATGGATCTTTTCTATCACCCTGTTCGTTGGATCGTTTTCATGGCTTAAAAGCCAGCTCATGCTGTTTTGTTTTTAGAGAAAAACACTGTATCTTGTCTGATAAGCATGACTTATACGATAAAGCGAACATGGTATATCAGCTAGCCTCCGCCGCACTTGCATCTCTAGCTGAGAGGCTTGTAGTTAGAGTGGTCGTCGTAGGACGACGTCGACGGCCTCTGCCGCTGCTCGTGCTGATGAGCCGACGACGGCGCTCCTCCTCTGCTGGCATCTCTTGTTGATCTCGCTCCACCGCCGCCGCCGCTCCCATGGCGGCGGCTCTTGCCCTGCTCCTGCGGCGTGATGGGCACCTACACGTCCTCGCAGGGGCGCCCCCCGCACCACCAGCACCTCCCCACGCAGCTCGGCGGCCTCGACTGTACCATGCTCAGTGTTTATTTCAAAACTCTCAAAGGTGGAGTATACTTATACTCGTACTCAGTGTTCATTTTAAAACTTTCAAAACCTGTTCGCTTTGTTGAAAAGCCAGGCTGAAAAATACTATTTGTTGATTTGTTGTAAGAGAAAAATACTGTAACATGGCTGATAAGTTCAAGCGAACAGGGCTTAAGAACATCTCCAAGAGACAATTTTTATGGAGTGGCTAGCCAAATGAAGTTATGGAGTGTGGAGTTTAGAATGTCTCTCGAAGATGCTCTGATAATAATATAGAATACAGAATTAATTCTTGGTCATAAGCTTCATACAATATCAGCGCCGATGGACACATTGGGTCCTCTCCTCTATGACATGCACCGATTTCCCAGACAAGCAAAGAAGCTGATGGCCGGCGAGTGGAGTGGAGTTTACTACGCACGTCAAAACAAGCAAGCACGCGTGGCGTGGAGATGGCATGGACGCAGCAGCTCTGGACTGCATGGAAATGCGATGCAATGCAATGCAGTGCAGTGCAGTGCAGGCACCTAATCTGACCTGAGAGAGCTGAGTTGGACTGATGAGTGTTGAGTGACTTGACCAGCCACAGCCAGCAGCAGCAGCAGCGTGGGCAGCCTAGCTATGCTTGTCTGCATTGATAAGATTAGATAGGTCGACAGACAGAGCAGAGCGCAGGCTGCATTGACTGACGGCACGGCGGGCGGTGGCACGGCGACGTACTGGCTGGGAGCCGCCTGTGGCTGGGCATGATCCGTCCAGCTTGAGCTGTATCGTGTTTGCTCGCTAATTCTGTTCTAACGGGCGGAGCGGATCTCTGGCCGGTGGCTGGCCTGCCTGACTCTCAGCTCAGGTCCTCCACCACTGGCTTCAGGAGTTCAGACTTTCAGAGGCAATTTGCAATGGCACTGCACGGTCTACACCCAGACCCAGCAGGCGATCGAGCACATTTCAAGTTTCATCAGACGTTGAGTGCAGGTGCAGTGCAGCAGCTAGCGTAGCACGAGTAGTAGGAGTGCAGTGCATTGCATGGCTCCATTCGCAGGGATAGTATTAGTAGAGTATTTTATTACCCTATATCACTGATCGAGAACTGAGCTTTACTCCTGGTGGGGAACCCCCTCTAGTCCCGGTTCCCCACCCGGGAGCAAGCATCCGGGACTAAAGGGGGGTACTTTAGTCCCGGGTCAGGAACCGGGACTAAAGGAGGACCTTTAGTCCCGGTGGGTAACACCAACCGGGACTAAAGGTGCCTCCTGATATGCCACGATGGCCGGCACCTTTAGTCCCGGTTGTTAATACGAACCGGGACTAAATGTTTTTTTCTTTTTTCTTTTCTTTTCATTTTTTTGTTTTCTTTTCAAAATAGGTTTTCGAAGTCGTATTGTACGCTGCTAATTATACATTTATACGCGCATATAGTATGTTTCAGTTCAAGCACAATGAACGTATTAAATCACACAATTCAAGCATAGAAATATATATATATATGCATGCATGCATCATATATATATTTACATGCATGCATGCATATGTGTATTTTACATTATATTATTTCATGTGCATATATTACAAAAGATTGCATTACAGTTGTTGTGACATAACAAGTTTCCTCTCATCCTCTAGCTTGGCTTCAATGGCGTGTTGGGTCGGCGTAGAACTCGCCTTGGAATCGATGACTCTGCTCATTAAAAAATCCGCTATAGACTCTTGAATTGCTTTGATTTGGTCTTGCCGTATGACCTTTTCCTCCAACCATCGAGTCTACAGTGTTTGAATTAAAGGAAAATAAATTAATATATGTACATATATATATATATAAAGACATAGTAACACAATCAATAATAATAATTAAATGAATATATAGTGTATTTTTAACGTACTTTGAGTCTCTCTCAGAGGGAGTTCTTTGGGAGAGCACCTTGATAAACTTGCAAACATAGTAACCACGTGAGTTGTTCCCTGTTCTCGCCTCGACACCACTTTACGAGAAAAAAATTTGTTATCCAATCTGGTGATCCGGTGAAAGCTATATGTTTAATTAATAAAGATGATGCGATTCGAGGGGACTTACTTTCAAAGGGATTACATTCAGTAGCGCTTTACATTTTTCCATGTGTTGCTTCTCAATAAAGGTTTTACAAACACCGCCTAATAAAAAATTTGCCACGCCATCGAGATATAGTTAATCATCATGTTTGTGTGTATATATAGTTGCTAGAGATCCCAAATTACCTCTGGATAATATCTATCATATCTTGGTAGTCTTGTTGTGGTTTTCTCATCGAGTCATAGATTATCAAGTGACTTTTCACCGATCGATGTCCATCAATATCCAAAGGATTGCTGCATGTGTTTATAGGATATAACGCATAACACTCATTAATTAACTAGAATCAACATATGAGCCATTAAGGATATGATCGACATGATTAACACTCACTTGAAGTTATAGGAAAGAGTATATCCTTCTTGTGGCGTTGGTTCACTAAGAAGTTCATGAGGTTACTCTCTCACTCGGACTTCCAATTAGTCTTTGGAGTAATTGGGTCTTTGAATATTATATGGGGATCAACAAAACCAATTTCATTGCAAACCTTCCTTTCTCGAGCTCATCATTGTAAATCTGCATATATATATAGTACTTGTTAGGATAATTTATATACATATACACACATATGATGAGTTTAATAATAGATCGAAAGAATTATTACTTACAGGCAATAGCAGACTAATGATAACTTTGTCTAGAGAGGTCGGTGGCATAGTTGATGAAATTCAGAAAGTCAACACACATAACATCATCGCCACGGAACCAATGTTCGCCTCTAATTTCGACACCAACGCAGAAGTCTCCATCGGTAGACGCTTTTGCATGTACCACTTGTTTAGCGGTGTACATTTATGTCCCCCAGATCGAGATAAGGCTTGAGGGTTGTATAGACTCGCCTAGTACAAATTTTTTCTTCCAAATATCAACCTCCGCAAGACTCTCAATGTTCCATCACCAAACATCTGGTAAAGGTCGAGACCAGTCTCATCAAGAAATTCACCAAGGTGATCCAAATCGACATCCGGAGGTATGTTTGCTCGATGCATTAATCCTAAATTCGAACCATATTCATTACCAACAACTAGCGGGGATTGATTGCGCGCTTGTTGTCCGAGTTGGGCAACTCCTTTCCCCGCCCGCTTTTTTTTTCTCGTGTCGCCTCAATTGATTTGGTGAGAGTGCGGTCATAGTCCGATAACGTTGATTTGGACGGCTTATGAGATTCCCACCGTTGTTGCCGATAAGAAGTCACCTTTTTCTTAGAATATCTCGGAGCTACTGAAGAAGTACGGTTTCTCCGGTTTCTCTCCTTGCTTCTTGATTCATTTTAAGTTTGTCATAGAATCTAGACATGTCTTTTTTATATGCATCAGTTCCTTCTTCCTTCTCTTCAGATATTATTTTAGGAATAGCCCTTGGTTTCACGGTGGCTTTCTTTGCAGGCGGGGACTGGTTCTTCATTTGAGGGGCTGGCCTCTTGCTAGGCTTCTTGGTAGGCGGGGGCGGGGGAGGCGTTGGAGACCTCCTTGGAGGTGTTGGCAGCGGCGTTGGAGACCTCCTTGGAGGTGGCGGCTGCGGCGTTGGAGGCCTCCTTGGAGATGGTGTGGATGCAGCCTCGTCTTCCAACACAATGTCATCATACAGAGCACTATGATGATCTGGCGATTGAACAATTGGATTTAGGTTGGGGGAGGATCTGCTACAAAAAAAGGAATGACATATTATTATGAGCAGATTGTTAATTATTTAAGCCAATACAAATTAATGATGTAGTGTTTTCATCCGCACGTACCTATGGTGAGGTAGTTCAGGAGGAGGTGGAGCCGACATCCCTGGAATGATGATGTAGCACTTGCGCCATAGAATGAATGTCTTCTCCGCTTCTCCTAGAGTCTTCTCGCCATCACCTCCAGGAATGTCAAGAGGCAAATCACTAAAACCTTTTTCACTTTATCTACCGAGATGGTAGCATATCCTTCTTGGATTATATTCCCATGAATCCTTGGTGTCTTGGTTCTACGATAGGATTAACAAGACCGATAGCCACCTTGATTGTGGAATTCTCCTTCGAATGTGTAGCTCACACGCCAGTACAAGGTTCAAAGTGACGCCATCCATAGGGAAGCGCATCCTGTGTCCCCTTGATTTGGTATCTCCGTGGAAGCGCAACGCTTTTCAACTAAACAGATTGGCTAATGTTGATTCCTCGGCTCGATGCCCGCTTGCTTGCACTCACCGCTATTTGCACTTGCCTTCGATTTCCTCCTGCATTCTCGCTTCAAGGTTTTTTTCCGCTCACAGGCTTCACGCACCGCTTCCTCCAACCTCCGGAGCCATTGTGCCTCTTCTTCCTTCTTTCTCTGGCGACTTCAGAGGGAAGGTCTGCGTCTGAGGGGAATCCATGCTCCCACGAGACACTTCCTTTGCCTCTAGTTCGCCACCATGTTCAATAGTCCCGATGGCGTATGTCACTCATCCTTCTCTCTATTGGGCCCGAACGCACCACTAGCAAATAGCTCTCTCGAGCATAAAACAATCTTTTCTCGCGCTTCTTGCGCCTCTTGCGCCATAAACGCACTTCCCCTGCTCTCCTGTCTAGTGTTCCCCATGACCGAAAAACCAATTCTTTGCACGCTTCTCCCCACTCGAGTGATTCTGGTCTCGATACTCTTGGCAAGAAGGTCTGCTTCTATTTTGTTCCACTTCTTAATGGCAGTCGGGTAGCCACCTGATCCCAAGGTATGGTGGTATGTCTTCTGTTGGGCATTACGTTGGTTCTTTATCACCCGACTTACACCCTCTTCCAAAGTCTTGTACTATACAAACTCATCCCAATAGGGCCTCTGCTTTGAGATCGGGCCTGGGACAGTAAAATCTGGTGCTATGTTCTTCTTGACATACGTCGTGTATAGGTGTTTCTTCCAAGTCTGAAACTGGGTGGCCATCTTCTTCATTGCCCAATCCCTAACTCGCTCCTTCAATTCATCACCATCTATTATATCATCATAACCATCTATTTGGAGCGTGAAATGTACCAAGACATCATTCCAAATTGACGCCTTGTCACGATCTGAGACAAAACTGATATGAGGAGCATTGGTCTTCTTCTTCCATTCACGGGTACTAATCGGGAGCCGGTCCCGTTAAAGGTAACCACAGGTGGTGCACAAATTTCATTTTATTCGCCCCCCGGTTCTCCACAGATCCACATTGAACTCCGAGATGATGAAGCGGCCTCCAATGGCTTTTTGGGACCTCGAACATTTTTACTCTTCGTTGTAGTTGTTGATGTCGATCCGAGGGCTACAAAACATAAACATTATTTTTAATGTCATGAGCACACATAAGACATATGATAATATATATAGCTAATAATAAAAATATATACTTGGCCAATCTGTTGTTGCTCATTTTGTTCAAGAGCTAAGCATCGACTCCGTCCATCCGCATCCTCTTGCATGTTATTTTTAGCACCATCATCACCGGCAACTTGAGTGCCAAAGTGTTGATCAAATTCATCATCAACTCCTCCTCATCCATGTTTCTGGGTCGGCCATCTAGCTTCAAAAACAAAACCAATATATAGTACGTCAAATCTTTGCTTACATGCGTAAAATCTACTTAACAATATGCATTATTAAATCTTGCCCCTCGGTCACGGACGCAATTCGCCACACTAGGGACGAACTACGCCGGTACTAGGGCGAATTAGGGCTATACATAAACAAAGGGCAAATTAAATGCTTGGTGACTAGGGCGAACCACGTCGGTGACATCAATAATAGCGATTCGCCTCGGTGTGATTGTTTAGCATTAACGATAACGATAATACGAATGTTGATCAACTAGGCCACGAGAAAGGGCGGTGTGACAAGAGTGGCGGTGCTCCACTCCGCCCGTATATATGTCTGTATTACATGGGTGAATGAGGGCGGCGGTGCTTCGCCGTATACATAGAAAATGCATGGATTTAACGAGGGCGGCGGTGCTTCACGACGATATATATACTTGCATATGAATACAAATGACGATATATATACGTGTCGGTGGTGGTGGTGTCGGTGTCTTTTACGACGACGTGGAGGCGGTCACGTGCGGCTTGACAACGACGACGACGTGAGGCGGGCGAAGCGGTGTCGGTCGTGATGTTGTGATCCTATGTACTATGTGAACCATGTAGTCATTCATCATATGAGAAAATTCTATGTTGATAATGTAAGTATAAGTCATTATGAAATGTAAGTATATGTGTCTTATTGCTAATATAACCATTACTATTTCCGAAATGATAAGAATTTATTTTCTTCTTCTACAGGCGATCTCTGATGCTATGATATAAAGTTTGAAGATAGTCTTCCCGGAAAAAATATGTAATGCTCATATTACTTTAGCAACATTAATATATTATATCTCAGATATTCAAAGTTCACAAATGAAGAAACATTGAAGTTTTCCTTCATTTGTCTCAGAGCCATGCATGCAAGTCCAACCAAAACTGCTTACATCATCACATGTGATATTTTTTATAAACTAAAAAACGCTTAGTTTACAAACTGGGTATCAAAATTGAGTTCCAATTTGACCATTATATATACTACAACAAATCCTTCAAAAAAAAAGACCCTACATGAATATATTTGGATAAAATTTCGTTAACAAACATTGATCTATGAAGATAGAAAAATTCTTCTATTGAAATCGCATCTTGGAATAATGGCATATCATATAGTGATGAATATATGGCGGTTGATGGGTGGATCATTTTCAACTTTTAGTGACAACGACAATGGTTTCCAAATAATATATAGCGTGTTTATTATACAAGCCATGGATTTACATCGATCTAATTAATTTCTAAAGTAATTTCATTGGTGGTCCTTAATTAAACTTGTCATGAGTTCAGTCCCAAAGGATCTTAAAATGTATTTTAGTACCATAAAATACAGTTTTTGACACTCTAAACTTGCTAATTTATCCATATAATATCCAAATATTCAAAACTTGCGTTAAGATATGGTTTTGAGATGTGAGCTTGACAACTCCATCTTTTTCTCTTTGGCCTCGCTCGCTGCATAGAGTTCCAAATATTCATTTTCAGTTCCTAGATTTTGTGATTCAAAATTTGGAATTTTCAATCGACCTCGAGCGTTGACATGGCTTACACCAAAGTTGTAGTTTTCGACGTGATCTATAACTTCAGCGAAGGAGGCTCGGGCGAATGTACAAAGAGATCGACGAACATATCACCTCGAGCTCGGCGGTGGAGGGCCTCGGGCGCCGGTGGGGCCATGGGCGCGGTGGAGGGGCCTCGGGCGTGGAGGAGGGCGCGGTGGAGGGCCACGGGCGCGCGCGGTGGAGGCCGCACGAGGAAGAAGAGGGCGGCGCCAGTGTCACGGAAGGCGAACGGACGCGGCGGAGGCGGCGCGAGGAAGAAGAGGGCGGCGGTGTTCGACGAGGAAGAAGACGAGCGGATCGATCTGCGCCAGGCGCTGGAGGTTATATATCAGGGAGAATTACTCCCGGTGCCAGCCACCAACCGGGAGTAAAAACCCTTTACTCCCGGTTCGTATTACCAACCGAGAGTAAAGGATTTTTTTGGTGGGCCATGAAACTGCAGCCCACTTTTACTCCCGGCTGGGCTTCCCACCCGAGAGTAAAGGTGGCCTGCAGTTTCGTTTCCCGCCTGTTTTAAGCAATAGTCTTGTTAAATATAATAGAAATGCAAAAGTTTTTGTTAAATACATAGTAAATTAAATAAAAGGCATATAATTATTTTGTTAAAAATATGAATTTTCTTTTTGTTTATTGCACATAGGAAAAATCTATAACTTAACTTTTTTTATTTTTTGTTAGAATTATAAAACATAATGTAACTAATATTTATTATTTCGTTAATGCAAAAATGTTGTGTTTAATTAAAATTATTAAAACTATTGGTTTTGGACAGGAAATTTGTTTTCACATCATTTTAACGTTAATATTTTAATTTTTCATCACTCAGTATCCTAATTTACCTTTTTGAGAGAGAAATCCCACAAAATCAAACATTGATTTAATTTGAAACATGACATAATAAACATCTGAATTCACAATTATTACATAATATCTCAAACACACACTATATTAAATCACTATATCATCAAGTGGGCACAGCAGTGAACTTCTTCTTTACGTATGTCCCTTGGTTATGATCGCTTCATAACCATGGAGTGTCCTCATCATTTACCAAGATGCTAGGGTCTTTGTTCACTTTGAAGGCGGGAATTCGGTCATCCTTTTCATATTCTTCCGACATGTCCGACTTGTCCTCAATTCCCACGATGACTCTTTTCCCCGAAAAGAACTATGTGGCGCTTTGGCTCTTTGGTTGAGTCATTATCGTTTTTCCCTCTTTTTGGTTTGGTAGACATATCATTGACATAGAACACCTGATTCACATCCTTGGCAAGGACGAATGGTTCATCTTTGTACCCAATATTACTAAGGTCTCACATTGTCATTCCATACTCGTTGTTCATCACTACCCGCCTCCCAATCACCTTGACCCATTGGCACTTGAACAATGGGATCTTCAAAGTAGGTGCATATTCTAGTTCCCATATTTCATCTATCGTCCATAATATGTCTCGCTTATTCCCATTCGGGTCTATGGCATCTATGCGGACACCACTGCTTTTGGTTGGTACTCCTTTTATCTTGGGCTACCGTAGAATATGTTCCCATTTATCTCGCACTTTGTATGTGACGATATGCCATGATGGTTGCATAGCCAATAAATACAGATTGCTCATGGATGCTCTCATCACCTTGACATTTTTTTCGCAACCAACCGCCGAAAGTTTCCATGTGCTTATGCGTAATCCAAGCTTCAGTCTTCCTCGAAACTCGGATCGTAAGAGATCCTTGTGTGTCTCAATATATGGATCTACCAAAGAGGAGTTCTCAGAGAACTGTAGTGCGCTTTTATTGAAATAATCATCATCCGTACCAATATATGTTTTCCTCTCTAGTGTCCCCTTTCCGCTTAGTCTCCCCTCATGTCTCGATTCAGAACACCAATCGAGTCAAGGTCGAGAATAAAGTCAACACGTAACTCAATGACCTCTTCTGCTTCCATAGCCCTTGGCGATGCTTCCTTCTCGGCGAAACACGGTTGTGAACATATTTCTTCAGACTCCCATGAATCTCTCTAAGGGGAACATGTTGTGTAGGAACACAGGACCGAGAGTGAAAATCTCCTTGACTAGGTGAACTAGGAGGTGTGTCATAATATCAAAGAAGGAAGGAGGAACACCAACTCAAAGTCGACGAGACATTGAACCACATCATTCTATAGTTTAGCTAGATCAGTTGGATCAATTGCCTTCTCGAGAAATTGCATTGGGGAATGCACATAGCTTCACGGTGGCTAGACGTACATTTGGAGGTAGAATTCCTCTTAATGCAACTGGAAGTAATTAAGGTCATGAGAACGTGATACCATGGGGACTTTAAGTTACTGAAATTTCTTCTCCGCACATTTATAATACCCTTTATATTTGAGGAGAATCCAGATGGTACCTTGATGTTGTTTAAGCATTCAAACATGATTTCCTTCTCCTCTTTGCTTAGAGTGTAGCTAGCAGGGACGTAAGTAATGGCGTCCATCATCCGCCTTCTCTCGGATGCAAAGTTGTCTCTTTCTCTCAAACAACACAGTCCTGTCGTGCTTCAAATGTGTCCTTAGGCTTTCCATACACACCCATAAAGCCTAGCAGTTCACACAAAGATTCTTCGTCAAGTGCATCACGTCGATCGAGCTACGGACCTCCAGGACTTGCCAATAGGGTAGGTCCCAAAATATGGACTTCTTCTTCCACATGGGTGCATGACCGTTAGCGTCTTTTGAAATATGTCCTTTTCCAAATACGACTTTCACATCATTGACCATATCGAGTACATCCTCACCGGTTCGGTTGCGAGGCTTGGTCGTGTGTCCGCTTCCCCTTTAAAATGCTTGCCTTTCTTTCTTACGGGGTGATTTGCGGGAAGAAATCGATGATGGCCAAGGTACACGACCTTTCAACATTTTTTCAAGAATACACCTCTAATATCACCGAAGCAGTGTGTGCATGCATTATATCCCTTGTTTGATCGTCTCCGAAGATTACTTAGAGCAGGCCAATCATTGATTGTTATGAACAACAATGCTCGCAGATCAAAGTGTTCCTGTTTGTACTCATCCCACACACGCATACACCTTCTTTATTCCACAAAATGAGAAGTTCGTTAATAAGTGGTCTCAGGTACACATCGATGTCATTGCTAGGTTGCTTCGGGCCTTGGATGAGCACATGCATCATAATGAACTTCCGCTTCATGCATAACCAAGGAGGAATGTTGTAGATACTTAGAGTAACAGTGCCAAGTGCTATGACTACGCTCGCTCTCCAAAAGGATTGATACCATCTGTACTTAAAGCAAACCTTAAGTTTCTTGCGTCATTTGCAAACTCCGGAATTCTCTGTCGATTGCTCTCCACTTGGGACCCATCAAATGGGGTGTCTCAACATATTGTCTACCTTACGGTCTTCTTTGTGCCATCGTAACAATTTTGCATGTTCTTTGTTTCTAACAGACGTTTGAGCGTGGTATTATAGGAGCATACCACATAACCTTGGCAGGGATTTTCTTACGCTGGACGTTCGCCCTCAACATCACCGTATTCATCTCGCTTTGATCTTATACCATGACGCATGGCATACCGGGCATGCATCCAATTTCTCGTACTCTTTGCCACGATGCACAGGATGCGATCATTAGGACATGCATGTATCTTCTCTATTTCTAGCCCCATAGGACGTACAACTTGTTTTGCTTCGTAGGTAGTGGCGGGCAATTCATTGTACTTCGAAGCATCTTCTTTTGGATTTTTAGTAACTCTCCAAATCCCTTGTCGATACACCATTCTTTGCCTTCCATTGCAGCAATTCTAGTGTGGTTCCCAACTTTTTCTCGCTTCTCGCATCACAAGTTGGGTACAACAATTTCTTGTGATCTTCTAGCATCCGCTCGAACTTGATCTTCTTCTTTTCACTTTCACATTCTCTTTGTGCATCACGAATGACCTCGACAAAGATCATCACCGGCTCATCTTCTGCGGCTACCTCTTCTTCAAATTTCTTCTCCCATTGCAGTATCATTGAAGCACGCACCATCAAGAATAATATCATTGTCGTCCCATTGTTCTTCTTCACCTTCTTTCATTACAACACCGGTTTCTCCGTGCTTTGTCCAACAAATATAGTTTGGCATGAAACCCGACTTGAACAAGTGTGAATGAAGAGTCCTTGAGTAAGGATATTCCACCGTATTCTTACACATGGCACATGGGCAGACATGAAACCGTCATGCTTTGTTTGCCTCGGCCAAGACGTAACAAAGAATGCACGCCGTCAATGAACTCTTGGGAGCGGCGATCAGCATTATACATCCAATGACGGCTCATCTGCATTACATGACATAAATATCATATTAAAACCTAGATCATAATTAATTATTTATACAACATGCGTGCCACCACAAAAGATACAAATTTATGAAAGCATCGCTACAATGTAGACAATCCCAACTACCACTAAAAGAACTAAAGCTAAAATACATTTCAGAGCACAAGGATTTCATGACCAATCTCAACTAAAAAGACATGATCCCCGATTGTACAACATCTTTGGGCTTCTTCGGTTGGATCAACGCCTCATTAGCCGTCAGATTCTGCCTCACAGCAAGATATATTTGCACCAGAGTTCAACATACTCTTCCTCTCGGTAGAGAAGCCTAAACATCGCCCACTTTGCCATCCCACTGAAATTAAAACAAAAAATTAGAACTTTAATCACAACCATCATGAAAATAGGTATAAACTAACCATAATCATTAAATACGATAAAATAACTCACATTGCGATCCGGACACTTGTAGAAGATACGATCCTTGTTGGGACCCTCCTTCTTCACTCGGTACTCCATCACAATCTTCGTCTCATCACGACACTTGCCGCATGGAATGAGAGGAAGGCCCGGCCTAAGTCGCTTTGGAAACCCATGAGAGGCCAAGGACCCGGAAGCAGTTGCCATCTACTCTCTATACTCATTTTTTAATACACTATAAATTTCTCCTTTTATAAACAAATAAAATTAACAAACTATAAAATTATCTAGATCTCTAAACAATGATATTTTTAATGGTAATTGTGTTCTCATCTTTTATCATGTAGGTAAGTAATTCACATGATATTTCCGTAAATTAACGTAAGAATGGGAGTGTACACACATAATGCATCATCTGCTGACGATATCGGGACGATGTGAATAATAACCATCCGTATTAGTTGACCTTGCTTACGTGATCATCTCGGCGAGCATTTCTCCACCGGACGGCACCGTACTTGGCCACGGAAGAGCTCCAATTCTACGAGGAAGTGAACACGGTCTTCCACGACCGTTGCCGCTCTCCCTCGTAGAATCAAAGCTCCTCCTTGACGTCTGTTACCGCTCGGCAGAGAACATGCTCGCCGAAATGAACACGGTCCGCTAGTTCAACTAGTACGGATTTTCTATAATTTTTTAACTATTTTCTATGTTTTTCATTTCATAAAAAGTTAAAATAAAAAGTACAGTGCTTGACAGACTACTGCGATGATATCGGGACATGTGAATAAATAACCATCCGTACTAGTTGAACTTGCTTACGTGATCATCTCGGCGAGTATTTCTCCACCGGACGGCACCGTACTTGGTCAAGGAAGAGCTCCGATTCTACGAGGAAGGGAACACGGTCTTCCACGACCGTTGTCGCTCTCCCTCGTAGAATCAAAGCTCCTCCTTGATGTCCGTTACCGTTCAACAGAGAACATGCTTGCCGAGCTGAACACGGTCCGCAAGTTCAACTAGTACGGATTTTCTATAATTTTCTAACTATTTTCTAAGTTTTTATTTATATATACTACGTTTAGGTACGGTGATTGATGATCACTCTGCGGCGATATCGGGACATGTGAATAAATAACCATCCGTACTAGCTGACCTTTTGCTTACGTGATCATCTCGGCGAGCATTTCTCCACCAGACGGCACCATACTTGGTCAAGGAAGAGCTCCGATTCTACGAGGAAGGAACACGGTCTTCCACGACCGTTGTCGCTCTCCTCGTGAGAATCAAAGCTCCTCCTTGACGTCTGCTATCGCTTTCGGCAGAGAACATGCTCGCCGAGCTAAACACGGTCCGCAAGTTCAACTAGTACGGATTTGCTATAATTTTCTAACTATTTTCTAAGTTTATATTTATATATACTTTAACCTTCTTTCATGTAAATATGCAAGCTTGAAGTGATTTTGAGCTCAAATTGCTTACAAATGAAAAAAACCACAATAAAGAACCATAAATATATATAGTGAACAAAATGGCATAAGAAAATGGTGAAAAATGAGAGTATGAGATTGGTAACCTTTACGACTGAAGAATCGACGGAGGAATCGAAGAAATCGATGGAAGAATGGATGGAGGAACAATGGAGGGAGGGAGGAAGCAAGAACACTACTGCAGTGAGCTTCAAAATGTGCTGAGCTCAGGCTCGGGGAGAAAGGAGGAGACGGCCGATTTATAAAGGGAGAACATTTAGTCCCGGTTGGTGGATCCAACCGGGGCTAAAGGTAACTTTCCAACCCCGGGCGCAGCCACGGCCCGGGAGTAGACCTTTACTCCCGGTTGAAGCCACCAACCGGGAGTAAAAGTATACCTTTAGTCCCGGTTGGTGGCTCCAACCGGGACTAAAGGTCCCTGCCACCTCTGTCTGGCGCAGTAGCCGTTGGGCAGGGACCTTTAGTCCCGGTTGGATCCTCCAACCGGGACTAAAGGTATTTCTAGTCCCGGGGGCAAAAAATTCCGGGACTAGAGCCCATTTTAGCCGAGGATCAAAGGTCTGTTCTCTACTAGTGTATACTGCTTCGTATATTACGGGGCCGGTATATTATTGCTGTTAAACTCATTCAGTTCAGTTGAGGTGAGGATAATGCTGGGCAGCGCACTTGCTTCAGAGCTCACGCATGCAAACGACGACTGGTGCGCAGCGTCGGCAGCCCTGCGGCGGCGTCGGAGGGCTGCATAGTCAACATGGGGAGAAGTTTTGGGACTGATATTTATAAGGTATTTTCGTAATTTCACATGTGTCTTTTTTTTGGCCGAGATCCTAGGGCACCTATCGGCATCTGGACGGCCGACAGGACCTTGCAATCCCCTAGATCAGCTGCAGCAGCGGTGGACAGAACCTGTCCGCAGCTGGAGGGCCGACAGGACCTTGCAAATTCCCTAGAACAGTAGCAGCAGCAGCAGTAGGCCAATGGCTCATCCGGCTTCCCGGTTGCTGCAACCTTTTGCTTGCACTGTGAGGCTGTGACCGTGAGCTCTCCAGTCCAGCTCTCGCTCGTGGTCGTGTTGGCGTTTTGCAGCGACGTCGCAGGAGGAAGACGAGAAGGAAGGGCAGGAAGCAATGCTTCGCATTGCACTGGAGTTAATAAAATGTATGCATGGGTCATGGGGGGGTGCGGCCTTCATCGGATTAGACAGGATGTTGCATGTAAAGTACTCCTGCTCGCTCTTGCACCGCATTGCATTCATCTCTCTCTAGTCAAGATCCGAATCTTGTCTCCCGGCCGACACTAACGCATGACACCGAGTTAAGTGACCCCATTAATCCATATTTATTCATTCAAAACCCTTTAAGACATAAGTACACCGTACATCCTCACTCGTCCTAAGATAAACGCACGTCTCACCTCACCGTATGGTCTACTTTAAAAGATTCAAGCTATTATAGCTCCAGTTACTGCAGTCTATAAAAGAATTAAGCTGATGCAAACATGGCCATACTCTATTTGAGGGATAATGCAAGTTTTAAGTTAGAGCCTGCGCGCTGCCATCGCGCGCCACGCCACACTTTATGGCCGCCACAGCTCCCGAGGGTTATGTTTGGTTGGTGATTTATCTTCGGCGGCCATAGCTTTTCACAGACTGGGATTCTGCCACAGCAGTGGCGTCCAGTAACCCCGCCACAGAAGTGTGGCGCCGCCAGAGCTGGTGCGGCCGAGTGTGGCTATAATCCAAACATCCCCATGACTCCCTTTTTTAGCAATATATATACTCCCTGATTACAAATGGATGGAATGCGGCTCTAGGCGTGGAAATAAGTCAAATTTTCTTACATACTCCCTCCGTCCTAAAGAAAAGTGTCTCTATGGGATTTTTGCTCGTTAACTTTCTTAAGTTTAATTAGATTTATATAAAAAAAATATTAGCAATATTTATATCTCCAAATAAATTTATTATGGAAATATATTCAACGATTAATCTAATGATACTAATTATGCATCCTAAGTATTAATATTTCTTATATATATTTGGCCAAAGTTAATAACGTTTGACTTCTACAATGGTGAGAATTACACTTTTTATGGGAATGAGGAAGTAAGTTTGATAAGTTCATAGACATTTTTTTTGTCTCCAAATAGTTTTCTTACAAAAATATACTTTTGTCTAATGATGCTTATTATTATATAAAGTAACAAAATGCAAATCCATTCGTCGTAGCCTTAAGCAAAACACTAGCTTATTGATTAAGTAGCACATCTCCTCATTAAACTCGCTAACAAGTCGCTAAGAAAAGCAATGGATAGAGCCACACAAGACATAGCAGGCTACTTCTACTACTATATATCCACATCCACATTGCAAGCAACTGGATCCGTCGACAACGAATGCAAGACATCATCACGTTGCAAGACAAGACGCGCTCTGATCGATCCATGTATGGACAAATGACGCATGCATGCCCATCAAGCTAATAGAACAAAAGCTCAGCTGCTGCCATCACCCTGTTCGCTGGATGGATCGTTTTATCACCCTGTTCGCTGGATCGTTTCCATGGCTTATAAGCCGGCTCATGCTGTTTTGTTTGGAGAGAAAAACATTGTATCATGTCTGATAAGCATGACTTATACGATAAAGCGAACATGGTATATCAGCTAGCCTCCGCCGCAATTGCATCTCCAGCTGAGAGGCTTGTAGCTGGAGTGGTCGTCGTAGGACGACGTCGACGGCCGCCGCCGCCGCTCGTGCTGATGAGCCGACGACGACGCTCCTCCTCTGCTTCCATCTCTTGTTGATCTCGATCCGCCAGCGGCGCGGCGGCTTTGCCCTGCTCCTGCGGCGTGATGGGCACCTGCACGCCTCGCAGCCCCCGCACCACCAGCACCTCCCCGCGTAGCTCGGCGGCCTCGACCTGGCCATGCTCCTCATGATGCTCCCCACAACTTCGTCGTCCATGCCCTGCTGTCATGTAATAGCGCTAGGATCTTGAAGCCTAGCTAACCATGGAGTCACGAATAGTAGTAGTCAGTGGTTAGTGAAGGTGTACCTGCTGGGTGATGGCACTGGCGCCTCAAGCATGGCCTCCGGCGTGCGCGGTGGCGGCGATGAGGAGAAGAAGAGCCAGCCCCAGAGAGAGGACGAAGAGATGGCGGTGGCCCATCCGGATCCGACGGACGGAGGAATGGAAGACAGGGTGGGTGTGGTGTACTGGTGTGGTAGGCCGCAGGTCCAGGCGGAGGCAGGCGAAGAGGGAGCGAGACGGAGAGCGACCGTGAGAGAGCTCTGCTCAGCTCGCTAGTGCTGCAAAGCAAATCTGCCTGCGCCTACGGGAACGGCCTGCACACATCCGCATATAAAGGGATTGATTGATTGAATGGATCCTCTCATGAAAAGAAACGGACAGCTGCAGTGCAGGCTAGGCTGTGTTTAGTTCGCGAAATGAAAAATTTTAGATGTTACGTCGGATGTTTCGGGGATGTTGGAAGGGGTTTTCGGATACTAATAAAAAACTAATTATATAGCTCGTCTGGAAACTGTGAGATGAATTTATTAAGCCTAATTAATCCATCATTAGCGCATGCTAGTTACTGTAGCACTTATGGCTAATTATGGACTAATTAGTCTTAAAACATTCGTCTCGCGATTTCCAACCAAACTGTGCAATTAGTTTTTTTTTTCGTCTATATTTAATACTCCATGTATGTGCCGCAAGATTTGATGTGATAGTTTGGGGTGAAAATTTTTGGAAACTAAACCAGGCCTAAAGTGGTTGCTGATCTTTTTTTACCCTGCGCTGTGCCTACGGGAACGGCCTGCACACATCGGCATATAAAGTGGTTGCTGATCTTTTTTTACCCTGCGCTGCCACTTCACTGCAGCTATGCACAAGGCCACATTTTGTCTTGCATTGGCCAGTGCTAGTAGGGTGTGGTCTCGCTAGGTCGATTAATTCAAGGGCAACACGGATTGTTTAAGGTACATTTTGGTTAGGGACACGGTTCTTCAGTTTATTTGTTGATACACATTGCTAATCTAATTTTTTTTCAGTCCATTATAAAAGCGTGTACCTTGGTCGAGGACATCATTGAGATAATTATTTATCCAACATTAGGAGAGAGAAAGTAGAGATGAAATGTCTATTATGCCCTTCACGCTATCTTCTTCCTCCTCACTACTCTATCTTCTCTCCTCCCTGGCAACTTGTCGGCGACTAGCAACGGTAGTGTGGCATGAGGCCCTAGCCTGGCCTAGGTGTGGGCACGATGACAACCGCCCGCAACACACTATCTTGTTGCTTCGCTTGTTCGCTACCCCAGTTCTTTACATCACTATCGGTTTAAAACCCCCCTTCACTGCCGGATCTTGAATCGACAGTGGCATTCCGTAGTGATGGGGGTTTCACGTCACTACCGGTTACTAGAAACCGCAAGTGATGGCTCTTTATACCACTGACGGTACTTCAACCGGCACTGATAGACACTGAAAAACAAAAAAAAAGGAATCCAGCAACAGCGCTGGTGCATGCTTGTCCACAAATAGTACAAGAAACAATTCATTAGAAACTACAAATTGCGACAGCTTCCTGGCCAGAAGCCCTATCCACGTCGTCTCCATTGGTCTCCTCCGTTTGATCTTGAATCCTATGGCCCCGATTGTTTGAAGCCAATTCTTGACCAGAGTGGCTTCTCCTCGTTCTCTCTGGCTTATTCGTCTTCTCCACTGCTTCTCCTCAGCTTCTTCGGCTTCTCGTCCGAATCCAGAGAGACAAATATATACTTAGCTTCCACTTCTCCTTCCACATTCCTCTCCCAACTTCCTCTCTCCCTCACCCGTCAGTCTCTCCCTCTCCCTTACGATCCCCACGCGGACAGGGCAGCGACGGCTGGCGCGGGCGGCCACGGCGGCTGCAGCCGGCCTCCTCCTCCTCCTCTCCCCCTCGCGTCGCACCGTGCTGGCCATGCCCTCACCGCCGGTTCACAGCGCAGCGGCACCCCAAGGCTGCGGTGCAGCACCGCTCGTGGGCGCCGGCGGTGCCCGTCCCTGGCCACGACGTGGCTGCTCCCCGGCGGTGCCTCCTCCCTCTACTCCACCTGTGTTCATGTGCTACAAGAAACCCTAGCTGCCTGCCTGTGCTGGAGGTCACGGCCACCTAGTGCCGACCCCATCGCTGGCGGTGGTGCCCTGCTCCCGCGTGGAGACGCTTGCCGACGACAGCGGCTGCGGCTGCGTGGACGACGAGGTAAACTCCCAACTCCCCTCTCTCTTGCCCTCACTCTCTATCTTGATGAACCTCATATCTTACAGCATAGACCTTGTTTGTGCAAATATGGCCCAGGGAAAAAGGTTCAGGGAGTTTGGCTCTGCCAAATATGCCTCCATTTTTTTAGCACGAGTTAATACATTATTTCATTTGTTCTGCCTGATCTATGCGACCGTTTTCAGTGCCTCATCTATGTGACTATTTTTAATGCGTGGACAGGGGTTGTGCTAAATCTCCTTTCTTTGGAAAGCAATTGGCCTGCAGGTATACATATATGTTTAGCCTTGCTAGAATATGTCCACTTATTGTTGCATGTTAACTATCTATTACATTTTTTGGGGGGATTTTTATACTATACACAGCTTGCCATGTGAAGAAAAGCTTTAAAAAAAGATTGGTTCATAGTAAATTGCCATCCTGTCTGCGGGTTACTCCTTGCATGTCGATCTTCTAAGAGAAAAGCCTCTGATTATTGTTGGCAGGTACCTGGAAGATCCTATCAGCATTTTCAAGTTTTGGGGGGTAAATACAGGTTGCACAGATGGTGTGGTTATCATTCTATACAATGGTGTACATCACATAGTGCGAATGATGGTTCGTTTAACTCCAGTTTCTAATTTCTACTATGTAGTCCCAGAATTTTATAGACCTCTGCCTTCACCAGAACCAGGAAGAAGTGGTTCGATCCCTCTCTCCGTTCAAAGATAGAGCCTTGCATTCCTGAATTTGGTAACGTGTACTGTTCTCTCATACAATTAAATATTCATTCTCTGTTCTTTTTAGTTTGCCGATAGCTTCAGCAAATTAATCCTCTGTTTTCTAGGGCATACCAGATGACGCTAATGCTTAATAAACAAATAATTATCGTGACCTAACTTCTTCACGATCAGTTCGAGATTATAAGTGGGTTTGTTCAGGTATCCCTTTATACATTATCAATACAATGCTTTATTCATGTGTTTAAGTAAACAATATCAATACAATGCTTTATCGTGACCTAGGCCTTTTTGTCTCTATACAATGATTTAAGTAAACAATATTAATTTCATAGGTATGCTTCCTTACTATTCCTGTGTTTGGTTCTTGGTATTTTCTTAAATAATTTGTGATTTGAAGAGTAGGCCTACATTTCAATTGCCTTGTACAGTTGGCTTCTCCAATATACGAGCTTATGTGCATCTTAGAATAGTTTGGGCACAACCTTCTATAGGATTGCTGTGTCCCTGTGCATTCTTAAGGTTCAGGATGTGTTGTGCTTCTCTTACTGCTCCAGGTTGTTTGTGAAGTCATGAAATCTAGCAAAGGTACCAAGCCAAGGATAGCTCACGCAGATCAACCGTTTCGAGGTCAGACAGTTCCATTGCACATAAAAAATGTTTGGTTTTAGTTTCCTCTATTCCAGCATTCTCCCTGTATGTCCATAAGAGATCCTGCGTTGTTTTCGGTTTGCCTTATTGACAATATCAAAAATGAACTCTCAACAAATGTTACTTCATCCATGTCAGCTCCTCATGTACCAAACGCTACTTCATAACCTATTCTGCCTTCACGGCAGTCTATTGGATGGCGGCTTATGTTGCCTTCAGGTCATTCAGGTACCTTTGTCTACAGATATATTAGTTCAATAGCAAACATGCACAGCTTGTATTCTGTCACTACACTGTGAATAGCAAAGGACAAAGCTACCATGACGATTTGTTCAAAAAAAAACATGAATGGCAGCACTCTTGTTTATTATGTGTTTTTAGTTCCAAGTCATGATGACTGTGTCTGATACTCTGTTTTAATTAGATCTATTCTAGGCCGAAGTTGATTTTCTTCGAAATCTTCGGCTTCCCAATTTGGTCATGCCCCCTGTGTAAGTAACAAGAACACAAGGTACCCGCCTAGCTAACTGCTGTGACTGAAGATGTCTCTTCATTTTTTTCTCAAATACTCCATTTTTGCTTGTTCATTAATCTGGTGCCTCAAAAGCGCATAAAAAATACTGTCAAAGACAGGAGATTTCAGCACCTCCTCCTATTGGTTATCAAGAATTTGTGCTGGCTCGCCGCTTCTAAATAGCCACCGATTTTTTTGGATTTGTAGTTTGATTAAAAACATATGTGACAAGCAATGAAATTCACCACACCATAAAAGATATAGGCACTTTAGTCACAGATGCTTAATCTGCTTATGGTCTGACATTCATCATATGTCATGTATGCAAATTCTAAAAAAACTATAGCACCACATGAGTTGATTTTTATGATCTTACCACCTGCAAAGGCGTATGGGTTAAACAATGTTGCCCATTTGATCAGTTGATACTTTAGAGTTTCAGACCATGTGATGTATTATGAATATCTTTTACATTACAATTTCCTTTTATTTTGTGCTTTGCCACTTAAATTTGATGCCTCTGTGGTTTCACATATTTAAAGAGGGATGGAGCCCTGGCATGAGAGGAGGTAGCTTTGAGGCTGAGCAATAGCAAATGCTTTTGAATTTCAGGCCATGTGATTTAAGCTGAATATCTTTACATTACGTTTCCTTTAATTTTTGTGCTTTGCCATTTAAATTTGATGCCTCTGTGGTTTCACATATTTACAGAGGGATGGGAGCCATGGCATCAGAGAAGATGGCTTTGAGACAGAGGAAGAGCATCCGTCCATCTGAGGAGAACAGGAGCAGCAAAACTGAAGTGGAATAGGAGGGATGCATTACCTAATTCTGTACTGCCCAGATGTGGTATTAGCTAGCCTGAACTTGAAATACAGGTTTGTGTTATCACAGTTTTTGGAAACCTCACTAAATCCATTCTTTTCTGATCTCGATCTGTGTAGTCTCACAAACCTGATAAACTTCACAATCTTGCTAACGTAACTTCTTTCAAACTGTATAATTCATGGTTCTTAACCTGCTGAAATAAATTCTTGCCTTGTCTTGGGGATATGTCTCTGTCAATGAGTGCATCATCACTGTCTGACTAGGTCAATTCATGGAACCATCATAGTAAGAATGTCCTATTCTAATTTCCATGTTTTATTTTGTGAGTCATTAATCTTTTGCACTAGAAATCTGCAAGTGTGCAGATGGGAAACACTTTCCATCGGAGGATTATCAATGAGCAGCACTGCATCACTACTCAACTACAAGGTCATTTCTTCCGCGTTAGTTTATCCTGTTGTGCACCATGCTAAATAAAAAAAGGTGTCATACTCCGAATTTATCAAATTGGGCGTATCCATCGCTCCTTCTCATTTGGGTACATGAGAAATCATGCTACATAAACAATCGTATCTGATTTCTCCTTGCTAGGCATGAATTTGGGAACAACCTTAGTTCTTTTGGTTCTTAAGAGTTGTTTTTAGTATATTACTATTTTTGTTTTCTGCTTTCAGTACAACCATATACAGCTATAGACCAATTGACCTCTTTTATCTCGCTACATAATATGTTTTGATAGGGTAATAAAATGAGGAGGGGACACGGCCGTTTGTGTAGGGGTAGGGCTATGTGGATGATGCCCTGCACCTGCGTGCTGCAACAGTAATTTCGTCAGAGTCTGTCGTTGGACTACCTTCCCTCCTTTTGCTGTAGCCATTTCTAGGTAGCCAATTAACTAAAATTGGTACGGAAATGAAGTCTGCTCATGTTAACCACGTATTAGCACGTTGTCTTAGCTGTAACGAAATATGGAATTAGCTTATGTAGTGTTTCTGCAGTATATCAATTAGCACAAACGCGTTGTATTTGTTATATTGATAATATTGCTGCCTCTTGTTCCATCTTCATATGTGTATAGAATTTTCTTTGCCGATAACTGTGGTGTTTGTTGAATAATCTACTGCTTCCTTGTGAGAACACACAGCAGGGGAAGGCGGCATCGAAAAGGCTCCCTACTGTGGTACTATAGCCGCTGCAGAAGGCAGGCGCCGAACGGCTCACCTGTCGCACTGTAGCCACAGCAGGGACAGGCGTAGAAGTCAGTCCTGCTGTGTTATCTAGTCACTGTTATAGCATGGCAACTGTACTAGGTCTAGATGGATAGAGTTATATAAATAGTTTGTCACTGCAACTCAGTAAAGAGAGTTCAGATTTACCATCTCCTATACAGGGCTTCAGCCAACGCTGGTGCTTCTACTGTGTGTGTATGCTCTGTTCTCCCTCTCTTCTTCTACCTCTGACCATAGTGTGTGGTCGGACAACGTCTGTCATGCTCGGCCGTGGTTGGCAAGACTGGTGAGTGGTCGACTCACCTGAGCCGGTGATCCTATGGGCTAACAAGTGGTATCGGAGCCATACAAGCGTCGTCGCCAGAATAACCGCTGGCGATGACGGACAGTTCAGAGATGGACGACAGCAATGGCACTGCTGTGGCTGCCCAACCACGATAGGAGGTCGTTGTTCACACGATGCAGGAGGCAGTGGCACCAGTTGGCCGACGCTGACTCGCACCAACTATGGAGAGTGGTCGGTGACCATGAAGGTCAAACTCAGAGCCCGACGGCTCTAGAATGCTGTTGACAAGGGCACTAAGAATGAAGAAGATGACATGTCAGCGTTGGAAGCTATCATCGCTGCTATACCGGTGGAGTATAGGGAGCCGTTGGGGGTGAAAAGCTCTGCTAAGGAGGCGTGGGAGGCTATTACGGCGATGCGCGTCGGTTCCGACCGCGCAAAGAAGGCGACGACCCAGCTTCTGAAGCAGGAGTACGCCAACCTCAAGTTCAAGGATGGTGAAATGGTGGAGGATTTCTCCCTCCGCCTGCAGACGCTCATCAGCAAGCTAAAGAGCCACGGTGTCACCATCGACAAAGAGGAGGCAGTCTCCAAGTACCTCCACTCCGTGCCGGCAAAGTACATCCAGATCGCTCTCTCCATAGAGACGATGCTGGGCTTGTCCACCCTCACCATTGAGGATGTGACAGGCCATCTATGGGCGGTGGATGAGCGCCTGGAGCAGGCGACAGCAACGAAGGACAGCAGCAAACTGTTGCTGACAGAGGAGGAGTGGGCTGCTCGGAGAAACTCTAGGGTAGCCTCCTCCAGCCGTGGTGGCGATGGCAAGCGCCGCGGTAAGGCTTCTTTGGAGAAAAAGAAACGGGTCGACCCCAATGCCTACCGGCGCTACGGTAAGACGGGCCATTGGGCACGGGAGTGCCCAAATCGCAAGCAGGAGAAGAAGGCTCAGGCTCATCTGGCGCAAGCTGATGATGATGATGAGGCCACTATCCTGACGGCGATGTTCTGTGCACTGCACGACGTTGAGGCCGAGGAGATGGGAGAGGTGACGACGGTAGAGGACCTGGGAAGGCCCTGAAAGCTGTCAACCTCGATGAACCACGCGTCCAAGTCTACCTCGGACGTGTGGGTAGCGAGCAGGAGCAGCGGTGGTACCTAGACTCTGGTGCCAGCAACCACATGACGGGCTCCAAGGCAGCCTTCTTTGAGCTCAACGATGATGTTACCGGTACGGTGAAGTTTGATGACGGCTCAAGGGTGGCTATCCGAGGGCATGACACCATCATCTTTAGGTGTTAGAATGGGGAGCACCGCGCGCTAACGGATGTATATTACATCCCACAGCTGCGTTCAAGCATCATCAGCATTGGTTAGTTGGATGAGCGTGGTAGCAAGGTACTGATCAAGGACGGAGTCCTCAGGATCAGGGACTGGGAACAACAACTCCTTGCCAAGGTGAAGAGGTCCCTGAACCAGTTGTACCTGCTCGACCTGAAGGTAGAGCAGCCGGTGTGCTTGGCGGCAAGGCACACCGAGGAACCGTGGCTGTGGCATGCTTGGTTCGGACATCTCAGCTTTGACGCGCTTGGTCGACTGGAGAAGATGGTCCGAGGGCTACCCCACATCGAGCACGGAGGTGAGCTGTGTGACAGCTGCCTGGCCGGGAAGCAGAGGAGGCTGCCGTTTCCAAAGGTGGCCAAGTATCGCGTGGAGGACGCTCTCAAGCTCGTCCATAGCGACCTCTGCGGGCCGATCACGCCAGCCACAAACGGTGGTCAGCGGTACTTCCTCCTACTTGTGGATGATTGCAGTCGCTACATGTGGCTGCAACTCCTGATGAGCAAGGACGAAGCGGTGGCGGCAATCAAGAAGTTCAAGATGCGCGCGGAGGCCGAAAGCGGCAAGAAGCTCCACGTGCTGAGGACTGATCGTGGCGGTGAATTCACTTCGGTAGAGTTTGCTGCGTATTGCGTGGATCAGGGTGTGGTGCGCCACCACACCGCGCCGTACTCGCCACAATAGAATGGCATGGTGGAGAGGCAGAACCAGACGGTGGTCGGCATGGCTCGATCTATGATGAAGGCCAAAGGCATGCCGGCAAGGTTCTGGGGGTGAGGCGGTGACCACGGTGGTGTTCATCCTCAACCGTGCTCCGACCAAGGCCCTGACGGGCAAGACGTTGTTCGAAGCTTGGTATGGACGCAAGCTAAGCGTGTCCTTCCTCTGGACTTTTGGCTGCATCGGCCACGTCAGGAAGACAAAGCCAATCCTCACCAGGCTGGAGGACCGGAGCACACCAATGGTGTTCTTGGGCTATGCGGAGGGTACCAAGGCGTACCGGCTCAACGACCCACGCGGAGACAAGGTACTTGTCTCGCACGACGTCGTGTTCGACGAGAAGGCGGCTTGGGACTAGAACAGTTCGAGCACGGGGGAAGCTGGCGGCTTCACCAGCACCTTCGTCGTCGAGCACTTAGTCATCCACAGTGGAGGAGACGCTGGGGAAGAGGTGCCGAGCACTCCGGGAGGGGTGCCGAGCACTCCAGCAACAGAGCCGAGCACTCCTAGGGTGGTGCCGAGCACTTTGGGAGGGATGCCGAGCACTTCGGGAGGAGTGCCGAGCACTCCTGGAGAGATGTCGAGCACGCCAGGAGTGGTGCCGGGAGGTTCTGCAGTGGTGGCGACCACTCCAAGACAGGTGTCGAGCACTCCTGTAGCAGAGCCAAGAGGTCTTGCAGTGGTGCCGACCACTCCAAGACTGAGGCTCAGCACTCTTACAGTGGTGCTGAGTACTGCAGGAGTTATGACGAGTTGTCCAGGAGTAGTGCCGAGCACTGCATCTGGGGTGCCGAGCACTCTAGGTGCTATGCCGAGCACTCTGGCGGAACAGGGAACTCCATCGAAGTCGATCGAGTTCGCCTCACCTCCAAGTGACATCACTGAGTTCGTGGACGCCTTCCACGAAGGTGGGGAGGTGCGGTTCCCCAGGCTGGATGACATCGTCGGCGGCATAGGGCCCTCATGCCTGGTTGGTTGGCTGCTCAATGATCAAGAGCTGCTGCTCGTCAGTGCAGAGGAGCCACCCACGTTCGCGCTGGCCGAGCGTGATGGAAACTGGTGACGAGCGATGCTTAAGGAGATGAAGGCGATCGAGGAAAACGAGACTTGGGAGCTCGTCGATCCACCTCCAGGATGCTGTCCGATCAGCATGAAGTGGGTGTACAAGGTCAAGCGGGACGAGCTCGGTGCCATTGTCAAGCACAAGGCGCGCCTCGTGGCCCGAGGCTTTGTTCAGCGAGAGGGCATCGACTTCGAGGAAGTCTTTGCGCTAGTGGCGCTCATGGAGTCTGTCCGTTTGCTACTAGCTTTGGCAGCAGTAAAGGACTGGCGCGTCCATCACCTGAATGTAATTAAATCTGTTTTCTGTTTTACTGCAATATATGCTTACTGCTTCACAGATTTTTAGACTCCTATTATCTTTTTAGATTTTCACTTGTTTGTATAGTGTAGGATTAAATTGATCTAACAAATGGGGAAACAAGCGAGCGACCATAACACTATATGACACAACAGCTACTGATATATGATGAAATGGATTTTGATTTGTGAATATTAACTTCTCTTAGATATCACTCCTTTCCAATTACATATACCTGTTGGTCATGTATTTTTTTTTAAACCCATCATTACTCCTTTCCATTCACATACCTATTGGCCATATAGTTTTTCTAGACTCATCATTGAATCAAATTAATCTTTCTTGTTTTCAACGGTCTGGAGTTTCGCGATAAACCTGATACCTTTTGATTTATTAAGTTGACGCTCATAACCTGATGGCTTTTGATTTATTAAGTTTATGTTGATGTCATAATTCTGAATGATAAAATGTTAATTAGGCTGTGCGCATGCAAATGAAACTGTGTACCCTTCTGATAATAATTAAGAAGTCAGAAACGACGATTCCGGTGGTCTAATTAGTTTTAGCTAGTACTCATATTTGTATCTCAGAGTACAGGTCCTTTGTGCTCATTGGACAGAAAGCATTGCATAATACAACATGTTCTGAGCCTAGCAAGGTTTGCATATGTTATGCCACAGGATGTGCTGGCGCCCATCGTTATGGAGTACCTAGATTTTTTATGGGTCCTCTATATTTTCCCCGCTGCAGCCATTTTGTTATAGCCTGCTCTGTAGATGGCTTGGCTGACTTTCTGTTCTTTGGGCCTGAATGATCAGTGCTTCAATTTCTGCTCCACTTTTTTTGACTGTACTAAGACATTAGGGAAAGACAATTGGTAGAAACTGCATTTTTGTATATCTCTTGTTGCTTGTCTATTTCACAGTTTAGGTTCCATGCCTTTGGCCAGTGCAGTGCGAAATTTATTTGCATTGCAAAGGTCCATGCTATTAAACAAATTACTTCCTAAAGTCATCTTGGGGCTAATAATTACACTACTCATTGCAGTTCACTACATTCGGTAGCTTGCGGTAACGGTGGCCAACCAACCTTTTCTTGTTCGCTTTGATTTTGTGGTGAGTAGTATTTTGCCCATTCTTTTGTATATTAGTATCCCGGTTACTTACACTTACCCATTGCCTTAACAAGGTTGTGTTACTTATCAAACGGATCTGATTCCTTTCATCCTCTTGGTTCACTGGCAATAATTGTAGGCCTTAACAAGACCTTTAACAGCACATCCATATTGAAAATGAAAATAATAATTGGAAGTAATAAGCATATACAACCACCAACGTACCAGTATATTAACTGAGATTAGTTATTTGTTATTCCACTGTCATCTTGTATAGTTTTATTTTCTACACATCTACATACATCGATACACATTTTGCTGCAGGTTCCAATTACAACTAATCCTCTACTGGTTACCAGCACTAACCACACCATACCGCCAGACATAACCACAAAGAGATGGTCATGAGGCTTCAGTTCGAGTCCCATTTGATCCTGAATTAACACATGTCACATATGCCTATGTAGTGCTCTTTATTACCTTTTACGCTGCTATATGTATGTAGGTATAAATTTGTATATTATTGTAGACTGCTTTGCAGTCCATAAATAAAACATGTATATTGTCCTAGAATCCCTGCTTCCACAGCACAGTTTACAGTCGTAAATGTCTTGTCACCAGACCTTATGTTGTCTGTACAACCTATAGACCTGTTATGTAAAGCCATGAAACCAATGGATGGCATCTAATATTCGAAATAAACCTTATAATATGCTAATCTATGGACATATATGTATTTATTACTGAACTTATATACTCTATGCACATCTATGCCTCAATCACTACCGGAAACAGTCGCTTTGCCGTGTGCCACAGGCACTCGGCAAAGCCCAAAAAACACTCGGCAAATGATTTGCAGAGTGTAACACTCGGCAAACAGCACACGTCATCTACAGTCCCGGCAAACGGCTCTTTGCCGAGTGTTTTCTATCGGGCACTCGACAAAGACTTTGCCGAGAGCTGAAACCGACGCTCGGCGAAAAAAAGTAACGTGACGGAGTGGAGACGGTCACGGCGCGTTTGCTAAGTGTCAAATCTCAGGCACTCGGCAAACATTCCTAATTTGCCGTGTGTCAAATTCTAGGCACTCGGCAAACTTTGCTTCTTTGCCGGGTGTCAACGTCGAGGCACTCGGCAAACACTTCCTCCTTTGCCGTGTGTCACATTTCAGGCACTCGACAAACCTTCGTCCTTTGCCGAGTGTCGAATACCAGGCACTCGGCAAACACGTCCCAGAATGCACAGAATTTTGGCTTCTTTGCCGAGTGTCATAGCGCAGACACTCGGCAAAGAAGCTATTTTAGTCCCAGAATGCACAGAATTTTGCCACGTGTACACTTTACCGAGTGTTTTAACCCTGGCACTCGGCAAAAGGCCTCTTTGTCGAGTGTTACACTCGGCAAAGCTGCCACAAATAATCAGTTTATTAGGTTCGGTCACAGCCACGTTCCACATTCAAATAAACATCACATCCATCACAAATATTTAACAATAGGCATCACAGGCAGTTCGTATAAATATATCGACAACACATAAATGCAAATAAACTTCAGAATCACAAGTAGGTTCATTCACAACCACAAGTAGTCACAGGTAATCCACAAATACAAATACAAATAAAGTCACAAGTAGTCACTTAGGCCACGAGTTCCACTGCGACAGGGCTGGGTCATGAGGCTCATTCGATGCCGCCGATTGATGCTGCACAAAGGAGAAGAGATTGCATGTGTGAGACAAGATTAAACAACACGTATGGTCTCTCTACTGCTTAACTAGTATAACCCTTGCAACTATCAACAATATCTTCTCAGTTGCATTGTGCTCTAGTATGATTGCTTAAGTACTAGTTGGTAACAAACATATAGCATTAGTCACTAAGTTTCTAGTGTCTTGGCATTTTTATAAGATTGATTATGTATAAACTAGATTATAAGGTTGTAAAGCGACTCACAGTGCCTGAAACAGTATTTGGAGCAGATTGAGGAGGAGGGACTAGAAACGGTGGTGGAGGTTGACCGATTGCAGCATAAACACCCCTCATATATTCAAACATCTGCAGCTCCATCCTCTCCCGCTCTGCCTCCATCCTCAGTCGCTCTGCCTCCATCCTCTATCGCTCTGCCTCCATCTTTGCCTCTAGCTCCTCTCGGTGCCTCGTTTCTTGTTCTAGCTGAGCCTATAATATTTCATCTCAATGTTACAATGCAATGCAAAAGCATGTAAAAATCAATGAACGATGAATAAAACAGAAATAACCTGGAGTGCGTTCATCTGGAACCGTGTAGAGTCCGGCCGTGGGCGTATCGCCGGACTGGAACCCGTGCTCCGTGCTCGAATCTAGGAGAGAGTGGGAGAACTAGCCGTGTCGATGGTGTCGTCGCCAATCCAGAACCGGCCATGCTTCTTGCCTCCTCCCGCCCTCATGACCACTTCTCCATCAAGGTCATGGGCGCTCGGATTGTACTCTAGGTCATGGACCTGCCTTGCCATTGATGTGTATCCATTGAGACGGCTGTGGACGGACTCATTGTTGTACGCCGAGGGCGGGTCCTCTGGGTTACAGGCGGCGTCGGACGTCACCTTCCCCTTGTGGGCCAAAGCATATGCCACGAATTGGGAGCAAGGCTCGCCACCATGTGATGGCGACTGCAAAAAAAGCAATATGATTAGAAATTATGCAGAGTTGAGCGTTAGAATAAAGAAATGAATTCACATACCCATCTTGCCGCGTATTCTGAGAGGTTGAGGTTGCCTTAATGGTGTGGTGCACCCGGCATCAGCAAACACCGCTCCCGGCAAGCGTTGTGATTCTCCTCCCATGTGGGTCGCACCACCTGTCCCACCATCCGGGCCCAGCACTGCAGATCGTAGGCGCACCACCATGGAGGCACCTACGTCATCAAGTATATGACATATAAGAAGATGAAATTAAGCGTAATTAATCTTAGAAAAAATAAGTATTAATGTTCTATATTTACCTTCAGGTATTGTTCCGAGGTCAGGCTCATGGTTCTTCCACCCTTTTAGGGATCCTCTTTCTAAGAAATTATGTGTGGTATTGGATCAAGGCCAGGATGCGCGCCTCGTAGTGCATGTCCTTAATGAGTTTCTTGGCGGCTTTGTCAGCCATAGCATCCGCCTTGGCCTCGTATCCCTCCTCGCATCTAAAAAAATCCTGCATATATATAGACGTGATGTATCCAGACATTATTTCAATAATGTCCAATTAATGCGATGTATTGAGCAATGTAGTGCGAGAAAGACTTACCCAAAGCTCAGCCTTGACATGCTGCGCCTTGTCAGCGAATACCCTGCCATCCCGATGAGTGGTGTCGGGGATGGTGGCATAGTGGACCCATGTGTAGGCTGGCTCGACAGTTCCGCCGAACTACACCAAGCTAGGGAACTTTTCCTTGATAAAAAAACCAAGGATGTTGTTCACATGGCGTGCGTGATCACCCCCACCGACCTTCCTCCAACCCCTGCCAAGTGATTAAGATAAACTATTAGTTTCTATTGTAATTTTGAACATATCAAATAAAAAATTAGTGATAACATATAAAGTTACTTACTTGTCTCCATCGGGTCGAATCAGCGGGCGTCTCTCAAGAGGTATCGGTCGCCTCGGGAGGGTCGAGGGACCTCACAACCACACACGCGATGAACTTGAGGAAGAGGTACCCCCCTGTCTCCTCCTCCATCTCTGCCTCCTCCTCCACCCCTACCTCCTCCTCCTCGACCTATACCTCCTCCTCAGAGGATGAGTGAGCAGAAGGTAACTCAGACGACGATGAAGGTACAGGCGACGGTGGCCTCGTCTTGCCTCCACCCTTCCCTCGACCCTTGGGTCTACCCCGAGGTCTCTTCCTGGACCCCTCAGTTGCATCAGACACTTTACTCGTCGCTGTCGCTTTTGAGTAAAGCGACGTTATCCTCCTCATACCGCCCACCATTGTTCAATCACCTGCAATTAAAAAGAGTAAACCAATTAGCATAGATAATACATCAAAATAGATGCAAAATAAACAAAACATACTTAGAAAATAACATGGTATGACAAATAATAAATCAATTAGCACGGATCATACATGTATTAGAAATAATCATCATCATTGGGATTAGCTGGATCATAGGTCTCATCATCACTATCATGCATGTTGATATAATCATCCCCATGCTCCGAAGGAGGAAAGTCGTCATCACCGTCGTTGCTTAGATGTAATCACTGAAGTAATTCTAAGTCCTTCACATTCTAAACCTCGTCTCTGGCGTCCTCGTCAGCACCACTTTCATTGTCTACTTTCATACCCTAAGCTTCGGTTAAGTCTATCTCAAAACTCCCTTCGAGCCCATCTTCTTGAAAAAACTCTCCATCATATGTGTTGGGGTCTATGTTGTAATCTTGATTGTTTGGGACAGGTAGTTTACCGTGTGGCGATACCTTGTACACAACATCCCAACCCTTAAGATGGTCTACAGTTTGGCATGGGTATGAGAGATAATAAACTTGCGTTGCCTGTTGAGCCACAATATAGACATCGTCTCCTAGTAAGACAGATGATTGTTGAATTTCGACTAGCCCAAGATTAGGGGTATGCCTCACTACTTCAGGATCAAACCAATGGCATTTGAATATAATGGGTTTAAGAGGTTTGCAACCATGAAACATGAGTTCGTATATTTCTTCAATTCTTCTGTAATACTCAACCCCATCTAAGCCTTGCGTAAAAACTCTGGTATTTGTGGTTCTTCAATTGGGCCGACTCTGCTCGTGACTTGTTGTGTGAAAGCGATATCCATTCACATCATAACCGGTAAATGACCTGACCCTATAGGCACAACCATCAGCAACCTGTCTCAACTCGGCACTCATAGACGCATCGATTTGTCCCTACAAGTTCAAGTAGGGTAGTTCATTATATTAGTCGCACGTACGAGCAACTTGTAATGTCAAACTAAGTACGAGCCAAAATGGACAGTACCTTCTGTTTGAACCAAGAAATGAAATCGGGCATTCCATTTCCCACACCCTCTCTAAGAAGGGTCGAAGTTTCCTATAGGGTAGGTTCCCTTGATTCACGCCAGAATCGTTCATGAAATTCCCTGTACCAACGAGAAACAAGGGAGTTGGACATAGAATTGTGACTACTTGAGAAAAAGTTTGTGGAGAACTTACAGCATGTATGGCTCCACTTCGGATAGGTTGGTCAACACATATAGCATAGTATTTTGTTGTTAGTCGCACCACTTGCACTCCCTAGTTGACCTCGGAAAATGCTAATGTTTGATTCATCTTCGCCAGTATTGTAACAAGGGGTGGATTATGCACGCTAGGAAGGTTGTTAGCATAGTATTTTGTTGTGAAGTTTGACACCTCCTCCAGAATGTATGCCTCTGCTATGGATGCTTCAATTTTGCATTTATTTTTACATTTAGTTCGAAGAACCTTTTGAAATCTCTCAATTTTGCACAGGCCCCCCATTCGTGCCTCATACGGGAGGTGCAAAATCAAATGCTGCATCGGATTGAAGAAGCTAGGTGGAAAGATCTTCTCCAACTTTGCAGAGTAACACAGGGGCCATTCTTTCCATGTCTGCAACCATGGTACAAGATAACTCCTTAGCACAAAGCTGGCAGAAGAAATTGCTCAACTCCGCCAGCACTATCCAGACATGCTCAGGGACATAGCCTCGAACCATCACCGGCAGTAGCCGCTCAAGCCATATGTGGTAGTCATGACTCTTGAGCCAATTGATTCGCAAAGTAGCTAAGTTCACTCCCCTCTTCAGATTCGCTACATACCTATCAGGGAACATTAACGTTTGGAACCATTCTAGTACTTTCCTCCTTTGGGCCCTCGTCAGAACGAAATTGACCTTAGGCTTTCTCCATGACTTCCCGCCTTCGGGAGGCGTCATGTCTAGCTTTGGTCTATTGCATAACCTCACCTGATCCACTCTTGCCTTAACATTATCCTTTGTCTTATTAGGAATGTCCAAGATTGTACCAAAAATTGCCTCAGCGGCATTCTTTTCAGTGTGCATTACATCAATGTTCTGTGGAAGTAGAAGGTCATCAAAATAGGGGAGGTTCCACAAGCACGACTTGTGAGTCCATGCATGTTCCTCACCATATCCTAGAAAATGATCTCCTTGGTCATTGACCTCGAGAGCGCCTAACAGAGCATGAACCACGGCACCAATCATCATCTGGGGTGCAGGGCCTTCAATTACTACATCTTTCATAAAGTTCTTGATGTCTCATCTGAATAGATGGTCAAGAGGGAGGAATTGTCGATGTTTGTCGAACGAAGAATACTTGCCACCCTTCGTCAACCAAATGAATAGCAGAGACGCCTTGCATACTGGGCATGAGAACTTCCTATGAACACACTAGCCACAGAATATCCCATACGCTGGAAAGTCATGCAGAGAGTACTGGTACCAAACATACATTTTGAAGTTTGTCTTTGTAGCTCGGTCGTATATCCATACCCCTTCCTCCCAAGCACGGACCAAATCATCAATCAGAGGCTCCATGTACACACTCATATTATTCCCCAGGTTTTTAGGAATTATCAACGACAAGAATATGTTCTGTCATTGAAAGATGACGTCAGGGAGGAGATTGAGAGGGATAACGAACATGGGCCAACAAGTGTATGAGGCAGCCACCATTCCATAAGGATTGAACCCATCTGTTGCCAGCGCAACACGTACATTATGAGCCTCTAGAGCTTTCTCATGATGAATCATATCAAACCTTGTCCATGCTTCACCATCGGATGGATGCACCAGCTTCTCAGGATTGTATCAACGTCCGTATTTGTGCCATGTCATCTGTTTCATGGATTTCTCAGTCATATAAAGTCGTTGGATCCTCGGTATGAATGGAAGGTACCGTAGGATCTTCACGGGGATGGCGAGCTGCCTCTTCTGACCATCACCAGAGTCTACCTCTAGGAACCTAGACGATTTACACTTCACACGGTACTTTGCTTCCGCATGTTCTTTCCTAAATAAGATGCATCCCTTCGGACAAGCATGTATCTGCTCATATGGCATCTTAAGTGCACGAAGGAGTTTATGTGCCTCATACATGCTCTTTGGCAAGATGTGACCATCTGGGAGCGGGCTACCAACAACTGTTAGCATAACATCTAAGGCTTCTCGACTCAAGCTAAATTGGGACTTTACGGCCATTAGACGTGCAATGGCATCCAGTTGAGAAACCTTGACATGCCTGTGAAAGGGTTGTTGTGCCGCAGACAACATATCGTAATACGTCTTTGTGGTTGGCTCTGGCTCCTCCTCCCTACGTCCTTCATCGAAGTGTGCTTCATGATAGTCATTTAACATGTCTCCTACCCCAGCATCAGCATCATAATCCTCGATGCGTTGTCTCACGACCTCGTCTCTCACATGATCGGATTCACCATGGTAGATCCACCGGGTATAGTCCGCCGTAAATCCATTCTCGCAAAGATGTTTACCCATGACCACCTTTGTTTGTCAACGCATGTTTGCACAAATGCTGCAGGGACACCAAGTGCCACGCGCTCCTTTAACCCTTGCAAATGCTAGTTCCAAGAAAGCATCGGTCTTCTTAATCCATTCATCGATGAACGAACCCTGACTAGAGCGGCCCGTGTACATCCACTCACGGTCATTCATCCTCTAACATATCAGCAAGTAATATAAAAATCAATTGCATCTACAAGTTCCTATACTGTCTAATAGGTGAAGATATATCCTAATCCCACCCGAGGATGTGTAGATGGGGTTAGTTTTCATGCTCCACTCCTATCCAAGATAGAATTTCGGCAGCACCTCCCCGCTGTTCTCCAAATACACGTCCTAGCAGGGAGATTGTGTATCCGGAGAACAACAGGGAGATGTTGCTGAAACTCTGTCTCGGATCTGAGTAGAGCATGGAAACTAACTCCATTTACACATCCTCAAGCTGTCCAAAAAATGTGGACAATTCGAAACAGATACGGTTATAGATATACAAAGATCTGCATATTTTCAACCGTATCTCTTTCGAACGGGAGACGCTAGCTAGGTTACATGATATATGAACATGACATGGAAAGAGGGGTGTAGGATATCTCACCTTGCTGTCCTGCAAAGTGACGAGTCGAGGACGTTGGGGAATGATCCTTGCAATAGCCTCTCCTGCAACAAATGAACATAATAGTGTCAATTGTAAATTTCGGCAGCACCTCCTCTGCATGGTGAGGTAACCAAAACCTGCAACAAACCAACGACACGATGGCCGACAACCACATACACACCAAACCAACGGCACGATGGCCGACAACCACATGCACATCTTATACCTTGCAAAACCGCGACAAGTTGAAGGTGTAATAACAGTCTACCCACTGCCTCACTGCATTTTCATGAACATCCAATTGCAGGTAGAGTTACAAGCCTTGTGGCTAAGAAAGCTGTAGCTTTAGCTACATGGATTGAATAGGCAATCAATAAAACGAGAGCCTGCAAGCTCTCACTGACTAACAGTATCATGTCATATTTTCTACCAAAATTAGACACTAACACGACCAGCTAACAGGAACATGTACAACAGCTTCCATCAGACACACAGAGATGTAATATAGCTACTAATGCAGGTACTCATTGTACAGGCTATAGAAATGATGTCCTGCTGCTGTCTGCTCTACATGCAACGAGGTGCTACCCAGATGCATCCCTGATGCCTGATAACGGAGCTACCACAAGATCAGCAGGTTTAGGCGTATTCATCATCAACCCAGGAGCTTTATCATCAACAACAGTTTATGTCCAAGCAAGAATCAATGACATCCAATCAGTGCTTATGGCGGAAGCGGCTGCTATATGCCTCGCAGCAAAATTGGCAAAGCAGCTATCACTTAAAAACTGCCATGTATAGAATTGTCTAGCAGAGGTCCAAAGATTAAAAAAGAGAGGTGAGAATCAATGACTGGAAACTAAAGGGAGGAAATGAACACATGTCCAAAGGAACATAACATATACTGCAGCCATAAGCAAGGTTTATTTCCCTTGAATATCAACTGATGCAAACACCTAATACAAGCATGCAAGCACACTTCCTAATTTGACTCTGCTGAACATCTGCAGTGTGCAGTCAAGTATTCTTGAAAACTGATAAGCTAGAGACGTACTTATGCAAACACCTAATACAAGCATGCAAGCACACTTCCTAATTTCAGTTATACATTGCACTATCCCTTAGAAACTTATCTATTTGAAGCAACCAAGTACTACAAACTGATAGAAATTCCACTGCCAAACAACTGCGAACCAAACTCTTCAACTCCTCAATATACAGTGTCTACTACTGTAGTACATGGTTAGCACTGCTACTGTTCGGATCTACTGGAACCGGAGTACTATAAACCATTAGCTTATCACGCCTCTTCTGAATTCAGATACTACAAGCTTTACATATTCAGAATAATGCAATGTGTTCCAAGTACCTTCAGATACAAAAGATACACGCCGCTCAGCATCAAATTTCACTCTAACGCGACTGCCAGTAGTGACTAGCCAGGTAGAGTGTATATAATAATCCAGATACCCCCTTGAACCCATATCAATACCTCAGAAATTCAGGGACACGGTGCTACTAACTTATTGCCCCAAAATCTCAGAATCTATTTCATGGGACCGATCCGTGTTGTTGGCACGGAGTGTTCGATCTGACTAGTTTTGGCAGAGTATGAATATGAATGCAATGAAGCTACATTCTACAGACAGATAAAATGATATTATAACATTTCACTCCAGGGAACTAGGAACGTGGCAATTCAAAACATCAATGTCCTGCAGCATGGAACCTTTTACCCTATTTCTATCAGACAAAGGGAACATGAAAGAGATGACCAAGGGATTACCTAGGTACTGCGCGGGAGGCCGGGCGCAGGAGCCTGCGTCGTCGGCGCGCGGGGGCGGGCGCCGGGTGCGGGACGCCGGGGGCCAGCCGTGGGAGCCTGTGTCATCGGCGCGCGGGGACGGGCGCCGGGTGCGGGACACTGGGGGCCGGGCGCGGGGCGCCGGGAGCCTGCGTCGTCGGCGCGCGGGGGCGGGAGCCAGGAGCCTACGTCGTTGGCACGCGGGGGCGGGCGCCAGGGGCCGGGCGCGGGGCACCGGGAGCCAGGGTCATCGGCGAGCGGGGGCGGGCGCTGGGGCCGGGCGCAGGGCACCGGGAGCCTGCGTCGTCGGCGAGCGGGGGTGGGCACTGGGTGCGGGACGCCGAGCGCCGACGGCTGGTGTGGGCAGGGACGGCGGTGTGGTCTGGTTTGGGCGTGGGGCCGGCGGCGTTGTCTGGTTTGGGCGCGGTTGTGTGTTTGAGAGTGAGCGTGTGTGTGCAGCCGGGTGCGGGACTGGGGTGGTTACGAGCGAGGTTTGCTGAGTGCCCACGATCTAGCACTACGCAAACCTCGTTTTGTTTTTTTTTCATTTTCAAAAACCTAAACTACTGTGCGTGTGGGGCCTGTAAAGCTGTTTGCCGAGTGTCCCAGTTATGACACTCGACAAACTACAGGTTTGCCAAGTGCTAAATCCGTGGCACTCGGCAAACCCATTTTATTTTTTTCCCATTTCCAAATCATAAACTACTGGTGGGGCTGTGAAGCTTTTTGTCGAGTGTCCCAGGTATGACACTCGGCAAACCCCATCATTGCCGAGTGCCTTCTCATGGACACTCGACAAAGTTAGCAAACTTATTTTTTTTCATTTTCCTCAATTTGTTCCGATATACTTTGAAAATATCTTCTCAAATTCACTGAACAATATATATTTGATTTTTCTGGAGAGTAGAAAAAGTGTAAAGGCCAGAAGTGAAAAAAACTTATTATTTCATGCAGTTGTAGCTCAAATTTAATGTGTATCAATTAAAATCCTATAATTGCACTTAACAAATTAGAATTATCGTACGGATCCAAAAATTTACCAAAAGTACACATAAATGAATCTATGTTCTCTATTGCCTATACAAAACGTTTTGAAGTCAAACCCCAATTCGACCGTTACTTTGACTCCAAATCTTACCGAATCCTTCTCAATGCTACGATTTCTTCTTCTGAGATACTTCGGTTTGTAAACATCGTACATGACAGATTGTACGAAACCTTCTTAATTTTTTACCACGGCCACCACGTATGATATCACGAGATCTTGACAAATCTTATTATTTTTAGACTTCGTTTGCTTTTTTTAGAATTTAAAAACCATTCGGCCACACGTTCGTGGTCGTGTTTCGTGAACAAGATGTTTGAAATTTCTTTTCATTTCCTGGGTAAGGCCTCACAGCGGACTCAATAACATGAATATTATTTTTCTACTCATTTTATTACATTATTTGAATCACTTGCAGTTCAAATATGACTTATACAAAAAAATTCCTTGAAATGCAATAAATTAATAAAACATAGCAAACGGATCCATAAATATACTAAATCCTAACATGGAGTACCACATGTTGTATGTGGAGAGTAGAAAAAGTTTCAAGGCCAGGGGAGAAAAAAACTTATTATTTCATGTAGTTGTAGCTCAAATTCAATGTGTATCAATTAAAATCCTATAATTGCACTTAACAAATTAAAATTATCGTATGGATCCAAAAATTTATCAAAAGTACACATGAATCAATCTATGTTCTCTATTGCCTATACAAAACGTTTTGAAGTCAAACTCCAATTCGACCGTCACTTTGACTCCAAATCTTACCGAATCCTTCTTAACGCTACGATTCTTCTTCTGAGATACTTCGGTTTGTAAACATCGTACATGATAGATTGTGCGAAAACTTCTCAATTTTTTACCACGGCCTCCACGTATGATATCACGAGATCTTGGCAAATCTTATGATTTTCAGACTTCGTTTGCTTTTTTTAGAATTTAAAAACAATTCGGCCACACGTTCGTGGTCGTGTTTCGTGAATAAGATGTTTGAAATTTCTTTTCATTTCCTAGGTAAGGCCTCACACCGGACTCAATAACATGAATATCATTTTTCTACTCATTTTATTACATTATTTGAATCACTTGCGGTTCAAATTTGACTTATACCAAAAAATTCCTTGAAATACAATAAATTAATTAAATATAGCAAACGGATCCAGAAATATACCAAATCCTAACATGGAGTACCACATGTTGTATGTGGAGAGTAGAAAAAGTTTCAAGGCCAGGGGAGGAAAAAACTTTTTAATTTGCCGAGTGTCAAAATAAAACACTCGGCAAACGAACCTATTTGCCGAGTGCCTCTTTGCCGAGTGTCACTAACCGACACTCGGCAAAGTTCTAATGGCCGGCACACTGGTTGACGGCCGTCACACATGGCGGTTTTTTGCCGAGTGTCTTGTTGTGCTTTGCAGAGTGTTTTATTTCCTGCACTCGGCAAATCAGTTTTTTGCCGAGTGTATTTATTTTGCCGAGTTTTTACCTGTAGGCACTCGGTAAAGATACTGTTTGCCGAGTGCCCGAAGGAATACACTCGGCAAACCACCAGGCACTCGGCATATATACTGTTTCTGGCAGTGAATTACTAAACTTATACGTGCTTTGTATCCTAATAAATTGTCTATGATATTAATATCGTGTCACATTTACCGACTGATGATGCGTGCGAGGGCGCGCGCCTTATATCCATCCTGTCTACCTTGACAAACCTAAGCATACACACTTACCGGCGCGCGAAGGCGCACGAACTTCACTAGTACATCACAAACTAGGAGGGATTCATACAAGAAACCCCGCTACCACCGCAGTTCATCGCAGTTGTCCAAGAAACAATTTCAAACATCGTAGAAAAACAAGGAGGGATTCAACACATCACATCAACTCATCCACAAATCAATTTGTACATGACAAATTGGGATTCCACAAATTGATTCTTTCGCACAAAAAAGACAAAGTGGGATTCCACAACTTGATTCATACAACATGCAGGGAGGCCAGAGGGGAGGGGAGGACAGGAGGAAGAAGAAGCCACTGGGCGCATCCACACCAAGCCGTTCGCTCATGCTAGGAACAAGAAGCCACCACCGGGTGGATCCACGCCGAGCCGCTTGCCATCACCAGGAGGAAGAAGCCGTCGGGTTGGATCCGCGTTGGCGCCGCTCGTCTGCTCCCGCTAGGGTGGATCCACACTCGCATCGCGCCTAGGTCCTGACCGCTCCCCGGTGCATGCGGCGGCCTCGTGCCCGCGCCGTGTCGTGGTCCCGACTGCTCGCCGCGCCGGCGCACGGGTGACCTCGTGCCCGCGTCAGGGTGGATTTGGGGAGGACATTTGGAAGGAGGAGGTCTAGGGAGATTTGGGAGGAGGAGGAGGTTAGAGGAGATTTGTGGATTCGCTGGAGCCGTGGAGCGCATATTTGTGGATTGGGTTCGCTCCAGGAAAGAGGGCGGACAGAGAGGGGAAGAAAGGTCATAGACATCAGCCTTGAGTTAACTGGGATGAATAAAAATTTTGGGTCCGGGACCTATGGATCACTGTCGGTTTGGTAAATATAACCGACACAAATATATATCACTGCGAGCCTTTATTACCAACCGGCAGTGATAATATTTATCACTATTGGTTTGTTAGAAAATCCGGCAGTGATAGGCTTTGTCCTTACGAACCGACAATGATGCATCTATTAGTGTCGGTTTTAAAATTCTGGCAGTGATAGGGCCGGCAGTGATTGTTTATTCTGTAGTAGTGGTTGGCCGCCACCGTGCCAATCCTCAGCCAATGCTTAGCCTCAATGCCGAACCTGGCCTTTAACCCCAGCCACACTGCACTCTTCCTCACTCGCTTTGCCTCGCATCTGTCCCTTGATTTGCTCTATCTAGCACTTGCTACTGCCATGGCCACGCTCTTATGCTTGTTGTTGTTGATGCTCTAGAGCCCAACCAACATTCCCACCGCCTCTGATCCACTATCCTCTCCCTTGTCCTAAGCGCACTCAAGCTAAGCAAATCCATGACTAAGCCCTAAGTTTCGCCACCGTGTTCTACCTCCTGCCCACTATCAGTCACCTAGAAGACACCTCAGCGAGCCACCTCTCCATCCTTCCTCCATCCTAGTAGTCAAGCCCACATACGCCTTGCGCAAGCTCACACGCATCTAATGTGTGCCTCTCTATCCAGCTCTACCGCTTTTCTCTCCACCATTGTTGGTCTGTAGTTGGGTTGTCACACATGGTCGGCCAGCCTGCCCCAATCCAACTCGAGCCAAGCCGAGATCACATATGGGTTTGAAAGTAGGTGGGGTACCTCATGGGGTTGCTCCTCGCCACGATGAGGCCTCTACTTGCCGAATCAGGGCAAGCCCTATGCCGTAGCATTGATTAGGAAAGAAGAAAGGGAAAAGGGAGAATAGAAGAAATTATGTGGGCCTAAGTAATGAGGACATCACTTCTTTGGATACTAAGGATGGATACACACTACACTCCTCAAGTTGCTATGCAAGGGCGAATCACTGGAGCTCGAGCACGACAATTTAATCTCTAGGTAGGCTCATTCCTAAGTACTCATTTTTGTGATTATGATAGTAGATTCCTACCTAATGATATTATTATTCTTAGGAACTATGGAGAGGTAAGCAAAGTATATGGAGAGAGACATGGAGCTAGAAGAACAATGTGGTTGTCCAAACCAAGTTTGAGACCCAATTCATATAAGCTTAAGGACAACCAGTCCAACCATTCCCAACTACCATAAAAGGCACGGTCATCGTCAGAACTTTCATTTGTAATGGTCGCGGGCTTTTCAAGAGCAATTTCTAAATTTAAATCACAGCACCTAAATGAAACCGAATTTGTTTAGACCAATCATTATAGTTCAGCCTTTTAAACTTAACAATACCATAACTTTGACACATTAAGTTAATATAAATGCTACAAATATTTAAATACGCCCACAAATTTTTAGAAATAAATCTGGACACAACGGCCCCGTTCGCTTCGCTAATAAAACAAGCCAAAATATTGTTCTGTCTGATTTGTTCTGAGAGAGAAATATTGTTCCGACTGAAAAACAAGCTGAAAAAAGACAGATTATAAGAGAAGCGGATAGGGCCAACGTTTTTTTGAGACAGGGAGAGTAATTTCGAACAGGAAGAAAACCATCGAGATACACTATCTCTTGCCTCAGCTAAGTTTGAGGAGGGACTATTCGAGATCTGAAAAGAAAAACACATGGGAGAAAACAAATTAAGAGAAAATAAAAAGAAAAACACTTGGGGGACACGGATATCACTACTAGAGACGTCCTCTTTGCCGAGGGCTTCTGGCTTTGCCGAGGGCTATATCTCGGGCACTCAGCAAAGGGGGTCTTTGCCGAGGGCCAGCCCCAGGAGCCCTTGGCAAAGCTAGGCCCTCGGCAAAGAAGCCTTTGCCGAGGGCCTGACCCTCGGCAAACAAACGACCCTCGGCAAAATAAATCTTTGCCGAGGGCTTAGCCCTCGGCAAATATGGCCGGATGGGTCACGGTGGCCACTGGGGTCAGTCTTTGCCGAGTGCCCGCCGTCAGGCACTCGGCAAAGATTTTTTTTAAATATTCTTTGCCGAGGGCCATTGGCCAGGCCCTCGACAAAGACCCCCTTTGCCGAGGGCCAAGCTAGACCCTCGGCAAAAAGTTTTTTTTTGGTTTTTTGAACCCAGTTTTTTTGTGGTGCTACAATACATTATTTAAATCTCAATTTTAAAATTTGGGCCAAATTTGACTTTTTTTATATCTTTCCCTAATTTATTTCTTTTCGTTGATTTTTTTCAAATATTTCAAATTTGAACTGCAGGTGGATGGAATAATGTAATTTAGTGATTCAAAAAATGTTATTCATGGTATTTGGTGTATGTTGAGTCCCTATCCACGAACTCGCATCAAATTTCGGGCATCTTCTTCACATAACATGACGAGGAACTTGTCGGAAAAGTGTTTTTAAATTATATAAAATCCATACGAAGTCCGAAAATCATGAAACTTGTCGAGGTGTCATGTTATCGCATGTGTAGGCTGTGGTAAAAATTTGAGAAGGTTTCGAGCAAGTTATGACGTCGGATGCCTAAAACCCAGACATCTCCACATGTGAAGCACACTTTGCCGATGAACTTGTACGAGGCAGAGAAACTCCTTCGTATGCTTAAGATGTCGTATGACAAGATACATGTTTGTTCGAAGGGGTGCATCCTATTTAGGAAAGAACACAAGGACGCAAATTACTGTCCGAAGTGTAAATCCTCCAGGTACCTAGAGGTAGACTCTGGTGATGGTCAGAAAAAGCAGCTTCCAATCCCCACGAGAGTGCTACGGCACCTTCCTTTCCTACCGAGGATCCAACGGCTATTCATGATCGAGGAATTCGCGAAACAGATGACATGGCACAAAGATGGCAAACGGTACAATCCTAGGAAGATGGTACATCCGTCTGATGCTGAAGCATGGACGTACTTCAATGACAAACATCGTGACAAAGCAGCTGAGGCCCGTAATGTACGTGTCGCGCTGGCAACATATGAGTTCAATCCTTATGGAATGATGGCTGCCCCATACATATGCTAGCCTGTTTTTGTTATCCCCCTCAATCTCCCTCCCGGCATCTCCTTTCAACGGCATAACGTATTTTTTCGTTGATAATTCCTGGACACCCGGGGAGTAATATGGGTATGTTCATGGAGCCTGTGATTGATGAATTGATCCACGCTTGGGAGAAGGGGTTGTGGACATACTACCGAGCTACAAAGACAAGCTTCAAAATGCACGTTTGGTACCACTACTCCCTGCATGACTTCCTGACGTATGGGTTATTTGCCGCCTAGTGTGTTCATGGGAAGTTCCCATGCCCAATATGCAAGGAAGCTGTGAGGTTCATTTGGTTGAAGAAGGGTGGCAAGTATTCATCGTTCGACCAGCATCGTCAGTTCCTCCCTCTAGACCATGAATTTAGAGAAGACATCAAGAGCTTTACGAAAGGTGTCAAAGTGACAGACCCTAAACCGCACTTGAGGACTGGTGCCGAGGTTCGTGCTCAGATAGATGCTCTTGTGCCCAATGAAGAAGGTGGTTTTGTGGGATATGGTGAGGAACATATGTGGACTCATAAGTCCGGCTTGACGAGGCTCCCCTATTTCGATGACCTTCTGCCACATAATATTGATGTAATGCACACTGAAAAGAATATCGCCGAGGCACTTTGGGGAACTCTCATGGACACTGACAAGTCTAAGGACAACGTTAAGGCTAGAGTGGAGCTAGCGACGTTGTGCAATAGACCGAATCAAGCGATGCAGCCTCCTAGTGGCCGAAACAAGAACTAGAAAAGGCCTAAGGTCAATTTCGTCTTGCAAATCGATCAAAGGAGCGAAGTACTAAAATGGATCCAGACGTTAATGTTCCCAAATGGATATGCAGCGAATCTTAGCAGGGGAGTGAACTTAGGCACTCTGCGACTCAATAGGATGAAGAGTCATGACTACCACATATGGATTGAGCGGCTTCTTCCGGCGATGGTCCGAGGCTATGTCCCTGAGCATGTTTGGCTAGTGCTAGCAGAGTTGAGCTTTTTCTTTCGCCAACTTTGTGCCAAGGAGATATCTCGGACCGTCGCTCAGGACTTGGAAAAAGCGGCACCTGTGTTGCTCTGTAAGCTGGAGAAGATCTTTCCACCCGGCTTCTTCTTGCCGATGCAGCATCTGATTGTGCACCTCCCGTCTGAGGCACGTTTGGGGGGGGGCCCGTGCAGGCCCGTTGGTGCTATCCAATCGAGAGATGTCTAAAGACTCTTCGCAAAAAATGTACAAATAAAGCCAGAATTGAGGCTTCCATTGCAGAGGCATGCCTTCGGGAGGAGGTGGCAAACTTCACAACGCAATACGACAAACCGAACCTTCCTAGCAATCATAATCTACTCCCTCATTACAATGCTGGCAAAAATGAATCGACCCTCAGCCTTTTCCAAGGCCAACTTGGCAGCGCAAGTGGATCAACCCCAAAGCTATTGGGAAATGAAGAGTGGCGCAGTATCATGCTATATGTGTTGAATAGCCTTACCGAGGTGTAGTCGTTCATCAAGTAAGTTCTCAACGAACTTGTTTCAATATGCCGTCACTATTCTACATCCAACCCCATTGATTCTCGTTCGGACAGGGAATTTGTTTGTGAATTCTGGCATCAATCAAGGGATCCTACCTCGCATGAACAAGACACCCTTGTTTCGTGGGGTGCGGGAGCGGGGAGGCCTGATTTCATTTCTTGGTTCAAACAAAAGGTAATGTCCAATTTAGCTCGTACATTCGATCGTCCAAGGTGATCGTATGTTTGATTAATATAACGATCTATCATGCTTCACCTTGCAGGCCTAGACCGGTTCGTCCATGAGTGACGAGTTGAAACAGGTTGCAAACGGCTGTGACGTTAGGGTGAAGTCATTTACCGGCTATGACGTGAACGGATATCGCTTCCACACAACAAGTTACGAGCAGATTCGGCCCAAACAAAAAACCACAAATATCAGAGTTTGTACGTCCGGCACTGATGGCCTCGACTATCATGGTAGAGTTGAGGAAATCTATGAACTCTCATTTCATGGAGACAAACCTCTTAAACCTATCATGTTCAAATGCCACTGGTTTAATCCTCGATCAACGAGACGAACCCCTCATCTTGGGCTAGTCGAGATTCGAGAAGATTCCATCTATCCTGGAAAAGATGTCTACATTGTGGCTCAATAGGCCGTGCAGGTGTATTATACATGATACGCCAACCAAGACAAAGAGGATCTTAAGGGTTGGGCTATTGTGCACCAGGTATCTCCACACGGTAAACTACCCGCCCCAAACGATGATGATTACAACTTCAACGCAAACACATATGATGGACAGTTCTATCAAGAAGATGGGCTACCAGGCACGTTTGAGATAGTCTTACCCAAAGCAATCAAAATGGAAGTAGATAACGAAATGGTTGATGGCGAGGTCGATGGAGATGTGGTGGTAAATGCCAAGGACATAGCAATGCTTGAGCGATTACTTCTAGGCAATGACTACGATGACAACATAGAACCTTCGGATAGTGTTGCCTATTTGGACAATTTTGACAGTGATGATGAGACCTATGATCCCAATCATGAAGATTATTCCTAATACATGTAATACTATGTTTTTTTTAATTTGTGTTTTGTTTATATATTTTGAATCTATTTCTAATATATGTACTAATTAGTCTTGTTCATTCTTTGTGATTGCAGGTGATTGAACAAAGATGGCGAGCAGACGTCCATGCTGTGACATGCCCTCAGTTTATGGGAGAGACCGCCCTCTCCTTCGAGGTGAGGGGTCATCGTTCGGGGCAGCGTCCGTAGGAGGTGACGAGAGGAGGACCAGGGGCAGCAGCCGCAGGAGGCAGCGGTCTCCTCCCTCACCATGTGACGAGGTGCTGGAGGAGGAGCACGTGACAGCCACGGCCACGTCCTCGTCGGAGGACGAGAGGGGTCAGCAGATGGGCGAGGTAGGCGAGGCGCTCGAGGGCGAGGGAGGCGAGGGGCTCAAGGGCGACGGAGGGGGTACCGCTACCCAGACTCCCTACGAGCGAGGTCCCGCGAGCCTCCCTCCGGTTCCGCTTCCTCACAACCGCCTAGTGATTCAGCCTATGGCAAAGAGGTAAGTAACTATAGATGTTATCACAATTACTTCATAAGATATGTTGGAAATCTTAAGAGAAACTGATAAATTTTCTTAATCACTTGTGCAGGGCCTGGTTTGTTTTGTCAGGTACTTCAGCACGCACCCCCGCGAGCATCCTTAGTGTTTTGTGCAGGAAATGGTACCCCTGCATTGTGGAACTATTCGAAGAGCCGGTGGTGCGGGAGCCAGCCTCCAACTGGGACAGGTACGCGCTGGTCACGGATGACACTTACCGCAACAAGTAGGAGCGGGTATTGGCGGAGTTTTGGGTAAGTTTCTCTCGCACAACATTGCTTAATACATCTCATTCATTGGTTAAATGTTTTATTGAAATAATGAATGGATACATCAGTTTTGTATGCAGAAATTTTTCAAGGCCGAAGAAGGACTTGAGGCCCAGGCGGATCGGACGGTTGTCGCAGCTTGTAGGAAGTACGTCACCGAGATGCACCACCATGGGCGCGTCCAAGCTCACATAGACTACTACAGGTCGGTACTTAAGTAGTCCCTCCCCAAGCCTCAAGCAAGACTGATTACGCTGACCCAGGACCAGTACCTTGAGGTAGGCGAATAACATTCATAATGATTCGTTTTGATATTAAGTAGGTTCAATTTCATCTTCTTATATGTCAAATACTCGATGACTTATAGGTGATTCCCTGGTGGTGCCGATCATATCCCGAGTGCTGGGCCATGATCATGGACAAGTGGTTATCACAGGACTTTGTTGACATGCACGAGAGGCGCTGAACAACAGCGTCGATGAGGCAAGGTCCAACTCACCATCAAGGCGATCGTAGCCTCCTGGGATACAAACAAGCATACGTAAGTGATTTCTTTCATTTATTTTGATGCTCAATTCTGCTTGATTTCTCACCATCTTCCCGTCTTTCTCGCAGGAGGTCTGCGCCCGGCGAGGAGGTCTCGAGTTCTCTGCGTGGGCTATGTCCCACATGGGCGTATGCGTCCTCCTCTGTCTCCTTTGACCCGGCTGCCCGCCCAGTGTACTCCGACCCAAACGTGTACACTAAAGTCCAAGAGTACACGTCCTCGGTAAGGGAGATCTATGGGAAAGATTACAATGTGCGCACTGAGCCCATTGATGCAGAGACGATCATGAGGCTCGAAGGAGGCAAGAAGCACGGGCGGCTGTGGATTGCATACGGCGCCATCGACTCCACCACTGTTCCCTCCCTCGACGCTATCCGAGCATGGAGCACGAGCTCCAGCTAGCCCATACGCTCACGGCCTTCTCCAGCACTACAGCAGGTCCAGGCACTCCAGGTAATTCCTGTTTTACTCGTCGTACGTTGATATTTACACACCTAAATTAGATTTGCATTACTGATACATTGGAGTGAAATATTGCAGGCCGAGCTGGAAGAAACAAAAAAGGCAAAGTCAAGAGTAGAACGCGGAACTGACCGCACAAATGCAGGCCCAAAGAGTCGCGTTCGAGGCCGCATGTAAGTAGATGGCGGAGATGATGGTGATCATGCAAAGTCTTGGGCAAGCATCGGGTGTACTGCATGCGAGTTTTCAGCTCCTCCACCTCCTACCCCGCAGCCTCACCCTGTAAGTATGAAAGTTCACTTTTCGCTTGTGCTTTGCATGTATGTCGGCCTTCGTGCCGTTGTGGATGTCGGCGTTCGTGCCGTTGTGGATGTCGGCGTTCGTGCCGTTGTTTCTTGCAGGTTTTGGAAACCTCCCCATGCAGGGGAGGTGCTCCCGAAATTTTCAATTGAGTCTAATCTTTTTGTATTCCTAGATTACTAGATGCAATCTCTAAGTTCCAAAACTGTTTTTCCGGATTACTCACACATGCAATCTCTGCTCCTTTGTGCAACCTCCGTCCGTGGGTTCCAATCATCCCGGTAGTGCGTCACCGGCTGATCCCGCCTTTCCTTCACCACCGTCTCATAGGCTACCTTGATGAGGACTAGTGCTAGGTGATGTGGTTGGACTTTATTGTAATATTTGTGGTTTATGGTTCTGACTTGTGCTTGGATTTCATGAACTTGTCGTAATAAACATGTGAATGATGATCAACATGTGACTTGTCGTTGTAATATATTGTCATTTGTGGTTCACAATTATGGTTGCGATATATTGTGACAAAATGGGTTCTGTGTGATATATATATGAAATTCTTGTGTCGATGGAATGCAAAAAACAAAAAAAAATTCTGCCTCTTTGCCGAGGGCAATGACCAAGGCCCTCGACAAAGAAGGGTCCTTTGTCGAGGGCCGTCCCATTGCCCTCGACAAAGATTTTTTTTAAAAAAAATAAAATTTCTGCAACATTTATTTGCCGAGGGCTATGGTTGGGGGCCCTCGGCAAAGATTTAAAAAAAAATCTTTGCCGAGGGCCTTTGGGGAAGCCCTCGGCAAAGATTTTTTTAAAAAAAGAATAATTCTTTGCCGAGGGCCGTCCCATTGCCCTCGGCAAAGATTTTTTGGAAAAATTCTGCACATTTCTTTGCCGAGGGCCATGCTTGGAGGCCCTCGGCAAAGATTTTCAAAAAAAAATTATTTGCCGAGGGCCCCGGAGACAGCCCTCGGCAAAGACTCCATCCCAGGCGCCGGCACCGTGACGGCTGCTTTTCTTTGCCGAGTGCCGCTCCAGCCCTCGACAAAGGCTTTGCCGAGTACCCGATAAAGGGCCCTCGGCAAAGACCCTCTTCGTCAACTCAAAATTCCCCAAGAGCTCTTTGCCGAGGGCCGCCCTCGGCAAAATCTTTGCTGAGGGTTAATGAGCCTAAGGCCCTCGGCAAAGAGGCCGTCTCCAGTAGTGTATACTGCAGGCTGGTAGTAACAGCTCCAGCCTCCAAGCTCTCACGTTGGGCTGCACCTGTGCGCCATGCTGAGCCTGCGTGGAGCTCTTCTAGGCGAGGGATCAGCCAATGCATTGATGGTCTTTTTTTAGGAACCGATGTTCCTTTTCCTTTTTTTTTAGGAACCGATGTTCCTTTTCCTAGGATTGATGTAGACTTTTATGGGCCAACGGAGCTACGTCTTGGGCTGTTGTTGGGCCTATAATTACTATGCTTCATATTTGCCTAGTTCATATTTACTGAATTTACCAATTTACATATATAAATATATATATATTTATATTTATATTACTAATAATAAGTTGAACTCCGGAACGGTACACCGGAATGCACTGGTATTGGTACGTTCCGTTCCCATAGGCTAACCGGAATGGTCACCAGAACAGAATTGACAAGATTGCTAAAGGGTATGTATATATTGTCGCACTATGGTATGAGCATATATAAATAGTGGAAGCTATGTGCCATCTTGGTATTCTAACACAAAAGAAAATAGTTCCCAGCAAAGAGAACACATGAGAGTTTTATCATCGAATGAACAATAAAAGTAATAATTTTGAGCAAGTTTGATTATCCAATAAATATATCTATTTTAGCATCAATTGTGTGTCAGCCTTGTATCTAAATTTCATCTAAAGATGTTATAGACACATTTGAAGTTTTGTTGTTTGAATCCATTACGCTTACTCAAATTATTCACCACTAAACAACGGTGGTCTTTTTAGAACGGAGGGAGTAGCTTTGATTTCTAGATTTAGATCGCAGACGCAACAGGATACAAGATGTTCTGTACCGTTTTAGTCACCGGTACGAGATGTTCCGGCCAATTAATTCCGGCCCATACCGGAACCGAATTGATAACCATGCCCTTTAGTCTAGCGACCATCACACATATAGACATTTTAATAGTCACAGAAAAATATATAGACATTTTAATATAAGAATTATTTACATAATTTTTACAGGTGCCACTTTGAGTTAAAATAATAATCTAACAGTTAGGAAGTATGGATCAATTTATCGGAGGTGTGGGCTATAGCTGGTGGATTATATATGTGTTTAGCCCCTCCTGATCAACATTCAAAACCTCAGGCTAATTTTTAGTCCTAGATTCAAACGCGCTCTAAACTCATGAGTAGCAAATAGTATGCAGGCACTAAGGAAACGTACACACATTATTGATGATTGTCATGATGAAGTGATAGACGATAGACTCAGGAATCAGGAATTCAGGACAAGATTCTTCCTTTATAGCTCACCAATACTATGCTATTACTTGTATATATAAAAATCAGCTGACACATAAATAGCAAAAACCATAATATATATATATATATATATATATATATATATATATATATATATATATATATATATATATATATATATATATATATATATCCACAATGCATGCAAACAAGGCAGAAGAAGGATCATTAGAATCTGATCAACGCATGCCTGCCTGCCTGCTTCCCACATCAACCTCGTAGCCATCAGCTAGCCCCCACACACTTGCATCTCCAGGTGATCGGCTTGTAGTCGGCGTGGTCATCGTCGTCGTACGACGACGGCCGCCGATGATGCTGAGCCGCCGCCGCCGATGCTCTCGAACCGTCGCCGCCGCCATCGCTCCCATGACGGCGGCTCTGCTTGTTGTCCTGCGGCGGCTCGATGGGGACCAGCACGGCCTCGCAGCTGCGGCCCACGCACCACCAGCCGCACATCCCCTTGCAGCTCGGCGGTTCCGACCCGATCATGCTCCCGACGACACCATCAGTGCCCTGTTTTTTTTACAAAATGCATGCAAAAGACGTACGTACAGTTTTTATATATCAGTCCATGCATGTAAACCAAGAAATTAAACGTACGTACTACTTCAAGCACAGGTGGGGTTCGTCGATCTTGAAGCCTAACCAACCATGGAGTGGGTGCATGCGAGTAGGTTAGTTTAGTAGTCAGTAGTGAAGAAGGTGCATGTGCATACCTGCTGGGTCATGGCAGCGGCGGCGGCGGCTTGAGTAGCATGGCCTCCGGCGGCGTGCGTGGTGGCGACGAGGAGAAGAGCCAGCGAGACGAGGAAGACATGGCGGTCCATCGGAACAAGCGATCAAGGGGAAGAAGAAGAAGGGACCGAGTTCTGTGCCCCGGTGCCCGCCTGCATGCATGTGTTTATATATGCTAGTGCATGGGAATATATACCTAATATAATACTTTGACGTGACGTGCGTGTTGTTTACAAGTTGTATATACAAAGAAATATTGTTTGACCAGTTATATATGCATGGGAAGTCTAGATCCTATTTTTTACTATACAAGGAAACTATATATCTCTTTCTAAAAGTACAGTGATACTCCTTATATTCTACTATATGTGCAGCGCTCTCTTGTATATATGTAATTTCCTAATAAACGACCGATAAAAATTATATATGTTTTCATGTTTGAAGTAATTGCTCTCCGCATATATGTAATTTCCTAATAAACGACGGATAGGAATTATGTTTTCATGTTTGAGTAATTGCTCTCCGCGCGTCATTGCATGCTGATATTTATGATGTACATAATAAATAAATATATATAATTGATGGATTGAATGGATCCTCTCCACCTCAGAAACGAAACCGACAGCAAGCTGCCGGAAGTGTGGGGCTCGGTACTTCGGTGGTTGCCCATCTTTTTTTACCCTGCATGCACGCCTACGTACTGTACAACGCCACATTTTGTCTGTGGGGCCAGGTGGCTTACCGTTTACCCAGATTGTTCATATATATATATATATATATATATATATATATATATATATATATATATATATATATATATATATATATATATATATATATATACCGGAACAAGGGAAAGCAATTAAACAAAACCATTGCATGGCACTTTGTTTAATTCTTTAATTTCCTTTAGCTTATTATTAGTACTACGCACCTCTATATTTCAAAACATTTTTGTTGGGAAAGCGGTTCCGAACAGGTGTAGGAGAGGAGAGTGGAAGGGAGCGGCTAGGGTCTGTCAACAAGAGTCGGAAGGGAGAGCCCCCCTTGCCCTCATCCTCTTGGATTTATATATGGACAACGGCGATTTACAAGCGACCCCCTGTGGGGTGAAATTGACAAGTCACTACACTAGTCTATATTGGGCCTCTTCTAGGGGAGTTGGCCCATATGAATATGGGCTCCCCCAACAGTAGTCCCTCAGCTACTAAGTTATGGGCGGTACTACATGACCTAGGAGCTACTCTCATACAAAAAGAGGCACAATACAACTCGAAATCTGGTTGCGAGGATTGCCCCTCACAACCTACACGTGCGCGCCTTACTAAAAACTCCATCCCAAAAACCCCGTGGGAAAAAAGGCATGGAGAAAAGTGCACGCGCACGACTCTAGCATGTACATGTTCTAATCCCCGAGGCTTCAAGCTCCAAGTGCCTTCATCTTTTGGATGTCTTCATCTTCGGGCTTCGGCTCCTTCTGCTCGACGCGCAGGTCTTCATCTCAAGGGCCTTCTTGATGCGCGGGTCTTCATCTCCATCTTCTCAAGGTGCAAGTCTTCGTCTCCTAGGCCTTCACCTCCGGTATCTTCATGACGCGTAGGCCTTTCTCTCTAAGGTATTCTTGATGCGTAAGCCTTCATTTTTGGCATCTTCTCAACACTCATGTCTGCGTCTCCAGGACCTTCGCACCAGGAGCTTCACTTGATGATGCGTCTTCTTTTCAGAAATGTATGTAGCTGTCATGGTTGGAGTAGTCGATGTAGTTGAAGTAGTCGTGGTCAAAGGTTGCTGTGAGGCCTCCAATCTTTGCTCAGGAGCGTTGGGCAAAAAAGACTTCACGCCTTGGAGTGGCTGGTCCTTGCGGTGTGATCCCCTAGCCCCTCTTGGTCGGTACTCATGACTAAATCCTCCGCTGCTCTTGGTGTGGTCGACGTAGTCGTACTAGTCGAAGTAGATGTTCAGACCCAAGTTGCCGATGTAGACGCCGATGAAGGCGTTGTAGATCTTGGTGTCGAAGGAGTTGATGTGGCCCTTCGAACTTGGCGACGTAGGCAAGTCATTGTAGTGTTGATGTCAAAGGTGTCGACGGAGGCTCTCGAGCTGTTGTAGTTGGTGAAGATGGTGGCAAAGCCCCTCTTGCCGAAGAGGTTGGTGGAGGCATGTTTGGCGAAGGTGTGTCGTCAAAGTTCATTGAAGATGTTGGCAAAGCCCCACCCGCCGAAGAGGGTTGGTGGAGGCATGTTGTTGTGGTTCGCCGAAGATGTTTGGGAAGGCCCTCCTGTAAAAGGTGTTGGCGGAGGCAATGCTGGTGTCGACAGCGAAGGTGTCGGCAAAGCCCCCTCGTGCTGACGTGTTGGAGGAGGCGAGTCATCATGGTTTTGTCGATGGCCCTCCTGCAAAGCTGTTTGGCAAAAGCCCTCATGAAAAAAGTTGTTTTGGCGGAGGCGATGCTGGTGTAGACAGCAAAGGTGTCGGCGAAGCCCCTCATGCGAAGGTCTTGGAGAAGGCAATGCCGATGTAGATGCCGATGCCATGTGCCGAAGGCTGGAGAAGTCACGTGAAAATGCACCTGAGTTGATCTCCTGCATTTTTTAGGAACTTAAGTTGGGTGTTATAGCTTCGTCGAATATCGACTTGCTTGCAAGTCTTTCGACACTCAGAAAGACACTGGCTTTCTACTCGCTGCAAAAGATGGTTAGTCATTTATATGATACGTAAGGGTGGCACAAAAGCCTTAGCTTCGTGACATGGTGCCCGTGTTGGTTCAGGACTTCTTCCAGGATTTTGATGCATAGAGTCCGCGTGCCCGTGTATTTTTGAGACTTCTTCCAGGTGGCCCGAGCCATGCGACTGAATGCATTTGTGTGAAAACGTTAGAAGGGGTAAACATATTATGCGTCCTGCAAAAAAGATGGTTGAGCTTGAGCAACACGAAGAATGATGCCCTCGAATGAGGGACAGTTTCGGATGGCTAGCGAAGGCTGCCATTTAAGAACCTGCACGGTATAGATCAATATAACTAGTAGTTTGAATGTAAAAAATATTAGTTCCCTACGAAGGTTAGATCAAGTAATATTGATGCATATTATAAAAATTAAACAGAAAGATTGAACGACATGACCCACAAAAAAGAGGAAAAATGTTAGCGTTAGAGGGTTTAAAAGTTTAGCCGCTGCCGAAGGTCTATTGTTGATGGAGGCCGCTGACTAATGAGGGCTGCTGATTGACGAAAGTAAATGACTGACTAAGGCTGCTGACTGACAAAGGTCGCTGACTGACGAAGGTCAATGACTGATGAAAACTAATCATAGTTGAAGTCCTCTGACTGATGAAGACCATGACTGATGAAAGCCAATAACCGACAAAGGCTGCTGACAGATGACAGCCAATTATCGAAAAAGTCCACTCACTGATGAAGATCACTAACTGTTGAAGGTCAATAACTGCCTAAGGCCACTGACTAACAAAAGCCAATAAGTGACAAAGGCTATTGACTAATGAAAATCACTGACTGATAGATGATCACTAAGGTATCTGACAAAGGTTGAATATTCCATGAGAACCGCTGACTGATGGAGTGTACCAAATGATGGTGACGAAGGCAGAACACTTAATGAGATCCGCTGGCTGATGGAGAGTACTGACTGATTTGGCTTGAGAAGATGAAAACATGCATATAGCGAAGAAAATATACTCTATGGGGGTTTTAGCTTTGGGAAGATAAGAGATGCTTACAATGATAGTGATCTGCATGTTAGTAACGGAACATAGATGTAGAAAATAATTAATAATAATAACAAAGGCGTTTTAAGTTAGCCGGTCAGGGCCCAACATGTATAGCCATTCAGGCCATGCTTTTGATGTCGCGACGGCCGCAACAACTTTCTTGGTCACAATGGTGACAAGTTGTACGTGAAGGTTAATTTTTAAAATTTGTTTTTAGAGACGAAGGTTAGATCAAAATTATGACGAAGTAAATCACAAGAGCGAAAATCATTCGACGTAATAAGTTGTTGAGAATTTATAGACCGATGAGAAATATTCATTTGTTCTAATTTGGTTCCTGCACAAGGATACTTAGTCAAGTGACTTGTTCCATCGAAAGATGTAGGAAGCCTAGAAAACCAATTTTGAATTTCAGCCTTCGAGCAATATTTTAAATAGAAGCGACTACAATTGGCTGTCACTATAGTACTTGACTTCTCTTATGACGTTAGCGTCTAATAGCCTGTGTACTTCGGCCTTCGCTCCTAGGATTCTATCCTCCAATATTTTTCTTTGTCGCTGCTTCTTTGGTTTCATTTTGGGGTTGATGTCAAGGGAGTGTTGTATAATATCCCTACTGACTCCTTTCAGGTCAGAGGATGACCAGGTGAAGACGTCTTTGTTCTCGGCCAAAGTTTCTATGAGTTCTGCTTCTTCTCTAGACAGGTTGCCTCCAATGGTGACTTTCCTATCTGGGACTGCATCCTCCAGCGGGACTAATTTTGTGTCTTCTTGATCTTTGTGATCTGTTTTACCCTTCGGCATGTTCGGAGGCTCTGGTGAGTTACTTGTGGCTGCCTCGACAGAATTGACATTGCGCTGTGATTTGTAGATGGCTCTTTCTATGTTTCTTGCCTCCTTCTGACTACCGTAGACTGTGATGGTCCCATCTAAGGCCGGCATTTTCATACACAAATAGCCCGTATGGATGGTTGCATTGAACTTGTTTGCAAATCCTCTACCGAAGATGGCATTGTAAGGGTAGTAGAGATCTACTACATCAAAGGTAACGTACTCTGTTCTCGCATTTTCCTATCCTCCGAAGGAAACTAGCAAGGATATTTTTTCCAATGCATCGATCCTCTTTCCTCCGAAGCCAATTAGTGGTGAGTCCAAAGGCTGCAACTAACTTATGCTTAACTTCATCTAGTCGAAGGCATTGATAAAGATAATTTCTGTAGAGCTTCTGGAGTCTATGAGAACCCTGTCGATTTCCCATCCTGCAATGTTAGCCTTGATTACCATAGCATCGGGGTAAGGGTAACTTTCCAATTTGCATATCTTGCTCTGAGAAAGTGATTGGCGTTTTTGACCAATCTGTGCAGCGCACTGGGCCTTGGACTGCTATGTTGTTGACAAGCCTGAGGTGATCCTTCTTCTGCTTTGTTGTCTGGAACTCCATTGAAGAGCCTCCGGCTATAGGCAGTATCATGCCGATGGTGGGTAACGGTGTGTGTGGGTTGAGCTGGTTTTTCGGGTTGGGTTCGTTCTTAGGTGTGGGTAGCTATGGAGTTGGAGGAGGAGGAGGCAAGGCTTCTAGCTTCTTGTTGTGTACTTGAGATGGTTGGTTAGTCTCAATGAATGTTATATGTGGAGGCCTCGGGTTTACATAGGTGAGGCTGGTTTCTGCTCGTTGGTTGCTAGCTTGCCCATGCTGCTAAGTACTTGGTCGCCGTGCAGGTAAGAAATTTGGATAGTAGGCGGCAGCCAGGATGGATGGGTGAATTTGAATGGAGTTTAGGCTTGGGTATAATGGGCAGTATTGCTACTGAGATGCAGTGAAGGTATGGTTTATGTCTCTTGCAGGTTGTTGTGGCAGAGGCTGCGGGTTTGCCCTATTTTTTATCCTTTCTTGGGTCTCCTTGGCATCTAGACAATCCCTGGTGATGTGTCCCTTGTTCTCTCCATGAAAAAAGCAGTACTGCCTTCGTTGCTTTTGATTTTGGTTTCTATTCCAGATCTTGCCTTGGCTATTTCCCTTGCCTTCGAATTGTTTTTGAGGCATGTTGTTTGGACTTGCCTTCGGCGCCTGCTGCCCTTACTGGCTGCTTCCTAGCTGTTCTATATTAAAGACTTGCTGGCTTTGCCCTTGCTGTGGCTGTGGCTGGCCTTGGCTTCTGTTGCCCCTCTGGGCATTTCTGCTATTTCCTTGGAATTGCCTTCTCTGGTTTTGTTCTTCTATCATTCTGCGGAGGTCATTGTCGGATCTGCAATACTTCTCAAATTCGCTGTATAGGTCTTGGATGGTCCTTGGTTTTTCCTTGGCCAGGTGAGCTGTGAAGGGTCCTATACGGAGACCCTTGATTGCCGCTTTGATAGCAACGCCTTCTGGGACATTGGGTGCCTTTGCCTTCATTTGCACAAATTTCTAGAAGTAATCTTTTAAAGCTTCTCCTTGATTTTGCTTACATTCAAATAGATCCATGGAATTCAAAGATTCACTGGTGAATCCCTTGAAGTTTGCTAGGATCTTGTCACGAAGGTCTTCCCATGAATACATAGAACTTGGCTTCAACATCGAATAGTAGGCCAGCGCGTTGCCTTCGGCTGCAATAACAAAATACTTGGCCAACACAGCTTTGTTTCCACCAGCGGAGGCTACTGCTGCCTCATAGCTCATAATGAGTTGGCGTGGGTCTGATCTTCCATTAAATTTGGGTAAGTTGATGGGTTTGTAGGAAGGAGGCCAGGGTAAGCTCTGGATGCCTTCGGATAGTGGTGATTTGGAATCAATAGTTCTGTGGGTTTGTGGCAAAGTGTAGGATGTGTCGAAGGTTGGTTGAGCTATTGTACTTGGTGGGGGGTTGGGTTGGCTCTGACTTGCTGAGTGGAACTGGTTGGATGTGTTGAAGATAGATTGCAAAGGCTGCATACTTTGTATCTCGACCTATAGGATAGCTAGTTGTTGCCTGATCTCCACTGCCTGAGCTGATGTTTGGGCTGCCTGTTGATTTGCGGCGAAGGCTACTGCGACCATATCCCTTTCTTGCTGCATGATCTACAACTGAGCCTGTAACTGCTAAAGCTCTTGCTCCGGGGTGGGGTTTGGGGCTTGCTGCTCCTCGGATGCCAGAGGCTGGTCTTCGATGGCGGGCTCCTTTGTGGCCTGGTCTTCGGGGGCGGTGGTGTAGGTGCTACGGGCGCTACGCCTAGGTCTTCCCCTTGGTGCGGGATTCGCAGGTGCCCTTGCGGAGGCTGCTCTTTTCCTTGCCATTATGGGTTTTGCTTGGCCAACACGCGGTGGGCGCCAATGTAGGAAAACCGAGGTTTCTAGCAAGTGAGACGCGGAGGACATTCGCCCGACCAAACGCCCCGGACGAAGGAATGGAAGGTGGTAGGTGGGTCCAGGTTTGATTAGGGTTTCATAAATGTATTCACCAACCTCCCCCATCAGAATTCAGCTCCCCCCTTTTATAGGGCGCTGTTCACTACTCCGCCTTTTTACATCTTTACCCTACAACTGCTACGGCACATTCCCTGAATATTCTTCCGCCAGTACGAGCCATCTGGGGCAATCTGGACCTTCTCCTTTTTGAACCGCCTTTACTTCCTAGGCCCTAGTCTTTAGCCCAAATGAGGCCCATTTCCGACCTGGGTCTCCACCGCGCCATGAGCTTCCGCCTTCGCCGAATGGTCTTCGCCTATGGCACCGTGACCTCCACCTTCGCAGGATGGTCTTCGCCTCCGCGCTCCGACCCTCTGCCTGCCCAAGATGCAGGGCAAAGGCCCTGCTCGTTGTCCCTGTATGACATTATCCAACAACTTTGTTATCGTTAGTTCATATTCGCTCTAGCCTCCGCCACTCGCGTATTGGTGTTCCAACATTAGACGACGGTGGCGCCGGTGGCATCTCGTCCCTCCTCAGAAGTGTCATTTTGGAAGCTCGTGCCTGTCAGTCTATGACAGCTGCCACCATCGTGGTGAGGAAGGTGGAGGCCTAGTTGAGGATTCAAGTTTTCGGTGTCCACTGCGGCTGAAGGTGACCGGGAGGATGGTGTTTGATGCGGCGATTGGAGGGTTTCGCATCTGTTTGGCAGTTTGGTGAGTCGCAACCACGAAGTTGGCGAGGATGCTAGCGTGGGAGGCGCCCATGGAGTTGGCAAGGAGGCCGACATGGGAGGTGGTGGCCTGCAAACTTGCGGTGCCGAGGTGACCTGTGTGGTGTGGCGGCGAGTGGTCCCACTCAGCGGTGGCTGTTTCAGCACGTGGAGGCTTCTGACCGGTAACCGGAGGGCGTGCGTGGCACTGCTACCTTCGATGAGACAGCTAGGCTACTGGAAGCTATGGTGTGATGGTGTGCACATGTGGATCTTGGTGGGCGGGGTCGGCTTGTTGCTGTGCGCCTAAGGCAGCTCCTCTCGTGTCTGTTTCGCAGATTGCAGCGGCCTGCAGCAGGTAGCCCTGCTTTGCAGTGGCTACTCCGTTGTGGGACAACATCTTGAGAGACGGCACAAGCGAATCTGATTGCGGATGGGTCACATGGCTTGCAGCGGAACACAGCGGCTAGCCCTGCTTAGCAGTAGGCTACTTGGTGTGGGACATCGTCGGCAACGACGGCGCAAGCGGTGATGAGGGCGTTTCGTCTTGATGGCTTTGTCTTCCGGGGGGTGGCGTTGTAGTGTAGTGACTAGTTTGTGGTGGTTTGGTTGCGGTGAAGCGTATGTCTTTGTTAGGCTCGTGTCGATGTCCTATTCCGACCGGCCAAAGTTGTTTTTTCTTTTTTTTTTAGTTGGAGTATCGGTGCATGTTGATGTCCCAATCCAACTGACTGGAGTTGTATCTTTTTTTTTTGCCCAGTCTAGGCTTCATCTACTTTTTTAATATAATCGGCAGCTCTCCTACATCTGATTCATTTCAAAAAAAACTGCTATGATATAAGCTCACATCCAGGAGCCGGTGCCATCCTCGGTGTAACATAACAGGCCACATTTTGTCTGGATAATTTGCAGTAAGATATGGTGGCGAGTACAGAGTGGTAAGAGGGTGATGCCAGAGACTGACAGACACCTCATTTTCAGGATTTTTTTTGAAAGGTTGGCAAAAGCTTTGCTAAAATATATTAGTAAAGGAAAACAGTTTTTACACCTCATTTTCAGGTTGAACTCAGGAAAATCATAGCAAACAAGAACCTTTAGAAATGAATGATCAATTTGTAGAAAAAAAACTATAAGCTGAGGCGCAAGTGAGATGAGAGAGACCAATATACTTATGGGAGCTTGGTGAAAATTATTATTAGTTAAAACAAAAGCAAATTGATGCTGCATGCATGCATGGATAATGGATATGTGTGTGCAGCTAGTAATGGAGTATTAGATTAGATTAGTATGGCTTGACGCCGCCAGTAAGTACGTACGTGCTTGGGCAACCACCTGTAATCGATCCTGTTCTTCGATCTGTTAGCTCTCCCAGTCCCGGCCCAGCCCATAATCAATCCCGGCCCGCATATATAGCCACACGCACTATATAACCCCCTACCTAGCGCCCACATCGCCGGCGGCGCGGCACATTCACCACGGGCGGCGATGGCAAGGAGAAGGCCACAGCGGCGGAGGATCCGTTGGTCATCAGCAACAAGCCTCGTTCGGCTGCATTATTCGTCATCGAGCAAAGCTTCGTAAGTTAGCTAGCTCATTGATCCTCTTCCTTCTCTATTTATTATATTCCTCTCGTCGATCGCCTAGTTATATACGTTGTCCGATCGAGCGATTTTTCTTTCGATCGCTCGCGGCAGGCTGGCGTCGTGCTCGCCGCGGCCTCCGTGCTTATAGCGGCGTCGCGCCTACAAGTAGAATCCGGCGGTGGTGGCTGCTCGCCTCCATCCGATCGATCGACCATCCGCGACTACCGCCGCCACCCCATCGGCGACCCCCTTCTTCTCCGTGATTCACGGTAGCCTAACCATTTTGGTTAATTTTATGGTCGATCTGCTCCGACCAGTTGCAAATTTTTAGGGTTGGATCGTATTTGCTAGCGGGTCAACCTGCACCCCTGCTTGCAGCCCGAGTTGGGAATACATGCATCCTACTTGATAAAAAACTAACTTCAATGTTTGTAAAAAAAATCATTTTTCTTATATTACAAGGATTGGCATACCATGAATACCATCGTTGTTTTTTCCTTCAGGCCCAACCCATGCATGTGTTGGGAGAGGGAGTGAATATATATATAGTTGGCTATATTTCGTCCACTCCGATCCATTTGGATTGGTGTATACACAGCCAAATAAGCCCACAATGATGAAAATATACTTATCGCCTTGCCTTACACACGCGTACTAGGGCGTCGCTGAGTGATCACCGTGGCCTCTAGCACTGTGTTGTCATTATTATCAGTGGACCAGTAGAGACAGTGATTGCTAGGAGATGGTAAATAAAATGAATTTTTTGTGTATGGATTTGTTTTTTTTTTCATTTATTACTTGGTCAATTAGATAACATTGTTCTCGGTTTGCATATGAAATTATGTACAAATGCCCTTGTCTTCATGTCTCTACGCCTGTTTTTACCTGCTGCCTTTGTACCTGCACAAGAAAGAACGAGGAGAGGCCTGAACTTGAACGTGTCACTTGTTAATTATTGGAGGCATGATGTGGCCATGCATATTTGGCGAATACCATTTGTATTAAAATGTTTTCCATCTCATCATTTGTTTCTCCATTTTCATGACGATGTCTAACATTGTTGTCCCCGCTTTTTTTTTTTTTTTTTTTTTTGCAGAATGGTCTCCAACTGTTGATATGTGCAGTAAACATCTATGGTGTGTATGCTCTCCTAAAGGATAGCGACAGTAAATGGGCGTCCCTTTGTTTAATTGCTATGGTGACGCTGTGGTCTGGACTGATGCTGTGTGTGGTACAATTATTCAAGGGTGGGCACACTGAAACATATGCCATGGCCCACCTTGATGCTCAAGATGCAGTTCCAGGCGAGGCACCGGCAGCTGCAAATGTGTAAATAAGGCAAGGGCACTCACAAGTGAGGGAAATAAATGGGGCTATTGCGTTCTTGCTCCTATTTTGACGTCCAATTGTGATTTTACTCCTGTTTCTGTCATCGTTGTGATTTTACCCCTGTTTTTTGAAAACGAAGCTTAAGTTTACCCCTACTCTGGTAACAGCAAGTAATGGTGTTAAATGGGCTCAGTAAGGACAAGTTTGCCCATGCGAAATTGCCCCTACTTATCTGAATACATTGTGATTTTACCCATGTTTTCTAAAAAATTTGGCAGCATAATTACACAACTTGTTACATATGATTCCACACAGTATGCAAATATAAATAGATAATATCACATCAAATGAAAGTGTAGCAAAAGTATCCATACAGTACCAAGCCTCATCCAACATACAAGTCCAACAAAAGCGGTAGCTAATAGTGAGATATTACATGTTCAGTGTCATACGTCACATTCATACATCTATTCCCAACAATGCACCCAACCTCCCTCTTCCTCTTCCTTCTGTTCCAGCCCCTTCTGCTCCTTCTGTTCCAGATCCTACACTTGCACTTCCTCTTCCCCTTCCCCTTCCCCTTCCCCTTCCCCTTGCACTTGCAGTTGCACTTGCACTTCACATGAATGGAGAAAAATAATTCAGTAAACAAGTTGACTAAATAAGCGCTTTTTTCAAACAATAATAACTTTCTAATAGAAATTCTCTACTATGAAACTTTGTAAAACACTGAAACATCAAAACAAGCACAAGTTACAAATGACACAGAAACAACCTAAAGATATGACAAGGTAAACCATCAACATTTAAGAGGGTGCTACGATAGTAGACTGCTGGCTCTACTGCTAATATTGTGCTTCACAGACCATTCAAATATTTCACAAACCATGTTTGCTACTGAGTCCAGCTTAATATTGTGCTTCACAGACCATGTTTTTTTTTGTTTGTCTTACTTCCAGAGCAAAAGGAAGCTGCCAGTGAAGAACGTCGGTGGCAGACCTAAAAAGAAGGTGAAGATCGCTATGCTGCTGGCAGACAAAGTGGACATGTTGATCGAGAAGGTCGACAACCTAAATAAGACGGTGATCGACATGTCGGCCATGCTCAAGAAGTGATGACCAGCACCAGCAGCATCTATCTTTTAGGAGCCTATGTGATGGAACCTGCTAATTATGTAATGTGTTTGCAAATAATTAGTCTGGTAGCGTCCCTGGGCATTTCTTCTGCCTATGATGCAACCTGCTAATTATGCAGTGCGTTGGCCTGAACATATGTATGCTATAATATGTAGTGTTGTCCTGAACACTACCACTATCAGCAGCTTTCTTTTGGGAATGTAACATGTAGATAGCAGCTACCGTGCATGTGTATATATGTCTAGAATGGTTGAATGGAACTATTATGATTATCTATGTGTATATCTCTGGAATGGTGGAATGGAACCTGTTTATGAAATCTGTCATTTAATTTTCTGTGCCTGTCTGCTCAAGTGAATCATTCTGTGGATGTGCTTCGCAACAGACACTTAAATATGGCAGGCAACAGACATTAAATATGGCAAGCAACTACAACTACAATTGTATCATCTTTTGAGTAGTCATTTAAATATGGTAGGCAACGAAATCCTCTTTTGAAATACAAATGAGCATGACTCACATTTGTTGTGAAGATGATTCATTTTGAGAAGATGAGCGATTTCTCTTTTGACTAGCAGTTGGACTTCCTTGGCAATGCTTCGCTATATGGCCTAGTTCATTACATTCAAAACATGGTCTCCTTTTCTTACTAGTGGTGGCCTCATCATAGGACTTGATCCTAGAATTTCTTGGTCTTCCTGGTTTCCTTCTCAGTTTAGGCTTCTTGATTTTATAGCCCAAATCAACGTGTGGCCAATTATCCTTGGATGTCATTGGATTGAAAGAACATGCATATGCCTTTTTTAACCGATCAACAGAGAAGTATTCATGCACAAAGTCATCCATTCGTACCTCTCTACTAATCTTAGAAATGAAAGCTAAAGCATGGGTGCAGGGCCATCCAGTTACTTGCCAAGCTCTACAACTACATGTTTTTGTCCTAAGTTGATTGCGTACCTGAATCTGTTCACAGTTACTTCAGCAGTTGCAACCCTGATTTGCTCTCTTGCATATGGCTCTAAATCTGCTCTTGTCCTTTTTCACAATATCAAAAGCATGATCATTCAAGATGGCATGATGTGTAACTACAGATTTGCACTGATCCACGTCTGGAAACACCACATTTACATCAATACATGGATTATCAACATCATATGAGAAGGGTGGAGGGTCATATTCATCATCATCATCAACAACTAGTTCATCGGGATTAAACTCAGGGTCAGAGCAATCATCACAAGAATCAGAGGATGCAGCCAAGTCACTATCATAGCTGCTATCACTTGCTACCACAAGTAAATCAGTGTCAGAATATATGCCCTCCTCATCAACTCCTACACCCTCATCATGATGTGCGCCTTTTGCTTTGGATTTGGTGGCTCTCTCTTTTTTGGTTGTGGATGTGGCTCTCTCAGCAGTGTTTGTCTCATTGGTGGGCACTCTATTCCTTACAGAAGGGTGGCACCTACGTTTTGTTGGTGAAAATTGCAATGGACCCTCAAAATCATTAATTTGGGCATTAATGTACACCTTTCCCTTCTCTTTATTGAGTTCAAACCACTCAAGCAACTGCTCATCAGTTTTAATCTCAATAGAAGGTCCTCTAGAAATTTCATCCAATGCACGCCACAAACTTATGTACTGTTTTGAACCCCACATGTAGTGCTCAAATATAAAATTAACTAGTCTGCAGAGGGTCAAAGCTATGCATGTCAACAACTTGAGTAGGCAAGGTTCTACCCTGTTGCCATGATTTTGGTCCCCCATCAGGCAAACTGAAAAATGACATAACTCTAACAACAAGGCTCATATCCATGTGATTTGGCCTACAAATCACATCACCGAATACACAGTTAGCTAAATCGCTCTACAGACAGAAACTCATTCTTCCTACAGATTGATACTAATTTTCCTACAGACCAAATCATATGAGCTCCAAATCTTACCTAGTCTCTTCACCAACGTCATAAATCCATCTCGCCGGGCTCACTTTGCTCCCTGTCCTCGCGTGGCGTGGCGCTGAGGCTCGCCCGGGCGGGGCGCCACCACCCGACCACGCCGCTGCGGCATGCCGAGTGTCCACGGTCAGCGCAGTGCACTCTCAATTCAAATGATTCACACGGCCATACATGCAAAGATGCATTGCAATGCGATTGCGGTCTCAGCGATGCTGCACGGCTCCAGCGTCGTCAAGTCAAGATAGCAAAAAAAACAACTCGGGAATCGAAATTCAGAATGATGGCCCCAAAAGATATGGTTTTTGCAGGATTAGTTTCTTGACCATTTACTACACGCCCCTCTCATGATCGCCTAAACAAGCTTTGCTTTCAATTCCAATCATCCCATCCGGTCTCTTCTTCCTCCTCTCCTCTCTGGTCACATCGCACACACGGATGCCATCTCTCTCGTCTCTCTCTCCATTGGCGGAGTTGCGCGATATCACTAGCTAAGCAAGCAATCAAAGCACTACTACTGCTCGTCGCAAGTAAAGAGCTATCGGAGAC